>CM053594.1:332092295-332121654 GCA_028646575.1 Pseudocheirus occidentalis
GAGAAATTTGTACACAATCACAGACACATTGTATGTGTGATGACCAGCTTTGATAAACTGGACTCTTCTCAGCAACACACAATTATAAGACATCTCTAAAAGTCTTAGGATGGAAGGAGATGCCTACATTCAGAGAAAGGTCTAGAAAGAACAGAGTTTAAATGGAGACTGAAGCAAACTACATGCTATCATTCTTTTCCATGTTTGGTTTTGTTTCTTCTTTCCCATTGTTCACTCCATTGATTACAACCCTTCTTTACAACCAGAGTAATGTCCAATGTGAAAGTATTTGCAAATCCCATGCTTGATTGCAAACCATCATGGGGGCAGAGAGGGAGGGAAGGGACAAAATTTGAAACTCAAGAGATTGTGGAACTGAATCTTGTAAACTAAAAGGAAATAAACAAATCAACTAAAAAAAAATCTCCATCACCAATTAAAAAAAAAAGAAAAAAAGAATGCTTATAGTCCTCTACTTCATTGAATGCCCGTATTTTCCCCTGAAACATTATACTCAGTTTTGCTGGTTAGGTGATTCTTGGTTTTAATCCTAGCTCCTTTGACCTTCAGAATATCATATTCTAAGTCCTTCAAACCCTTAATGTAGAAGCTGCTAGATTTTATGTTATCCTGATTATGTTTCCGTAATATTTGAATTGCTACTTCTTGGCTGTTTGTAATATTTTTTCCTTGACCTGGGGATTCTGGGATTTGGCTGTAATATTCCTAGGAGTTTTCTTTTTGTCATCTTTTTAAAGAGGTGATCTGTGAATTCTTTTAACTTCTATTTTGCCCTCTGGTTCTAAAATATCAGGGCAATTTTCCTTAAGAATTTTTTGAAGGATGATTTCTAGGTTCTTTTGTTGATCATGGCTTTCAGGTAGTCCAATAATTTTTAAATTATCTCTTGTGGATCTATTTTCCAGGTCAGTGGTTTTTCCAATGAGATATTTCACATTGCCTTCTATTTTTCCATTTGTTTAGATCTGTTTAGTAGTATCTTGATTTCTCATGAAGTCATTAACTTCCATTTGCTCCAATCTAATTCTAGAGGAATTACTCTTTTCAGTGACCTTTTGAAATTCTTTTGCCCTCTGGAAAATTCAGCTCTTTAAGGCATTCCTCTCCATATTGGCTTTTTGGGCCTCTTTTGCCTTTTGATTTTATTGATTTGATGCCTATGTTTTAAGGTGTTATTTTCTTCAGTCAGGTTGTTGACTCTCTTTTCATGATTTTCTTGCATCATTCTCATTTCTCTTCCCAATTTTTCTTCCACTTCTCTTACTTGATTTTCAAAATCCTTCTTAAGCTCCTCAATGGCCTGTACCCAGTTCATATTTTTTTTGGAAACTTTTGGTGCAGGAGTTCTGACTTTGTTGTCTGCTTTCCATTCTATGCTTTGATCCTTCTTGTCCCCTCAAAAAGAATTTTATGTTGGATTGCTGTGCTTGCTGTGCTTCCTTTGCTTGATCATTTTTCCACTCTATTACTTGACTTTTGAGCTCCTTGCCGCAGTAGAAATCTGCTTCTATTGGAGAGAGCTTTGGCCCAAATTGCTGGGGTTTTCACAGCTGCTAGAGCTATTAGGGGCACTGTCTCTATAGCTCCCATCAGCTCTGGCTCACTGGTTACACACCTCAGGACCATCACCCAAGACCATGATCCAGATCCAAGCAAGTTAAAGTAAGAGCAATTACCCCTTCAAATGATCGCTTACTCCTCTTATGATCTGCAGGACAGGAACTCTGTAACAGCCGCATGGAGGTGACTGCATGGCAGCTGTGTCTCCCTTGCTTCTCACTCTGGGGGTAGTCAACCCCCCCATATCCAGGAGAATTCCACTGACATTTTACTTTGTCTTTGGCATCTATGGGTTGATATTTCTGGAAACCACTACAGGTGTTGATCATCCACTTTCCCAAAGTCTTCTCCAGCTGCTGCTGATCAGGGCCACCCTGGGGCTGAAACTGCAGGCTCATGAGGGGCTGGGCTTGGCTCCCAGCATGTTGAGATGGACTCTTCCTACTGGTTTGCCAGCCTGTCTACTGTGGGAGAGTTGTTTCTCTCTGTTGCTTTGTGGGTTCTGTAGCTCTAAACTTTGTTTAGAGTTACATTTTATAGGTTTTTAAGGTGGTTATGGGGGGAGTTCACAGAGTTTTCCTGCTTCTATGCTGCCATCTTGGCTCCTCACTGTCCAATTCTATAGATTCTTTTTTTAAATTTATTTTTTGGCATGTATCACCTGTTTCTTTATTTTTTTGGTTTTCAACATTTATTTCCACAAGATTTTGAATTACAAATATTCTCCCCATCTCTCCCCTACCCTCAACCCCAAGATAGCAAGCCTACAGAATACATCTTCCCCCAATCTGTTCCCACTTATATTCCTCCCTGCCTTGCAACTTTCTAGTAAGGCAAGATGAATTTCTAAAACCCAGATTTCCCTGTTGCATGTAAAAAAAAGAAACAACCAATTTTTTTTTAAACATTTTGTTTTTAAAATGTTTGAGTTCTAGATTTTTTCCTTTCTTCTCTCTTTACCCATATTACCCCCACTGGGAAGATAAGCAATTCAATATAGGTCGTACATGTGTAATTACACAAAACATTTCCATAGTAGTTATATTGTGAAAAGACTAACTATATTTCCCTCCATCCCATCCCACCCTCCATTTATTCTATTTTCTCCTTTGACCCTATTCCTTTTCAAAAGTGTTTGCTTATAACTCCCTACTCCACTACTCTCCCATCCCTATTATCAACCCCTGCTCTTATCCCCTTCCCCCCTACTTTCCTGTAGGGTAAGATACCCAGTTGAGTGTGTATGTTATTCCCTCCTTAAGCTAAATTCAATGAGAGCAAGGTTGACTCATTCTCTTTCACCTTCCTGCTCTTTCCCTCCATTGTAACCATTTTCTCTTGCTTCTTTTATGTGAAATAATTTATCCTATTCTATTTCTCCCTTTCTCCCACTCCCAATATATTCCTCTCTCACCTCTTAATTTTATTTTTAAATATCATCCCCTCATATTTAATTCATCCAATATATATAATATGTATTCCCTTCAACTATCCTCATATTGAGAAAAGTCTCATGAGTTACAAGGATCATTTTTCCATGTATCCTACTATGTAAATAGTTCACCTTTAATAAGTTCCTTATGATTTCTTTTTCCTGTTTACCTTCTCATGCTTCTCTCGTGTCTTGTATTTGAACGCCAAATTTTCTGTTCAGATCAGGTTTTTTAATCAAGAATACTTGAAATTTCTGTATTTCATTGAATGACCATATTTTCCCCTGAAGCATGATACTCAGTATTGCTGGGTAGGTGATTCATGGTTTTAGTCCTAGCATATAAGTCCTGGTGGCAGATGGCCATAGGTGTAGGTGTAGTTAACAAGGTTAATTCAGCCAGAGACCGAGGGTCCCATTTAGCAGTTGGTATAGACAAATGCTGTAAAACAGCCTGAATCAATTTTTTACACTCTGTAGTTAGAGTTCTGGGAGATTTAAGTTCAGAAGGTCCCTTTAATATTTGATACAATGATTGCATTTCCTCATTTGTGATCGGACCTTTGGCCTGCAGCCATTGTAATTGCCCAACTAATTTCTGACAGTCATTCAAGGTAGTCACTTTCTCTAAGTCTAATTGAGGGGCTTTCATATATACAGCAGCATCCTCTAGAGATAGTTTCCATGGGCTTTTGGCAGTTTTACAACATAGGAATAACTAAGAAGGACTTTAAGGAGAGACTGGTGGAGATGCCCTTGCTTTTTTGCAATCTTATACATGTAGGAGGATCAGTCTGATTGGGCAGAATTAATCCGAATAAAGTTTTTACCTTATCTCCTTTCTATATATAGCAATCAACTAACAACTTTAAGTTTTAGTACTAGAACAGTAAAGTAACTTTAATAATAATTTCCATAAGTGATAGACAAATGGTTTTAGATATAACTTCCTTTTTTAACTATAAGCAAAGGTGTAAATACCTGGTTTTCTATAGGGCACACACACATATTACAAAACACAAGTGACCTGTTTTTAAGCAAATTCTACATCTTTTGATTCTAACAAAATTCAACCTAAAATTTGCTGATAAGGCACTACTTCTGGCCTACAATGATTTCTCAGTCTTCACTACACTTGAATCTCGCTATAGTTAGGAAAAATCACAAGGACACCAACTTCATTTCCAAATCATCACTTCCAAAAGGTACTAACAGAAATTAGGCTTTTCTCCTCTCCTCACAGTTGTAGAGTCTTATTGTGGATTTAGGTTAATTGTTTATTTGTTCACCTTTTCAATCTAAGGGAAAAATTCTCATCTTATTTTTTATCATCATCTCCTCACTCCACTTAGCTGGAGTGGAATGAAGGGAAGGAGATTTTTAAGCCTTTAAAAATCTCAGAACTTCTTGTTCACACTTTTTCTTACAGAATGACAAATGACTCTCATATACTTGCTCACCTAAAGACATAAATACAAAGCAGACGGACACAAAAAACAACAGAATGGATCCAAAAACTTCACATAGAATTTATAGGAGGTCTCCTGAAAAAATTTAGCAGTTGCTAGCTCTCCAAGGGAAGCCAGATGAAGCCCACTTGATAATATTAAAAAGATCTGCATCACATTGAAGTATTTGAGCCACCACTGGCACTTTCATTTCTAATGTTAAAAATGTCATTAATATATTCCATAGAAAAATGGCAGAAACTGGGAAATGCTGGAGTCCCTCTTCCATTAGTCCTTCACTCCTCTCTTTCCTGGCTGGATCCCCGCTTGGGCCGCCTTCACTAGGTAGGGACAGACCCATTTGAGCGTGGGCAGGAAACCTACGAACCTTCCCCAGTACCCTCCACTTAGCTAGCTCATAACATCCTGCTTCAGGGAGCCATTGTGAAACCTTTTGGGCCAAATCAATGAATTTCCTAATGTCCTTAAGCTGAACAGTTTTGTCTGCTCCAGTATCCAGCAGGCATGGAGAGAACCATAAGATATTCTTGACAAATTTATGTGCTCTAATTGGGTGAGATGTTCAAACCTTCCTTTATAACAAGCGTCTCAAGCTGTTTAGCATACACCTCTAAATTCCAAGCCTTTATAACTATATTCCCCATCCTGGGCTTCCGGGCTAAGTCCTGCAGCAACTATTCCCAGGATCTTCTGCTCTCTCTGAGAGCCTTTCTCTCTGCAGGCTTTCCTATCATCCCTGATCTATTCCTGGTCCCTGTTTGGGCACCGCTTGTCAGGGTCCTCTCACCCTGACCACAGGTCTGTCAGGGTCACTTTCCCGGATGACAGCTCTGATGGCAGGGGCAGCCAGTTATTTACGTACTTACCCCAATTGAGAAAGTGCCAGTGCATTCTCTAGAACAGAAGAGTCTCAAGGCTCGGAAGTGCAAACAGAGAAAGTTTATTGAGTCCTCTCCATGGGGAAGCTTAACAGCAAGATCTCAAGATGGACTTCCCTGCCCCAAAACCTGAGTCTTATATTTTTCTATTTGTTTAGATCTATTTTATAGTATTTTGATTTCTCATAAAGGCATTAGCTTCCTTTTGCTCCAATCTTATTTTGAAGGAATTATTTTGTTCTGTGAATTTTTGAAATTCCTTTTCCATCTGGCACATTTGGCTTTTTAAGGCATTCTTCTTCTCATTGGCTTTTTGGGCCTCTTTTGTCATTTGAGTTTGTCTGTTTTTTAAGGTGTTACTTTCTTTAGACAGGCTGTTGACTTGCTTTTCATGATTTTCCTGCATCATTGTCATTTCTCTTCACAATTTTTCCTCTACTTCTCTTACTTCATTTTCAAAATCCTTCTTGAGCTATTCCATGGCCTATGATCAGTTCCTATTTTTCTTGGGGACTTTTGATGCAGGAATTTTTACTTTGTTGTCTTCTGGTTCTATGTTTTGATTCTCTTTGTCCTCCAAAAAGATTCTATGGTCTGATTGCACTTCCTCTGTTTGTTCATCTTGTCAGCCAATTACTTGACTTTTGAGCTTTTTGCTACAGTAGAACTCAGCTTTCAGACCATAGAACAGTTGCGAATAACTGTTGTCAGAGATGTTGTCAGAGCTATGAAGAGGGCACCTCTCTACCGCCACCACACTCTGGCACACTAGCGCTTCTCACCCTAGCACTGCCACCCAAAACTATGATCCAGATCCATGCAGGTCAAAGCATGAGCTTTCAATGGTCAAATGGTCTCCCTACAATCTGTAGGCCTAGAGCTCTGGAGGCAGCCATGGCAGTAGCTGTAGCTACCACCACCTCCACTGCCCTGGGGGCAGGGGCTGGACTGCATTCTTCTCTTACCCAATTCCAACAGAGTTCTCTACTGACCTTTTACTTTCTCTTTGGCATTTATGGGTTGAGAAGCAACACAGCTGTTGCTAATTCATTCTCCTGAAGTCTGCTCAGGCCAGTCTTGGCTGTGAGTCTGGGCTGCCCCAGGTCTGTATCAGCATGGCTCATAAGGGGCTGTGCTCAGCTCTGAGCCTGGTGCAATAGATCCTTCCTGTCAGCCTTCCAGGCTGCCTTCAGTGGGAGATTTATTTCTCTTTGTCACTTAGTGGGTTCAGTAGCTCTAAAATTGCTATCACCATTTTTTTATAGATATTGGAGGTAGTTGGCATGGGAGCCTAAGCAAGTTCCTGCTTTTACTCTACCACTTTGACTCTCTCTCTCCTAGCAGTCAGAGTCTTAAAGGGAAAGTTAAATGAATTACAACAGGAAATGGACAATAAAACTATATTTTGGGGAGACATTAAATGTCCCTTTTCATAGCTAGATACATTTAACCATAAAATAAGAAGTTGAGAAAATGAATAGAATATTAGAAAATTTATTTATCTCAGACTTCTGGAGAAAATTTAATGGTAATAGAAATGAGTATACATTTTTCTCAGCTATACTTCACACCTTCACAAAAATTGAACATATATTAGGGCACAAAAGTCTCACAATGAAATGCAAAAAAGCAGAATTATTAAATGTGGCCTTTTCTGACCATAATGTAATGAAATTACACTAAAAAAAGGGTCATGGAAGGAAAGGTTGAAAATTAATTAGAAACTAAATAATACTAAGGAATGAGGGGGTCAAATGACAAATAATAAAAACAAACAATAATTCCAGTAAAAAGAATGACAGAAATAAGACATTATATACCAAAATGAGTGTGATGCAGCCAAAGCAGTACTTTTGGGATAATTTATATATCTAAATGTTTACTTCAACAAAAGGGAGAAGGAGCAGATCAATGAATTGAGCATGCAACTAAAATAAAAACTAGGAAACTAGGAAAAGAACAAATAAAAAATTTCCAATTAAGCAACAAAATGAAAATCCTGAAAATCAAAGGAGAGATGAATAAAATTGAAAATAAAAACATAAAATTGAACTAATAAATAAAAGTAGGAGTTCATTTTTTAAAAAATCCTATTAAAGAGATAAACCAATGGTTAATTTGATTTGAAAAAAGGAAGCCAAATTACCATTATCAAAAGTAAAAAGGGTGAATATGTCACCAATGATGAAATTAAAGCAATTATTCAAACTATTTTTGCCCAATAATGTGCCAGTAAAACAAACTAAGTAAAATTGTTTAATATTTAAAAATATTACCATATTAACAGAAGAGGAAATAGAATAATACTTAGATGATCTATCTTATAAAAAGAAATGTAACAATCCATAAGTGAATTCCCTAAGAAAAAAATTAGGACCAGATGTATTTACAAACTAATTAGACCATGCATTTAGGGAACAATTAATCCCAGTACTATACAAACTATTTGAAAAAATTGGTAAAGAAGGAGTCTTACCCAATTCCTTTTACAGTACAAATACAGTTTTAATTCCTTAAAGCAGGGTGAACCAAAACAAACAAAACCATAGAAGAATTTCCTTAATGAATAAAGGCAAAAATTTTAAATAGAATAATAATAGCAAGGTTATAGCAGTTTATCACAAAAATTATATACTATGATCAGGTAGAATATATACCAGGAATGCAGTTCTGATTCAATATTAGGGATACTGTCAGCAATTATGACCATATCAATAACAAAACCAACAGAAATCATTGAACATGACATGGCATATATTTATTATGATCAGCTTGCTTTTCTTTGTTTTGTTTTGTTTTTGCTTTTTGGTAGGGGGAGGGCAGAGCAATTGGGATTAAATGACTTGCCCAAGGTCACACAGCTAGTAAATGTTAAGTGTCTGAGGCCTAAGTGTTAAGTGTCTGAGGCCAGATTTGAACTCAGGAACTCCTGACTTCAAGGCCAGTGCTCTATTCACTGTGCCACCTAGCCACTCCTCAGCTTGCTTTTCTTTTAGAATATATATTATTTTTATTAAAAATGTTAAAAATAAATAAACTTATGGGAATTATTATTGCATAATTGTTCATTTCAGAATTTTCTTTCTGGCACATAAATTTATGGGAATAATAAAAAACACAGTTTCACTAATTCACATATATATTCACATACATCTGCTTCATATGAAAACAAGCAAAATAATGTTATTTATTAAATAGTTCTGTGTAAACTAACACTCATTCCTCAAATTCAATTAAGATAAAGTCTTTTTTGCCCTGCTAGTTGGTTGATTGTTGTCCATATTCAAGGAAGACCAAATAAACATCACTATGTCATGGCCAATGTACAGTGTGATCAATTGTGGTTGATCAGACTAATACAAGCTTGGAAGGTGCTACCTACCACAGGTTGGGCACAAATAGTCAAATAAAATGATATAAATATATTTATCTCTAGTATGTTGATTCTGTAAACTATCTCACTCCATGTACAGTCTGTCTGTCTGTCTGTCTCTCTATCTATCTATCTGTCTGTCTGTCTGTCTACCTGTCTGTCTGTCTTTCTGTCTATCTATCCATCTCTCTCTCTATCTATTTATTTTCCTATAGCTATCTAATTGAGTGCCACTTTATTAATTTCCACATGAAATCTGTACAATGTAAACAGATTTTCAGTTTGGATAATACTGGGTTATTAACTGGACATCAACTTCTCAGAGTTCCTACTATTACTGTATATACTCTGTAGCATTATTGAACCAAATACTGATAAATTATCTGATATCTTCAGTTTTTCCCACTCTGTATAATTTAGAAAGCAGAATATCTACTTTTATAATGTTTAGTTGTATTCATGACAGTAACAGTATGGTTATTCAGGTCAAGGATTACTAAATCTGGTCTCAGTGCCTCTTCCAATCCTGAAACTAAGCCTTGCTAATTTCCAGAAACCTAACGGGCTTCACTAGTCTATTTAATATGACATCATGTGCTTAAGCAATAGCTTCACTCATCTCTCTCTCTGTCTCTCGTTCTGTTTCTGTGTATGTCTCTGTTTCCCTCTCCCCTCTTTCCTTTCTTTCTTCTTTTTTCCTCCTCTCTCCTTTTTATTTGCTCAAGTTTTCTCCCACAAAATGAGTAACATGGAAATATGTTTACATGATTGCACATGTATAACATATATCTGATTGCTTACTTTCTGAGGGAGGGGGGAAAATGGGAGAAAGGGATAGAATTTGGAACTCAAAACTTTTTTTAAAAAATGGTAAGACTGTTTTTACATGTAATTGGTGGTGGTGGTGGTGAAATAAAATACTATTAGAAAAAGAATGGTATAATCATCAAGAGTACTCTCAGTCTCCTGGACAGACCAAAACACCTCCCTCACAAAGCCAGTATTGAGCCCTTATGCCTCCCTTTTAAAAAGGGGGAAATGAATTTATTGCCCCTTGTTGTTGCAGTGGATATCAAATAGATGGTTCATGGTGTTCACTACTGGCCTCAGTCTGAATAAGCTTTCTCACCTCTTTCTTAGTGATATAGTGAAAAATAAAATCAAGCATGACTTTGCCACTGACTTGAATGGCTCTGTAAAGAGTTTGGAAATGAGTGTGAGACTGCATCAAGCATCTGTTCTGACTTCATCTACTTCATCTCGGCAGATGCCATGCAAGTGGAGAACAGCCGATAAAGAATCTTATCCCTATGGCTCAATAATAGCCCTTTGGTCCCAGAAGGGATAGAGAGGTTATTAAAGTAGGCACTCAGATAAGTTTGGATTTAATGGTTGCTTGATAAACTGTCACTTCCATGGCTCTAGCTGCTATTTTTTTTTTTTGCTTTTTGGAGGGCAATTGGGGTTAAGTGACTTGCCCAAAGTTACACAGCTAGTAAGTGTGTCAAGTGTCCGAGGTCGGATTTGAACTCAGGTCCTCCTGACTCCAGGGCTCTATTCATCGTGCCACCTAGCTGCCCCTTAGCTGCTATTTTTAAATGAAGAAAGGATCTTTTACCCAGTTTTCAGCCTGGCATTTTATCCACAGAGCCAGATTAGACTATGCACTGTTGAATGTGGCCAGGAGATTTGACTCTAGAGACAAGCACTGTCTTCGGAGGAGAATATTGAGAGAAAAAGAGAGAGAGACAGAGACAGAGACAGAGACAGGGAGACAGAGAGACAGAGAGACAGAGACAGAGACAGAGAGACAGAGAGATGAATAGTATTCTTTGTCTATATTCAGATGCCATCAGTTCTTTCTACAGACATGGACAGCATTTTTTGTCATGAGATTTTTGGGATTGCATTGCTGAGAATAGCTGTCATTCACAGTTGTTCATCATACAATATTGCTACTACTGTGGACAGCGTTTTCTTGATTCTGCTCAATTCACTCTGTATAAGTTCAAGTTTTCCAAGTTTTTCTGAAATCTGCTTGCTCGTCATTTCTTATAGCACAATAATATTCCATTACAATTATATATCACATCTTGTTCAGCCACTCCCCAGTTGATGGGTACCCCCTAATTTCCAATTCTTAGTCACCACAAAAAGAGCTGCTATTTTGGTACAAACAGATTCTTCTCCCAACTTGTTTCATTTCTTTGGGATACAGATCTAGAAATGGTATTGCTGGGTCAATGAGTATGCACAGTTTAATGCCCTTTGGGTCTAGCTCCAAATTGCTCTGCAGGATGGTTGGATCAATTCACAACTCCGCCAATGGTTCATTAATATCCTAGTTTTCCCACATCCCTTCTAACATTTGTCAGTTTCCTTTTCTGTCTTATTAGCTAGTCTGACAGATGTGAGGTGGTACCTCAGAGTTGCTTAATTTGCATGTCAGTAATCAACTGTGATTTAGAGCATTTTTCACATGTCTATTGATAGCTTTGATTTCTTCTTCTGAAAACTGCCTATTCCTATCTATTGACACTTTATCAATTGGGAGATTAAATTATGTGTTTTCTAACATAACAAAATGCCTTGATTTCCAACCCAGAACTTCATATAGAGCAGCCTTTTTTAAAAATAACAATCAATGAGAATATATATTTTGTCCTATCAAAATGTAAACCTGCTCATGTAGCAACCTTACTTGTGTTGTCCAACATTTTATCAAGTTAGTCTGTTGTATCAGTCATGATGGCTAAATCATCTACATACGCAGGGCATTGGTTCTTATGCCGTGCAATCCATAGCTGATCCCTATCCTCATTAGTTAGTGGATGGCTTATCAGTTTCAGGGTTAAGTTAAAAACTATGGAACTGATAGGCTTCTGAATTACTGAATAGACATCAGTGCTTGGGGAGAAGCTGTCCCTTGTTTGGCTAGAAGTCTTACTTCTCTGGAAGAGTCTTCATGTTCCATTAATGGTTAGAGCGAGCCAGGCCACCCATGATATTCTCTTTTTGTGTCTGTCATCATCCAAGAGAGACTGGAGCTGTTTAGATATTCACACACACACACACACACACACACACACACACTTATTTCTTTTTTTTTTCTTTTTGGAGGGCAATTGGGGTTAAGTGACTTTGCCCAAAGTCACACGGCTAGTTAAGTGTGTCAAGGGTCTGAGGCCGGATTCGAACTCATGTCCTCCTGACTCCAGGGCCGGCGCTCCACTGACTGCACCATCTAGCCGCCCCCACACACTTATTCCTGTGTCTTTATAGCTACAGTGTCTCGAGTATCACTAGTATTACTAGATCGGTATCTTTTCCAAGAAACTACCCAATGAGGTCTTGAAGAGTTGGACATGACCTAAAAATGACTGAATACACAGACAGACACAGACACGCACAATCTTTCTGGGATGATGGCAAACACGTACACACATATATACATATATTCAGTAAATTTTCAGCCATATCCGACTCTTTGTGACTCCGTTTAGGATTTTCTTGGCAAAGACACTAGAGTGGTTAGTCATTTTCTTCTTCAGCTCACTTTACAGTGAGGAACTGAGGCAAATAGGGTTATGTGACTTGCCCAGGGTCCCACTGACTGAGGCCTGATTTGAACTCATGAAGGTGAGTGTCATGGCTATGGGAAACTGAAGATCTTCCCTGCCCCTTGATAGGCTTAAGTGACTCTGAGAACCTGCCCTGATTTGCAAATATACTCTGCCCCCTAATAGGCTGAATGTGGTCACAGAGGCTGCGGTGGGAGGCTTGTTTTTCAGGAATGCCCACACCTTATTTGTGATTGGGCAGTGGATCAAGAGGGCTGTGACCTTCTCTGACCCAGGAGAAGGCTACATATACCCTGATGAGAGGTTTTGCTTTGGGGCTCACTTTGAGAAGTTGTGTGATTTGGCCAGATGAGACTCTGGGAAGCCATTGAGCCCCCGGCTTTGAAAACCCAGATGTTGGCACTTCCCTCTCTGGTAACTGACTAGGTGTGGATGTAATGGTCAGACAGCTGGTCAGCTGATCAGTCTGCTGGTCGGTTTCTCTGTCTGTATTTTTTTGTTTGTCTGCTTGTAACTTCTTGTTGTATTCTCTGAAGTTCAAGGTGCTGACTTTTTCCCCTGAACTAGGTAAATGATACATGTTTGATTAAAGTAAGATTGTTAATCCTTTTAGAGTTGCTTTCCTTTAGAAAATCAGATCTAAGCCTTCTTCCTGTAGCCAAGATTTGTGGTGCTCTCGGGAGACCTCTCCCTCTTCCGAGGCCGGTGCTCAGCGAGGTGGTGCCATGTTCAGCTCCCGCACCAAGATCGTGAAGCCCAACGGCGAGAAGCCAGACAAGTTCGAGTCTGGTATTTCACAGGCTCTATTGGAGTTGGAGATGAACTCTGACCTAGAAGCTCAATTAAGAGAGCTGAATATCACAGCAGCTAAGGAAATTGAAGTTGGTGGTGGCAGAAAAGCTATCATCATTTTTGTTCCAGTTCCTCAGCTAAAATCTTTTCAGAAGCTCCAAGTACAACTAGTTTGTGAATTGGAGAAGAAAATTCAGTGGCAAACATGTGGTCTTTATTGCTCAGAGAAGAATTCTTCCTAAGCCAACAAGAAAAAGCTATACAAAAAATAAACAAAAGCATCCCAGGAGCTGTACTCTGACTGCTGTGCATGATGCAATCCTTGAAGACCTTGTCTTTCCAAGTGAAATTGTTGGCAAGAGAATCCGTGTGAAACTAGATGGCAGCAGATTCATAAAGGTCCATTCGGATAAAGCACAGCAGAACAATGTGGAGCACAAGGTAGAAACATTTCCTGGCGTTTATAAGAAGCTGACAGGCAAAGATGTTAATTCTGAATTCCCAGAGTTCCAGCTGTAAATGCAGAAATGATTAAATAAAGTCCATTGTTCATAAAAAAAAGAAAAAAAAGAAAATCAGATCTAAGAACCTGTGCCAGAAGCCATCCTGGGTATGCTAGGGTGCTTGCTGCTACAATGAGTCTTCCTGATTTTAGTTCAGCAATCTATCCACTGTGCCACCTAACTCTGTGTGCGTGTGTTTGTGTATGTGTATTTTTTTTCACTGTAGCTTTCAATTGACATGAAACTTATGTGGCATTTGCTGATGTGTCCATTCATAGAATTCTAATATCTAATTTTTTTTTATAGGACCCAGGCATAGATCTGTATCAGCAAGCACCCTAGCATACCCAGGGTGACTGCCAGCACAGGTTCTTTGATCTGCTTTTCTAAAGGAAAGCAATTCAAAAAGGGTAAACAATCTTACTTCAGTCAATCAGACATATATCATCTACCTAGTTCAAGAGAAAAAGTCAACCCCTGAACTTCAGAGAATACAAACAGAAGTTACAAGCAAACAAAAATACAGAGAAAATAACACAATTCAATAGACAAGGCTAGCTGTCTGACCATTACATGCATACCTAGTTAGTCACCAGAGAGAGAAGCACCAATATCTGGGTTTTCAAAGCTGACGGACTCAACAGTTACCCAGAGTCTCATCTGGCTAAATCAAACCACTATTCCCAAAGGCAGCCCCAAAGCAAAACCTCTCATCAGAGGTATATATAGCCTTCTCCAGGGTGAGAGAACATCAAAAGCCTCATGACCCACTTGACTACAAAGTAACAAAAATTGTGCCTTCCTGCAAAACAAGCCTCCCACCACAGGCTCCACGTGAGCACCTGCAGCGTATTAGGGGGCAGAATATATTTTCAAATCAGGAAAGGTCCTCAAATTCATCTAGGCTTATTAGGGGCAGGGAAGATCTTCATATTCCTATTACCATTATAAAATCAGAGCCTTAGTTTTATCTAAAGATGTGGGTCTTCAGTTGGAGTACAAATCCCCTTTGTGTTTTTTGAAAATTAATACATTGTGGGAAAGGTGACAGTCCTTCAGGATATAGTTATTTATATTTGAGCAAAATATTAGAAATAGTTGCCAAGCCATGCCTTTCTGGATCTATCTCTTTTTAAATCCAATATCTAATGTCATATACTCTAAAACAGTGGTTCTCAACCTGTGCGTTATGTTCAATTTGTAACAATGAAAATACATCCTACATATCAGGTATTTACATTACAATTCATAATAGTAGCAAAATTACAGTTATGAAGTAGCAACAAAAATAATTTTATGGTTGGGGGTCACCACAACGTGAGGAACTGTATTAAAGGGTCACAGCATTAGGAAGGTTGAGAACCACTGCTCTAGAAGATTGCAACACCTTAAGTGAACCCATATTTGAATAGTAGTAAATGGGTCCTTTAAGGGCTGGGTACCCATTAATGTAAAATTATGTGAATTGGGGCACTGGGGCCAGATAGTTCTTTAAAATATTTAAACAATAATGGAATACTGTTGTGCTATAAGCAATGACGTGCAGGCAGATTTCAGAAAAACCTGGAAAGACTTACACGAACCGATGCAAAGTGAAGTGAGCAGAACCAGAAGACTGTAGACAGTATCAACAATATTGTGAGATATTTATCTACGAATGACTTAGCTTTTCTTAGCAACACAGTAATCTAAGAGAATTTTAAAGGACTCATCATGAAAAATGTTATTCACATCCAGAGAAACACCTGATGGAGTCTGAATGCAGATAGAAACATGCTATTTTCACTTTTTATTTTAATTTTTCTCTGGTTCTTTTCTTTTGGCCTACTTCTTTCACAACATGAATGTAATGGGAATATGAATTTGATAATATTCTCTGCCCCTTAAAAGACCTAGGGGGAATTTGAAGACCTTCCCTGCTTTGAAAGTAAACTCTGCCCCATAATAGGTTGAATGTAGTCACACGGAGCCTGTGGTGGGAGGAGTTTTCTGAAGGAAAGCAGAGCCCACAGGAACCTGGGAATCAGAGGCAGAGAGATGTTGGGAGAGAGAGGAGGTTGAGACAAGGACATAGAGAGCTTTGTGAGTAAATATTGATGTTGTATTAGTTTGTGGGAACTCTAAAGGATGCTGTGGCTCTCAGTGTTATTATGGCTTCTGAATATCTTTGGTACTATGATGGAAATGGCTTACTGGTTTTGGGACTGGGTTTTCTGGTGTCTAAATAAATGTTTCAGTTCTGTCCTCTATATGGAGAGTTCAGTATATTTGCAATTGAACATCGTGCAATATTTATAGTCACAGTCTTTATCATGATCATGGGCTCTGTAAATATTGTGTTGGCACTACAATGACCAATACATGATTGCATATATATAACCTGTATAAAATTGCTTACCATCTTAGGGAAGGGGTGGTGAGAGAGGGAAGAAAATTTGCATCTCAACATTTTTTGAAAAATGAATGTGAAAAGTGATTTTACATGTATTTGGAAAAAAATAAAATACTATTTAGAAAAGAGATTAAAATATTCATATAATATTCTTGTTAGGATATGACTTGCGAGTGAGGCTTCATGAGTTATTTCCTCAAATGCATAATGGTGATTAGGGTAGCTAGGTGGCACAGTGGGTAGAGTACTGGGTTGGAATCAAGAAGATTACTCTTAATGAGTTCAAATCCAGCCTCAGACACTTACTAGTTGTGTGATCCTGGGCAACTTGCTTAACCCTGTTTGCATCCTCAATTCCTAATCTGTAAAATAAGCTGGAGAAAGAAATATCAAAACACTCTATTATCTTTGCCAAGAAAATTCCAAAATGGGGTCTGGAAAAGTTGGCCATGACTGAAATAACACAACAATAAAAACGGTAAGGGTTGTTCTATTAGTTACTGAAACTAGCCACTTTGTACCACATTTCATATTTTAGTTTTAAAATTTATCTGAGTGTCACAATTTAAATACCCCTGCAGTTTCTTGATAAAATCTGACACGTTATTTTGAAAATCTGGTCCATTGTCAATTTATTCTTCTTGAAAGTCAGACAGCTGTGTGGAATTACATTGTGGTACTCTACTGTTTAAAGTGTCATTATAAATTTTTCTTTCTTTTTTTAAAATTTTTTTTCTTTTTTTAATCTTTTTTTTCTTTTTTCTTTTTTAGTTCTTCTGCTACCTCAGTTAACAATATCTGAAGAGAACCCAAGGTACTGGTTTTGTTACTAATTACATCCTCCAGCTTCCTGAGGAACCTGTCTTGTGCTATCTTCCTTTCTGTCCTAAATTTTAGTTCTCTGTTCAGCTGCTAAACCATCTCTGAAGATCAGTTCATTTAAATTACTCTCTACATTTTCAATGGGTGGTGCTAGCTCTCAACTGTTGATCTCCCTGGCTATCTGGAGATCCTTAAAAATAGAAATGGAGGGAGATGGAAGGCACCTTATTGGCCCAATGGGGGACATATTAAACTTCCTTATTGGGCAAAGTCCTTCAACTAGTGCTGGTATTATAATTTGGAGCAAAGAACAGTCCCTTGTTGGCGTTTCTTACACTCCTTATGGTGCAGAATATTAACTAGTATTTGGTACACCTGAAAATTAGCCTTTTTCTATGGTATTTTCTTCAATGTTTTCTTTCAGTCTATATGCCTTTTCTAAAACTTAGGGAAGAAATCACATTTCTGACATTTGAAATGCACAGCCAATATAAAGTCTACTATACAGCTTTGCAAACCAATCTCTTCCTTGTCAGACACTTGGTCAAGAGTTGATGTAAGATTTCAAATACTGAAGCTATTTCTGCTTCTATCACTCTTCAATATTTTCCTCAACTTGTTTATGTATTTAATAGTTCTTATTGACTGTTCTTAACTTTCTCTAAAGTTGCCCCTAGTATTAGCTCTTATTATGCTTCTTAAAAAGAAAGGAATACTATCCCTGTCACTGCTCTTATTCTTATCCTATGTCTATCCCTAATTCTTTAGCCATATTTATCTCATTATAACTTAACTATTATCTTATCTCTGCTCTAGGTATCACATATATACATAGTCTATGTGTAAGACATTAAAAAACAGTAAAATCTAGAGATAAGTATGGCTTAATTAATGGTGATATTAAATATCATGGTGTAAAGTATTGCTGTTACTACTAAAATACTCAAAGTATAGTTGAAGAAACAAAAAGTAATAACAATAATAATTATGGTCAGGATAAAAATGAGCAACTACAATTTGAAATAGACCAGATAAATAAATATGCAAATGAATACATGATTGAATAAGTTATATATCTAATTAAAGAGAGAAGGTCCAATCAGGATTACATAAGATTAATGCAAATTTGTGTATAATGATTGGAACACACTTTAAATAAAATAAAGGGTGAAATTTGACAAAATTTCATGCACACACATGTATATGTAGTTATTTTATATGCTTAAATAGATTAGTTCTTATGTGTTTTGTGCATTTTGTGGATATCTAGAATGTAATTTTCCTATTATTGCTTCTTGGATTTTATTTATTATCATCAGAAATGCTTACGATTTTTGAGGGTTAACTTTATAGCCTGGACTTTGCTGAAGCTATTGTTTTAATGAACATCTTTGCTGAACCCCCAGCATTTTCCAACTATTTCATTATATCTTAGCAAAAAGGTGTAGTCTTATCACCTCTTGACCTATTTTTATGCCTCTACTTTCTTTTGTTCTTATTGTATCTTAGCTGTATCTACTATTTCCACAACTATGTTTAATAATAGTGAGGAGAGTGGGCATTATTGCTTTCACTTCTGTATTTTCTGGTTTTATTGTATGTTCATTGCATATGATGCTAGTATTTTGTTTTAGATGGATGTTTTTATATAAAAGCAGATCCCTCTATGCCTATACTTTGTAGACTTGTTTTTAAAGCATAAATGGGTATTTTATTTTGTTAAAGGCTCATTTTCTACATCTTTGAGATGATCATGTAATTTTGAATATTTTTAATTTTAATGTAGTCAATTATTGATTTTTTTCCTTAGTGTCAGATGATCCTTACATCTCTGGCACACATTCAGCATAGTTGTAATAAAGCATTTCTTAGCTAAATTGCTGTAACCTGTTTGACAGAATTTCATTAAAAAATTTTTTAAATTTACATTCCTTATTGATATTGACCTATAGTTTTCCTTGTGGGTTTTATCTTTCTTTGTTTTAAGTATTAGGACTATATTTGTTTCATAAAAGGATTATGAAGGATATTTTCTTTTTTAATTTTTGAGAATAACAATTTGTGAAATATGAATACTAATTTTTTTAAATGTTTGATAGAATTCTCCTTTGAATCCATCAGTACCAGGAGGTTTTTTTTTTCTTTTTCTTCTTTTTTTGTGTCTAGTTCTAACCGATTTTCTGAGATTGGGTTGACAAAGATCTCTATCTGTTCATCTGTCAGTTTTGATACTTTACATTTTTGAAGATGTTCCTCCATGTCTTTTGGGTTTTCACATTTTTTTTAGCATCTAAATGTATTGGTTAATTGGTTCTGATTATTCCTTTATTTATGCTGCTTTGTTATTACTCATGTTGCTCATTTTTCTGTTTTATTGATTTGATTTTAATTTTTAATTAAAATTTAATTTTTTTCTTTAACAATATTAGCCTAAGTTTTGTGAATTTGATTAGTCCTCTCAAAGAATCATCTTTTAGTTTTATTTATAATTTCTATTTTTTGTTTCCAATTTATATACTTTTCCTCCGATTTTTAACATATGCCCTTTTGAGCTTATTTTAGGCTTATTTATTTTTTGACTTACTAATTTCTAAAAGGGGAAGCTAGATGAGACAGTAGATAAATGTCTTTGTTTTTTAAATTTTTTTTAAAAAATAATCTTTTATTTATTTTTAGTATTCAACATTCATTTCCACAAGATTTTGAATTACAAATTTTCTTCCCATATTTCCCCTACTCCCACCAAGATAGTGAGCCTACTGAATACACCCTCCCCAATCTGCTCTTTCTTATGGATATATGGAGAATCCCTCCATCCCCGCCTCCCCACTTTCTAGTAGGGCAAGATAGATTTCTATACCACAGTGCCTATACATGTTATTTCCCATTTGCATGTAAAATTTTTTTTATTAAACATATGTTTTTAAAACTTTGATGTCCAGATTCTTTCCCTTTTTCCCTTCTCACCCACCCACACTGGGAAGAGAAGCAATTCAATATAGGCTGTCCATGAGTAGTTACACAAAACATTTCCACAAAAGTTATATTGTGAAATACTAAATATATTTTTATCCATCCTATCCTACCCCCCACTTATTCTATTTTCTATTTTGACCCTGTCCTTTTTCAAAAGTGTTTGCTTCTAACTACTCTCTCCCTTAATCTGCCCTCCCTTTCATCATCTCCTACCCCGCTACTTTCCTGTACGGCAAGATACCCAATTGAGTGCGTATGTTATTCCCATCTTAAGCCAAATTCAATGAGTGTAAGGTTGACCCATTCCCTTTCACTTTCCTGCTCTTCCCCTCCACTGTAACAGTTTTTCTTGCCTCTTTTATAGGAGATAATTTACCCTATTCTCTTTCTCCCTTTCTCCTCCCAATATATTCCTCTCTCACATCTTAATTTAATTTTTTGATATCATCCCTTCCTATTCAACTGATCCTGTGCCCTCTGTCTATGTATACATGTACACAAATATATACATGTGCATACATATATATTCCTTTTAACTATCCTCATACTGAGAAAAGTCTCATGAATTACAATGATCATTTTTCCATGTAATAAGTTCCTTATGACTTCTTTTTCCTGTTTACCTTCTCAAGCTTCTTGTATTTGAAAGTCAAATTTTCTGTTCAGCTCTGTTTTTTTTCACTAAGAGTACTTGAAAGTCCTATATTTCATTGAATGACCATATTTTCCCCTGAAGTATTATACTCAGTTTTGCTGGATAGGTGATTCTTGGTTTTAATCCTAGGTCCTTTGACCTCCAGAATATCACATTCTAAGCCCTTCAAACCTTTAATGTAGAAGCTGCTAGATCTTGTGTTATCCTGATTGTGTTTCCACAATACTCAAATTGTTTCTTCCTGATTGCTTATAATATTTTCTCCTTGACCTGGGAACTCTGGAATTTGGCTATAATATTCCTAGGAGCTTTCTTTTTGGGATTTTTTTCAAGATGCTATCAGTGAATTCTTTCAACTTCAATTTTGCCCTGTGGTTCTAGAATATCAGGGAAATTTTGCTTGAGAACTTCTTAAAGGATGATTTCTAGGCTCTCAATTCACTTTCTGCATGTGAAATCAACAGAAACCCAAAACAGACAAAGTACCGATACCATGGTCATGCTTCCTCTGGTAGCTCTAGCTAGCCCTCAGAAAGAAGTCTTCAGCAACTCCGGCTGTTTTAAAGATGCTCTCAGCAGGAGCTAAACTTGCCTGCATCCTCATTAGTTCTGTCCAACCCATATTTTTTAGTACCCCAACTACTTTTGGGACATTTTAGTAGAATAATATAATTATTTACCAAATATTCTCTATACCTTCTTGCTACTTACTACTCTAGCTCTAAATCTTTGACAAAAAAGATAAAATTATTCTTATTCTTTTCAATGTGGCATAGTAGAAAAAGCAGTCTATCTGAGTCAGAGGAAATGAGTACGAAACCCAACTCTGGGGTTTTTTACTATTTACTACCCAAATGATCTTGGGCAAAGGACTTGAGATAGAAAGAAGTCAATGTTTTCCAAAACTCTGGTTGGTCTATTACCAAAGTGATTTTGGATTACCAGTATCTAAGGAGTTGAGATGAGTGGATGAATTAGTTGAGGGTCAGAATTTAAACCTGAAGGAATATGTATAAGGGATCAGGAAGCCAGAAAGGAGAGCATGTAAGAAGTTCGATCTCCCAGAGTTAAGACATTACTTGGAAATTTAGATCTCTGTAGTCCACAGTCATGCATCTCCCAAGCAGCTAATGATACTATTCATTGTGCTCCCACATACACCCCCCTGCTTCCTAGTGAAGCCCCTATTCATGGAAAATTCTTTCATCATACATAAAAAAGGCTAGTTAAGAAGCAAGAGATAGTAAAAAGGTCGTCAAACTGTCAGATATATCAGAAGTTTCAGTCTGCTAACAGCATAGTAACTGATAAATTCTTGGGTTCTCTAGCTAACAATTTCCTCTGTCAGAAGTGTAAAGAAGCAAAGAAGGGAACTGTTGTTCTGAACTTTGTGTGACTAGCAAAAACGAACTGGTTAGGCACACGGCATAGAGAAATCTAACATCACTTTGTCATCTTGTAATATTTTTTTTTTTAATTTACAAAAAAATTTATTCTCAGAAATAAAAATCTCCTTTTCAGAAGGGTCTTTTTCACAGACTTCATAGTTTGGTGCGCTAAAATCAGGGGATTAGAGAGACAGAAGGGTAAAAAGTGAACTAGGGCTATGGGGAACAACAGAGATCCAAGGGGGAGGCAGTGTATTAATTGAGAACAATGATGCAGAACACAACGTAGGCTTCAAAGGTAATCAAGCTGAAGGCTCCTCTCCGTAAATGTTTTGGAACTTTCTTCTATAGTGATCTCCTAAGTAGATACTGACTGACCCTAGGGCCCAATCCAAAGCTGAGCAGCACAGGAAGAGAGAGAATGAAGTAGTCAGAGACTCTGGGAAGGAGAGAACAGGAGGAGTGTGCTAGTGAAGGGATAGTGAAAGAAGATGAGGGTGGAGTGGGGAGCAAACTAGGTGGTGGCCTTTCATGGGGGAAGATTGGGGTAAGGTGGGTTCCTCTCTCAGCCTAGCCCTGCCCGCACCAGCTGATCCAGGTCACCTTCTGTGCAGCTTACCCACTCCTGGTACAGCTCATATACCCTGTAGCCCAACAACTTAGCTAGGAAGACGCCAGGAGAGTCAGGGAGTATGGGGTGGGGCCCCAGGGGCCCTGAGGTTGCACCGAGTGTCCCCAGAATAACCTCTACCACACTTCCCAGCGCCCTTGACTGGTGAGAGGCATCTTCTAGCCATCAGAGTAGCTGATGGGCAAAAGGGTTGAGGTTGGCCTGGAGGAGGTGGATGTTGTCCAGCAGTGGGGATATTGAGTTCAGGGCAGCTGTGTCAAACAGCAGCCTCTCAAGGGTGATAAGCCCTGGATGAGTTGGGGCTGGGGAGTTCAGTCCAGGCACTGGTAACCCTGAGGGAGAGAAGCTGGGCAGCCCGAATGAGTCCCCCTGGTGCTGGATGTATTCTTGAAGCAGCTGCTCAGCATAGTTGGTGAGGAGCCTTCCAAGACTGTGGGCCTGATGGATCTTGGCTTCAAAGTGGGAGAAAGGTGAGGCCAAAGAATGGGACTGTAAATCCACCTTGTTTCCCCGCCTGGTCCCCTGGCTGGTCCCAGTTCCCTACATCCATCCTGTAATACTTTTAAAAGCAAGGGGAGACATCACACGACATTGCCAGACACAGACACAAGACATATAGAAAAGCTTATTTCAAAATGTTCAGAGAAGAGAGAAAACAATCTCAGGGACCAGGATTCTAAACTTCAATACAGATTAAGAGAATGGGATGTTATAAACAGTGGAATTCTAAATATATAACTTGGAATAATCACAATGAGTAAGGAATGTGAGAAACAGCATATGGAGCTTTTTGGTTTAAACACACATATATACAAAATATAGAAGAAAGGGACAAAAAGACAAAAGAAGACTATCAGGAATACAAGGTAAGAATGAATTATGGGTAAATAGAGAACAATGTCAATTTTGCCAATTTCTTTTCAGCAAAGGGAACAGTTTTTAAAAGGAAAATGGAGGACCAAATAGAGATAAGAGAGAATAGAAGCCCAAGATAAGTGTAAAAACAGACATCTGAAGGCTTTATTACTGGCAACGTTGCATCATAATAAGGGAATGTGAGATGAATATGGAAAGATAGAGGAAGCTTTAAGGGGAATGAGCATCACATAAATCTCACTTTTATCTGAACTAGAGTATGAAGGGTTGAACACATACACATATACACAAATAGAGTTTGGTGAGAAATGGATTAAACTCAATAAGAAAATAGGTGGAAACACTGGAAAAGGCAAAGGCAGGTTTAAGAGGGAGGGAAGGATTCCTTTTCATCAAAACAAATTCCACTAGTGGAAGATGGAGAACTTTCTAATAATATCAGGGGTAAAATAAAAATTGCCACTATCCCACTAGAGAGAACTCTATCAAATTCTAGAAACGCTCGCTATAGAAATGACAAAGAAATTGATGGGTTAAGTATGGGAAAGAAGCAAAATGATATTCTTCACAGAACATATAATGATATAGCAAGAGAACCCTAAAGAACCCATTTAAGTTAATTGAAACAAGGTACAACTTCAGCAGAGTTGTAAAATATACCTGAAAACACTCGAATCAATAACATTTCTGTATATTTACAATAAGACCCAGCAAAAAAAGAGAGAAGTTTACTTTAATAACTATTTTTTTAACTACTACCTGGATATCCTTGGTCCTAGAATTTAAGGGCTTAAAAATAGTCACAGAAAATATCTGTGCTTTATCAACCTGAAAAATCTTCACTTCCATATGGATTGCTGGCACTGGGACCTTTGAGCTTGCTTTCATGAGAAATAGAAAGGCATCAGGAGGCCTTTTCAGCTTATAGTTTCATGTATATTTGAATGTCTGTCTGACTGTACTATTCTGTGATAATAGTTGAGAACGCTATCCATGTGCTCATTCTTAGAAAATTTGGCACCTGGGAACTTTCATACCTAATTGAAGAACCATATGGAAAAATGTCCTAGATGACCAATAATAAGAGAAATACATATTCAATTATGCAAGAAAGTTACTAAGCCATTTATTCCCTTTAACTCAGCAATTTCACTACCAGGAATGTACCTTAACTGTCACCAGTTGAGAAATATCTATACAGACATACAAAATATAGACGAAATACAACATACAAAATAAAAATGACATGTAATATGCATTATTTATGATATACAAATAAATACATAATATCTGTAGTAGTACTTTTAGTGAAAGTAAAAAAAAATAAACTAAAATCTGAAAAGAATGAGGGCTATAACCATTGATTGTGGGAAATGGCTGGACAAATTGTGGTGCATAAATGTGATGTTATATTATAATCCCTATTCTAGTGATTTTCATTTAGATTCCTGTATTTTTATACTGATTCATCTCATAAATGCAAGTAAAAGGGAAAAATAGGCACCAAAAGAATTTCTCAATATCTGATGGATAAAAAAAATCCCCCAACCTTCATATGGCCAAAGAGTGGAAAGTGAGGAGAAATAAAATATAACAAACTATGCAAAGTGAATGGTTCCATCTACTGTTGTAACAACTATTTGTTGTTTTTACATAAGAGACGCCTAAAGTCTCATTTAAATTCTTACTTCGGCCCTGCAGTTTTGTCTAAAAGGTCTGCTTTTATAATTGTAGAAATATTTGGTACTTTCTCTTATATCCTGATCTTGAACAGGAAATGTCTTCTCATTCTGATAATGAATAGCGAAAGCTGCATGGCAAATATTCCCCCATAAGTCTCTACCCTCCCTCCTTTTCTCACTTAAATAATTCTCCTTTTCTCTAAACTTCCTCTCCTATGAAATGTATTACTTATCTATACTAAGTTGCTACAGAATGATGTTGATTGGCTGGGTAAAAGTTTAATCCAGTATCCCTAGGAAGTTGAAGGTTCTCTCAGCAGTTTCTTTAGCATGCTAATAAATCTGTTTACAATTTGGCCTCTTGCTTTTGACCCACAGTCATCGATGAATGAATCTTTCCCAAGAGATTTGTTCTTCTCGTTCAAGAAAATTCCCCAACGTAAGACATTCCAATATAAATAGGACTAAAGAAAACCTGTGTGATTTGTTCTATGTGACTTTAGGGTTATTCAGGGACCACATAAGTTAGTGAGTCAGTGGAATGATACCTCATCCTAAATTGTTGAGAAATTAGGCAATTCACTTACTTGCAAGATAGCTCTAGAGAGCTCAGTCTATTTGAACATTTCATTCAAGAAGCATTTATTATGTGCTTACTTATGCTATGGGATGCTTTTGTCTGTAACCTTGGTTTGTAAAATTTCATTTGTGCTTGGGTACCTATGTATGTAACATCAATTTGTAACAAGCCTGTGTAATTAAGATGTAAAAGTCACACTTTCCCCCTGCCATAAAGGCATAAACCCTGCTTCTCCTCTTCCCCCGGCCTGAAAATCTTTACCCTTAGCTAGCAAGTCTGCCTAGAAACAAGCCTCAATAGTATTCTATAAACAAACCCTTAGAGAAATGCATAGCCCCTTTGTTCTAAGTGCCCAGCTACACCCAAAAGCCTTGAACATTATCAGACAACTCTGTCTCAATATGGTACCTCCTGAATCCCTAATCAGTCTAGTTCCCAGACTTGGAAACAATCAAAACTATCCTCCCAAAGCCATATTGGACCTATGTCATTCATCTTTGACCACCAGTGACCTAGTGACTTGTCAAGCTAAAAACCACACCCACCTCTAGCCCCCACCTCAGGAATTTACCAGTGAATTATGGGTAATCCGCATGCACAGTTGATATCAAAAGTGCATGTCCCTTTAACCACGACCACTCCTAAACCACTCCTCAACTCCTCCCTAACTCCACCTTTGCCCACCTAGTTAGCATAATTAGCCTTTGACTGACAGTTTTAAGGTTATAAGAACTGCCCCTCAAGCCCCCAGCTCTTTGCAGGTTCCCTTAACCTTTTCCTGCCCGCTGCAGAGTATAAAACTCTATAACTCTACCCTAGATCCCTGCTCTTTGCAGATCCCCCTATTTCTCTTGCCAGCTACTAAGCCAGTATATCAATAAACTTTGAAACTTTGCCAAAAGACAGCTTGGGCCTATTTGAAATTCTTTTCCAGACAAAGAACCCACTAAGGGATTATATGACATCCCTCAGACACCTCATCTCCCATACCTCTTCACTTACTATGTGTCAAACACTGTGCTAAACACTGGAGATAAAACAAAAGATTAATAGGGAAAAAGGTACTTGCCCCAAGAAGCTCATATTCCAATTGGGGAGATAACATGCCAAAAATGCACATACAAATTATAGATAGCGCAAGTGTAAATTAATCTCAGAGGGAAAGTGCCATAACAATAATTCATGTTAACTACTTTTGTCCAATTAGTGAGGGTCATTAATATAATGATACAATATAATGATATGAGGAACAAAAGAAATGATGATCAATTAACTAAGTGGACCCTGAGAAGAGATCACTTCCCAAATAAAGGCTCTGTAAGCCAGAAAATTATTCAGAAGGTGATATTTTAAGTAAAGAAGACTATGAGTAGTCAATTCAATAGCCTTGTCTCAGATTGATGACTTTAGTTCAGACAACTGGGGGGTGGAGCTGCACCTTTTCTGCATCATCTTTCCTGCCTAGAATTTAGGCTGTTGAAACTTTTAGAGAGACATTCCATAAAGTTTGGAAATGCTGACAGCTAGTCTGGATTCTCAACAAGTTCAGAATTAGGAATATAAATGTGATAATAATGATCATCAGCACAAACCATCAGACAACTCAGGTATCGATACAGACAGGTCAGAAGGTCACAAGATAACCAATCTTCTAGGAGATATGTAATACAGAGGATATGTTATTTACATGAATAAGAATGATATAACATAGAACGTGATAAAGGAAAGAAAGCAGCGTAGACAAGGTGCTCTAAAAATATTGAGCAAGGAGAAATGCTTTATAAAGGAGATAACAACTAAACCAAGATTTCAAGGAATAGAATAAGCCTTTCAATAGTCAAAAAGGTGGTGGAAGTATATTCCCAAAATGAGAGGTGGCCTGGATGAATGAACAGAGTTGGGACAATACAGGATGGGATGCACATTTTAGTAGCTGAGTTTGACTGGACTAGAATATGTGAAGAATACTATGAAGGAAACCTAGAAAGTCAAATTGTGGAAAGTCTTAAATGTCAAGCTAAGGTTTTTTGTATTTTATCTTGGTTTTATAGGGAGTGATAGGGTCAGAACGTTGAAGACTGAGTTGAGAGTGTTTTTAGCCAAAACAATCTTATCAGGTGGAAATATCATTATGACCTGTAGTGAGCAGTTTTTTTGTCCTCTTGATAAGTTTATTATTGTTTTCAAAACTTATGCCTTTAACTTTCAGTAGAAGTTTTGTAAAGTACATTTTCTTTTTGTCTTTTTTTTTTGGAGAGGGGAAGGCAGAGCAATTGGGGTTAAGTGACTTACTCAAAGTCCCACAGTTAGTGTGTCAAGTGTCTGAGGCTGGATTTGAACTTAGGTCTCCCTCACTCCAGGGCTTTATTCACTGCACCACCTATCTTTTCTTCAAGTAAATTTTAAAAAATATACACATGCTTTGGTTATGATGGCACCATGCACTTCTCTGGAAATTCAAAGCTAATGTATTGAAATTTCCATTTTAATCCAAATATTTAATATTATATATACATGCATACACTTATACACACATATATGTATAAGTATATGTATATAACACATACATATACACATATACACACACACACACATAACATGCTTAATAGGTGCCAAATTTAAAAAAAATTTTTTTCTTGATCTCTAGAGCAAGAGTGTGAGGTATTATGTGTAAAATAAACTACTCTATCTGCAATACTTTTAGCGTGACCTTGGTTCAAAGGGCTAATTACATGGGACTATCTCCTCATTGATGGACTCAGTACTCTGCACTGAGATGGAGTACTCAGTACTCCCCCATCCCTGCAGGAAGAATATAGCAAAGCAGAAGAGAAGAGAGATCTAGGAAAAAACTGAAATCAGGTTCACTCCAATCTTCTTCTGGCTTCTAACTTTGAGAGAGAATATCTGTGAGTTCAACCTCTTTTCAGGTCTTTGAAAGGAAAGAAAGACTCCAGGAAGAAGATGACATAAGAAGAGTTGATAGTTTCTGTTGCATAGCTGTTTCGTCATCTATAAAACAAAAGGGTTGAACTATATGGCCTCTGAGGCTATGATGAGTTATAGAGTGGCTGTAATACTGACTGAAGGATCAGTTAGGCCCTGCCAGCTTTAAAAAGAATGAGCAGGGGTGGAGCCAAGATGGCGGGGTAGAAGCAGCAAGGTCCCACAGCTCCCACATCACCACCCTAAACACCCATAAAATTATGAGCCCAGACAAAGTCTAGGATTCTCAGACTCACAAAAATACAGAAAACACATCTCTCGCTGAAGGCAGCTCGGGAGCAGGGGCTCAGCACAGCAGGCCGGGAAGCCGAGACCGCGGCCAGGCCCGGGGCGGTGGGAAGGAGCCGGGCTGAGCTGAGCCGAGCCCCACTGCAGCTAGTCTTCAAAGGAGAGGATCTACAGCCTCCAGCACCTCCACATCTGCCAAAGTGTGAGGAACGGGAAGCAAGAAGGGCAGCACGCACCAGAGCAGAGACAGGCCCAACCCAAAACCACAGCCGCGGCCAGGATAGGCCCCAGGGTGTCCAGGAGGAGATGAGCCTCCCAAGCTACAGTTTGAGTCTACTTCAGAGAAGATCTAGAGCATCTCCCTGAGGGGATCTTAAAATCCTGCAAACTAGGGTCAGAGATGGTTAGTGAAAGTGAAACTTTGAAAATTAATTTGGGGGAGGAAAAGCAGTTCAGCCAATCTGCCCCTGGGGCAAGGAAGCAGTGGGGGAAGGGAACTGCTGGAACCAGCAGT
>CM053594.1:332122154-332153134 GCA_028646575.1 Pseudocheirus occidentalis
CTCTCTCTCTCTCTCTCTCTCTCTCTCTCTCTCTCTCTCTCTCTTTCCCTCTCTCTCTTCCTCCCTCCCTCTTTTTTTCTCTCTCTCAAGAAAACTCGAACTCACTTCTTCACTCCAGCAGCCTAGCTCCCAGATGCTGAGACAATCCTGCTTCCTCCAACAGGAAAATTCCAATTCTGTCTCTCTGTCTCTGAAATTCTTGCTTATATACACACATTGGCCTCCTGTCTCAGCTAATCCCCTTCTTCCGCATCAACAGGGGAGTTCACACCCTCTCCACAGCGGGACAGGGCTCACACCTTCCATACTTAGCCCTAAGTGCTAAGTATCTGCTAAACTGATTGCTGTTACAATTAGTCAATCTGATAAGTATGGGGTGGTAACTAAGAGTTGTTTTCATTTGTATTTCTCTAATCATTAGTGATTGAGAGCATTTTTTCCTGAGGAAATGATATTGCAAACAGCCAAAAGAAAACAGTTCAAATGATGTGAAGGTTAGTCAGGATAACACAAGATTTAACAGCTTCTGCATTGAAGAATCAGAGGGTGGTTTATAGATAGCTTTGATTATAGATAGCTTCATCTGAAAACTACCTGTTCTTATCCTTTGACCATTTATCAATTGGGGAATGATTTGCATTCTTATAAATTTGACTCAGTTCTTTAATATTTGAGAAATGAGACCTTTATTAGAGAAACTTGCTAGAAATTTTTTCCCAGTTATGATTATTGTTTATTTCCCTCAATCCTATTTTCTTCTGTTTATCCTTTTCTCTCTCTCCTTTCACTCTGTCCACCCTGAAAAGTGTCTTGTTTCTGACTACCATCTCCTCCAATCTGCCCTCCTTTTTATCCCTCCCATCCCTTCTTATCTCTCTGTAGGGTAAGATAGATTTCCATATCCAATTAAGTGTATACATTTTTCTCTTTTAGCCAATTCTGATGAGAGTAAGGCTGAAGTGCTCTCTCTCAAGTATCCCTTTCCCCCAGCACTATAGAAGCTCTTTGTACTTCTTATATGTAAGATAATTTACCCCATTCCACTTCTCCCATCCCTTTCTTCTAGTTCATTCTTCTTTCTCACTCCTTAATTTTATCTTAGATGTTATTACATCACATTAAACTCATCCATACCCTTTATCTACGTATAATCCTTCCAATTGCTCTAAAACAACAAAGCTCTTAGGAGTTAAAAGGATTATTTTCCCATGTAGGAATATAAACAGTTTAACCTTATTGGCTCCTTCATGATTTCTCTTTCCTGTTTGCCTTTGTATGCTTCTCTTGAGTAGAATATTTGAAAGTCAAATATTCTATTCAGCCCTAGTCTTTTCATAAGCAGTGCTTGAAAGTCCTTTATTTCATTGAATATGAATTTTTTCCTCCTGCAGGATTACACTCAGTTTTGCTGAGTAGATGATTCTTAGTTGTTATCCTACTCCCAAGCCCTCTGAAATATCATATATAAGACTATTTAATTCTTCAATACAGAAACTGCTAAACCTTGTGTTAGCCTGACTGTGGCCTTAACATTTGAATTGTTTCCATTTGGCTGCTTGCAATATTTTTTCCATTTTATCTCATGGAGTCATTAGCTTCTGCTTGCCCAATTCTAATTTTTAAGGAATTATTTTGTTCAATGAACTTTTGTACCTCATTTCCCATTTAGCCAATTCTGCATTTTAAGGAGTTCTTTTCTGTGAATTTTTGTGCCTCTTTTACCATTTGGCCTATTCTGTTTTTTAAGCTATTATTTTTTCCCCAGTAGGTTACGAAGAAAGAAAACTGACAATATATTTATTGTTAGGCTAATTAATATATTGATTACTAATTAGCCAGAAACTCTGTCTCTTGGGCTTTTTATTCATCAAACAAATTATACAACATAAATGCAATAGAATATGCTATAATAGCTTATGTATACAATGAATTTAGACAAGTATGAAATGATATCTTTCCATATGTATGCATGTATACACACATACATACATATATACACACAGAGCCAAGAAAACAATATATAGAATGATAAAAATAATGTAAATAGAAAAAACAACACACTCAAAAATCAAAAGTAAATGTAACAAAATTATAATGATCATGCATGATTCAAATGAAGACATATGAGAAGATACCTCCAACCCACCCCTTTATGTAGGCAGGTGGCTTGAGGTGGCATTGGTCCACAGTTGTTATACAGTGCACATTTGTCAGACTTTCTCAATGTACTGATCAACTGACTTTTTTTCCTCTTAAAAATTATTATATGGGATGGCTTTCTGGGAGGGGGAGAAGGATACTTGTGTTAATTATGATGAAGAAAAAAATTATTATATCAATAAAAACTTGTTTAAAAAAAAGAAATAATGCGAAAGTCAAAAGGACATTTAGACACAGATGGTTTAATTTCAAATCCTAGTTCAGCCCCTTTGTTTTGTCCTGGATAAAAATATTTTTAGCTACAGTTTTAGAGGTGTTAGCTGAGAACAAAATCCATAACTGAAATAATTTAGAAAGAAGTTTATTAAATCATCCAGCAGGGGGAAGAACTGAAAAAGGGATGGCCCACTCCCTGTGAGTGTCTATTACTCACACATTATGTAGGATTCAAATAAAGAAACAATGAGACCATAGTTGATTGACCAGCATAGAAGCAGTTTTCAGAAGAAGATATCAAAGCTTTATAAAGTCAAATGAAAAAAAATGCCTTAAATCTCTATTGATTAGAGAAATGCAAATTAAAATAACTCTGAGGTACTTCCTTATACCTATCAGATTAGCTAAAATGACAGAAAAGGAAAATTATAAATGTTGGAGGGAATGTGGGAAAATTGGGACACTCAAGTACTGGTGGTGGAGTTGTGAATTGATTGCAAACATTCTAAATTGTAATTTGGAACTATGCCCAAAGGCTTAAAAAACTGTAACTTTTGACCCAGCAATAGCACTATTACGTATGTATTCCAAAGACATAAAAAAGGGAAACGGTAACAGCAATATTGTACAATGATCAACTGTGAATGACTTAGATGTTCTCAGCAATACAATGATCTAAGACAATTCCAAAGGACTTATGATGAAAAATGCAATACATTCATTTTTCAGAAAGAAGTGAGAGTCTGAATGCAGATCGAAGCATATTTTTTTACTTCCTTTTTTAAAAATTAGCCTGTGTTTTCTTTCACAGCATGACTAATATGGAAATGTTTTACATGAGTGCATATGTATAACCTATATTAAATCGTTTGCCTTCTCAATGAGGAGGGAACAGATGGAGGTAGGGAGAGAATTTGGAATTCAAAATTTTAAAAACCAGTGTTTTTACATATAATTACATCCCAGCTGATACATGTAATTGGGGAAAAATAACTACACACTATTTAAAATACTTGGTAGTCTACCCACCAAATTACATACAGGAAATACGTGAACATAATTACAAAATATCACATAAATGAAGACAAATCTAAATAAATGGAGACATACTGGTCATGTGTAGGCTAAGCCATATAAAAAAAAATGACAGTACCACCTAAATTAACTTAATAGTGCCAAAGCAATCAAACTGCAGTTCCAAAGAATTTATGAGGAAAAATGCTATCTACCTCCTTGTAGAGCAAAGCATATTTTTTCCTCTTTATTTTTTTTCGGCAGGAGGTGGGACAGAATTTGACTAATGAGGATCATGGTTTTGCATGACTTCACATTGGTAACGGGTTTTGTATTTCTTGCCTTTTAAATGGGTGGGTGAGTGGGTGAGGACTGGGGAGAGGGAGAGAATCTGGAACTGAAAATAAAATAAACTTGAATGGAAAACAATTGATTTTTTTTCTTTATTATGAAGGAATGTTCTATGAAATGGGGAGGCACGCAAAAACAGTAAAATGTTTAGTGGCAGGAGATTGACTGAATTTATTAAATCATCCCATTCTATTTAAAATGTTGAGTCCTATTACCTTAACCAGATATTGAACCAATCACAGTTTTTGGAAAAGTACTTGATCAACTAGGAACATAAAAGGAAATGTATTTATATTGTCTGATGAAATTTTTTTTCATGTCCTGTGGGGTCATATACAAAATAGTGTTAGTTTAGGCCCAAGAAAGTGATTCAAGTGCCTGGAACAGAGAGTAGCAATTATTTCAGATAACCCCCCTTTTAGGTGAAGCACATAAACTTTAAAAAAACAATTATTGTTCTAACAGTGTCCTTGGGACAGCAGTGGTTACCAGAAACATGTGCATTAGGAGCTAAGAACAGACTGGATGTGGTAAGAAAAGGTCCAAAGATCTCTGAAGAGCCTGATTGAAAAGCCATATCATATCTTAAGAGAATTTCATGAGTATGCCATGAAGGAATGAAAAGAACTTCCAGCAACAGGAAGCTGTTCTGAGTTATCCCTTTGTTATATATGATTTCTATGTTATAAGTCCACGTTCCCCTGCACACTGTATATGGTAGTAAACTGGTTGACTAATTGACTAATTAATAGTCATAAAGGGAAGTTCACTGTTGGAGACTCATATTAGGAAGACAATCCAGCCCTTCCTTCAGAGCTGCCGCTGGATCCCTGGGAGAGATTTAGCAGGTATACTCTGGGAAGTCAGTCTGCTAGCACAAGTGTGAGTAGTCCCACATGCACTACAGAGGTAAAGACAAAATGCATCAAGAACTTTTCAAGATCATGGAAGAGGCAGAGGAGGAAAATGAGTCTTTTTTTAGGTTTACAGGCGCTAATAAAGTTTTCTTTCTCTTGAGATAATAGGACCTTCGGTAGTCAAAGTTTGGCAGATTAATACAATTTTTTTGAACCTGTGCCAATTCCTGGATCTGGGGTTTGGGAAGGTGTTCTCTAGTAATTTCTTTAGTAAACCTTTGTTGTTAAAACACCCTTTTTTCTCTTCACCTGTCCCAGAACTTACTATCTTTAAAGGCTCCCTTAAAGTAGTATCTCATTAATGATTCCTTCCTTGGTAACTCGAACTATCATTTAATATTTTCCCTTTTTGACAATCCCAAACTTAATGTAATTATCATTGGCACCTAACTTTTAACTTTGCAGTTTATTTTCTGCCTTTTGTTATTCTAGAATTCCTCGATATGTTTCGTATTTCAACAAGATTACAAACTCTTTGAGGGCAGAGACTTTTTGTTCTTACAGATAAATTTTAATTTTTCTAACTCTAAAAAGTAACCCTTTGCTTATCTGATCGGTATGGAATTAAACAAGCTAATCAGGCAGTATTATTTTTATTATATCAGCCTAGTTAACTTTTTTTTTTTTTGGAGTGGGGAAGGCAGGGCAGTTAAGAGTTAAGTGACTTGCCCATGGTCACACCCCTAGTGTTGTGTCTGAGGTGGGATTTGAATTTGGGTCTTAGTCCTATTAACTGCACCACCACTGCCCATCCAGTCAACTTTTGATCAATTATTTAATGTCTTTATTTTCATAAAGCATTTCCTAGTTGTATCTATATAATTTTTGTGTTTGCTGGCAAGTATATCCTCAAATAATTTATATTTTCTGTAGTTATTTGGTGTCAATATACAGAAGTGCTGATGATTCATGTGGGTTCATTTTATAGGCTGCAACCTTACTACGTCAATTACTTCCATTAACTTTTTTCATTGGGCTCCCATCATATCATCTGTCAAAAGAACAGTAGTATTGTTTCTTCTTTGCCTGTGCTTATTCCTCCCTTTTCTTTTTCTCTGTCTTACCACGATAATTAGGATTCCTACTACTTTATTGAATAGTCGTGAAGATAGTAATGGACATCTTTGCTTTTCCTTCTGATCTTACTGTAAAGGCCTCCTATTTATGCCCACTATTGATAATGCTACATTTAAGTTTTATCTTTTTGTTTGTTCATTTTATGCAATCAACAAAAGCCTTTCTCCTATTTCTCCCACTGTAATTAAGGAAAACAAACTCCCTTATAGTTAAACACTTATAGTCAAGCAAAGCAAATTATCCCACTGGCTATGTCCAAAAAAAAAATGGTTATTACCTCTCAAGAGGTAGGCATTCTCTGGCATCATGGCTGGTGACTGTGTTGATTAGAGTTCCTAAGTCTTTAAAAGTCATCTTTAAAACATTGCTGTTCCATAAATTACTCACTTGATTCTGTTCATTCTGCATCAATTTATATCGGTTTCCCCAGGTTTCTCTATAACTATCTTCTTCATCATTTCTTCTAGCACAGTGGTTCTCAACCTTCCTAATGTCGGGACCCTTTAATATGTGGGTGGACTTGGCTGGAAACAGATAGAGGAGCGGTGTCTCGGTTTCTAAGACCATATGACATATGTATTTTCTGACCCCCAAAAGGGTTGTGACCCACAGGTTGAGAACCACTGTAAAATCTAGCACAATGGTATTCCATCTTTGTTTACCATAATATGATCTTCCCAACTGATGGGCACTCCCTCAGTTCTGAATTACCATAACAAGAGCTGCTATGAACACTTTGTACATGCTTAATTTGATTTGCTTAGGACCATTCCCTCCTTTTCTCTACTGTCCTTTTCATTTCCCTCTATCCTTTCTCCCTTTTTCTTGGGTTTCTCGATGGAGTGAAATGTATTTCTGTATCCAAGTATGGGTGTATATTCTTCCTTCCTATGAGTGAGTGAGACTCAAGTATTGTTTGCTACCCCCATCCCCATCCCTTCCTTTTTGTTTGTATACACTTTTACTTGTGCACCCTGATGAGGTGACATTATTTTCCCCATCTTTTCTTTTCCTTCCCTCCATGTCCACCCTAGTATATACTTCTTTCTGTCTGTGATAGGAGCATTTTCTACAGGCATTTTCCCCAAAACAAACTAAGCCAATCCACCTTTCCCTTGACAGGGATTAGTTTTCCCTAAGAGGAGATAAAGCAGTCCTGGAACTGGGTTGGCCTATTTCCCTGACTCAGCTTCCTGGTTAGCTTAGGGACCCACATATATATATGGCAGGGTGCAATGGGAATCTGAAACTCTTTCCTGCCCCTAGACGCTTTGCTTAAGTGGCTCCGAGAATGTTCCCTGATTTGGAGGTCACTAGAGCCTGTGGTTTTGAGAGGCTTGTTTTTTGGGAATGGCCACACCTTGTTACTTTGTAATTGGACAGTGGGTCAAGAGGGCTGACCCAGGAGAAGCCTATATATAGGCCCTGATGTGAGGCTTTGCTTTGGGGCTCACTTTGAGAAGAACTGTGTGATTTGGCCAAATGAGACTCAACCCCTTGGCTCTGAAAAACCCAGATGTTGATGCTTCCCTCTCTGGTAACCTGAATAGGTAATAGATCTGATGGTCAGATGGTTGGAATCCCATCTGCTGATCTGTTTCTTGGTCTGCTTGTAACTTGTGCTTGTAACTTGGATTTGCATTCTCTGGAGTTCAGGGTGCTGACTTTTCCCCCTGAACTAGGTAAATGATATGTTTGATTAAAGAAAGATTGTTAACCCATTTTGAGTTGCTTTCCTTCAGTAAAGCAGATCTAAGAACCTGTGCTAGCAGCTGCCCTGGGTATGCTACGGTGCTTGCTGATATACAGGGGTCCATGCAACATGGTGTATTTCAAAAGACAATTCAAATGACCACGTCCAATTCAAGTCACATGTCTTTAACTATATCCTGCCCTGATGAACAAATGTGTTTCAGTATGGAGACAAGGGGGAAGGGAGTGTCCAGAGAGGTTAAGTGACACTACATCCTTCCTGCATATGGGCAATTTACTGGGCAAAGTAAACTATTTATTAACTATTGTAACATCAAACCTGAACTGAGAGTATTGGTATTAGAACCACCTTCAAAATCTGAGTCAGTTACAGCAAGGGATGAGATGAACTTGTGAGTCACATCATGATTGAGTTGAGGAAAAAGTGCTACAAATATGGAGGGTATGGTGATCGGATGGTGGACTACCAGTGGCAAGAGCCGTCCTGATTATATTCTTATGGAACAGGAAGCAGGCTCCTGTTCAGGCAGAGGAATTAGCTCAGTGGATCATAGAAGTTACCCAGTAGAGTAAACAAAGCAACAAATTCAGCATTTCCTGCTTGTTGACTGTTCTGCATAAGTTGAACTGTCAAGACAAAAAAACCTAAGTAAACTGGGCCAGCATATTCAGCAACTAGACAGAGAGCTCTCAGCTAACAGGGAATGTGCAATGAAAGCTGAGGGGCAGCTAATGGAGCTGGAAGGGCATGCAAGTAAAAAGATATTTGTTTTCTGATGGGGCTGGAGACTAAAGGGCCCCAGTCAGCATCTCACCTTAGTTTCTGCTGAGATCAAAGCAAGACAGGAAGAGAATGAGATATTTAGGAACCCTTGCCAATAACAAGAAAACTCCAGGCATATCAACACTGCTCCTGAGGATAACTCCTGGCTCTGAAGAAGCAGTGAACCTACCTTCTCCACTAAGGAACAAGATTTTTTGTAGGAGTTCAAACAGAAAATTGGTAAGTCACTGAAGAGACGGTTGCTGAGGGTATGGTCTAATGAAGTCAATGTTGACAGTTTCTCTGATCTCCGTGTTTTAATTCCGTAGGCCCTGGGAGTTCTTTGAGAATACACTTTTACAATCAACTAAACTTATTAAGAGGCTCTAGACAGAGAATACTTAGTCCCTTTTTAGGTGGCTAAAATGGGGATTTATTTCCATATAGCCATATAAAGACTTTCTACTGTCATCAATGATCATGCCTACCCCCATGGAAATCTGCAAAGGGAGGAGGTGAAGATTCAAAAAGAAATGGGTTTGATAGATTAATTTTTATGTGTTCCCTTACCATGACCTGCCACCCTTTATGCCCAGTCTCAGGGCAATTAGATCCCACCTTCAGCATGAGCCCCTAAAGAAAGGCTTCAGGCATTAGTTATGGGTCTCCTTGGCCACACAATTTTACACAGGAGGTTGGGACAGCTGTGGCTTGGTCAAAAATTACTGTCAATGGAAATGGACAATCTGGGAATTGGGGGAGGAGTCTCAGAATTCGCTACCCTCCTAAGTGAGAGGGCAGGGACCCCTTATCCCAAATAGGGCTTTGTGTGTGGATTCTGAAACACAAGGTTGATAAGAAAATAACAGATAGTTGGCCTATTGCTGGGGGTATTAGTAAAACTGTACAGGAAAATTCAGCACCACAACTTTCCAGGCCCACCCAAACCTGAGATATTCTATGAAGTCACAATCTCATTTGGTATTTAGGGGAAACCTGAGGGCAGACCACGGAGGAAAGGGGTATTTTGGACTTAATTGAAGGTCCTTTCACAAAACTCAAGGCATATCACCAAGCACAGTCACATGGAAACTCTTAAAAGCTATCTAAACCACCCAATGTCATTACCACTACTGTATTCCTCAGAAGGTGAAAGATATTTCCTCTCTAATCACAGAGATCAAGCTAAAGCACTGCATTACATCAGCTCCCTTCACAATAAATTTGCATTACTTTTGAGGAAGGTAGATGGCAAATGGAAGCTTACAGTAGACCAGAGGGATGAACAAAGTTGTCACTCATCACTACAGATTATTTCTGACCTCATCAAGGTTATAACCTTGTCAATGTTTTTCTCTATTCCTATGACTGAGACTATTCAGGAATAGTTTACTCTCACATGAGGAGTCCCATATACTTTCATCATCTTTCCAAAGAACTACTTGAACTCTCCCTCAAACTACCAAATTATGGTAAGCAGAGACCTAAAAGAGGCCTCCCTTCCCTTCCTGAGAACATTAATGTATACCATTACATTGATGTGGCATACTATTGCCCAGGTCACAGTAACAGAAACCTTAGATCAGATGGTGTCCCATATGGGGGAGAGAGGATCAGAAATCTTTCCCAAGAAAATCTAGGATCCAGTCTAAACAGTTTGGGGAAATACAGTGGCTAAGGAAAACCCAGAGGAATCTAAGCACAGTAATAAGCTACTGACATTTGTCCTCCCCACAGCTCAGAAGGATGGTTAGAAATATTGTATTCTTCAGGTTTTGAAAAACCCACACTTTTCACCTGGGTATCCTGATGGTTAGTCTACCTTCTTCAAGTGGCTACAATCATGAAAGGTCTAAAGCACAGTGTTCAGAAGTCAGTCTCTTCCCTTGGGCCCATGAGGGAAAAATTCACGATTTCTGAATTCACTTTCTATAACGATCAGATTGAATAAAAGCCTTTTGGCAAGCACCAAAAGGTAGCTAGAATAAGCAGTTGTTAGGCAGCTGGAGTTCCAAGCTCTCTAAAGCAGTCACTCGCTATGCCAGCTGTGAAAATTCTATTATTGGGCCTTACTTGCTATATGGAGGGTTGCCTTTGCTTAGAGTTGCCTTTTATGGGTTGGTTGGTAAAACATGGTCCTTCTAACAAGATAAACAGAATACAGGGGTTTCTATTGCCCAATAAAAATGGTATTCAATGCTTGCCTGGGGCCCCCTGGTGTTATTCTTCATTTATAAATAGGTGGTAACTATCCTAGAGACTGAAGTCCCCAAGCCAGATCCTGGAACCTTGTCTCCGCTGGTCCAGTGGGCTTCCGCCTAGGACCTGGCTCCTAAGAAATACTGTTTTGCCCAGTATACTGATGATTCCATTTGCTATGAGAGAAGCATAAAAAATTGGACTTCACTAATCTGATAACAGCAAATATTCTGGGGAATGTGGGTACACCCAGGGATTCTCAGTGGAATCAGCTATAGGCTGCATGGCTGGAACATGAGATTGAGGGATGGGGCATAGATCTTTACTTATACCAATTTCTGGGTGGTGACCATGAAGCTAGCCAAATGATCTGGGGCCTGGAGAGCACAGAATTAGACAATCAAGTTGGAGTCAGAACCAATGGAGCAATTTAGCAGATTCTCCCCTCAGCAAACAGTTGTTTGTGGGGCATGTGAACACTCATTAAGACATCATAAGCTAAAGAACCATTCTGGGATTATTACTATAACAGCAGAGACTGGGGAGTGGGTCCATTCCAATCTGGACTTTGGAGTGGTGGGTATAGGACTATATGATTCCCCTAAAGTAAAAGTAAATTATTTGTATACAACTGGAGTCTTTGGACCAAAGAATTCATCTAACCCAAGTGGTCCTTAACTTATCCCCAAATGGCAAAAGAACATTTTCCCATCTCAGGGCAACAGTTAATGTGATAAATGACATCATAGAAGGGAAAGGGCTGTTTCAGTGGTGTATCAGATCCAGGCTCCAGACTTACTTGATACAAATGGACTTCTTTTGATATGTCTAGCTCACCTTCTCCAGTCTTTGCCCTGAGAGATTTCCTATACTTTAAGAAATAGCTCATGTTCCCCATTGGCAGGCTTCCTTTCTACTGAAATTTTTGGGACAACTCCTTTCTAGAAAGGATTTAAGAGACCAAGGGGTCTCTTAAAAATGAGAGGTATCTAACTTTGTAATAGCATTGAGTAGGTGAAACTGTTGCTACATATAGTGGGTGCACATTCACTTAGAAGGAAAAGGACTCCTTAATTGACTTGGTGGAATTTCTGAGTCCCTGGATGGGGGTAGGGAGAATCCTTATTTAGTCCCTGTGAAAGAAGGAGGTAGCCCATCCATAGAGGCTTCTAAGGGGGAAAGATTTCCCATCCTTTCCCTGATGTAGCTCTGAGGGGGAGGTTTTGGCTAGAGGATACTGAATGTATGTACATACAGGAAAAGCCTTAGTACCAACTTAGACTCCAAAATAGGTTGCATACAAGAGAATTATGACTTATTTACTATACATGACTCTGATATGTGATTAATTCTTTCCTCCCTCCCCAAACCAGCTATTTTTTAAGTGCAGTCCTTTCTTTTCCTTTTAAAGTTAATTAATTTTTCGTTTTCACCACTTTCATAAGTTTTACATTTTTTCCCCCTCCCCTCTTCCTCCGTAAGACATCATGCAATGCAATATAGGCTCTATACGTACATTCCCATAATGTACTTTCACATTAGTCATGTTGTATAGAAGAACCAGAAGAAATAGGAGAAACCACAAGAAAGAAAACAAAATAGTCTGCTTTGCTCTGCGTTCAGACTCCATAGTTGTTTTTCCGAATGTGGACGGTATTTTCCATCATGAGCTCTTTGGGATTGTTTTAGGTCCTTGTATTGCTGAGAAGGGCTAAGTCTGTTGTAGTCAGTCATTGCACACTGCGGCTTGTTATTGTGTACAATGTTCTTCTGGTTCTGATCATTTCACTCAGCATCAGTTCCTATTGTCTTTCCAGGTTTTTCTGAAGTCTACCTGTTCATCATTTCTTATACCACAATAGTATTCTATTACATTCATATACTACAATTTGTCCAGCCAACCCCCAATTGATGGGCATCCCCTCAATTTCCAATTCTTGGCTACCACAAAAAGAGCTGCTGTAAATATTTTTGTAAATGTGGGTCCTTTTCCCATTTTTATGATTTTTTTGGGATACAGCCCTTAGACGTGGTACTGCTGGGTCAAAAATGTATGCACGTTTTTATAGCCCTTTGGGTATAGTTCCAAATTGCTCTCCAGAATGGTTGGATCAGCTCACAACGCCAACAATGAATTAGTGTTCCAATTTTCCCACATCTTCATCAACATTTATGATGAAGAAATCATGACTGCAGCAGATGTCTGATGTTCCTCAAGCTATTGTTCATTGTTAGCTCCTCACATCAGAGAAGAAATCTGTGACTCTACTGGAGGTGTCATCTGTATTGTCAATTTTTATATGCCTGATTTTGCTCTGATTCATCCTAACTACCTTGTATTAGGAAACTTACCATGAATTGCAAAGATTTGTATCACCCAATGTTGAGACTTGAAACTTGGTCCTTCTAAAGGAGGGAGGAAAAACCTAGAACCTCCAGCTTAACCTTCTGTGCCTCATTATGGTGACTCCTTGGCCAGAGGGTGGGTGGGAAACAGTTGTAATTTTATTTTCTTGTTATGTTGTTGTTGATGGTGGCTTTGTTTGTCCCTTCTCTGTTCTCCTTTTCCCCTTTAGTATTGCCCTTCCAGAAAAAAAACCAGTTAAAAAAAAAGTCCAGAAAAGCTTTAAAAGAATTAAAATGGTAGAAGGCCTTCTAGAAGATTCTTAGGACCATATCACTAAAGGATGGAATTTAATAAGACTAATATCTAACATTTCTTCACAATGAGGAATAGGGAACCAACGCACCATGCAGGAGTACATAGCTCCACCACAAAGGTAAGCACTATCTCATATAGGAGTTGATATTTCCAAAAGAGAGGCACAAAAGAAAAAAAAAAACAGAGCAAGATCATAGGCAATAGCAGAGAAACTGTTTAGAAGAGAGAGCTCAAAATAGTTACCTTAGAAACTTTAACTCATGAGGAAATCACAAACTAAACAAGGACCAAATAAGCCTAAGAGCCATAAAAAAAAAAAAAACGTCTAGAATAGGTAGAGAAAGAAGAAAATAATGAAGAGAAGAAAAAAATTCTTTTAAGAAAAACATGAAGAAAACGAAATAAAAATCTAAGAGAAATTTTACTTGACTTTTTAACTGAGATAAAAAGACAACTAGTTAAAAGGAAGAAAGAAAGAGGAATGAATAAGTTAAGCAAAATTCTAAAATTAGGGAAAGGAGGAAAGTGACAATAAGGGAAAGGGAGGTCCGAGGAATAGGGTTGCTTTAAAAGAGATCAAGCTAAAATAATTGAAAAGAAGTACTGCCTTTAGAAAGGAATAGAGAAAAAAATTCTAAAAACAACCCCAAAACAAACCCCAGACAACATTAGGGACAAATGAAAGAATATGTAAAACTAACTAATAACTTTAAATCTGGATGAATTAAACAATTTAGTAAAATGAAAAAGTGACAAATTGGATTAGAAAACATAATCCTACAATGCTTTGGTTATAAAAACATATGTAAGAAACAAAGACATACAAAGAATATAAATATAAATAAAAAATTATTATGAATCAGGTGAATATAAAAAAGCAGGTGTTGCAACATGCTTTCAGATAAAACAAAAATAAACATTAAAAATATAAAAAGGGAAAAACAAGCCACATTATGCTGAAAGGAACCCACAGATTACAAACCAATATCAACATTAAATTTATATACTACAAATGCCTTAACATCTCAATTCTTAAAGGAAAAATTAACTGAATTACAAGATGACATTGGCAATAATCCACTAGTGGCAGAACCTTTTAATATCCCTTTTCTCAGCTGTGGATAAGTCAGACAGAAAGATAGACAAAAGGGGAAGTACAGAATTGTACAAACTGTACAAATGTTGGAGTTAATATGGAATTGTAGTATAGTATATTACAAGTATAGAAGTATAGAATTGTACAAGCTGGAGCAAGTAGAAGCTAAGCTAAAATAATTATGGTGTCTTCAAAACGGGACTGCTGAAGAATAAATATACTTTTAAGCACATCATGGAAGTCTGGCAAAAATTTACCATGTATTAGAGCACAGGGATATTGCAGAAAGAGGTAAAAAAGCAGAAATAATAAAGATATCCTTTATAGACCATAATGCAATAAAAACAGTAATCAGTCAAGGGAGGAAAACAAAAGACAAAAACCCAAAGGGAGACAACAATAAAATCCTAAATTATGAGTGAGCAAAAGAACAAATCATAGAAACGATGAATAATTATGTGAAAGAAAATGATGAAACAGTAAAAATTTCTGCGATGCAGCTAAAGCAGTTCTCAGGGGAAAAATTATATCCCTAAATATACATTAACAAAATGGAAATAACAATAAATTGAATATACACTTAAAAAACTAGGAAGCTGACAGATAAACCTAAAATAAATCACAAAAGAGATAATAAAAAATTAGACAAACAGATAAAACTAGAAACCAAAAAAACCTATAAATGATAAATAAAAAAGCTGAGAATAGACCTGTGATTTCATGAGCACAGGGAACTACCAAGGAAGGAAACTACCTCTAACAATGCAGGTCAACATTTTCTCTGGAATTAATAGTCTGCAGTACTAAGAAGTTAAGTGACTTGTCCAGAGTCATACAGCTAGTATTGTGTCAGAGATGTAACTTGGACCTAATTCCTCCTGGATTTGAGACCAGTTCTCTATTTACTCTGGAAAGACATATTTCTGGGGGTTGGCTGAGGGAAAATTACTTTACTACTTCAGGATAGCTATTTATAGCCATTTTTTGAGCAAGAAATTGACAGATTTAGATCAGGAAAGGAATGTAGAAGGTCATCTCATCTAATGCCCTCATTTTTCAGAAGTGGGAACTCTTACAAAGGCCAATTGGACTTCTTACAGCCACATAAGTAATAACTGACAAAGTTAGAATTTGAACCCACATACTCCAAATTCAGTGAAACGCTGTCTGCCTAAAAGCTGTATTTTTACAAAAAATGTCCATCAACAAACATTTACTAAGCACTTATTTTGTGCTAGGCACAATGCTAGGTTCTAGAGATTCAACAAAAAGGGAAAACAAACAAAAAATTCAGTTTCAGCTCTCAAGTAGCTTACAGTCTAATGAAGGGAGACAACGTGCAAACAAAATATATACAGGATAAATTAGAAATAATAAACAGATTATCCAATGGTCTTACAATAGTGTCAGATGGTTTAAAGGGGATAAACAAAGGTATCAGTTAAAAGTCTCTTATTGAGGGTGGCTAGGTGGTGCAGTGAATAGAGCACTGACCCTGGGGTCAGGAGGACTTGAGTTGAAATCCAGCCTCAGACACTTAACATTTACTTGCTGTGTGACCTTGGGCAAGTCACTTAACCCCAATTGCCCTGCCCTCTCCCCTCCAAAAAGCCAAAAAAAAAAAAGGTCTCTTACAGTAGTTGAAATATAAGCTAATGAATGCTTAAACTAGGAAAGCAACAGCTGGAACAGGGAGAAAGAAGCAAATCCAAGAGATGTTTTGAAGGAAGACAATAGGATTTGGTAGCAGATTGATTATAGGGGGAGTCACAGAGGAAGCATTTAATAAATGCTTGATGTTCAAGTCAGTGTTGATTGATGAGTTTGATAGAAGAGTCAAAGATGACTCCAAATGTTTCTTGACTGAGAAAATGGTAGTTGAGAGAACCTGGAAAGAAAAGATAGTCATAATTGAGTTTGAGGTGACAAATCTCAAATCTACCACTCAAATTTGCAGGCAGCTGGAAAGAGGACTAGAATGAAAAAGACAGAGGTCAGAGCTGAATAATAAGCACACCCAAAAAGCCACTACAGAAGAGAACAATGTATGGCCAAGAAATGAACCCTTGGGAAAACTCAGATTTAGAAGTCAGAAAGAAGAGCCAACAAAAGGAAAAGAACAAAATACAAAGGTAAAAGAATCAAACAATAAGAAGCACTGCCTCTTATTAATAAAGAGAAAATTTCAAGAAGTTGACTGTGTCACAGAGAAGTTAAGGAGGAAGAGAAGAGTACTATGGAAAAAAACCCATTTGACTGGCAGGAGGCAGGAGTGGAAACCAGCCTATAAGAACCAGAACACAAATTAGCTTGCAGAAGAGGGAACAGAAAGTAGATGTAGGTTATGTAGACCTCATAGAGGAATGTGCTGACAATAAGAGGACTTGATAAATAATTAGATCGCAATGTTAGGTGCAAATATTTTTTTAAGAAAATAAATATGTAAATTTCAAAGATATGAATTTGTAGTATAGACTGGAATATATTTATAGGCAGATCCAAGAAATTTAATTTATTGCTGCTATTAAATTCTACAAAATCTATTCTAACACTGTGAGATTTTACATAGCAAGGAGCTAACATCTATCCAGAGCAATAAATAAACAGAAGAAAACATTAGTCTTCTCCCATTCCCAAACTATCTTCTTTGTCAGTACAACCATTAGAACAGGACTATGCTGCAAAATCTGGACTGTCCTTTACCTTTCTTTGTATTTCCAGTAGTGTATGGTATATAATGCAGTAGGTACTTAACAAATACATACTGATTAAGGATTATGAGGCCCTCTTTATACTTGGTTCTTTGTTAAAATTCCCTATATATTTGAGTCCCTAAGAGGCTCTGGGCCATTTGATTGGAGCACAGTTGCATATTTAGAACCATTCCTCTCACTGTGTGCTGTTGTAGGTCTATAGGCAAAGACGACCACACACTGACTTGTTCCCCGCTGGCATCTGTTCTCTTCTTCCCCTCCTGAGTAGTGGTAAGTTTTCAGAGCTCCTTCATGTGTGAGGCTGCCTCTCTTTTATCTGAATTCCATGAGACTACAATTTCCTTTGCAAACCAATAGTGAGATTTGAGAAACTTAAAAAGAAAAAGTTTACCATAGTTTGCTTTCAGTAATCATCAGATGGTTTTTGATTATACATTACCAAAAATACCAGCTAAATTTTGTAGGGGAAAGTCATGTTTCAAGAGACAGTTTAATTCGCTATCAACTTTCAAGGCAAAAATGAACTTGATTTTTGTGTGGCAGGTAGTGTGTTATGATGAATAAAGTGCTGGCTTGGATTGAGAAAGACCTGGGTTAAATTCCATTAATGTTTATGTTCTAGTAGGGTCAGCATGGGGAAGTTCCTTAAACTCACTGAAACATGTTTCTTCATCAGTAAGACACTCTTTTACCTAGTGTAGACAAAGTTGCTGAAGTAGGTATTACAGGTACCTCCTCTGAAAACTATATGGCCACATAAATGTTAGCTTTATCTTAATTGCTTAATATGCTTGTTATATTGAAGGAAAATCTTAATAATTTTAAATAACTAAAAATGTAAGAATATGATGAGACTTTTGAGTTTAAACAGCTTTTCTTTATGAATAAATTACTTATATTGTTTCAAAATTTCAACATAGTAAAGAAAATGTATTCACCATGTCAAGTATTAATATGCTAAAAATTAATAAAAATATTAAAATCATTAGGCAGGCTGTCCAAATAGGATTTCTATTAAAATTTTACCCATATTTTAAGGGCCAGCTCAAATGCGTCAAATGCTTGAAAAAGTTTTTGTCTTGTCACCCAACCAGAAGTAATCTTCCCTCCTTTAGATTCTGTATCATTACATATCACCCAATGAATGCCTTGTATAGTATTATTTTTGTTGTTTTATCTCCCTTGCTAGATTATACATTTCTTGAGGACTGGATTATATCTCATTCCACACGGCACCCTGATGCAATTCCTTTTAAAGGAAGCACCCTAAATTTTATTTAACAAACAACAATAAAAAAAACCCCAAAACCAAATGACAATCAACTGTTCTCATTAGTTTGTGGGCTTCTTGAGGGCAAGGAATGTTTTTTATTTGTTTGGTTTTTTTTACTCTTTTTATATCCCTAGTGAGTAAGCACACTGACCGGCAGATGGTGGGCATTTAATAAATGTTTGATTGATAGATTGTTTCTAACTCCCCCCAGAAGACCAAATTCTAATATTAAAGAAAATGATATGAGAATAAGGGCTCAGTGTAAACACCATGCTCTTTTGCTCATAGGGAAAAGTATGAATACATAGATGGGCTTTAAGATAACGTGTTTTCTGTTTATTTACTATCAATCACTATGATACCGGTAAGGAGTAACTAAATCACACTAGTTCTTTATAGTCCCTAGAATACCACTAAGTGTGAATGAGTAAAAAAAATCACCTACCAGTTTAAAAAAACTGATCTACCACCCACTATAAGAAGGTAGACTGTTCACGTGCACAGGTATAAAGTTGTACACTGCTGAGAAACCTATGTAAGATATGAAGCGAAAAATGCTCTCAATTATTTTCTACTGTGTGCTCAGAGAAAAATTTGATATGAACAGTTGAAAATTTGAACAATTATCAAATCCTGAGGTGCTCTACACAATATAGAAGCAATTTCCTAATAGTAACTCAACAATCAGTCTGAACTTAATTTCTGTATTGTACTTAATTTCACTGTAGTCAATGTGTCATTAACATTTACATTCCATTTCTTTCCTTTTAATATTAAATTTTCAAGAAGAAATTCTTTCAAAGTTTGATCTATATAGCATATCTAACTTATTTCAGGTGCTGAAAACTTGACAATATTTGAGAAATATAATTTTCAAAGTATCTTAATATACATTAATGAGGCACTTCATGTATAGGAAAATTATTATTAGGGTGTCACTATTTTAAAATATGTTTAAAGTTTATTTCTCTCACTACCATCACTTTCATTTAATAAATATACCAATAACTCATAATTTCTATAAGACTAAAATCTAATGTACAGAACAAAATTGAAACAAGTTTTATTCAAGAAGGGAAAAACAAATCTTTCTTCCAAATTGAAAACACTGTAAAATGCTAAACAGGAATCTAAATAAAATATCTGTATTATCACTAAGCTGTAACAGGTTCCTATCACAATATAATAAAATTGTGAGTCCTCTGGCATATAATTCAAATGGAATGTCAGGAAGTACATGTAAAAAAGTAAAACTTCTAGGTATAAATGGAAATATCAATCACTGAACTCAACATTGTTTACATATGCAAATGTTCACACATCAACATATAATGTTCTTTCAGAAATAAAAGAAAGAATTCTCAAGGTCTTTTGTTGACCCATGATTTTTCATTTCTTAGAAGTTAGCTTTTTTTTTTTTTAAAAGGATTGTTCCAGTATTTTCAAAATGAATAAGAGGAATGCCTTCTCTAAGAGCTGTTACTCAAACCTACTTTATGTACAGTAACTATTATCTCTGAACTTCTTAATCATCAACCATGACCTTCATAAAGTCTCTAAGGAAATGTGGTTTTAAATATGCAGTCTAGAATAACAAATAGAACAGTGGTGCTAGGCAGAAAAAATTTAAGTGCTTCAATCAAAAAGAACAAATGTCAAGGATACTTAGAAAGTAATGACAGAGTAATCCTGTGTTAACACTAACAAAAGCTTAAATTTCAAAGTACCAAAAATGGGATGATTTAAAATATATAGAGGAGATAAACTATTTATCTCAAGATTTACTGAGGGAAAAAATGAAAAAAAAAATACGGGAAAAGAAATTTCAAAATTCTCCTAAGGATATATTAACATGAAACACATATCTCTTTGCTTTATTATATTGCTGTTAGGTAATTTTTTGCTACACCCTTTGCTTTGACCTTAGTAAGAATGGCTATTTGCTAAGCTGAATCAAATCATTCTAGCCAAAACGAAAATGTCATAATTACTATATCCATGTGTAATGAGAATCATTAAAGATTTCAGCAAAATAAATGAAAACAACACTAAATTCATTAGGACTAGTCATAAAACTGAGTCTAGTCTATAATCAAGAAAAACACCTTCTACTCAAATTTTAATGTAACTGGTAAATTATGCGATCATGAAAAAGGACATTTTTTCCCCTTTATGTGTCTTATATCAACTATGGTCAAAAAACTAGCCCTTCCCAATATGAGTTCTGTTAAAGTGACATTTTGAAAATTTATGCTCTCAACTGAATGATATAAATGCTGAAAGCTTAAACCAGATTCATGGAACCAAGTAAAGGTTTTTGAGAAAAAAAATAATTTGTTACATTTAAAAGTTATTGATAACAGTCTTCAGATAATGCTTTAAGTAAAAATGTATAACAGAAGTGTCATTCAATGTCAAATGAAGAAACAAATTTATTCCAGTTTTATTCAATTAAAAACACTGCCAACATACACTGTATTATCATTTACTATGATCTTCAAACATTAAAATTATTCTTTTTTCTTTTGTGAGATGGCGATTCTAGAGCAAGATCATGAATTACAAGGGCCCAGTCATAAGTCATTACTCCCATGTTCACTTTTTGCAAATTGTGCACAGTCCAGTGGTCATAAAGAGACATGACATTGCATCTAAAGATCTTTTTAAAGTGGCTTAAAATACTTAGCTTAAGTCCTTTATCAACAGAAAATAGTATTTAGAAAACTTCAACAATACCTCAAGGTATGCAACTATAAGTTAAATGTCAATCAGTTGCATTTTTCTCTCCTAAAGGAATACGTTCCCATAACTGTAAAAGTTGTTCTCCAACTTGGGGCTCCAGTTCCTATGTGGAAAAATAAGAAAAAGTAAATATAAAAAGAAAGTAAGACATCTCTCATGGGCTAGATGTAAAAATAAGTGAAGCATTTAAAAAACTTCCAATTTTAAATACTTAAATGTATACTATATAAAGAACACTGTACCAATGTAATAATAATGTAATATTCACAACATCCATGGTGGTTATGAATATGCTGGTACAGCTGTGAATCACAAAATGTAGCAGACTCTCCACATGGAGGGCAGAACCAAAGCCTTTATTCAAATACCAGAAAATGGAGTCCCAGAACCAGAAAGCCAAAGTCATTATAATAGCCACGAAGTTGGTACACATGGTTAATGCAGCGAACATCCGCATTCACAACAGAACAGGACCCCTCTAGCAAAAATCTTCCTCTTTCTCTCATGGTAGCTCCTCAGCCTGGTTCTTGGAAGTTCTCAGCAGAAATTTCCAAAGAAAAGGTCTCAGCAGAAGCTCCAGCCTTTAGATGCTTATCCCGGGAAATTCTTTCTATGATAAGCTGTAACACTGTGAATGCTGTACCTTGATTTCTGGGAATGTTTTGTTCTGATTTGTTATGGAATAGAGTGTTCACTATACTGTGTAATCAGAACCTTAAAAGCTATTCACAGTAGCATTCTTCTGTAAAGCTGCTTGTGTGTGGCATTACTTTATGGTGTAGTCAGCAGAATTACAAAGTATAGTGCCTCTATTTGTTCCTGGATCCATGGCCATTTGGACTGAGATTGTAAGGCCAAGGACCCTAGAGGGGTAGAATTTTACAGTAATGAGATTTGAAGTTTCTTTTGTACTGCTGAGAGGTACTTAACCTAGTTCAAATTAAGCCTCTGTTAAAGAAACAGAAAGTATGAACTCCTGTGCTGACTTAACAGGAAGGGGGCTGCGCAGGGAGGAGCAATACTGTATATAATGAAAAGACCCAGAGAGGGAAAGTAAGATCTTTTTGGTGCAAGCTCCTTGGAGGCAGAAGCTGCTGCCACGAGAGAAGCTGAAGAGGAAAGGCACCCTGCTCCCCCTACACCACCAGGCTGGAGAGAATGACTTGGAAAACCTGGATGTAGTGATTTTGATTCTGGGAACCAGCTGAAACTTCTGCTGAGTCCGAGGGTCAGCCAGAGCTGAGGGCCAGCTGGAGTTGCTGAAGCTTCTAAGGATTTCCAAGGGTCAGCTGGAGCTCCTGAGGATTTCAGAGGACCAGCTAGAGCTGCTGAAGACTGAGGAAGCATAACTGTGATGCTGATACTTTGCATGTCTTCCCAGGAACAAAGACTGTGAATATGAAGGATTTGAGATGGACTGGACACTATGAGCTCCAAAGTGGAGCATACAGAGAGCTAGACAAGGACCTGGGAGCTGTCTGCCTTTGAACCGGACAATTTGGTGAATTCAAGTAGGATCTGGCACAATGGAAGGGGATCCAGGGAATCTGAGAAACCACGAGTCAAGCTGAAAGAAGACTTTACTTGGATAATGAATGTGTGCTGACTGAGAAATTGTAAATTTACTAGTGACCTAGGGGTGGAAGGTGTGTGTATTTTCTGATGACTGAATAGTGAATGATGAAGAATGATTGAATAATTGAATTGATTGAATGACTGATTGACTAAATGATTGTACTTAGTGACTGATGACTGAAAAAGTGACTTATTTGTAATTTAGTGTGCACCATGAGTAGAGAACTTTGACTATTGTACTTTGTGTCTCTTGAGGAGGCAAACTTCCTTAAGGATGTCTGAATGCGTGAGTTACTAAATGATTGTTCTTTGTTGAAAACTTTTTGACCACTGTGGTGAAAACTATGTGGCCATCTTAGTGATAAATTGTTTAAATGCTGTATATTCTGACTTTCTGTGATAAGCTGTAACACTGTGAATGCTGTACCTTTATTTCTGTGAATGTTTTGCTCTGATTTGTTATGGAACAAATAGAGTATTCATTATACTGTGTAATCAGAACCGTAAAAGCTGTTCACAGTAGCATTCTTCTGGAAAGCTGCTTGTGCATGGCATTACAACTAGGTGCTGGAAGAACACAAATACTTAAATGACTCACAATTTCTTTAAGTCTTAAGGAGTTTATAATCTCCAACTGGAAGGAGAGATTTAACCAAATGTAAATAAACACAACATATTATCTAAAACATATGAAAGGAGGTCCAGAGTGAAAAGATGAGATGACTTCAGAAAAAATGGGGAAACCTGAACAGGATTTTAAAGGACAGGTAGAATTTTAACAAAGACTGAGGAGAGAAGGAAGGGGACAGAATTCCAGGCAAAGGCAAGAGGAAAAAGTAAAAAGTATTGAGGTGGAAAGCAAAGGGTATGTGATTTGGAATGACAGTTTGCCTAGACCAATGAATACATGGAAAGAAAATGGTATAAGATAAATATGCTAGAGAGGTTGGGTGACCAGATTGTGTATAACAGCCTCAAATGTATTAACCAAAAGTCATGACTCCAGAAGACATGAGTTGTGACTTGATTTATTACAAGAAAAAGGCACGTGCATATGGGTACTTCCTATGCCAAGTACAAAGGAGTCCACAATAAAGGCAGAGCCTTGAGTATTTTTATATGTTACAGTGAGAATGGGAGATTGCAGGAGGAGGGGGGGGGGAAATAGGGGAAATTTGTTAGAGCCAAGTCATGAGAAAAGTGAAGCATGGCTGGGGCCCCTCCTGGGAACTGCCAAATTATGAAGGTAGGACAGTCTTACTTATCTGAAAAAAAGTCCCAGCTGCACAAATGGTTTATTAGTCTAAGTTAGGTTGGCCAAAGCCAGGCTTGTAAGTTGATTTGGCTTCAAGGATGCTGAGAAGTTAACAGCATTCAGTTGCAAAAGATGACTTATGTTAGTTCATGAGGGCTTTATCTCTGGAAAATAGGGCAACTCAAGAAAACAAGTTTGGGGCCCCCTTCCCAAAATGCTAGGGTAAAGAGTTTAGAGATGATTCCCATAATAATACCTACCCCACAGGGTTGTTGTGAGGACACTGCATACATTTAAAGTATGAAAAGGGGTTTGTAAACCTTAGAGAACTATATAAGTATCAGCTATATAGTACTCAGGTTTTAAAAATATGGTAGGTATTATATAATAGTTTCTGTTCAAAATTTCAAGATTCAAGAGGCTAACTTTCAGCATTAAGACTATAGAGTGGCCCTACAAAACCTAACCATTTTAACTGAAAAGAAAAAAGGATTTCTTAAGAGCTGAAAACAACATACTAGGGAGATTAAGTGAAGCTAAAGTTTGGTCCTATTATGTTAGATTGTGTAATAATTATGTCTGTAAGAACTATAATATTTAACTTAAGACATTTTTATTTGTGTTTAGAAAAAAAATCACAAAAGAATTATTTTAAAAATAACATTACTCAGTAAAGATTCTGAATATCTTCATATTGGTGAAAAGCAAGATTTCATATTATGAGCTGCCAGGAGATGACTTAGTCCATAGATGGCCTCTGATATTCTGTTCAGCTCCAAATTTTATATAAAGACAAACTCTTTTTTCCTCTCTTTAATATTTAAGTCAGAAGACAGTTTTAAACCTTGCAAACATTTAAAAATCTAATCACAAATATAGAGAACATCATATTCAAAAGATTGGCCCATTAGTCCTTTTTCTAAAAAGCAAACAAATCTAGAAGATGTCCATTTCCAGAGAAAACCATTCTACTGATTTTGATTTGAAAATTATTATCAGACAAATATATAAGCTTTCAAATCTTTTTTTGATTCCTCAGAACAAAATATTATTACATATCTGAGGAAAAATCTTTTCTGGAACTTCAACAAAAAGAAAACATTAAAAACATAAAACACTAAGTTATTATATACTGATTAAATTATGAAAAAGATAAATGGTTACTCCCATCTTTAAGAATCTGGTCAAAGGCTCATGTTTAGTCTCTCGAGTATCTCCTTGACAATATATATTCAAAGAAATCAGGAAGGCAAAAAAAAGTAGTGACTACTGAAAAATTTTATAATTTAACAAAACAAGAAAGTTAAATTTGAAAAAGTTCTGATTTGCAGTAATGAGGTTTGTGAAATTAATATAAGTCAATGGTATTTAACCTAATTCTCAGTTTTCCCATCTACAAAGTATGAATAATGAATACTTATAATAACCATCTCAAAAGCTCTTAGGACCCAACCCACTATTTCCTATATGTAAGTGGTCAACATGATATATATTCTAACCATTAATCTTCCAAAGTATCAAAAAGCAACATATTTAACATACCTGTCCATCTCTGCTTATTTGTACTTTCTTATTGTCATTCCAGGGATTGAGTAAGTGGTGTGCAAACTGAAAAGGAAGACTTTCTTTCCGTATCCATTCCACCTTGAACACTCCTCCTAGACCTGCTGAGCCCCAATCCTGACTCTTTTCCCGTCCTATCTCTGAAGACATCCTAGAAAATCCCTGAAAAAAAAAATCCCTGTAGTGAAATTTAGAGGAAAAATACTCAAGTTTCCAAATGTCTGCTTTAATTACTTTAAAATGCAATTTTACCATGTAACATAACTACAAGAAAAATCTACAAAAATTTATAAAGATATTAATTTACTAACATGTCTACATTTTTTTTGGAAACAGAGATAGCAAGCATTATCAATCTTCTGATAATAACTCTAAATATCTACTTAAAAAAAAAAAAAGATCAGACCTATGTTTTTGTTAAATTAGATCAGCACCTGTTCCACAACTTATAGCCTTAATCAGTTACTTAGAGGTTATGGGTCTTGCCAAGGGTCACATAGCTCGTGTGAATATCAGAAGTGAGACTTAAACTCAGATATTCTTAACTCTGAAACAGACAGACCACTATCCACTATATGGCAGGGCAACAAACATTTATTAAAGTACCTACTATGTGCCAGGCACTGGTGCCAAGCTTTTAAAAAAACCTTTACTATCTATATAGGTGTGTATGTATGTGTGTCTATGTGTGTATATTTGTGTGTGACACACATATATGTAACAGCAAAATTAGCAAATAATGTTAAAAATAATGTAATTTTGTCTATATTCATTCCACATTGATCTTTACTGTTAAACCTCTTACCCTTTATTTCTAAAGATCCACATAATTAAGAATTTCATTATTTTATAAATTTCAGTGTTTTAATGAATGAATGTCCTCTTTCCTTGGAGAAAATTACTTCTTACTGTTTATTTTCTAGAAGAGGCAGCATGGTGACACTGATAGAGAATAAGGCTCAGGGAATAAGGAAGACCTAGATTCAAGTTCTACCTCTAACTCATACTGGCTCCATGACCCTAGAGAAGCCATTTAATCTCTGTGCACTCTAGGCAACTTGATAAGATTTATGTTGCAGAAAATATGCTTATCTACAACTGTGAAGAAATTTCCTTACAAAGCAATTCCATAATGCCAATGAAACTACAGATTCTGTCTCTATCTAGCTATACATAAAGTCATTTTTTCTATCACAGGAAACAGGAACTTAATGGGTGATCTGGTGAAAGACATAAACTTTTCAAGAGTTGACAATGAATTTGTTCACGCAATTGCCATCATGGCAAAATTGCTGCTGGTTAGACTAGACCCAGGTGCTAGCTTAGAGTGGAGGAGGTCTAGTTTTACTGAAGGATGGAACCTGCTTTAACAATCCACTAGTCAATTTTAAGCAAACTGAACATGTCACACATACACACAACTCAGAGAGCCACAACTCCAGGTTCCCACAAACATAAAGTCATTCTCCTTGACCTCCTAACTTCTTTCAGAAATGAGAAGAGATGTCTGTAAGGTCAATACAGTATGGTCTGAAGTCCCAGGGTCTAGGTGTAAAGGGAAAGAGGCCCAAATGGGGGAAAAATTCCAAAAAGCCAAGCTGATTACAAAGTGGAAATGTAGCCTACTCTCCAGAGGAGATGATCATGAAAGAAGCAAAGGTGGGATGAAGCAAAGAGCTATATATTCTTTTAAAGTGGTATGGTAAATTTGAAATTACTTTGCTAATTATGGTCCTTTCTGCTACCGATGGAGAACTGGGAATACAAACTAAGGTACTATTTGGTCTTGAAAATATCTTGGGATTTTCAAGAGATTAGGCACACACCATCAAACTGCTCTTTAGCTGAAACAGCAGTTAAGTTCTGTGGTTGTACAGATCAATGTACACAGGAGGGACAAGAAATTAAAAAAAATACTAGAATATCATATTTGAAAATTTCACTGGAATCATGACCACTTTTTATACTTCACCCCAAATTCCCTCCCCATCAGTGGCCACTAGATAACACAATGGATTATGATGGACTTAGATCAGGAATATCTGAGTTCAAATCCTGTTTCAGACACAAATCTTTTATGTGCAAATATAATATGCCTCAGTTTTCTCATACTTAAAATGAGGATAATAATAGCGTCTACCTTACAAGCTGTGAAGATCAAATGAACTAACATTTACTTTGCAAACCTTAAAGCCTATAGAAATGTCAGCTATTATCATCAGCAGTCTTGATTGTTTTCTCAGAAATGAATATTAATATACTGTGAGGCACTATATGTGACAGAATAAGTACTGGACTAGAATTAGAAGATCAGGTTCTGGTTTTCACACTTTGCAGATATGCAACTGCACAAATCACTATAAATAATCCTCAGTTTCCCCATCTAGAAAATGGAAATGATGCTTATAACTACTAAAAAGTTGTTAAGAGTGTTTTACTGGTTAAAGAGTGTTTTAAAATGTGAACTATAATAATTATTATTTTTAATTTATATATGTATTTATATATTTGTATTTATATGTATTTGGTTCTTTTTTTATCACATACAATGCTTTCAGACATGATACAAAAAGTGAAAAAAGTCCCAATGTCTATTTAATGTTTACTACCTACAGAGCAGTGTGTTAGATGAGTGGAATAAAAAGAAATTAGACATTTTTTTTTAGAAATTGAGATAAGCGCAAAGGACAGAGAATTCAATGCAAAGCAGTGATAAAAATAATTGGGTAGGAGGAGGGCCTGGGAGGACAAGAATAAAGGATATTTCAAAGAATGAAGATATGCCCATGGCATATGCCAAAAAAAGCAGAAGCAAAAAACAACAACAACAACAAAAACAACCCAACAACCAAAAAACTAAAAACCATTTAATTGTATCAGGATAACTTACCTGGAAATGTCCAGATCCTTGAACAGAAAATACCAAATAAACCATGCTGCTCTCCCAAAAGGCTCTATTTAATTTCCGTTCATTGCTAGGGGTTGTAGACCATATTCCCTTCTGTTGAGAAATCTCAAGATTTCTCAGATTGCTACTTTTCATTATGAAGTATCGAACTGGCATATTTGGTCTTGGTGAAGGGGATTTTGAGCCCTGCAAAAGAGTATCTAAGTTCTTGAAAGGTAACATTAAATCCAGAGACTCATATATAAATGCTATGAAAAGGCAAATTAAAATAATCTAACAGAGCACTTTTCAAAATGTGTTCTGTAGAATCCTAGTTTTCCATGAGAGTATGTTGAAATTAGTGTATTTCCCTCCAAAATGTTAAATATAAAATTATGTATACAAAATAATTAATACTTAATATAACTTTTCAGTATTAAAACAGGTTTAATTTCCTATTCTGATCCCATTTAATTCTGGGTAAATTCCATCACCTCAAATCTCCCCAATCCCATTTACAGGCCCCTGTAAAGAATAAAACCAGTAAGTATTACAAAGCCAGATACATTTAGAGAAACTAATCTAACAAGTATTTAAAAGTCAAATAATTCTAATGGGATCAAAAGTATCCAAAAAATGTAGTTAGTAGAACTAGAGTAAATATTTTAGTGCCTTCAAAAAATCTATTATGGAAAACAGGAACCTATTAAGATTAAAGGACATATTTGCCATTTATTAAAATAAATTAAAATACAATTTCTTAAGAATAAAAATACAAATTCTTTTTTCATTATTTAATTCTTGGAAATGTAGATTTCTATGAAATGACATCTAAGGTGCCTTTAATTCAATATTTACAATGTAATACATTTATATGTGCATATATATGCGTTACACACATAATACACTTGTGTCTCAAAAAATTATCACAGATATGAAGCTATCATGTAAGTGCTAGAAATAACTCCTATAACTAACTTCTTAAAAAATTCCACTTTCAAACCCATCACTAAAGAATCTTACACATGGCAGACACTTAACAAGTATTGTTTAATTATGTTTGCTGAATTTCCTTCAGTCAAGTTTTTAAGTATAATAAAGATTCAACTCAAAGATTAAGTATGGTTTTCAAACTATTCTTTGAAGTAATTCTAAGACATGTCACAAGAACAAGATGCTAATTTTTTTGATCCAAATGCAAATTTTTATGAATGAATAAAACAGAAAGTACATATGAAATTGTCTATTTCATGCTCATAATGGCCTTGAAAGGTTGTAAATAAAACATTAAAATAATGGCTATTTTTAAGTTTATTGACGAAGACACTCTACCTTTCCTGAGGACGGAGGAGAAGGACTAGCACAAGGACTAGGGTAACTGCTACTGTCTGTAGATTTCACAGAAGACTGGTCAGACCGATCATCAGAGCTTCGTTTAGGATGTAGGATGCCTCTATCTTTGTATTTCTGGGGGGGGTGGAATGCTGGAGATGGAGACTTCATCAAGACTCTTGGGAGAATGGGAAGGATAAAAAGACCATTTGGTAAGTAACTTCATAAAAACAAAGTTAATTTAATTTCAATAAAAGCTTTTAAAAGTGTGTTGTAAGGGTTTTAAGATTACATTTTATGGAATAGCAATTTATGGAGAAATTGCAATTCCTATATCAATATTTGGAGGACAAAAATATACATCTGGATTATACATTTACTTTCATGTAAAAAGTTAATCAACTTCCCAAGAGCTAAAAAACTTTCATACAGTTCTATTTAAAAAATTCCTAACTGCTTTTTAGGAATCAACATTGATGTCAATCATTTATAAATTTTAAAATCACTGTTTTTTTAAAACACATCTGTGATTTCATTGCCTCTCAGTGAAGAAACTCTCTTTATCAAAGTGGAACGCAATTGGTCTACAATTAATTTATAGTCTTAGTTGCCTGAGACCACTGAGAGGCTGTGACTTACCAAGCTGACATGGCCAGTATGTGTGTGTCACAGGCAGCACTCAAAGTCAAGTACTTTGACCACTCCATAAGGGTTCTCATGAATTTGTATATACTTGTTTTATACTGAAGAATCTTTTAAAGTTCAGTGGTTTGGATACGCATAGCATACATAAAATCATGCTACTAGTCTTTTCTAAAAAAAAAAAAACTTAAAAGACTTAAGGCCCATGTACACCACACAGAAACAGCATCACAGAAGGGATAGAATACTACATTAATCAGGAAACTTGGGTTCTAGTTCCAGCTGTTACTAACTAGCTTCCTTTGGCCTCAACTTTTTCATATATAAGATGAGGGGATAATCTTTAGGTCCCAACCAGCTCTAACATTCCATAATTCTCCATATACTGTGAACAAGATAATTTCACAACATCCTAACATTTTCTATCTTCAACATTTACTCTGACTTCAAGACAAACTAAACTAGCGTATACAAAGAAAAGTGGTTCTTTCAGTAAATCTCACTGATCTAGAATTATTTCCAGGATGTTACTATGAAAAATCATGACAAATACGTAAATTGAGATATAAAACACATTAACAAAGAAAACCAGGAAAGGGGCATAAAGTTCTTCAGTATTTTTTTCACTGTCACTTTTTTCAGTTACTTTTGGTATAATAAATAATCCAGTTGTGAAACCTGCAAAATTTCATCATGTTTAAAAATTGTCTAGTAGACAGTTTAGATGAAGAACTTAATAAAGTTGAAGCTAAACAAAATTGAAATAATACTGCTGATATTAGGACACTGTGAGGTAGTTCAGCTATTTTCTCTTATGTGAAAAGTTGTT
>CM053594.1:332153634-332177787 GCA_028646575.1 Pseudocheirus occidentalis
TTCTCACCGTCCCAGGCCTGGCCGCAGTCTCTGCTTCCGGCTGTTCCAGCCTTCGCTCTGGCGGCCGTGCTGAGCCCCTGCTGCTGAGCTGCCTTTCGCGAGAGCTGTGTTCTCTGTATTTTTGTGAGTCTGAGAGTCCTAGACTTTCCTAGACTTTGTCTGGGCTCGTATTTTCTGGGTGTTTAGGGTGGTGGTGTGGGAGCTGCGGGACCTTGCTGCTTCTACGCCGCCATCTTGGCTCTGCCCCCTGTCCTTTGTTTTTGAAGAGAACCATGGCATCAGGGAAATGATGACATGACTTGAGGTTGACTTCGATTTGGCTGAAAGAGGGCTGTGCAAGGTCCCCAGCCTTACTTTTTCCTTCAGAGCCATCTGGATCCAATGACCATCACATATTCATCAGGATGACTGGAGATGACTCAGGATGCAATGGGAGACCCTAGTCCTTTTAGGTTAAGGCTTCTTCAGGTACTCACTTAAGAGTGAGGTGCTTGTGTCCCTTATGATCAAGATTCTAGGGAGTTCTAGATAGCCAGCATTTAGTTTTAGATCATTGGCTGAGCTGATCATTCTATTGGCTATGTAAAATTTTTATTATCTTGTCTTGCTATGCTTTCTGAAAATTCCTCAATGGGATATGTAATCTCAATACTGGATTACTGAAATAAAATCAGATACCCTTGAAAACAACAGAAACTTCAGAAGAATATGGTTTTACTTCTAAGTAGTACAAATCACAGGAAATTTGTAACAAAGCTTCGTAAGCTACTCTGATCGCTGAGCATAAACCATCATTGCCTTTGAAATAAAACTCGTCAATAATTGTAGCCTTGTTAATAGCAACTCATATTTATCCCTTTAATCAGAGCATTTACTAAGTGCTTACTACTTGCCAGGCACTGTGCTAGGTGCTGGAGTGTGTGCTGTCACACTTGGAACCAAAAAGATTGGGGCCTCAGTAAGGTTAATATAGTTTATCACGCTTAAAGGATACATTACTCCTTTCATTTAATAATCAATAAACTTTTCAGAGATGCAGAAATAATTGTTTGGGTGTGCTAGAAATATCTGTACTGTCAAAACAAAACATAGCAATATATTTATCTTTTTTAACCTGAGGCAAAGCCTAAATGCACTCTCACTAGGGCTTGGATACCAGTCCTCACATGGAGCCTCACATGATCCATGAGCAGGACATCTTCTGAGTGAGCCTCATCCCCTCGTGAGGCCTCACCTTATAATAATGACTGAACTGGTACCTTTTCTGAGTTTCATCTGGTCCCCAGGAATCCAGGTGTCTTTAATACTACTCCCAGTTATCCACTTACAATATATGGAAAGGAAGCTTCTTGCAAGCTCCTTGAGGGCAGGGACTATTTTTCTTTTTTTGTGTTTGTCTCCCCAGCACTTAGTACAGCATCTGGCACCTAGTATGCGCTCAATAGATGTTTATTGATTTAAATTCTACACCAGTGCTACCTTTTATGCTCATAGTAGATATTCCCACCAGTAGGTACTAAAGGTTAGGAAATCGGCATCTCTGGCTCCCTAACCCTAAAGCTTCAGAGACCATTACCCATAACTAGAATTTTGGCATTACCCTTTATAACCTCTTATTATATATTCATATTTATATATATATATATAAATAAATATATAAAAAATATATGTAATTATAAATTATACAAAAATAATATATGTAATGTAATGTATATTATATATATATAATTATTATTATATACCCTTTATAACATCTTATTTTCCCCTCACTTCATCTCTATTCTTCCTTTTTTGGGGGGGTGGTGGTGGTGAGGCAATTGGGGTTAAGTGACTTGGCCAGAGTCACACAGTTAGTGTCAAGTGTCTGGTCAGAGGCTCAATTTAAACTCAGGTCCTTCTGACTTTTCTGACTTTAGGGTCAGTGCTCTATGCACTGCGTCACCTAGTTGCCTTAAATTAAATAATTCTTAACTCTGTATTTCCCTCAACATCTGAATTCTCTGTTTCTACTCCCAAGCTAAATGGCACTGGAAGAAATCACACTACCATGTTGACTAGGACCAACTATAAATTTTGAATTTCATTTTATTTATATATTAATATTACATAGCAGGCACTTAATAAATGCTTACTGATTGATTTATTCATATGTCATAATGTTTTAATTTCATATTACATTTCAACTCACTTTTAACAAACTACTTTTCTGGCTTAAAAACAATCTCATTTTTGTTTGTTTCCAGCAAGAACCATCTATCTCAATGTGAGAGAAAGCACAGACATTAATTTGGCCATGAGCCTTGTAAGGAGGCCTGTATGTTCTAGATGCTTTCTGATGTGATGTGTTCAAAAACGAGAAATTTCACATCTAAACCCTTATGTCCTGCATTTTAGAATAAGTGTACAAGCAACTCAGAAATTTGGGGGACCAAGAGGCTTGTGTTTAGCCCATCACTCAACCAGGATCTATTTGCCAAATCTATTATTTTAGTGACTGAAAGGAACATCTTTCCATGTGACATTTTTAAAATACTTAATATCCCTTCAGTTATGCATGGCCTTCCAATTCTGGGCAGTTTCAAGTGCTCTTGAAGTAGGCTTGGAGATGAGACCTTCTGTCTTGAATGATATTCTACATTTGCTCTACAAATTCAGTGAGTGTTGAACCATTTTCAAAAATCACTTCATAGGGCTGCCCAAAGGAAGAGAATTTATTCTATAATTTTTTTTCTCAGTCTGGTCCTAAAATTTCAATGGGGGAAGGCGGGGGATTCCCAGTGAGAAAGTTCCTATCTGCTCAAAAATTTTCTCTGCCTCTATCTCATATAGGATAAAATATAAACTCTTTATTGCAGTCTAGCTACCATTTTTCTAGTCTTATTTCAATTATTCTTTCCTATGACCTCTATATTCTAGATATTATCCAGGGTATTTTGCAATTTTCATTGAAAAATCCTTGTGCTGTATGTTTCCCAGGACTAGACATATCTATATCTCCCCTATCTCCCAATTCTGTGCATCTGCAAAAGATGTTGCCCATGACTGGGATTCTCTCTATTGTCATCCCCACTTCTCATAAGTCTTATCTTTTCCAGGCTTAGCTCAGATGCTAACTCCTATATGAAGCCTTCTCTACCTCCCTAGAAGTTAGTGTTCTCTCCTCCCTCAATTTTTCTGTGATATTTACCTGTGTATATATGTTGAACACTTAAGTAAAACATAAGATCCTTGAGGGTAGGCCTTCATTACCTCACTCCTGAGGTAACGAGACATCTTGATTCCTATCTAGACCTTACCTTGATGCCTATCTTGATCCCTCTGGTTATTACAGACCCTATACCCACAAGGAAATTACTTTGAATTTATGAGGAAGGGGGCAGGATTTCAACAGAGCAATTATTTTATAGTGATACTATCAACTGCTCTATAAGTGCTTTGCTTAAACTTAAGTTTTAATTTTGTCCTCGAATTCTGAGGGAAGAAGAGGAAAACTGCAGGGTAGAGGATGGAAGAAAAGGGAAAACAGTAAAGAAGGAGAAGAGGATGGAAAGGGACAAATGTTACAGTGAATTTTTCTATATGTACAAATTTTCTTCATATAATTTCCTGAAGCTAATGCTAATCTTCACAAAAATCTAAAACAGTTACCTTTCTGCATTAGAAGAATCATCAGAGAATTCAGTATCTGCTGAACTTTTCCTGCTATTATTTGACCTCCAGGAAGATGCCAAAGGAAGTTCCTCTGAAGACATTGGTCTTGGTCTCTGGCCAATCCCTGATGGCTGCTGCAACCCTGCAGACTGTTCTTCTGTGCTTAAAACAGCTATAATTGCTCTTATAGTTGCTTCATCAACTTGAGACCAAGGCTTAGAAGGAGCTCTCATGCGACGCAAAAATAAGCTATGCCATTTCTGTCTGAGTTGCAGCAATAAGCTGGCAGCCTGTAATTCATTTTTATTCAATTAGAATTCACATGGAAGCCAAGGATAAACCATTTGTTTATTCCATTATTCAGGGTATTTTATAATTTTCATTGAACAAAACTTGTGCTTTATGTTTTCCTCAGAATTTTATCTTATTTTTTTGGGGAAGGAGGGGGCTGGATTCTTTTTTTTTCCTGGTTTGGTTTTTCTACTAAAAAAATTATTTAGGATTTTGTTTTTCCTCAGTTACATGTAAAAACAATTTTAAACATTCATTTTTAAAAGTTTTGAGTTTCAAATTCTCTTCCTCCCTCCCTGCTACGCTCACTAACAGGACAAGCAATTGGATATCCATAATTTGAGAGAAAAACTGTTGTCTCCTTCCTCTCCTGTCTCTTTCGCTCTTTCTAAGTCTTTTTATATCTTTTTTTTCTTTCCTCTCTCTCTCTAGATACCTAAACAGAAAGAAGTTCTTAGATCAGAGAACTGAAAGATGGAAAGGACCTCAGAAATCATCTACTTCAACTTCTTAATTTTACAAATATTCGGAAACTGGGGCCTAAAGAGGTAACATGAAACATGGAGTGAATGAGAGGGGATTCAAACACTAGGTTTTCTGACTTTAAATTCCATGCTTAGACACTATTCTCTCTCTCTCTCATAAGTTCTGTGTGCTATGAAGAACTATTCTCCAAAATTCTCCCAGGCTCACTGAAATATTATCTAACTTTTTTCTCGTAACACTGCCATCTTTATGGCCAAGAGCTTGATTTTTCTATCTATCCTTGGACTGAGAAAAAACCTCATTTGAAGATAGTCTACAGTGAGAATAACAATAGAAAATGGTCTCTCCCCTAATATTCAGTGGAGAGAATTGGTTAGAAAAATTACATAAACATGAAGTTGCCAAATAAGCTTATATAGTCTACTAAAAGAGAACTACCTCTGGATCCATTTTGAAATTTAGCCACTCATCCAGTTTCAATGCAGCCAAATTAGCAGTGGTTCTATCTTCCATTTCACTGTCACTGCTGTCATTAGGAACACCATCCACTTTTCAAACAAAATATTAAAGAAGAAAAAAAATACACATATTTTAGCATATATTTCAGGGGAGAAAAAAATCTTAAAGATGTTTCTAAGGAATGTTCCCATGCTTACATAAATCTTCCTGACTTACTTAAATATTTATGAGGACAGATCTCTTCCAGCTTTCCCTGTCTCAAAAGCCAGCAAGGAAGAATGGGAAGGGAGGGGACAGAAGAAAAGCAAACATCCTTCAGGAAAGCTCAAGTAGTCAAAGGAGATATTTGTACGTAAAGCATTTTGAAAACCTTAAAACACTATACAAATTCAATTATTATTAATATAGTTGAGAATGAACATATAAATCTTAAGATATTTTGGAACTACAGAAATAATGATAAAACTCTGTAATCTGTTTTCACTACTCACATACACTGTGCATTCATATATGTTCCCTCCAACAATAAAGATCACAAATTACTCATGTCTACCTATTCAAGTGACTCTTGTCTTTGTCTTCTTGCAAATATGTCATAGCAAATCATCTACCTGACATGGCCTTCCTCTTTCCCTTATCACTAAGACACCAGTGAAGCACCTGAGGTATCCACCAGTTATTATTCAAGTTTCCCAGATAACTAGTTTATTTTCTTTTTTTGTGTCATCCAGTCTTTGAGAACATGTTACTCTTGTTCTTCATTGTTTTTTTTTCCTTGTCTGCATTATAGTCTGTTTATACGTAACATATTCTTTTCCACTGCCCTTTGAGTGATACTCATTTTTAATTTTTGAAAGACTGTGGTATTACATTTCCCATAAGTCCAATATTGGTTTCAAAGAGATGGAGAAATTTGGCATCACCAAAAGAGTTTTGCCATTTCCTAGCACACACTGATGAAAAAGCACTATTTTTATGTCATAATCTGAACAACAGACCTCAATCACGTGGTTTTTTCTGTGAGGATGGTAAGACCAAACTTTTTTGAATGGTTATGGTTGTCCTTCAGGGGGCTATAAAATGTCTTCAGGCTTGACACAATCAGCACAATTTCATCTGCAAGTAAGAGTGGATGGAGGTCCTTATCACCTCTAGAGAATCCACTTGGATTTTGCATTAGAGCTCTCCATGACTGTGGCAAACCTAACATTAACAATCAAAGGATGGGTAGAAGTGACATCTCATGCACACAGGATGGGTTAGTTTCTCCATAAAATTAATGATTCTTCATTCTGGATTTAATTGATTTTGGAGTCTAAGGCTCAATGCATTAACATAAATATAAAAGCCTAGTGAATAAGAAGGAGCTTACCACCAATGCAAAAAACAAAAGCAAGAGCATTATGTACGACTAAATAAATGCTGTATCCCTGTTAAATATTTTGCTTTCTATAATGCTGTTGTTGTTGTGTCATTTCAGTTATGTCTAACTCTTCATGGTGCCATTTGTGGTTTTCTTGGCAAAGATATTGAGGTGGTTTGCCACCTACTTCTCTAGCTCATTTTATAGATGAGGAAAATGAGGAAAAACAGGGTTAAGTGACAGGTCCAGTGTCACCAACAGGTGCTAAATCCTCATTAAATATACTTTCCAGCTATTGTTAAGAAAAATTAGTTTTGCTAAATGGTCTATGAATGTCCTGTTTTGTTGTGATACAGAATCTGTACCACTGGACCACTGGACCTACTTGAATCAGGTCAGGCCTAGAAGTCTCAATACACAAATCATCAAAATGTTCTGTGATTTCATAAATTTAGGCATTCCTTCCAATGACGCAGATCACAATCCACACAGGCCAACTTTCATTTATGCCCTCCCCAAAGTTCTCCACAAGAGATCCACCCAATATGTTTGAGGCTTGCCTTCCTCACTTTCTTTAGGCACTTCAAAAGAATGGGTGGAACACTCTGGTCATCTACATATCACCCCCTGCATTTAATATATGACCAGCCCATTTTCTTTTTCTGTCCTAATATTACTTAATGAAATCTTTTCTACCTGTTCTTCAGAATTCCTCATTGGTTTTAAGTGCCTGCTCATATCTATTATGTACCTTTTCCTTATACTCTTTGTGTTCATCTTTAGTTCTTCAAGGAAGTGATGGCTTTGGTCTCATTGCCATACAAGCAAAAGTGGCAAAAGATGTGCCTTTGCTGTTACGGGAAGGAAGCTTTAGATTAGCAAAAATGCTCTGTATGGTCCTAAAAGTAATCCAGTTCACTCCTATCTTTACTTTTAACTCTGATCACAGTCTATATGTATAATCTAACTGAAATATATATGCTGTTGTGTAAGGTCTAATGGGTGTCAACACTGAAATTTTTCAATTGAATGGTAAAATCAGAACAACAGGCATTTTTCTTATCTTTGGCTTTATGAGGATGGACAAGTCAAACTCTTAAGTGATTAGAGATCTCTTCCAGGCAGATCTACAGTGACCTGGAGATGCAACTAGCACAATATCACCCTCTAAAAAGGAACATTTGGGGAACTGTGCCATAGGGAATCCTTCAACCTGTACTTCTGTGCCAGATATCATTTATCTGACATCATTTATCAGATATCATTGTGTTGATGTCATTTCTGTTATTAACTTCCGATTTAGGTTTTAAGTAGCTTTTAAAAATAATTCAGTTAAATCATCCTAATTGTTCACCATATCTTTTTCTTAAGTTTTTTTTCTCGTTATTATAAATATTGATCTCACTAAAATGAGTCAATAGTCTGTACACATATAGTTGACTATACAGGAAATCCCATGTCAGTAATGTTTCTTGTCTAGGCCATTAAAATAAACTCAGTTTTACTCTTTGTGAAGTCACTTCATTCTCACTTTGTCCAGTACCTACCAATTCTTTTTTTGATGAGAGTCTATGATATAGAGATGTAAGGCTTCTGTACAATCTCCAAATGTCTGGTCAATTTCACTTTGTTCTCCTGAATCATACTGTTACATATATTTCGCTCCATCTTCACCTTTTCCTTCCTTTCCACTGAAATCACCATGTAACAGTTTAGGTGGATTTGATTTGGAGGATCTTGTGGAGGGGGAAAGGCAATTGGGGTTAAGTGACTTGCCCAACTTCACACAACGAGTAAGTGTGAAGTGTCTGAGGTCAGATTTGAACTCAGGTTCTCTTGATTCCAGAGCCGGTGCTCTATTCACTGCACCACCTGGCTGTCCCTGGAGGATGAAGTTGTTCTTAGAACTCCTATACTAGTTAATTCTAACCCAGAACAAAAGATAATACATAAAATTCTTTATAAATATTAAAAGCATTATAAAAATATTATCTGTAGTTGTCTTTTAAGGCATTGTGAACAATTTTGACATATGTATGAGAAAGAGCTTACACAAAGACAGGCTTTAAGACTATGGTTTGCATGCTACTTTACTCAAATGATTCTTTTTTTATTTAATAGTCCATAAGCTAAGCACAATGAGATTTTATAGATATGTCTTTCAGTCAATTATATAGTAAAGATACCTATTGTGGAACACTGTTTAAGAAAATAGGTTCACTCCATACTTACATCCATTCATCAAATATTCCCCTGATATGAGTGTAGATTATTTTCATAAAATTGTTATATAGTTTGGAAAGTAGGCATATAAGTCAATGCATTTTGAGCTTTCTCTTTCTTTTTTCATAAATTTTAAGATTTTTCTCCATATCTTTGGCACCTTCTCTTCAAATAAGTGGTGAATTTTATTTACTCAACACTACTCTCACAACTGCATTACCTCCAGCATGGTTACTGTTTATGTACATGTGATCTAATTTCACTGGTATCTCCAAACTTGGGGCACCTAGATATAGGTGGATATAGCACTGGGCCTGGAAAAAGGCTTAATTTTAAATCCTGCCTCAGTTGCTAGCTGTGTGACCTTGGCAAAGTCACTTTATCTTTGTTTGCCTAAATCCACTGGAGAAGGAAATGGCAAACCACTCCAGTATCTTGGCCAAGAAAACTCTACAGATAATACTGTCCACAAAGTCACAGAGTCAGATATGACTGAACAACTGAAAAACAAATTTCTAAATTGGCATTTAATGGCATTTCTACCTACTCAATAAACACATCCAGGACTGTGTCTAAGCATAGTGGCTCCACTGTTCTTCATGATGAAAACAGCTTATTATAAATTTTTTTCTCCATCTTTCTTCTATTAATATTGTTCTTCCAGTTTTATTCCTAAAAGCCCTCAGGATGACTCTACTTAATTCAATCTTTGCCAAGCTTTTTCCAAATTGGTTTAACTTTTCAGCTTCTCTCTATTTTATAAAGCAACAATGGCTACCACCATCGATCTCCATAAGATTTCATGCAGTTGCATTGCTCTCTTTTTACTTGGCAAATAAGCCAAGTGTTATCTAATTAAAGCAGTTTTTAGGTTCTTTTGGTGTCTTTTCTCTCTTTTGGTCTCTCTTCAGTGTCCTTGGCAATCAGTGAAACTTCTAAAGGAAACTACTAAACTCAGCACCAATGTACTTTTGCCCATCTATTTCCCATTTTTAACACTGAAAATTTACTCAAAAAGATTATGTTAAAGTTATTTAATGCATACTATAATTTTCTCACTTTCCTTTTGGTTTTGTATTCACTTTGATCTTAGCTCTAATAAATTAGTGGTTTGACTATTTACTAGTAAACTAATTACTCCCATTGCTACACAGACAGCTAATTTAGGAATTACTCCCACATAAGCAATGAGTCTGTTCAAATTTCCTGTTAAAATAATCATTTTCATTTTTTTGGTGTGAGTCATTTAGCGCTCATCATGTCCCCAACTTTCCAAACTTCTTTTTTTTGAAGTTAACTTGTGGAGTCACAAGTTAACTCTGAAAATCACAAATTTTGGTCTCTCTTAGTACACATTCCAGATCCGTACCTTCCAATATATTTTTCACCATTGTCACAGTGAGCCTATTTCCACTTTTGTACTTAAGTCAGTAAGTATCAAAATACATGTTTGATTTGGACAGTTAGCAAATTCTTCATAGAACTGTTCTATGACTTTGTCCTTAGAAACATACACTCGTGTAGAAGTTTAAATTGTTTCCATGGTTGTCTTTTTGTGAATACTCATAATCACAACAGTATGAAATGATAATGTCCACGAAATGATGTTTCTTGTTGCCTTTGAATCCCTAATAAAAGTCACTCCATCAACTACTTTATTCACATTTTCATGTGGTATGTTTCTTCTTTTTCATGATTTTATTCATAATGAAAATGTTATTGATATGATTCAGTTCTTCCAGTATTATAGCTGCTCCTTTGTCACTGGACAAAGATTTCATATTTAGAGTTAAGTTAAAATTGAGAGACAGTCTAAAAGCTGTGTTAATTCTTGACATCCTCTGCTCACTTTTCTAGAATCTTGCCAATAGCCCTACAGAAACTGAAGGAAGAGGGGTCATTTTTTATTTTTCTTTATTTACTTGGCTGCCCTGTCCAATGAATTTATCATCAAGCAGACAATTTGCTAGTGAGGCTACTCAAGTAGGTCTTCAGAAAGGTGACTTATTCTGTGGCTGGGATCATCGCAAAGTCTTATAAAGTATAGCATGACCTATCACCTGGGAATATGTTTGTCTCATGAGGAAACAGAGGTAGTAAATCTTTACACTGCACTTTACACATAATGATAGCTACCATATTTGATTTTTTTTACTTCATAATATTATTATTTTAATAATAACTTTTAATTACAACTACTAAGTTTTATTCAACTCAGCATACATTTACCTCTAAAAGATGAAGGTTCCTGAAGAGCATTACTTGCCAATCTAGCTGGTCCACAAAATACTGAAACAGTGACAGGTGTCACAGCTGAACAACATCGGATATTGGCTATTCTATGTGCTCTGGTCATTTCATCATATATAAGCCAATCTGTAGGGAGAGCTTGAAGAGCTGCTGCTTGGCCATTGGCTGGAGGAATCTGTTAAAAAATGTAAAAAATTAAATTACATAAAATTATAAAAATATCTTTGGAAACAGACCAAGAAGTGGTATTACTGGGTCAAAGGTATAGGTAGTTTAATAACATTTTGGGCATAATTCCAGATTGCTCTCCAAAATGGTCGATAATTTCACAATTCTGCCAACAACAAATAAGTGTCCCAATTTTTCCACATCTTCTCCAACATTTGTCACTTTCCCCTTCTACCATATTAGCCAATCTGGTACATATAAAACGATATCTCAAGGTTGTTTTTAATCTGCATTTCTCTAATCAATGAGTTAGAGAATTTTTATATGACTACAAATTGCTTTGATTTCTTCACTGGAAAATTGCCTATTCATAGCCTTTGGCCACTTATCACTTACGGAAATGTTTATAGCAGCTCCCTTTGTGGTGGAAAAAGAACTGGAAATTACAGGGATGCCCATCAATTGGGGAATGGCTGAACAAGTTGTGGTATATGATTGTGATAGAATACTACTGTGCTATAAGAAATGATGAACTCAATGATTTTAGAAAAACATGGAAAGGCTTGCATGAAATAACGAAGAACAAAATGAGCAGAACCAAGAAAACACTGCATATAGTAAGAGCAATATTGTTTAAGAAGGGCGTTAAGCAAATAAGTTATTTTATCTATTGTAAATACCTAAATTAACTTTAAAGGACATATAAGGACACTGTATCCTGAGAAAAAATTGATAAACATTAGTACATATAGAATAATTTTACATGTATTTATATCTGATTCTAATGGTAGCTATCTCTAGGAAGGGGTAGGGGGAAGAAAAGGAAAAAAAGAAATTTACATGATAATTTTGTTGTATATTTGAAAAGAATAGCAAGTTGTGCATAATATATTTGTAGTTTCAAATATAATCACCTTTTTTTATTATACTATGCTACATAAATGCTTCTTTTATTCCATAAATTAAAAATAACATTTTTAAAAATTATATAAATATTTTAACTGTTACTCAGTTCACTTAAAATATTTCAAAATATGGATGTTTCCTCATATGTATACTAACATATACCCTATTACCAGAATTCTGAACATAATATTTCATGAGTTAAAAAAAAATGATTAAAAATTTTTTTTAAACAATCTCATGGAAATGAATGATGTAAACAAGAACACAAATTTTAAAAAAGCAAAAAAAAAAATTTTAAAACAATCACTCTAGTTCTCTCATCCCTATGCCTCCATCAAATTTGCTTTTTCCTGGTGTTTAACTTCAAATATTCAAATGTTTCAATTCCAAAAGAAGGCAAATAAACCAATTCCTGACAGTTTCATATTCTTGAACTAAATTTTATTCTATTCATTCTGCATTCTAAAAGTGAAATCAAGAATATAATTTACCTTTTTATATTGAGGTTGACTGAGAACAGAAGTTGGATGAAACCGTACTTTTTTCTCCTTTGGTCCTGTCAATACTACATTCTCTCTGTCCACGTGAACTAAATTAGGATACATGCCTGCCACCAATGCAGCTTTAACCACAGCCCAATTCTCAGAGTTTGTGTTAACATCCCGAATGTCACCACCACCTCGTGCTCTAACGAAACCTAGAGTGGAGAAAACCCATTTATACTTTATAAATGATTCCCAAACTAAACAAAAGCTTTCATATATATACATATACGTGCATATGTATATATATCTCTGTGTGTATGTTTATATCTTTGTATATCTCCACATGTGGATTTATGCAATATCCTTTTCTGGAACACCTTTAAATAGGAAAAAGTATTTCATAAGTAATTCTGTAACCTTAATAAATGAAGTCATAGACTCATTTGTTTCTTAATTTACAAAAATAAGTAGGTGTGATGCTTTCTTAAATGTCATCCTTCTATGATCTCTGTATATTTTTGGGTTGTCCAAGATGAAGATAGGTAGTTTGGATTAAATGATATCCCAAGATCTCTTCTATTTCTATTATTTCAAATGTTAGTCCTTGACCTATCAATTACTAGGTGATACCAAAGGGTGTCACAAATGGGCAACTGAACAGTTCTCTAGACCAAAGTTGAAGTCAGCCAAAATATCTGATCCAGGAATCACACTGGGCTTAGATAAGTTAGCTTCGGGTTTTCCAGTGTCCAGTCCAAAGTGTCCAGTCCTGGTTTTCCCATGAGAAGCAGCCTTAAATCAGAGCCTGCCTGATATCTGAGATCCAGGGCTGAGCCCTGTTCTAGGATTACTGCCAGAAGATGTTAGTTGCCTTTTTTGTATAATTATACATTTTTAGATAGTATTCTTTGGGTATTGGAATCAAGGACACGGTTATCTTCAAGGCCTAATTGAAATCACTATCTGGCATCTTGAAAATGAGCAAAGCAGTATTAGAAAACTAAATGACCTATAATTGCCTTCTTTGTTTCATTACTCTATAAAAACCTTGCTCATGGTATCAATAAATGGATTGCATTGATCAATCACGCCTGGCCTACGTCATTCACACTTTCACAGTCTAGTGCATCATTTTAGAGCTGGCGTAAGACACCACAGTGTTATCGCTACACAATGTATATTATATATTGGCTACAACACAAAGTGAAATGTCAAAACCTTTTTTCCCCCTTTCTCCACATTCAAAACATTATTAAACTCTACTAATAACTGCAATCCTCAATAACTGATCCAAAGTAACTTATTCTAGAGTGAAATGGAAACTTAAGTGTTAATAAAAAAAAAAAAGCATGCAGTACCATAAAGCAATTATGTACATGCTTTTAAAAATATTTTATCAATTTCATTTTAATTTCCACAATGTCTTATTTCGTGGTGATGTTGGGTTCTCAAAGACTCCATTATAGGAACTTAATTTCCAGCAGGTTCTACCATGCTGGAAATGCTTCAGTTATCACGCCAGAAAAAGACTGAGTCTGTTATTTGGGAACCAACATGAATAAATACAGAGAAGCTTGTTACTATAAAGCTGGCTGCTTAGTAAATAGGTCTTTGGCCACAGCAACCACTGAAACAAAAATGTAAGTCACTGGTTCCATGACTACCCCCTGCTTCTGCACTGACGTTGGCAGAGTAGCAGAAAGTACAAAGAATCATAGTTTTTAAACCTTCTATCAGCATTAATTAAGCTGCTGGCACTATAAATGAGAGATTCTTTTCAATAACCTTGGAACGGACAATACTAGAAAAGCTGAATCATAATAATCTTTCCTATAAAAAAGACCAGGAGAAAGAAGGAAGTTGCAGCTAAATAAAGTAATAGTTGAGCTTTCCCTTGCAAAGAAGCAAAGATGATTGAGTTGATTTTGCTGTATACCCAAAGGCAAAAAGAGACATTATTTTATAGAGTAGTTGGTCATCTTATAGTCTAATACTCACACAAAAAGAACACCATGAAAATAATTATAACTTACATATCAACATTTTTTTTTACAAAAGATTAAGGGGTAGAAAAATTCCATGAAGAACTTGATAAGATCTTCCAATTTAAATAAACAAGCCCGGATACTTATTGATTTCAATGCAATGGTTAGAAAAAGTGAAGATTATATGAGATATATGGAAAAGCATGTTTCAAGAAGGAATAACAGAGGTCAAAGGTTTGTAGTCTATACAGAAAACTCAAATCTTTACATGTAAACACTTTCATCAAGGAAAAAAAATGGTAAGCACTGGATATAACAAACAGTAAATAGTGTCATAAAAAGGGGAAATCAGGTATATTTTAATAAATAGAAAAAAAAACTCATTATGGATGTGAATTTATACCTGAATCAGCAATGTAAGTAAAGTCAGAAACTGGGCTTGCCAAAGAAAAAAACAATAATTATAAAAAGTTTGAAAAAATAATCATGAGAAAAAGGCATGGCATAATTAAAACTACTCAATCTTGAACTATTTAAATAAGGAGCTGATAATGAAAAATTGGAAGCAGAGAAGAGAAAGGATATCAACATAACAAAAACAATACCGCTATATCAAAGTTTAACCAACATAAACACTAGTCGTAACAAAACCAGTATGAGTCTAGAACACTGCTTAGTTGTAAAACTCTTGACTTACTTGAGAGAGAGATGACAGCCAAAGACTACACCAGTTCAGAATACAAACTCATTTGTGAAATTTTATGGATAACAAATGGCTACAAGCAGTATCATCTCATAAACTGAGAGAAAGCAAAGTTCACACCAATGTAATGAAAGCAGGGCAAAAGACTCAATGATGCAACATTATCTCAAGGACATCTGAGGATGAAACTAAAAGGAAGGTTAACAAATGGAAGAAAAATGGAAATAATCTCCAAAGATCACTATAACACATTAAGAAAAGTAGAGCCAACACTCTTAATACCATAGTCCTAGATGCCTTTATAGATGAGAAAGAAATGTCACTGAACAGAACAGAGACTGGAAAAGCAATAGAATTAGACAAAGTGTACGCAAAGAGAAATGTACTGGAGGTAAAAACAACTGTGAGGGCTTTCAGGGAGCAATAAACCAGAAAGCTGAAGGAGGGGAAAGATCAAGGGGGATGGAAATATTTCAGACTTTATCAATAATCAAAGAAAAGGTGGCCAAGAAAATATCAATAACTACTTTCTCTCTTACCATTATAAAATCTTTATGGAAGTAATTTTTGCTCAAATGAACAGCATCCTTGATAAGGGTATTAGTAAGGAATGAGCAGGCTTCACAAACAATGTTCAACAATGAGCCACATCTTTTACTGTTTTATAACTGACTAAAAAGTAGAGAAAACAATACCCAATTGTGCTTATTTATGGATTAAGAAAAAGCGTTTGATTTAGTAACTCAAAATGCCACTTTAAAAGTTCTCTTCCAACAAGGTATATATTCCATCCAAAAATTTTAATAACTCTAGATTCCCTGAAAAACATAATAGATATAAGTCTATTCCTGAAACATCTCATTATACATATCTGGTGAGGTATAAGAGTATCTGTGCTTTCCATAGGTGTTTGTCACTATAATGGAGGAGATCTAACACTGAAGCTGAATAAAGTATTCCAGATGCTAATGTTTGCAGATGATGTTGTGTTAGTTGCATCTAGCCATGACTTATTGTGATGCCTTGTAAAAGACAGCCATAACCCTCTCCCCCTACACACGAAAGAGAGACCTATTCATTCACACAGGAAAGACCAAGTGCGTGAAGATTATCTATTACCCAAATTATGACATGTATTTGGACAAGCCACAGAACTCATTCATATATATATATATCTTGGACAGGCAATGCAATGATTTAGACAAGAGATAAACAGGTCAAGAGTGGCCTGGATTGCATTTGGGAAATGGGAAAGCTGCTTAAATAATTCCAATGCTTCCCATGAAAATAAAGGCCAATTTTTTTAATATCAACATTCTATTGATGGAAGTGTAAGGCAGTAAGACATGAAATACAAGTCTTCAAAGAACTAAAAATAAATAACATAATATAAAATAACATAAAATAAATAACATAAAAATAACATCTCAGAGGCCAACAGAGAAGTATACGAAATACACTTCAGCAGGCTTTATAATTTGTAACCAGTGGAAAAACATGGAAGGAAAAATGGAGTAAAAGAGGAAATATATAAAAATATATCACACGTAAAGGATAAAAGATGACAGATGGACAGCCACAGTGCTCCATTGTTATTTTCTTAATGTCAGGAGAAGGTTAGCATATCATTTAGACCCCTTTGGCAAACACACAGGAGGTGGATAAGAATCATACAGGATGAAAAGGCATGGAAGTGTGGCAGTAACCTTCATCACTGGAAGGAACAAGTAAATTTTAACTTTTATAATTTCTCAGTCAAAATATTGGCCATAAAATATTTTCTATAAGATATGTGTATATGGGGAGATGAAAAAGGTAAGGGGGGAGGGACAGAGGAGAAAGAGAAAATGCCAGTCACAAGTGGGTAAGTGCATGTTACTTTGCAGGTTTACATAATTTCAGATGCTTCAATGCCAATTAAAAAAGAGAAGACTAAAGACACAAGTAAAATCCCATAAAGTATTTTGTTAAACCTAATATGTGCAACCTGATGTGTATTCTGCATGACAAAAATAAGCTGTCACTGCTAAAAATATCATAAGTGCTTATACTCAATATAAGTCAGTGCTTATACTCAATAGAGTAACTACTTTAGAACTTTACCTGATGCTCTAAGCTGACCAAGCAACTGAGTTCTCATGCCTATGATGATTTCCATTGTAGCTTGTGAAAGAAAATTCTTTTCACAAAAAGCTCGTTCCCAGCCATCACTTCGTGCTTTCTGCCATGCCTACAGAGAAGATTAAACAATACTTAATGAACATCTAAAATAGGTTCAGCATCATTATTGAAAACTAAGACCTAATTTATCTCTCTAGTTTTGCTTTTCTTCTTTTGATATTTTATTAACCTTTAAAAATTATCATAGGCCTTCTTAAAGGTCTTCAAGAGGGAAGACTCTATGTATTAGTTCATCAGTAATATCCTTTTAACTTTCAAATTCTTTGGCTCTGTGTTTCTCTAATTTATAAAATGAGGCAAAAGCTCCTTAACTTACTTGTTCATTAAGTGGAGGGAAGGGCATTAATGATATAGGCATGCTACCTTAAGTCCCAAATTGGAAAAGGTTCAACAACATTTAATTTACTTTTACTTTCTGTTATCACTACTCCAAAAAAACCAAAATTCTACACTGTGACTGATACTTGATTCATTCTCTTGTCCTCCTCATATGGTTGGGAGAATATCTAATCTCTAATGAGACTTCAAAATAATATATATTGCAAAAATTTATAGCAGCCACCCCATCCTTAGGCCAAAGTCATAACTCTCACATTCCTTGAATGAAGCTGGAAAGCAAGGACTTTTGTAAACTGCCTATGCAGTAATGGAAGCTGCTCTAGATAAACAGTAGAAAGCAGAGTAGCAGTAAAAGTAGGAAGCCCCCAAAATGACAGAATCTACTTGCCCCTATTCCTTCTCCCTCTTTTCTAACCAAGTTCTGTTTTGAGAGGACAGAGGGAAATTAAGATAAAAAATGCTAAACAAAACATTATTTCAATATTCCTTCTAATGCTTATCCGCTTAGAGGCTGACTATGGTATTTTAGTAATCTAATGGCCCCTTCTTATGCTTTACATGTAATAGGCATATGTAAATTTTCAACTATACAATTATCATTCTTAGCTCCATGAGCCAAAAGAATTCTGCATGTAGCTCTATTTATTGGATAATAGATGTATGTGCAATTATATTAGAAAACTTTTTAAAAAATGATACAGCAAGAACACATATTAGAGTTGTTAAATAGATCACAAGATGTTCAGGATATAACCTTAGTGTTTTGGCCAGGTTCCTTAGTGGCTGAAGAGTGCTTTTAATCCAGGTTCTACAACCTAAATCCAATGTTCTTTACACTACTTAAGATCCTACATCTTCTATCTCAGGAAGGGGCAAAATATAGTCTTCTTTTTTTATATATGACTTCCCTCTATTCCCCGTTTCTCATGTTGCTTCCTGTTTATCTCCCTGCTTCTCATATTTTACTTTGTTGCCCCTCCTTTACCATTATATTTTTGGTCACAGAGTGTAAGAATCTTTTTAAAAATTATATTCTTGGGGAGGCTAAGTGGTATAGTGAACAGAGCACCAGCCCCGGAATCAGGAGAATCTGAGTTCAAATTTGGCCTCAGACACATAACACTTACTAGCTGTGTGACCTTGGGCAAGTAACTCCAATTGCCCTGCCCTCCTGCCTCCAAAAAGCAAAAAGCAAAAGAAATTTAAAAAAAAATTTATATTCTTGGTACTGTCTACTGAAGTTCTGCTCTACAATAAGCACAGCGACTGGCACATAGTAAGTCCTTAATAAATGCCTGTTGACTTGATATCTCATCATGAGAAGACATTGCTAGGTTCATGAAGGCTATAGAAATATTACATGAATTTTAGCAGGTTCTACTACAGAACTTCAATATTAGGCCACCAACAGATTACATGTCTTTCATCTAAGAATGAGCTTAGCTAAGTTGGGAAGGGTTCATCACTAGAAGATTAAGAAAATAATTTTCTCATTACAACTCACAAAGACCATTTATTAAGGTATTAAGTTTGAGCTACATTACTGAGGGAGACCAATATGACCAAAATCATAGAATCTTAAGAGTATTGAAATGCTATTTCTTACATAACATATGCCAAACAAATATATTAAGAACCAAATATATTAAAAACCAAAAACAAGCATAAAGATACAGGCCTAAAAGAAGATAATTGTGTTTGGATACAATAAGATAATCTTTATCTGTAGCCTGGCTCTCTCTCTTGGTAAATGTGACTGAACACTTTTGAGATTTTAAGTTTTTTCTCCCCCATACTATGTACACCTGAAATCTGCCAAACTCCTAGGGGGAAAAAAACAACTAAAACTACTATCTACTAAAGTTTTAAATAATCTTTTAGCTGCTGAATCCAATGGCAGTCCTGGTCCTTGATCTGATGACATTGTTAAGCCCCTTCCTCCTCCCGAATACTCTTCACTATCATAGATTTCAAAGATGGAATTAAAATTCAGTTCTTCCTAGGTCAAAATGCAGAATTCAAGTTAATACATCATAATACTTCTATAAAGACTGGTATTTACCAAAAAAAGATCTTTTCTCCCCAAGTTCTGTCCTAGACACTCTTATCTTTTCCTTTTATATCTTCTCACTTATCAGCTCCCATAGATTCAACTATCATCTCAATGAAGATGACTCTCAATTCTCCTGATCTTTCTTGTGAATAGTTGTTCCCCTTCAACCACCTGCCCACTAGACATCTCTAAGAGGTTTTCCCATAAGCATCTTGCATTCAACACGCTCAAAATTAAATTCATTATCTTTACATACAAACCTAATCCTTTCCCAAACTTCCCTATGATGCCTCTGGGTACCACCATCCTCCTAGTAACCTAGGTTTATAATCTCACAATTATTCCCTGACTTTACAGGATCTTTCATTCCACATGACCAATCAATGGTCAAATCTTGCTGATCCTAATCTCCATGTCTTTTGATTCCACTCTCCTCTCTATACTCACAGACACCTCATTTTCATTCATGCCTCCTACCTCTTACTAGGTATAATATAAGAGCTTCCTAACTGGACACCCAGCTTCCAGTCTCTCCCCTCTCCACTTCATGCTCCACACAACTGCCAAAATAATCTTCTTAAAGCACAAGTCTGGCCATGTTCACTGCGACATGAACCTTCAATATTTCCTATTTGCCTCTATAATAAAATACAAACTCCTCAATCTTGCATTTGAAGCCTTCACAATATGGCTCCAGCCTACCTTGCCAGGCTCATTTCACATTGTTCCCATTTGGTGTAACCTTACATTCCAGCCACACTGGCCTACATTTTGTTCCATAAATTTAACATTTTGTGCCTTTATACAGAACTTGTTTCCTAGAATGGATTTCCATCTTCTTCCTACCTCTTAAAATCCCTGGTTTTCAAAAGCTCATGTGCCACCCCTTTGGTAGGCTTTCCTGACCTTTCTACTACCCCTAATTGTCAGTGCTCTTTCTATCATCAAATAAAATATGTATACGCTTACCTTACATTTTCTATGCTCCCAGGAAAATGTAAGTTCCTTGAGAGAAGGGGCTGTTTTTATTACCTGATACCTAGAACAGTTCTTTGGCACATATAAAATACTAAATAAATGTTAGATTAAATTGTTGGCTTGGCCTTGGGGAGCTGTCTGAGGTTCAGAGAGGTCAGGAAACATGCCTATAATCTCAGAGCTAATAAGTGGCAGAAGACAAATCCAAATTCAGTTCTTCCTAGATCTAAGAACAGCTCTCTAGTCACTATATTACACTACCTCTCTAAGGACTATGGTATTAAAGCAAAAAAAGATACTAATACTCTGTAATACACCAGCTACTGTTGAAGGTATTATTGTCCTATTTTTTTGAGATGACTATTACTAAAAAAAAAAAAAAAAAGAAAAGGTTAAGGTTACACATGCTTAAATACTTTAAAAGAGCTGTGAATTTCATGAGTACAGGTACTTCCCCTCCACAAATATGTATCATAAGTATTTCACACCTTTGTAGATGATTTCTATATAATGTAGATTTCTATATAATGTAGATGATTTCTGTAATAAGTATCTATCATCTAATATTTCACCTTCTAGTGATGAATGTTTTGAAATTTAGTCATGGTAGTCCTCAAAAGACACCACTGGGCTAACACTCAAAGTCCCTGCAGTTTATTATAAGAGTTTCTGTTGCACTGCCATAACTTCCAACTACCCAGTATGTACAACATAGGACTTTAGCAGAATAACATACATAACATATGGTAAATGTAACTAAACACTTTTGAGATTTTAAGTTTTTTCTCCCCCATATTATGTACACCTGAAATCTGTAAAACCTGTACTCTTTCCATATATTAAATGATAATGACAGTACCTGAAAAGCTCTCAGAAGTGCCATATGGTCGCTAAAGGTGCCTGCAGTAAAACGTTTCCTACACAGCATGGCTGCGCGCTTTTGAGAAGCTTGTGTGGGTAGCACAAAAGGATCTCTATATGCTAGAGTACAGGCAATGGTAAGGATAGGGTCCAGACACTTCAAAACGACAGCACACAAGACCATTTTACCAAGGTGAGGTTCTACTGGCAAGTCAGCCAAATGATATCCAAGCTCAGTCAGATCTTCCCAGGTATCCATGGCATCTATTGTCTAAATAAATGACACAGCCAAGTTTAATTGGATGGTACTGTTATACCCAATTATTTAATCATGCTAGACAAAATTATATACCCATATTCAAGAAAACAAAATAAAATATTTTACTGCTACTTCCCATACCCATAGAATGTGAGTTGGAAGGAACCTTCAAGGTCATCTAGGCCAACTCCACAATCAATACATAAATGCTGTCTACAAGATCTCTAACAAGGGCCCATCAAGTCTTAGTGAACACCTCGAATAAGGAGAATCCTCTTTCTTTATAAGGAGAGCATTATTTTTTTTGGACATCACTAAGCATTAGAAAGGCCTTTCTTATACTGAGACAAATCTATCTCCTTAGAATTGTTGTCCAGCAATACTAATCTCCTCTATAGCTAAGTAGAGTTAAGTTTGATCCCTTTTCCATGTAGCAACATTTCAAATGTTTGAAGACTGACTCTATCTTCTCTTCATAAATATGGCAATTTGCTTCAAAAACACTACTTCAGATATAAAATGTTGGTTTATTATTAATCATACTTTTACTTAAAAGTGAATAGTTTTTATTAACCATATGAAAGACTGTTCCAAATCACTAATAATATGAGAAAAGCAAATCAAAATAACCCTGAGATTTTACCTCACTCCCAGCAAATGGGTAGAGGTGACAAAAAAAGGCATATAGTCATTCTGGGATTGCATGGACTAAGCACACTAGTTTATTGCTAAAAAATGTTACAGAGTACAAGAATAACATGAATTACAAGAGTTACCACTATTATGGAAAACTACTAGGGATATACCTCAAGGAAGTTATAAAAAAAAAAAGATTCTAATACACATAAAAATATTTATAGCCACATGTTTTGTCTTGGCAAAGAACCGAAAACAAAGCAGATGCCTACTGATTAGTAAATGGCTAAAAAAAATTGTAGAATAGGAATGAAATGGAATATTACTATGATGTAAGAAATATGATGAAGACAAAGAAGTATAGGAAGACTTACATGAACTGATGCAGAATAAAGCAAGCAGATCCAAGAAAGAAATATACTCAATGATAATAATAATGTAAATGGAGAAAAAAAACTACAAAAAAACTGAAAGTGAATGTTGCAAATTACGAAGAACAATTAGACTCAAAGAGATGCAAGAAGACATTTTCTACCCTCAACTTCTTTGCAGAGGTGGGAGGCCCATAGTTGTAGAACACTGTATATATTTTCAAATTGTTTTCATTATATTGATTGGTTTTACCAGTTGTCTTTCCTTCCTCTTTTTTTCTTTTAAAAAAAATACTCTTTGTTATACAGGACAGTTCTCTCTGGGAGGGGAATATGGAAAGGGTACAGGGGGAAACGCAGGAAATATAAAAATAAAAGATATCAATAAAAATGTATTTTTTTAAAAGGTACAGCTTTATACAAGAGAGTACAAAAGCAATTACAAATTGATACTATTATGACACTTACCTTGAGCATTTGAACAGCATTTCTAACAATCAAAGCTGGTGGAGGTTCTGGGGCTTTCATAAGAAAGTCAGCAATGGGACAGTTAATAGGTGCTAATAGTTTGGTATGTAAACAAAGCTCCTGTAAATCAAAATCAGCAAACATATTTTGAAAAAAGCAATAAAATGAATCTCTTAACATTGACTTTTGGAATTTTGTCCACTGGCCAAAACAGTACATGAACTTTTAAAATGAGCTCTAAAATAAAATTTTTAAAAATATGTGGTTTTAAATTAAATTCTAGATTATATCTTATGTGGTAGCAATAAGCATAGAAAAAGCAGATCCTACAGAATTTGAGAAGTGCCTAAAAAGAAGGGCTGGCTAACTTACCTGGTGTTGGGGGGTGGGGGAGAGGTGTCTTTCTAAGATAAGGTTTCCTACAATGTTGAGGTGGCAAGAACTGATAACATAAAATACAATCTAGTGTACTAGAACCTAGGGAACCAATATATTTCTGGTATTATCTCTTAAAAACTAACAGAGCTTTTTTTACCTGAAATGACTTTATTTATTTATTTTCTAAAACAACTGAAAACCTAAGAGAATCATGTAGAAATGAACTTCTTAGGAAATGTCCTAGTGAAAAGCTGTGTATAAAATATTTCCTGTAAACTGGAACTACTGAAAATTTACTACAGAAATGATAGCACTAACTTTAAAAGAATATTTATAGGATGAATTTTCCTTCTGTAATGCAAATAAACACTCCTAAAAACATCTGCTTTGTGAGTTTCAGAATTTTTGTAATTATGTTTTCTTAAAAGTAAGTCACATCAGCATGTTCAGTATCAATAAAGCCTATAGTTTAAAGTTGTCAATCAAATTCCCACCTGCAGTGGCATTCTCAGAAGTTCTGGTGTCTGAAATTCCAACATATTCTGAAATCGAAGTCTACTGAATAGACGAAAACATATTCCAGGCCTGCATCGCCCAGCCCTGAGGGATAAAATATTAAATACTGAGTATACAAATATGTGTAAGTTCAAGAAAAAAAA
>CM053594.1:332178287-332194868 GCA_028646575.1 Pseudocheirus occidentalis
AGTGTCTTGGAAGCATTTGGTGTGGGAGTTCTGACTGGGTTGTCTTTCTCCCATTCCATACTTTGATCCTTTTTGTCCACAAAAAAGGATTCTAGAGTTTTATTGCTGTTCTTATTTTGCTTCCTTTTCCTCATGTTGACCAGTCAGTTAATTGGTTGGGTTTTTTTTTAGCTTTGTGAAACTCTGCTTCCAGGGGGGAAAACTCTGTTCCAGATTTCTGGGGTTTTCCCAGCTGCTGGAACTATTAGGGGGTTGTTGCAGCCTCCCCTAGGTTTGGCTTGCTGAAAGCACTCCCCAGGACCACCACCCAAGACCACTATCTGGATCCAGGCCGCTCAATGCAAGAGCACTTGGCCCTGATCAATTGACTCAGCTCCCCTGCTGGATCTACAGGCCAGGGGCTCTGAAGCAGTTCCTGCCCTTCCCCCTCTGCTTCCTTACCCTGGGGGTAGATTGGCCAAACTGCTTTTCCTCCCCCAAATTTAGCTTGAAAGCTTCACTCACTTTCGCTGACCTCTAATCCTGGCTCAGTAGATGTGAAGATTGCTCCAGGTACTTTAGATTTTCTCTGAAGTAGACTCACGCTGTGGCTTGGGAGGCTCTGCTTGTTGCCCTGGAGCCTGGCCGCATGGTGGTTTCAGGCTGGTCTGGTCTCGGCTCCCGGCCTGCAGGCCTGTGGGGATAAAGAAACACCTCCTGCTGAGCTGCCTTTGTCTAATCCCCATTTTTCACACCTTGGTAGATGTGGAGTTGCTGGAGCCTGTAGATCTTCTCTCTTGTATACTGGCTGCAGCGTGGTTCAGCTTGGCTCCTCCTAACTGCCCTGGGGCCTGACCATGTTTTGATTTCAGGCTGCCACAATGATCCCCTGCTGCCTAGCTGCCTTCCCGCAAGAGATGTGTTTTCTGTATTTTTGTGAGTTTGAGAGTCCTAGAATTTGTCCAGAGTCATATTTTATGGGTGTTTAAGGTGGCTGTGTGGGAGCTGCAGGACCTTGCTGCTTCTACGCCGCCATCTTGGCTCCGCCCCCCCTCAGGGCAGTTTTGCTTGATAATTTCTTGAAAGATGCTGTCTAGGCTCTTTTTTTTTTTTGATCATGGCTTTCAGGTAGACTAATAATTTTTAATTCATCTCTCCTGGATCTATTTTCCAGGTCAGTGGTTTTTCCAGTGAGATATTTCACATTGCCTTCTGTTTTGTTTTGTTTTGTTTTTTTCATTTATTTGGATCTGTTTTATAGTATCTTGATTTCTCATAAAGTCATTGGCTTCCAATTGCTCCAGTCTAATTTTGGAGGAGTTATTCTCTTCAGTGAGTTTTTGAAATTTCTTTTCCATCTGACAAATTCAGCTTTTTAAAACATTCTTCTGCTCGTTGGCTTTTTGGGCCTGTTTTGCCATTTTGAGTTAAGTGTATTTTTTAAGGTGTTATTTTCTTCAGTATTTTTGGGGTCTCCTTTAGCAGGCTGTTGACTTGCTGTTCATGATTTTCTTGCATCCTCATTTTTCTTCCACTTCTCTTACTTGATTTTCAGAATCCTTCTTGAGCTCTTCCATGGCCTTTACCCAGTTCATATTTTTCTTGGAGGCTTTTGATGCAGGAGTTCTGACTTTGATGTCTTCTTCCTGCTCCATGCCTTGATCCTTTTTGTCCCAAAAAAAGGATTCTATGGTCTGTTTATGCTTCCTGTGCTTGCTCATATTGGTAGCCAGTTACTTGACTTTTGAGCTCTTTGCCATGGTAGAACTCTGCTTCCAAAATGGAAAGAGCTATGTCCCAAATTGGGGGTTTTGCAGCTGCCTAAGCTTTTAGATGGGTGCCCTCTCTACAGCCCCCACTCACTCTGGCTCACCGGTCACATAGCCCAGGACCACCACCCAAGGCCGTGATCTGGATCCAAGGAGATCAAAGCAAGAGCAATAATGCTCTGAATGGTTGCTTGGTCCCCTTATAGTCTGCAGGGCAGGAGCTCTGGAAGCAGCCATGCAGCAGCAGCTGCTGCCACCACATCTCTTCTGCTTCTCCCTCAGAGGTAGCAGCCAGACCACACTCCCCTGTTCTAAGAAAGTTCCACACTGACCTTTTATTTTGTCTTTGGCATTTGTGGATTGACAAGTCTGGAAACTGCTACAGCTGCTGGTGATTTACTCTTATGATTTCTGCTCAGCTGCGCCTGGTCGAGGCCACCCTGTTCTGTTGATGTTCTAAATTGTCTAAAACTGGAAAATTGTTTCATCTGCTCCTTTCTGCCACAGCAGAATTTGTTTTGAGGTATTATTGTAAATCTGTTTGGAGGGGAATTTGGGAAAGCTCTGGCAAGTTCCTGCCTTACTTTGCCATCTTAACTTCACTGTGTAAGTGTGCAAGAATCTTATTAAAGAAAATTGTATGGAAAATTGTTTGTATTTAACATGGCATATCCATTCTTTAAAAATAAGTGAGACTCAACTTAATGATCATATTTATGGAATGGAATTCTTTTGAATTAGATTTTTTCTTTTAACTTAGTGAATTCACTGGATAAAATAAAACTTGAAAACTACAGTAGGAAGTATTACTATAGTTTTAAAATGGGCAGTAAAGTGTCCTAATTTAGTGCCAGCTATTAGCAGAACCATTAACTAAACCTGGAAAGGTCACATTGTCCTAGATCTAGATAGAGACACCTGAAGCACCATTATAGGAAATTCACATCAACCTGCTATAAAATCTGGATCATCTGGCAGTTTAAAATATTTCTGTGGGCTTATTGTATTGTACTTGTACCTCTGCCAAGTTTATCCCATCAATCCTAGCCTCATTTGGAGGGAAAGGATGTGAATCAGTATAGTTAAGTTTTGGATTAGTCATCTTCTCCTCCTCCTCCTCCTCCTTTTTGAGGGGGAGAAGGCCAGGTAATTGGGGTTAAGTGACTTGCCTAAGGTCACAGTAAGGGTTAAGTGTCTGCATTTTCTTTCACAACATGACCAACATGGAAATATTTTTCATGTCTACACGGTTATAATTGATATCATATTGCTTCCCTTCTCTAGGAGAGGGAGATTTGGGAGAGAGTTACAAAATTTGGGCCTCAAAAATTTACAAAACAAATGTTTCCTTTTTCAGCCTATTAAAACCACTGCCAACACTGTCAATTAAATGAAAACATTTCTAATCATGTTGGGGGTTTTTTTTTGTCTGTGCCTGTGATTTCATCAGTGTAGGAACTATATTACAGTTTATATTTTTCTAGCACTTTAAGATTTACTTTCCTCACAACAACAGCCCTTTGCAGTTGGAAGTGTGACATTATCTTCATTTTGCAGATAAGGAAATTAAGACTCACAGAAATTAAATGATTGACTTAGGGTAATATAGTCAGTTAAAGGTGAGAGGCAAAATTTGAACTTGGATCTTCTGACTCCAAGTCCAGCGTTCTTTCCACTATACCTCACAGCTATTTCCATAAATCATTTTACCACAACCCCAGAAGAAAAGCAGAAAAAAATGGCACAGAACTGGCATTCATTTGCCACTCTGGAAACTTTAATTTAGGTTACCTTCTTAATTTGGGGAATATTAAGATTATAGCCCAGTTTAAAAAAAAACTATTTAGCTTATTAAATCATCTTAGTTGTCTTTTAGTGAATGTCTATTACTTTTTTTTTTTTTTACAAAGTCATGTCAAAATTTTATTATTTAAATTTCTTTTAGTTTTGGGGAATATTTTTTTAAAAAATATTATTTTGTTTTTTTAAAAGACAGAACATCCTGTCATTACATATTTCATTAATAAAAGTTGTTATTCAGTCATACCTGCCTCTCTGTGACCCATTTGGGGTTTTCTTGGCAAGCCCTAGTTCACTGATCTGGTCAGATTCTATGATCATTTTCCTTGTTACTTTAAAGTAGAAATCAATAGCATATCCTATTTAAAACAGACACTAATTCTGCCTTATCAGCTTTTTGTGCTTTTAGGTTTGCAAAGTACCTTACGTTCGTTACGTATCAGAACCTAACCTGTATTTGTTACTACAAATATTGTCCCCATTTTAGTGATAAGGAAACTCAAATTCAGAGGTTGAGTGATTTGCCCATGGTCTTACAGCTATTAAGAGTTGGAGATAGAATTTGAACATAGGGTTTCCTTAACAAGTATCATCAGATTATTTGAATTTGCTATCTATTGAACAGTATAGTAGTAGGTGAAATTTGTTATATAATGTTTAAAAAGTACTAGCTTTTGAAATTTGCTTTTTATGAGAAATTAAGTTTTCTTTATACTATTTACTTTTTAAGTGCTTCATTGGAGTTTGGAAATCTAGATGAAAGTTCCTTAGTCCAAGCAAATGGAAGTGATCTCAATGCAGAAGACAGAGAATTACTGAAAGCATATCATCACAGCTTTGATGATGAAAAAGTGGACTTGGATTTGATTATGCACCTTCTCTATAACATCTGCCATAGCTGTGATGCTGGTAAATATGTACTATATGTTAAACTTAAGGAACCAGAATAATTCTATTTCAAGGTGATTTTTCTTTTTCCAAATTGTTTTATGTGGAGTTATGTATGATAATACATGAATAGTCCCAGAAATGATTTTAGTATTACAAATTGACTGTATTTAGGTTGTTTCATATGGTAGACCTTCAGTAAATATTTCTTGTTTCATTGAAGTTGTATTAAGTTTTGTTGGATTTTTTTTTCTTTATTCTTCCCATAGGAGCAATCTTAATTTTCCTGCCTGGATATGATGAAATTGTTGGACTGAGGGATCGCATTCTGTTTGATGACAAGCGTTTTGCAGATAATACGCATAGGTAGAATCATAGAATTTTAGAACTGTAATGGCCCTTAGAGATTATCTAGTTCAAGCCATGTATTTTATAGATGAGAGGAAATTGAAACCCAGAGAGGTGAAGTGATTTATCTAAAAGTAAAGCTGAAGTTTTCTTATTTAATTCATTGCTAATCTTTTTTAATGTACTGTTACGCTATCTCTTTTTGTTGCCCATAGGTATCAAGTTTTTATGCTTCATTCAAATATGCAAACATCTGATCAAAAGAAGGTACTAAAAAATCCACCCTCAGGTATTCGGAAAATAGTAAGTATCATGTAAATTTTCATTTCTGTTCTTATTTTTTTTTATTTTTAGCATTACTTTAAAAATAATATTCTTATTTCAGATCCTTTCTACCAATATTGCAGAAACCAGCATTACAGTCAATGATGTTGTCTTTGTCATTGATTCTGGCAAGGTGAAAGAGGTATGTTTTATTGCTGTTTATTAGCTCCCATATATTTAGTTATCATTTATGCATATGACAGTCAGATCTATATCACCAGTTGCCTCTTGGAAATTTTGCATTGCATGTTTGTCCAAAACACCTCACTGGATTTTCCCTCAAACTTCAGTATTTTAAGTTTCCTATTAATGTAAAGAGAGAATACAACCATCCTTCCATTTACTGAGGTTCATAACTTTGGTGTCATCCATGATTCTTCACTGTGACTCACACTACATATCCAGTCAGTTTCAAATTTTGACATTTCTATCTTCAGAACATCATACCTTTCCATTTCTACTCACACAACCCCCATCCTAGTTCAGGCCTGCCTCATCTCTTGCCTGTACTGTATTGTGGTAGCCTATTAGTTAGTGTTAGGGTAGCTAGGTGGCACAGTGGATAGAGTGCTGGCTCTGGAATCAGGAATACTCTTCTTTCCAAGTTTGTATGTGGCCTCAGATACTTACTAACTGTATGACCATGGGCAAGTCGCCTTACTTAATTCTGTTTGCCTCAACTGAAATGACTAAGCCACAGCAAATTAGTCAGTCTTTTGTCTAAGTCTGTCCCCCTTGCCTTCTGTCTTCCACAAAAGCAACAAAAGTTATTTTCCTAAAGTACACATTTGATCATAACACCTCCCTGTTCAATAAAGTCCTGTGGCTTTCTCTTGCCCATAGGATCAAATATAAACTTCTCTGTTTGCATTTAACAGATGCACAGAAGCTCTTTACAACCCATTTCCAACTGACCTTTCAGTGTTTTCCTACATTACTTCCCTTGCAGTCACTCTGTGGTCTGGCATACTTACTGATCCTCACACATGATGCTTCATCTTCCCTCCTTGTGCCCTTTCCCTGGGGTGTCTTCTGTTACCTCCTCATCCCTGCCCTCTTGCAGGGTTTCCTTCAGAAAACTCAATTGAGATGTCACCTTTCGTTCCTTTCTTGGTCCTTTCAGTTGTTAGTGCCTTCTCCTCTTAAGTTTACTACTAAACACCTATGTCACATGTATCTTATATATACCTATGTATGTATATGTTTTCTCCCCTGTTAGAATGTTCACTCCTGAAGGACAGAGACTATTTGCTTTTGTCTTTAGCTCCTTAGCGCTTAATAAAATGTTTGGTACAAAATTTTTGTTGTTGTTCAGCTGTTTCAATCTTGTCCAACTCTTTGTGACCCCATTTGGGCTTTTCTTGGCAAAGATACTAGAGTGGTTTGCCATTTCCTTCAGCTCATTTTACAGATGAGGAAACTGAGGCAAACTGAGGGAAGCACCTTGTCCAGAGTCACACAGCTAGTAAGTGTCAAGGCCAGATTTGAATTCAGAAAGATAAATCTTCCTGACTTCAGACCCAGTACTGTATCCACTGTGATACCTAGCTACCCTTGGTGCAAAATGGATGTTAATAATAAATGCTTGTTGATTGATTGATAGTGAATCACTTGACCACTTAGATCATGATGAAAGTAATAAATCAAATCTGAGCCTAATAGATATTCTTAGAACCAGAAGGCACTATAATAGAAATTTCATTGTTCTCAGCTATCAACCCATTATAATAGCAATTATATTTCTCATCTCAGGGCAGAATTCTGCATCATAAATACTTAAATACCATGAATTCTTACTCTTTTAATTGTACATTAATAGCCACTTGTTAATATTGGCCGGGGGTGGGGGGGAACATCTAATTGTTTAGTATTGTGTTAAGGAGGAAAGTAAAGGTATTAGTTTGGATGATAGCAGATGGTAATAAAGGTAATGAAGTTTCTTAGGTGGGTTCCTAGAAGTAACCTTTGATAGCCTTGTTTTCCTTAAAGGAACAAAAAAAAGAAATGAAACCTTATCTTTTCAGTTCCCTCTTTCCAGATTGCTGCAGTTTTCATATTTTATGGAAAACTCAATAGAAAAAAAATCTAACAGAATGATTGAAACACTACAGGAATGTTTCTCAACTAAACAATAGTAGGAACAATTGATTATTGTAGAAAAAAATGTTCTCCATCTCATTGGAAAAGATCTGTATTGAATCTATACACTAGGTGGCATAATTGAGCTTCATTAAGATTATTTTCTTTCGATTATTGGGTACTTTGAGGAACTAATCTTAGAAATATTAGAACAGTTCTAATGGGAAAGAATTTGGGAACTGTTTGAAAATCTACCATAACAGGATTAAAATTACAAAAATGCAAATTCTTTTAGCTTATTAATGATTTTGACTGGCAAAAGAAAATTAAACTATTATAGATGAAATATTATTGATTACTAAGTGGATATCTTATGAGAAAATTAAGTTGTTTTAATATATTTTTGTAAGTAAAAGATCCTGTATCCTAGATTAGACTCAGGTTAGAACTGAAAGGTACTTTAGAGGTAATTAGACCAATTTCCTCATTTTGCAGAGGAGGAAACAGCCTCAGAGGTGAAAAGACTTGCTAAAGGTTGGGTAGTAAGAGAGATATCTGGAATTTGAATCCAGGTCCAGTGACTCCAAATTTAGCACTTATTCCACTGTCTCATGTTGCCCCTTCTTTTGCTGTGCCAGTTAAGAAAGTATTTAAAAATTAATTGGGAAGATTTTAGATGCCCTGGTTTTAAAGACTATTACATTAATATTATGTATTAATAATATAAGCACAATTACATATTGCAGTGAATAGAGCACTGCACTTAGAATCAGGAAGACTTATTTTATGAGTTCTAATCCAGCCTCACATTTACTAGAAGGGTGGCCTTGGGCAAGTCACTTCACCTTGTTTACCTGAGTACCTTATCTGTAAAATGAGCTGGAGAAACAAATGGCAAGGCACTCCATCGTCTTTGTCAATAAAACCCCAAAATGGGTTCACAAAGGGTTGGACATGACTGAAATGACTCAACAACAACAATAAAAATTGATAATATATTTCTGTGCATGAAGTAGAATAACAAGAAATATTTCATTCTGTTGCATATGTAAACAATGGCTTTTTAAAAAATTCTTTAACTATGTTGTGTAAATTTTTTTCACTCATCTACATAAAATGTTATACAAATGAAAAAGCTATAAGCTTTTTATTATAAGTGAGCTGTAAGCCAGTTGATGTAAAAATGATGATACTTTACATTTATATAATATAGTTAGAGAGAGTACTTTATACACATTCACCAAATTCCATTCTGAATATTCTGTTGGGGAGGAAATCTAGAAATAAGATAAATGTTGTTCTTTTCCTCATAGATCTTTTGATCTAAAGGAGATTAAGGTATAGACAAATATAACTACTATAAGAGAATTTATGATACATATTTTAAAGAGGCCCAGAACCTCTGTAAGATCCAAGGTGGAGTGAAAGGCAGTGGAGGGTAGCCACTTTTCCTCTCTGGTGAAGTGCTGTAGGATTCAAAAATCCTGATTTTTTTGACTCTAATCAGAGACAGATAGATGGTTCAGTGGATAGAGTGTTGGGCGTTTAATTAGGAATACCCAAGCTTAAATCCAACCTGAGATAATATCTATGTAACCCTGGATAAGTCTTAACTGCTCTTTGCTTCAGTCTCCCCAACTATAAAATTACCTTACAAGACTGTTGTCAGTATTAAATGGGATATTATTTGTAAAAGGCTTAACACAATTCTTGGCACATGGTAGGCACAAAAAAATACTTCTTCAAATTCTAATGCTTTTTCCAGTGAGCTGTATTGTAGTTTAGAATCTATGCTTTGGAAATAAATTATACCTCTGCAATTAACGTTAATTTGGCAAACTTTGAAGGTTTATGATCACAGTGGATAGTATTTACTGTGTTTTAATTTTATGATTCTGTTTGGTTTTATATCTTGTGTTGATCTGTTGCACTAGAAGCCTAGCAAAAGCTAGAAGAGAAAGGAATTTGAATTCTTCATTCTGGGGAAGGGATCTGGTCAATAAGAATTGTTTTCATTCTTCCTACCATGCCATAGCCACCAAGAAAAGTATTTCAAATAAACATGAACCATATCTTTAGACCTTTTCATCTCTATTTTCAGGTAAAATGCAGTCTTCATAAAAAGTAAATTTAGATAGAGCATTATGCAACAATTATGAGAAATGATAAAATTCTTTCACCAAAATAGAGCAGCAATCACTTCAGCTTGAAACTATGGTTTTTCCCTGAGTTGAATTGTTCACAATGTTGCTCATTGGAAAAGAATTTTGGATTATTTATTATATTACTCCCTTCCATTACTGTTTCTGAGAGATAGTAAGGATTACGTATTAAAATATAGTGATAAAACTCTTTACTATTCCTTGTTAAAGGATTTTCATGCTTTTTATATTTTATATTTGAATGTGAACTAAATATTGCAGAAATCCTTTGATGCCCTGAATTACGTTACGATGCTAAAAATGGTGTGGATTTCAAAAGCCAGTGCTATCCAAAGAAAAGGCAGGTAATGTGTATTTAATGTGGATTTTGTTAAATTTAAGATATTAATTTTGCATGTTAATGTTAAAAATTGATGTTGAAACTTGGATATGAGAGGCAGTAAAGTATAATTGGAGGAACTGTAATCGAATCCAGTTTTGTCATTCACTGTCTTGGTGACATTATGCATTACTTAGGCTCTCTGGGCCTCAATTTTCTTACCTATAAAATTAGAGCACTGGACTAGGTCAAGGTTTTGGATTTTGTTTTGTTTTTTTACCTTTTTTTGTGTTGTGGATTCCTTTTAATTTCTGGTGAAGCTTATAAACTCATTATCAGGATGGTTTTAAATGCATAAAATAAAATACATAAGATTATTAAGGAAACCAATTAATGTGAAATAATTCAGTTGTCAAAACATAAAAAAGAAAAATTCATGGGAGAATCCCTGCATTAGATGAACTCATTTAGAACTTTTAGTTCTAAATCTCCTGATGACTGAGATGCTTTGACTTGTTAATGCAAAAGTAATGACAAGAATAAAAACACCTTACTGAAGCAATAATTCCTTTCTTAATTGATGCAGATTGAAACATCTCTGTGCCCTCCACAGAGGACATATGGATGTTCACTGAAGGCTTACTTCTTTTAGTTCTCATCCTGCCTGTTTGATTGCTCCTTCTTAGTCTTCTTTTGTTGAATTACTCTAACTGTGGGTTGTCCCCAGGTCCTAAGCTTGATTTCTTCAATTTATCTCTATTTCAGTGATCCACAGAGCTGTGTATTCAGGTCTGATATCACCAACTGATTATTGAACATTTCTAACTGGATGTTCTTGTGACATCTTAAATTGGTATACTGAAAACAGAATTTATTACTTTCCCCCACAATCCCAACCTTCTACCAAACTTCCCTATTCCTGTCAAAAATGCCAACATGCTTTTCTTTTCCCAGTTAATTAATCTCAACATTATCCTTAACCCCCAACTCTCCCTCATACCTCATATCCTATATACTCAGTTACTATTTACTATGTTTCCACTTTTACAATATCTCTCACATCTGACCCCTTCTCTCTACTCATAAAACTCTTTATTCACCAGATGTTGAAACTTAGATATGAGAGGCAGTTCCTTATCACCTCTTATTTGGATTACTGCAGTAGCCCCTTAATGGGTTTCCCTGCCCCAAGTCTTTTACCACTCTGATCCATCCTACATATTGTTGTCAAAGTAATTTTCCTTAACTAAAGATTTGAATACAAGACTCCCCTTCTCTATTTCACTAGCTCTCCATGTTGCTTCTTAGATCAAATATAATCTCTTCTGTTCAGCTTTAAAGCCCTACACAGCCTGGCCCTCCAACCTGTTTTTCCACCCTCAGTTTTACAACCACTGCAAAGTCATAGAGACTGGAGGTGTGATGTCATATATGAGGAACAGGGAGAAGGTCAGTTTGACTAAATCCTAAAGAACAAAAGGAGGAGGAATTGGAGTGGTGAGAGACTTGAATTAGGGATATCAATTAGAAGGAAAGAGATCATAAAGAATTGAAGATTCATAAAGATCATAAAGAATTGAAAAGTATAGGCAGTGTGTATAGATGACTTTTTCAAGGAATTTGAGAAAGAAAGATAAAAACTTAAGAGTATGACATAGTTTAGTGAAGGTTTTTTAAAGATGGAAGAGACATGGGCATATTTAAAAGCAACAGGCAGTGAACTAGTAGAGAGAGAACTTGAAGATTTGAGAGAGATGGGGAGTGATTTAGACAGCATTCTGCTAGAGAAAATGGAAAGGATTAAGTGTAATTGTAAAGGATTTACTTTAGCAAGAAGGACTACTTTTCTCTCAAGAAACTTGGTGGTTGTTGTGTTTGTCCTTCATTCTTGAAAAGGGCCATGACATCAGGGAGACAATGACATGAGTTACAGTTGACTTTGATTTGATTGAGGGAGGGCTGTGTAAGGTCACCAGCCTCACCTTCTCCTCCAGAGCCATCTGGGTCCAGTGGTCAGATACTCATCAGGACAACTGGAGATGGCCCCCAAGAGACTTGGAAAAGTAGGAGGGAGTGGGAGATATTATTCATTGATCCTCATGCACTAATTGCCCCAAATACAACATACCTAACTTTTAAAAGGTCCTTGCCTTCCTTTTTTGCAATCTTTTTATTACATTTTTCTCTTTCTGAATGGGATACATTGAGGTCCTCAGCTATTATGGTTTTCTTATATTTTCCTCCCTGTGGTATGGTTGGCTTTTCCTGAAAGTACTTAAATGATGTGCCATTCAGGTCATATGTTCCAGGTATTGATCTTATTTTGTTATCTATGGTACCTTTAAGAATAATGTATCTTGAAAAAGTTCAGAATCTGTCTCACTCAGCAGACAATACCTTTGCTAAGAAAAGAGACTGGCAGCAAATTGCAACATCAGTTTAAAGTGAAAGCTCAGTTGTGAAACATTGTAGAGGGAACAGGGGAAGGTGGTGGTGGGAGATATAGATAGATAGATAGATAGATAGATAGATAGATAGATAGATAGATAGATAGATAGATATAATCTCACAAAAATGGATAAAAACAATTGAGAAAATCAACTTGTACGAACCTTGGCATGAGGTCCAACCAAACCAGATTATCATGCGAATGTTTGTAGAAGAAATTAGAAACAGATATTAACAGCAGAATGTGACAGATCTGGTCATGTTTTTATGATAATCTGGTCGTTTTGAAAAAAGTAAGCTCTACTTCTTTAAAAACCCAGTGTACTACTGGAGAAATTGGTAATGATAATTTAAGATTAAATTGATAAGAATAACAGTACCAGGCATAGAAGATATCTGTGCTGGAAATGATAATTTTAAGCAAACTCAGGATTTGATTTTTAAGATAACTCAAGGGAGGCTTTTAGAAGATGGAATAGCTTTTTTGGTGCTTTTAACCAGAAAAGGATAGTCAGGTAGTTATAGGCAGTTATCAATCCATACCTAATTTCTCATGTCTATAAAATCTTTAAGACTACTTCACAGTATTTATTGAAGTATATTAATAACTGAGATTTGTTGTCATTTATGTTTTTAAGTTGTTGATTCATAAATTATGTTATAGCTTACTGTTTTACATAATTACATTATTTATCAAACACATTTATCAAATGCCCTTTTTATATGATGGAATGTTAGGAATTGAAGGATTTAGAAAGAAATGATCCTTACCTTCTAAGAATTTGAAAAGTTAGCAACATTATTCAAGTTTTCACTATACAAATTAATACTGCACAAATAGAAGGAGAAATTAGAGTTGTATCAGATAACTTGATCAGAGAAGAAAATGCCTTAAATGGATTTTATAAGGATAAAATGACACTGAGAAGAAATTCTGCATGAGAGGAATATAAGTCAACAGCTAACAAATATTATTCAGAAATTATATAAATTGGAAAAGGAAAATAAAAATGTTAACGTGTTTATCAAAGGTTAGTTAGAGAGTGTTGGGAAGTATAAGACCAGATGAGATAGGTTCAGGAAAATCCTTAGTTTCTACTCTTGTTTAATCTATAAAAGTCATATTTAATAGTAAAGGTATGATTTTAAGAGCTATTTGAACAATGAGGAATATGAGTTGGTGGGTAGAATGAGATAATGAAAAAAAAAAAGAACTTCAAACAAATTTCTCATTATCAAGTGCCGTTGGGGAACCTAGATTGTGGGGCAGGATGATCTTGGGATGGGAGAGATTAAAGAAATATGATGACTGGTAATCATAGAATTATAATTTAAAATTGGAAGAAGCCTAAACTGTCACATAATTGGAGAGTTGGAAATGGCCGTTTAGTTCAACTCCTACATAAAAGGAGTCTATAGTAATATATGACAAGTGGGCATCCAGCTTCTGCTTAAAGACCTCCAAGACTGGAACCCTTCACCTTTCAAGGCAGGCCACTCCACTTAATGATAACTTTCCTTTTTAGGAAGATTTTTTTTTCCTGAAATAGAGCCTAAATTTGCCTCATTACAACTTCCATCCATTTTTCCTGGGTATGTCTTCTGGGGCCAAATAGAACAAATCTAACCCCTCATCTGCATATTAATCCTTCAGATACTTGAAGATAATTATTACATGTCCTAGGAGTCTTTTCTTGACTATGCACAGTTCCTTTAATAAAACTTAGTATGATATGAGCTCAAGGTCCATCCTAATTGCCTTCCTCTGGATACTGTCTTATAAACAGCCTTTAAAGACTCAGAGATTCAGAATTTAAAAGGACCTAAAAAGCCATGGAGGCCCCTTCATTTTACAGATGAAGAAACTGAGGCAAAGAAGTTCAGTGATTTGTGCAGAGTAACAGCTAGTGTCAGAGAAAATATTTGAACGTTTTTATTGTTGAGTTGCTTTCCAGTCATGTCTAACTTTCTGTGATCCCATTTGGGGTTTTCTTGGCAAAGATAGTAGAGTGGTTTGCCATTTCCTTCTCTAGCTCATTTTACAAATGAAGAGACTGAGGCAAACATGATTAAATGACTTGCCCAAGTTCACACAGCTAGTAAATGTCTAAGGCCAGATTTGAACTCAGGAAGATGATTCCAAATCCATTACTCTGTCTAGTACATCATCTAGCTGCCACAGATATGGACATAGGTTTTCCTCTTTCCAAGTCAGTACCTCTCATAGGTAACCCCCTATACTATGGTACCTAGAACTAACCAGACTATTCTAGATGAGGTCTGATAAGGGTAGAGTGAGATTTGTACAGCCCAAGATCACATAAACTTTTTTGACTGCCATTTTCCTCTCTGATTCATGCTGAGTTTGCCATCCAGTAAAACTCCGTTTTCAGAATTGCTGCCTAACCATGACTTCCTCTGTATTGTACTTCTGACGGTATTTTTATTTTGTTTTGGTTTTGGTCGCCAAATATAAAAATAACCCTATTAAATTTTAATGCACACCTACAGGCTTGAGTGGCGCTCTAGGTCCGCAGGTATGCCTCTTTGAATCCAGACTTCAAAGAACAAATCCCAGGATTCAGTGAAAGAGCTACACATAAGTACCTAGAGAACCACATGTGGCCTTGAGGCCACAGGTTCCCCACCCCTGCCATATCCAGATCTCCCTTAGATCCTCATATTTTCATTAATTATAATAGCTGTCCTCAGCTTGGTCTCATAAGCAAAACTTGATGAACATGCCATCTATGTCTTCACTTAAGTCATTAATAAAAACGTAAATAGCACAGGGCCAAGCACAGATCCTTAGAGTAGTCCATTGAAGATATTTTATATCTGTCCACCTTTTTCAGAAGAATTGCATTATTGAAAGCTAGGCTTAAATCTAAGTAAAGTATAACCATGGCACTCTCCTAGTTTGCTAGTTTGGTAATCTTTTTAAAATCAAAATGAGGTTAGTCTAGTATAACCCTGTTCTCAGTGAAGCCATGCCTTTTTAATCCCTTTCTCCCTTTCCAGATGTTTACCAACCATTTTAAAAATTCTACCTTTAAAAATTTTCCCAGGAAAATAAGATATACAGACAGCGGGGTATAGAAATCCATCTTGCCCTACAAGAAAGTAAAGAGTAAGGATTGGTAAAAGGAGAGATAAGGGAAATATATGTGAGAGGACAGACTTGGGGATGGAGTAATCAGTATGATTGTCATCTTGAGGTGGAGGGATAGGGATGAGATGGGGAGAAAATTTGGAACTCAAAATCTTGTGGAAATGAATGTTGAAAACTAAAAATAAATTCTGGGGGAAAAATTTTTTCCCAGGACTGGAAGTCAAACTGACTGCTCTAAAACCCAAAACTGTCCTCTTCCATCTTTGCAAAATCCAGAAATTTGCCCTTCTCTAGTCTCATGGTTCCTTTCACTTTAACTGATAAGTGGCTCAGCAGCCAGATCTACTTGTCCTTTCAGGACCGAGGGATGTAATTTTTCTAGGCTTAATAACTAAAAATCATCAAGGAAAGATAAGTGCTCTCTTACTATCTCCTTATATGAGTTGGTTATCAATTCTATTAGCTATTTTTGCTCTGTCATTTCCAAGTGTAAAGTTCATTTTCTAAAACAAAAAACAAGAACTGAGTGAGTCTGCTTCCTCTGTTGTCATTTATTATTGTTCTGTCTACCCCCAAGCAAAGGACCTTTTTTGATCCTCCATTTTTCTCCCAATATAGTTAAAAGTCCCCTTTTTTGTCCTTGCTTACCTTGATAGCCTCAGCTTATTCTGAGCTGTATCATTATTGAATTAAAATTGAATTGAGCCATAGAAATTATTCAGTTCATTTTAAAGATGAGGAAACTGAGGCCCAGAGAAGTAGTTATCAAGTAGGTGTTGAGTAAATGAATTGAATTCTTGTAATTACTAAGTTACATTGACCTTAAACTTAACCTTTTTACTGATTAGGCAAATGCTATCCAAAGAAGTCAAGTGATTTTGAACATGAAATTTGAATTTCATTAGGATAATAAGTATTTTGGCTGAAAGGATCTTATTGGCAAGCATGATTTATATAGGAAACATTTATTGAAAAGTTGTAAGCCGGGGCAGAGCTAAGATGGCAGAAAGGAAGCAGTAGCCTTTCCAAGGTCTTGAACAATTCTGTCGCTAAAGGCTAAAAAGTGAATTTAAATGGATTTAAGAGTGACAGAACCCAGTGGTAGACAGAACGTGGCAGATTTCCAGCCCAGGAAAGTGCCTACTCAGGTCTGGGCAAGGAGAACCTGGAGCACACAAGAGCCACACCATTGTGGAGCTGAGAACAGAGTATGGCAGACTGGGAAGAAGCCCCAGCCAGCTAGCAGACTCACCCAACCAAAGGGATTTGCAGCCGTCTCACCACAGGACAGAGGATCATCAAACCGGGTAGGAAAAAACTCAGGGCCCACAGCAGGGTCATCAGCTTTCCCTG
>CM053594.1:332195368-332233495 GCA_028646575.1 Pseudocheirus occidentalis
TGTTGAAACTGTGAACATTGTACTGAATAAAGATTTGTAATGGAATAAACAGTGTTCACTAATACTGTGTAATCCGAATCTTAAAAGCTCCTCACAGTAGCATTCTCTCAGAAATCTACTGCTGATTGGCTTTACACCTTCATTACCAACACTGTCTTCTGTTTGCCTAAATGCAATAAAACTTCATGGATGCCCCCTCACAGTAAATATTGGCATTTAATCGACAATGTTATTGTAAGAAGAAGAGACAGATAGGATGTGAGAGTGATGAGGCAGTATGTAGTGCAGAGTGCTGGACTGATCATAGACATCCTCTCCAAGCCAAGGCAAGATGACTACCTGAAGACTTAATGTCAGCAGATTAGAGTTCTTCTCTGAGTGGCAAGTAGTTCATTGTTAACTTGGAGGGAAAGCTGAGCCAATACCCAGTTGAAAGATTTCAGAGATTCGGTATATAGCGCTGCATTTGCTCATCTGGGTCAGAACGCTAGCAAACATCAGGACCGATTTGATGAAAATGATGGGGAAATTCAGAAGCTGCTAAATGAAAAATGAGATCTCCACAGGGTTTACCAGCAGGCTAGTTTGTCCATCTCTAAGAAGGTAGCATCTAATTCTATCAAAAGTAAAATACAAATGAAGATTAGAGAGATGCAGGATTCTTGGCTCAGTAAGAAGGCAAATGAAATTCAGTTTTATGCTGATAATAACAATCTACAGCATTTTTATGATGCCTTGAAGGCTATTTATGGACCAAAGACCTATGGTGCATCTCAACTACATAGTGCTAATGGAGCCACGTTGATTAATAATAAGGCCATGAGCCTGGAGAGATGGGCTGAATACTTCCATAGTGTTGTCAACAGACCATGATCAGTCAATGCTGAATCCATTGACCATTTACCTCTGTTGAAGTCAATCTTTCTCTTGCCAAATTTCCAACTGAAATAGAGGTTTTGAATGCCATTAGGCTCCTCTTCTATGGCAAACTGCTTTTTGCTAATTTTATTCCAGTTATGATTTACAAGGTCAGGGGGGTGGTTCATTGCTCATACAAAAGTTGACTGAAATTTCCTGGATTATATGACAAGAGGAGCTTAGCCCCCAGGAATTCAAGAATAACTCTACTGTCTACTTCTATAAAGGTAAAGGAAATAGATTGTCCTGTGACAATCATGGAGGGGGGGGGAAGGCGTCTCTCTCTTTGTCATTGCTGGCAAGATTCTTGCCAGAGTCCTCCTTAATAGGCTGACCCTTCACCTGGAAGATGGTCATCTACCTGAGAGCTGGTGTGGCTTCAGAAAGGGTCGAGGAATAAATGATAAATTTTTGCTGCCCAACAACTCCAAGAGAGATACCAGGAACAGAACAGATATCTGTACACAGTGTGTGTCAAGTTGACCAAGGCCTTTGAAACTGTCAGTTATGAGGGCTTATGGAAAATTATGTCAAAATTTAATATTATTAATATTATACATCATTTTCATGATAGTATGTTCACCTGGGTTCTGGATAATGCATGATGGTACTTGTGCTTTCCCAGTAACCAATGGAGTGAAACAAGAATATGTGCTTGCTCCCATGCTTTTTTTTTTAATACATTGTTTTAAAATTAGATTTAAAACACATTTAAAATGAGTAATTCGTCATTTATGACACTGGTATTTATAAACTTTTTAAAAAATATGACATATTTGTGCTTAGAATGTTTACATTAATTTGATATATTTAGTATACGCAGCAGGGTATTTTTCTAAACAGATATTTCTAAAGATTTCTCTACAAAAGGCTACATAAACAAGTCTTAAAATAATATAAAATGCCATTATAATATTTTTCATATTTACTTTTTTATGCTTTTCACATCAACCATAGCAGCTTTTCCTATCCAAGTAGGATTTTGTAAATCTTTCTAATCTCAGATGACTGTGGTTTGCTCAGATCAGCATATTATATCGTATATCCCCCTGGTTCTCTGAGCACACTATTCTTGCTGCCATCTCAGTTGTAGTAATAAGAGGCCAATGACTCTGATATCCATCATTTCCAGTCACTTCAATTGCAAGATGACCTTATTAGTTCCTTCCAATGAATTTATTAAATTCTGCAGTTCTTCTTTATTCATTTCAACAGAATATTGCTTAATGTCACCATTTTCCTTTACATCTAGATCAAGGTTCAGAAATGGCACTTGCAATGTGGCAATCTTATCACTAGAGAGAGCAAACTTTAACTGCCAATCAAAATCCTGTAACTGAGAAGAGGAAATGGCAATTATTTCTCCTAAGAGAGCTTTCCTAATTTCGTCCTTCTGGCTTTTCAAGCACTTCATGATTGTTTTCTGATGATTTGAGCTTAAATGATTCAATTGTTCAATCACCTTTTCAAAACCTTTATTTTTACCAATGACAGTTTTGAAAAATTTGGAAAGATCTTCCAGGACATTAATCCACTCTGTTGAATCCCAAATATTGTCATAATCCTTAAACTGAGGATAAGCACGGCCAGAAATGCCAGCAATTACTTTGTGAAGAAGCTTGGGCCCAAGCTCCGTGGGCGGCTTCTCCAGCCTCTGTAGCAACAGCTCCTCTTCTGCCTCCATTCCCCTCAGCCCCTGATCCCATGCTTTTTAACATGATTTTTTTTTTTTAGCAAAGGACCACGCGGAATGGTGTGCTCTCATCAAAGCAGCTCTAATTTTCCCCAGTTTTCTGCTTTCCTTTTTGTTTTGGTTGCACTGATTTTGTTTGTGCAAAAGCTTTTAAACTTTATATAATCAAAATTGTCTCTTTTACATTTTGTAATGCTCTCTACATTTTCTTTGTTCATAAATTCTTCCCTTATCCATAGATCTGACAAATAAACCATTCCACGGCCTCCTAACTTGCTTATGGTATCCCCTTTTATCTGTAGCTCATGCACCCATTTTGACCTTATCTTGGTATATGGTGTGAGATGTATGTTGGTCTAAACCTAGTTTCTGTCATACTGTTTTTCTAGTTTTCCCCGCAGTTTTTGTCAAAAAATGAGTCTTTGTTCCAAAAGCTTGGCTCTTTGCATTTATCATAGACTAAATTACTGTAATAATTTACTATTATGTAATGTATACCTAATCTATTTCAACGATCCATCACTGTATTTCATAGCCAGTATCAGAGTGTTTTGATAATTACTGCTTTACAATCAAGTTCTTTAAAAAGCCAAACAAAAAGTTCTGATTCTAAAGGCCTAAGAGAACCAATGGAGTTTCCTGAATAGGAGAATGACATGGTCACAAGAGGAGGAAAGAGATTATGTAAGAGAATCCTTTAAGATTCTCACAGAAATATCAGAAGATGAGACCACCTAGAGAGCAAACAGCTGCAGCTCGAGGGTTAGAGACAAAAGAGACAAGAGGCGCAGGCGCAGCCACAAAAAAAAAAAAAACCCAAACAAAACCTCAACTGCAGGAGACAGCCTGACTATGATAATCTGGGGCTCTTTGGGCTTGTTTCCTTAAGCCTCAACTTTAGTTGAGGTGGATCATGTACAGTTTGCACTATCTCCGAATCCTAGACTCTATCCCAACCTTCCAAGCATCCTTGGAGAGCTCCCTCAGTCCCCCGCCGCGCCGCGCCGACGTCAGACTACGTCACGACGCAGGCGTCGTCGCAGCTCGGCGCAGAAGTGGAAGAGAGCCGCGGTGCCCCGGTTAACTGTGGCTGGGCATTCTCCGGGCTATCCGGCGTGTGTGGCCCGGGTCGCTCCCCCGCTTTCGGCGTCTCCTCTGTCCCGGGTACCTCCCCATCTCGGCGCCCCGTAGGCAGCCTCCGAGGCCCGGCCTGGGTCCTGGGTCCCGCCTCCCCCAGCCTCGCGCCCCATCCGTCAGTCAGCATCTCCTCGGTGCCGTCGACGGCAGCTCCCATGTCCAGGCCGAGCAGCGTCTCCCCGCGGCCCCCGGCCCCGGGCGGTGGCGGAGGCGGAGGCGGCGGCGGTGGCGGCGGTGTCGGCGTCGGTGTCGGCGTCTCCTCCCAGTGCGGCTCCGGCGGCGGCCGAGCCAAGGGGCTGAAGGACATTCGCATCGACGAGGAGGTGAAGATCGCGGTCAACATTGCCCTGGAGCGCTTTCGTTACGGAGACCAGAGGGGTGAGTGAGGCCGCCTCCCCCGCCGGCCGGGATAGGTTTCGTTTCCCTTGGCTCCGGGCAGCAGGATCCTCCCACCCCCCGCGCGGTCCGCCCGGGGACCTGGGGCTGCCGGGACAGGAGCTGTAGCTGTCAGTGCCGAGTGTCACCTCTGGGCAGGGGACAGAGGGCTGCCCCTGGGGATCAGCAAGACCTGCTGGAGTCCCGTCTTGGACGCCCCCAGCCCCCGGCCCGGCGCGGTCCCTGTGGACACGGCCAGTCCTCACGGGCCTTTGCTTCCCCAGGCTTCTGTAAGCCCCTGAAATCCCAGGACTTGAAGCGGGGTGTGAAAAAGCGCCCAGGTCCTTGGAGACAGAAGTTAGCCCAAGGAAAAGTTTCCCTATTTTTCACATAGCTTGAAGTCCAAGTGGGACTCACTAATGAGGCAGCCCAGGAAGCAGATAGCAGCACCAGGGAATTGAGCACAATTTAGTACATTTGTCAAGCGCCAATAATTTCTACACACTTTTTTTCCAAAAAAAGATTAACTTTATTTTTTTTTTTTATTGTTCTTTGCCTCTAACATGATGAAGTGAGATTGGACTTAATCCTTTTGCTCTAGCCTGCAGGTGGAATTCAGATTGTGCCCTTCACCTAGTCATCTGTGCCTGGCATTGTCACCCAGGGGCTGGGCTGGGAGTCAGGAAGACCTAGCTAGGCTCAGATCTGACGTTTATTAGTTGTGGGACCCCGGGCAAATCACTTGAATTTTAGTTTTCCTCCTCTATAAAATGTGGATAATAATAGCTAGAAAAATTACCCTCTGAGTTTGGGAGGCTCAACTGAGATAATGGATGTAAAGCCCTTTCCAGTATATAAAGTATTATATAACTCTTAGTTCTGGTAATTGTATACTAAAGTTTGGTGCTGCACAAAGTGAATTAGGCTGGGTCTTAACCTCTGGAAGAAGGGTTCTTAACCTGGGGCCCATGAGTCTAAAAAAAAATTTATTTTGATAACTTATTTTGTTTTCCTTCACAATTTTATGTATTTTATGCATTTCAAAACATTCTGAGAAAGGGTCCATAAAATTCACCAGACTTTATGAGACCAAAAAAAAAAAAAGATTAAGACCCTCTCCTGCAGAAGATTTCAGTTCAAAACAGCTACAGTGATTTTAATATAGAGGTTTTCTTTTGAATAAATCTGTGGGTCCATCAGTGTAGGGAGCCCTTGGTAAGTATCTTCCATTTCCAGTGCAGATTTATTTGCAACTTAATAGTTTTAGAAAGTAGTCTTGTGTACTGAGATGACTTGCCCAAGGTCACACAACCAGTATGTGGCAGAAATAGGACCTGGACCTCTGTACCAGCTCACCCTGCCTCAGGTGATTCCTCACTCAGCTCACTTCATTAGTGGATTCTTTACAGAGCCTTCATCTTGGGAAAAGACCCAGACCAAGCAGCCTTGATTCTCCCAGTTATATATCCATGTTCCCCTCCCCCCCCACCTCACATACTTCCTTCTCCCTACTTTGTTTCTTCTCCTTTTATGTGTTCTTCATTAGAATGTCAGCTCCTTGGGTACGGATTATCCCTTTTTTTATGTCTATATATATCCATTGTATATCCCCACCATTCACATAGCGCTGAAACATAGTTAGCACTTAATAAATGCAAGCTATGCAACACTCTTAAGCAATACTTTATCAGGGATATACATACAAATATTTTTTTTTCTTCCTTGAATTATCTCTAACATGGCCTTGCCCAGTGACTTGCATGTAATAGGCATTAACTAAATGTTTTGAATTGTCAAAGTATCTAAGTATTTGGATTGGCATTTGTCTATTTTTAAAAATGTGAACCTATGTTAGAAGTTAAAGGAAGAAAAATTTTTCTAGATTTCATAGAACTTATAGTCATAAGTAATTAAAATGAGAAGTAAAAAAAATGAAAGTACAAATAACTATAATGCAATATAGGGAATGAAAATACAGAGTGTTACATTAAGTCAGTAGAGGGAGTGATTACTACCAGCCAAGGCTGACTTCTTGAAAGAAATGACACTGATTTAGACCTTGAAAGATATGTAAGAACTGAAGGGTTGGAGCTAGAGAGGAAGGGCATTCTAGGTGTGTAAATGCTGTGTTTAAAAGAATAGAGATAGGAAACCAATGTGCGTGTTTAGAAAGTTAGCAGTAGCTTAAATGAAGCTTAAGTTCTTTTGGACCATATTGGTGATATATGTATAATTGCTTTTTTGTTGCCCGACTTAACATTTGGGTACTTTGTTTTAAGTAATGATATAAAAACTGACTTAATATGAATACTTATTGAAGTGAATTAATTCCATGTACTTTTAACATCACATAAACATAGTAAAGATAAGTGAGGTTTCAAATGTATTGTTTTAGCCAAGGCTAAATAAAATAATTTTTTCTTCCTCATATATGACCATTTTTAAAAGATATTTTTCTTTCTCTAGAAATGGAATTTCCTTCTTCTTTAACCAGTACTGAAAGAGCTTTTATTCATCGATTAAGTCAGTCTCTTGGTTTGGTCTCTAAAAGCAAAGGGTAAGTTCATTTGCCTTTCTTATGAAAGAGAAATTTCTGGCTACTTTTTATAGTTATTAATGTCTGTGGGAGGAGGGAAGAGAGAGAAAAAGGAAAAACACTTACTGTATCTGACTTTTCTGCATACCAGTACACATATTTTCCTCCTGTTTCTTATATCTCCTTCACAATTTCTTCTACCTTAGAGGGAAAAAAGGAAGAAAGTAGTTAAATCTATCATACTGAGAAAAGAGAAAGTTGATCTTTACTTGCTATCAGAATAAAAATGTTAAAACAGGAAGTCATTTTGTAAATTAGCTGGTTGAATCCCCATATTTTGCAGATGGGAGAAATAAAGCCTGAGAAGTGAAATGATTTATGCAGCATCATACTAATGAATGGCAGAGGTACAATCTGCTGCTTGTTCCATTTATACCATTTTTTGGTTTGTTTATGAATATCTGTTTTATTATTGATGTGGTTTGTTTTGTTTTGTTTTTTTGCAGTGAGAAATTATAGTTCATGCCCTTTTCTTATTTTCTTCTCTTCCTGACCGGGTTCTAGGTCAGAAGTTCTCAACCTGTGGGGTCATGTCTCCTTTGGGGAGCAAACGACCCTTTCACAGGGGTCACAGGGGTCGCTTAAGACTATCGGAAAACACATTTCCGATGGTCTTAGGAACCGAGACACCACTCCTCTGTATGTCTCGGTGAATCTGCCCACATGCAGATATGCCCACAAATGAGTATTAAAGGGCTGCCTCATTAGGAAGGTTGAGAACCACTGTTCTAGGTTTTAGAAACAATTGTAAGGCTGAGCATGATGGCATATACCTGTAGTCCCTGCTGCTAAGGAGGCTAAGGTTGGTGTATTGCTTGAGTTCAGGAATTCTGAACTATAGCAGGGCTAAAAGCCTTTTTATGGGGTGTCTGCACAAAATCTGGCACTAAGATAGTGAGCTCCCTGGAGTCTCCATGCTAGGCCTCCTAAGGAGGGGCTTATGGCCCAGGTTGGAAAAAAGGATCAGGTTGAAAATTCTGTACCCATCAGTTTTGGATATTGATCATAAGAGTTGGTCTTTGATAGCTACTATGACTGAAAAATGTAATCCATTCCCCCTCCCCCCCACTGACCCTGGAGATGAGCATGCATGGACAAAATAGACCCTGTCTCAAAACAAATAGTTACATAAAACAGTTTGAATAGAGGGGAAAGAAGGGTAAGAGGGTCCATTTGAGAAAGATCCCACAATGAAAAAGCAGTATGTGTTGAGCATATTTTGTTTTTGGAGAGAGAAATTAAGTTAAGTTAACTTACCTTTTCAATCAGGAGGTGTTTTTTTTTAACCTTTTTTACATTATGGAACATTTTGGCAATCTGGTGAAACCCATGGACTCCTCAGGATAATATTTTTAGATGAGATATTTTTATTTTTAGACTAAAATAGATGAGATTACAAAGGAGACTTTATTGAAATAGTTACCAAAATAAATAGTCATCAAAACAAAAAAACAAGTTGACAGACTCTATGATAAGAACTCCTGTATTAAGGAGAAGAAAAGTCAAATGCCAAAAAACATCAACAAAAAGAATTATACAGGCAGTCCTTCACACATGATCCACAAATAGCCATTAATCTTTAAATATTCGCAGTTGCCTTTGAGCCTAGGAAACTTTCATCTTTTCCTTGGTGTAGTAGGGGCTGTTGTTTTTAATGATCACTTCTCCGGTAGGTACATAGAGTCCCTTCTTGTTGCTAATGCTTCAGAAAGGGAAAGATATGCTATTTGGTTCCCAATTTTATTTGGAATTTGGAACACATTTTCCCAAAAGAAAAAATGACTAATATTGGATAGTTCTTAAATCAGCCCACAAGGAAGAGAAGAACCGTGCATTTACAACAGTAATGTTTTCTGCTATTGTGGTTATCTTCTAATTTTAAATATACAATATTTTAGCTATATTACACTGGTCCCATCACTTCCTGGCAAATAGAAGGAGAAGAAATGGATATAGTGTCAGATTTTACATTCTTGGACTCAAAGATCACTGCAGACGGCGAATGCAGCCATGAAATTAAAAGACACTTGTTCTTTGGAAGAAATTTTGGCAAATCTGAACAGCTTACTAGAAAGCAGAAACATCACTTTGTCAGCAAAGGTCCAAATAGTCAAAGCTGTGGTTTTTCCAGAAACACTGTATGACTGTGAGCTGGACTATAAAATAGAAAGATGAGTTCTACAGAATTGACACTTCGGATTGTGGTACTGGAGAAGACTTTTGAGAGCTCCTTGGCCAGCAAGGAGATCAAATCAGTCAGTACTGAAATAAATTAATTCAGACTATTCTTTGGAAGGTCAAATACCGAAGCTGAAACTTAAATGCTTTGGCCACATAATGAGAAGACTGGGCTCATTAGAAAAGACTCTGATGTTGAGAAAGATTGAAGGCAAAAGGAGAAAGGAATGGCAGAGGATAATGTCATGGAAGAAATGAATGTAAACTTGGGCAGACTTCCAGAGATAGTGAAGGATAAAATGTCCTGCATGTTGTGGTCCATGGAGTCACAAAGAGTCAGATACAAGTAAATGACTAAACAACAAAAAAAGGAAAAAAGTTCCAGATTTCAAATAATTGGTTTACTGAAAAGATCTTTGGAATATGAACTGCTGATAACTTGGAAATTTGTGTTTAGTTTCAGGTAAAAAAGAGGGATCTCTTTGGGGGTAAAAGGTCAGGACAGAGTAGAAAAGACATCAACAAGAGCAAGAGGGAAAAAAAGAATTATGCTGGTCATAATGAATAAATGAAAATGCATTTATTTCATGCAAAGAAGTATACCAAGCACTTGGGGTACAAATAGAAAAGACAATCTTTGTTCCCATGGTCCTTAGTTTGCAGTGGCATTTGGTGGGAGGTGGTTAAGGAAAAGGACAGAGGAGTCTGCAGAGCAAGAAAAGGGATAAGATAACATTTGGTATGAGGGAAAGTATAAAAAAGTATCATTTCTTAAAGCACCACTCATTTTCCTTTTCTGATGTTGCAACTTAAGACAAGTTTTTCTCTGCCCACCTGATAGCATTTCTTTCCATAACTAAGAACAGCTTTTGCAATGTGACTAAGTGGTCCCACTGATTCTTTAGGTAACTATTTCCTTTGGTTGTATTTAAGTCACTTCATGGAGTACTAAAATTTTCTTTTGACTTCATTTCCAGAGTTCAGTTGCCCATTCGTGCTTTTTGGTCCCCTAAACTCATTTGGGTAGTCTTGTCTAATTTTTGAATAATAATTTCTTTGAAAACCTTATAACTTTGCGTGACAACCATTCCAGCTCTCCCTCTTAGTACCAAGTATTGATGTTTGGCATGAATTTATCTTAGGGTTCCAGTGAGATATTTTAAATTAATCTCTGGGCATTATTAAGTTTATCTTCACTGTGAAGGAGACAAATTTCTTACTTTGGGGAAGTGAAGAGTACCATCAGAGATAAGTTGACTGTGACTGTACATATAAAAGAAACGTCTACAACAAAGTATGAGACGTTCAACATTTTATCAAAAAGGAAAGAGCACCTGAGCATGGTGGTACACACCTGGAGCCCCTGCTGGAGGCTCCAGGGAGGCTGGAGCTGGTTCATCACTTGAATTTGGGAGTTCTAAGCTATAATAGTGCTAAGCTTGATCCATTTTCCTAAGACTTGCATCTATATGGTGAGCTGAGGGGACTGGAAGGCTAGATGTGGGTGGGAGTGGGGTGCCAAGGAGACACCCAGCTGCCCAAGGAGAGGTGAACTGACCCAGTTTGAAACAAGGCTAGTCAAAGCTTCTCTACTTAATTGCAGTGAGATTGGACCTGTGAGTGGCTACTGTACTTCCGGCTTGGGTAAAATAGGAGACACCTAGTATCCAAAATAAAAGAAAGGAAAAAATGCAGTAGAGTAGTAAAATGTATGATGGATATACCTAGTAAAACTTACGGTCTAATATAAAAAATTTGTGTAAATGTCCAGATTCTACTTGATAAATAATCAATAAGAAATAAATACAATTAACGTAGAAACAGAAAAATTCCCAATCTTGTTAGTATAGTGACTTCCTCACAATAACAGTTATTATAAGGTAGAAAGTCAAGGCCTCAGTTTCTTAATTATAAAGTGAGGAAATGAAAAGACAACAGAAATATAATGGATTAATTGTAGAAGGTACTTGATTACAGATAAAGCTAGCCCTCTGTTGTTTTCTCCTGTCATTTTGTATAAACCACTCTACCAGTGCCTCCGTATTCTCAGACCTGTGATTGTAACTGTTGATGTTCAGTCTTGTGAAATCTTATTACTTCTAGGATATTACAATGACAGAGAGAATAAAAGGGGAAATTTAGGTTATGTAAATAAAAAATATATGTATAAAATGCATTAAAATAATAAATGAATTACTTTAGTTTGACTTGTCTGATCATATGCTCTCCTGCCTTCAAGAAGAGCCCTGTGTCATTAAAGAGAGTGCTATAAGGAGGCTTTGGAAGAGGACTTGAAGAGACAGTTAATGTTAGGGTGATAGAAAATGTGTTCCCTTACTTTATGAGTCCTATTTTGAGACATATAATAATGCAAATAACTTTAAAACCATAACACCTCCTTAAAAATGGGAAAAAATAGACCTTAAGGTAGCTGCTTAATCTTTTGTTAAAGATAAATCCGTGATGATAATATGAATAACAGTGGAATTTATATATTTTAATCATTATAGTAGATTTTTTTTGATCATTTTGTTTTTACAACAGTCATTGTAAAACCACTTTTCACACAATTACATAGGCAACATTTTATACCTATGGCCAAAGATAGCAGAAAGGTATATTCACTGGGGATAAGATTGGTCATTACAATTACAACTCTAACAGTGGGAATTGTAGTTCAGTCAGTTTTCACTTGTGTCTGACTCTTTATGACCTTATTTGGGGTTTTCTTGGCAAAGATGCTGGAGTGGTTTGCCATTTCCTTCCCCAGATCATTTTACAGATGAGAAAACTGAGGCAAATAAAGGTTAAGTGACTTGCCCAGGGTCACACATCTAATAAGTGTTTGAATTCAGATTTGAACTCAGGAAGGTGAGTCTTCCAGACTCCAGGTACAGCATTTTATCCATTGTGTCACTTTGTGATTAAAGACACTCATTACATTAGGTACTCTTTGCAGGGCTCCTTGAGAATGACAATATCATAGTACATACCGAAGAAACATTCAGAAGGAATATAGCCTGGACAGGGCACCTAAAACTTTTATTCTTTCTGGATTCTGTTCAAATTGTTCCTACTGACCCTCCACCCACCCCTATCCACATGCTGTTCATCATTCATTAGCTGATGTTTTATAAACTGTAAACCATGCTAAGGGCAATCTTCATGTAGGTAAGTAATCTTTTTCAGTGATTGTAAATTGAGTTTCAGGCCTTTTTTTGTTTAATATTTTTATGATAAATTTGGACATGACTTCTTTTTACTCAATGTTTTGGAAGGTGTTTAGTGGATAAATACATTTGAAATTCAGTTTTTGCCACATAGTTGCCTTTGTGACCGTGGGCAGCTCATTTAACTCTTTACTGCAGCAGACAACTTTTTTAAAAATAAAGAAGTTGTTCATCATCCACCTTGACTGACAGAGTTTCTTGATTGTGCTCCCAGAACTAACAGGTCCAGTCAAAAAGTAAACAAAACCATTAGAAATATGTTTTCTGAGTAGGAATAAATTTTGTGTATATAATTGACTTTATACTTTTTAAATTATTTTTCAGAAAGGGAGCAAATAGATACCTAACTGTGAAGAAGAAGGATGGATCAGAAACAGCACATGCAATGATGACCTGTGGTTTGACTCACAATACAAAACATGCTGTTAGAAGTCTAATTCAAAGATTCCCAGTCACAAATAAAGAACGTACGGAACTTCTGCCTAAAACAGAACGGGGAAATGTGTTTGCAGTTGAAGCTGGTAGGTCTCTTAAGCAGTTTCCTTATATATTTTGCTGTGTGATGATTTTCACCCTCTCTGAATTAATGTAATTAAAACTAGAATGAAACAAGCTTTCCAAATATGATTAGTTGAGTTGTGCAGTATATGGATTTAAATGTGAAATTTTTAAAGTGTTAATGTATAGTACAGAATTTGACCATTATTCTTTTAGTGAAGTGGTAGAATGTTAACCAGTAACCTTAATTTTAAATTGAAAACCATTAAGAGGTAACTATTGTTGAGATCAGAGGTATAGAGTTTTTGATGTGTTGTGACTTAGATGCTTTTTTTTTTTTTGCTATGTTCCAAAGTGTTAAAATATTCAATTAAAATTTTCTGATTTAGAATGGAAAATAGGAATAGTTACCTCTATTATTACATCATTTTCCTTTTTTTCTGGTAGCAGATATCATATACTATTGGATTTTATGTATGATGCTGTAGAGTACAGACAACGTTAGGTTCTAAGTCTCAAGAATTTAAAAACTGTTTAAGGAAATGGACCTGTAATTATGTACAGGATATATTAATTTCAACTTGTGGGCTCTTAATTTGATGCCTGTTTTAGAGCACCCAATTAAAAAGATGTTTTGATAAATTTGTTAACTTTTTCAGATATGATACTTTTTTCTTTTAAATTGCTGTTCTTTTTTGCTTCCTTTTCCTTATGTTGGCCAGTCAATTAATTGGTTGGCTTTTTTTTTTTTTTTTAGCTTTGTGGAACTCTGCTTCCAGGGGGGAAAGCTCTGTCCCAAATTGCTGGGGTTTTCACAGCTGCCGGAGCCATTAGGGGGGTGTTGCAGCCCCCACCCGCTTTGGCTTGCTGAAAGCGCACCACAGGACCACCACCCAAGACTGTAATCCAGATCTAGGCTGCTCAATGCAAGAGCACTTGGCCCTGATCAGTCACCTCAGCTCCGCTGCAGGGTCCACAGGCCAGGAGCTCTCAAGCAGCCCAGTCGGGGCAGCCGCCAGTTACAGCAGTTCCTGCCCTTCCCCCACTGCTTCCTTGCCCTGGGGGCAGATTGGCCAGACTGCTTTTCCTCCCCAAATTTAGCTTGAAAGCTTCACTTTCACTGACCTTCTCTAATCCTGGCATGATAGAAGTGAAGATTGCTCTAGGTGCCAGAGATCTGCTCCCCGGAGTAGACTCACTCTGACCTTTGGAGGCTCCTCCCTACCGCCCTGGGGTCTCACCACGGTTTCAAGCTGGGCTGGCCTTGGCCTGCCCAATGAGCCCCTCCTGCCGAGCTGCCTTCAGCGAGAGATGTGTTTTCTGTATTTTTATGAGTTTGGGAGCCCTAGAATTTTGTTTAGAGTCGTATTTTATGGGTATTTAGGGTGGCTGTGTGGGAGCTGCGGAACTTTGCTGCTTCTGTGCTGCCATCTTGGCTCTGCCCCCTTTTTTCTTTTAAATTAATAAGCATTTATTTTCTCTCTTTGGATTCTGACACTGAAATTTATATTTTATGTAAATAACCCTACTTAAGTCCTATTTTAGGGCCTCATCAGGGTACCAAGATATACCTAGGGTCCTGAAAGTGTGGCCAATAGATCACAAATTTTGACAGATCCTTACAGAGCTTAGGAGATGGCTCATCTCCACGGTTGGTGTGGAGTGATGCATTTTTCAGCTGTGGTAATTATCAGAGACCAACTCTTGTAAGGTTGTGATCTAGAGTACCCATATGTATGAAGTCACAAATCCTTGCATATTGGAGTAATTAAGAGTAAGTTTTCTGTTCTACGTCTCAATAATTTTGGAACATCTGTAATTTTAATGTTTGTGTCAAACTGTGGTAAAAGAATTGAGATGAAGAGCAATAGAACCATGCTGGGGAAACAATTAGCAGAACTTTTATTACTACTGCTCCTACACAGAGGAGGACAGGAACCAACAGAGAACAATCTTGACTGTAGTTCTGTCACCTCTGGCCCCTAGCATAAGGAGTAGTACACAGAGGGAAGGTTACTGGATGTGGAATGACTTTTGCACTCCAATTGAAATCCCACTGCCTCTTAGAGCTCAAATTTATAGTGGGGTTTAGACAAGAAACATAACTCCAAAATGAGATTGCCCTCTTATAGGACCAATAAAATAAGAATATTTTCTAAATTGCATAATAAGGAGTGATGAATGAGGGGCATTGATTTTAGGGAACTTAACTTTAAAGATACCATTCTAACAAGAGACTGAAAGAAGTTATTGCCCAGTCTCTGGAGCTATGCCGGTCAAATTGGTTTTCACTGATCAGCATAAGCCCAATCTTAGTATGGAAATGAAAACTTGATAATTCATTAAATACTTGAATGAATAAATGAATGAAAATAGAATTTATGAAGTCCACGTTATATGCAAATCACTGTGGATACAAGTAGAAAAATAAGATAGTTCATGTTCTTTTGCAGCTCATGTTCTGATTGAGGGATTCAGTACATGTAGAAGTAGTTTCATTTTCATTGATAAAAACCTTATTAGTTTCTGAAGTTGAATCCATTTTACAATGCCAAGATTTTGTTGGTGGGCACTTTCTCTTCTTAACAGCTTTATGGTGCATTTTTAGAATATTTTTCTTCATTTATTTTGTTTTAACACACAGTAGATTGTCTGATATTCACTAAGTATGGTTGCTAGAAGACAATTAAATGAAAGTACTTAATAGAGTGATTTCATTTGCTAGTGTCTGTTGTTTTGGACATGACATAACACTGACTTCTGTATATATAACCTTTGTGGACAGGAGATAGGTGGGCTTAGTAACTCAAGTCATTTGCCATCACCTTTGTCTTTGATCAGAATTGTTTCCTTTTTGTTTTTTGAGTTTTTAACATTGCTGTTGTCGTGTATATTGGTCTAATTCTGCTTCCTTTGAGTTTTTAAAAGTTATTTTATTAGTTATTTCTACTTTTTCAGGTTATTTCCACATTCATGTTGAAGTAGGAAAATTTCTTCCAGATGAAAAAAATTCTGCTGGCATGATGTGCTATCATCATGCTATCATGATGATGATAACAAGAGACTAAATCTTAGCACTTAAAAATATGAATCAAGGGGCAGCTAGGTGGCGCAGTGAACAGAACACTGGCCCTGGAGTCAGGAGGACCTGAGTTCAAATCCAACCTCAAGACACTTAGCACTTACTAGCCATGTGACTTTGGGCAAATCAGTTAACTCCATTTGCCCTCCAAAAAACAAACAAAAATACGCGCGCACGCGCACACACACACACACACACACATCCATCAAATGTAATAAAAGTTCCTGAAAGCAAGGACAATAAGGATATGACTTTTTAAGCTCAGTGTGCGCATACTAAGGTTGCAGGTTGTATTTGGTGAATAACAGAAATTTAGAGACACAGTTTCATTTTCTTTTTTGCTATTTGTTTCATCTTTTATGCTTTTTTCTTTTTTTATGCCCTGGTTATTAGCTACCTGAATATTTATCTTTACCAATGGAAGAGGAAATAAAATGTATGTATATATGTTAGAATATTTCCTTATTCACTGTTGATTGTTAATATATATCTTATTTTGTTTTCTATTTTTTAAAGAAAACCGAGAAATGAGTAAGACAAGTGGACGGCTGAACAACGGTATACCTCAGATTCCAGTGAAAAGAGGAGAATCAGAATTTGATTCTTTTAGACAGTCTTTACCAGTGTTTGAGAAACAAGAAGAAATTGTCAAAATAATTAAAGATAATAAAGTTGTTTTGATTGTTGGAGAAACTGGGTCAGGAAAGACCACACAGGTTTGTTTGTCTTTAATTCAGTTGAAGAAAAATATTTGATTATATTTTGTAGTTTTAAGCTTAATTTTATCCATCACAAGGATCTAAATATGATTTAGACAAAATTTGCATCAGACTAGATAGTACTCTTTTAGGAATCCATAAGAAAATTTTAGTTATAAAATAAAATTAAATTTTAACAGCTATTTATTAAGTGCTTACTATATGCAAGACACTGTGCTTGTTTTAAGAAATTCAATGAGAGAAGTTGACATCTCTTCAAGGTCTTATATTTTGCTGGGAGAATACCACATCCTGGGTAAATAGAAAATATCAGAGAAAAAAGCTCAATGAATGTTGATATGGGAAAGAACTTTAATAGCAGGACAAGAGTGATCACAGTAAATGAAACCATGTAGTTATTATACTAGACCCTTACAATAATACTATATCACTAAATGAGCTGGCATTCATTAGGTGCTTCCAGTATGCCAGGTGATAGGGATAGAAAAACAAAAAAGGTTAACTTACGATCCTCAGAGTTTGAATTCAATAGGAAATATGTCTGCATAATTATATACAAAAAAAAGACAAGGTAGTTTAGGAAAAGGGAGGGACAGTATTACCAGGGAGATCAGAGCAGACTTCATGTAGAAGGTAGTGGTTGAAGTGAGACTTGAAAGAAGTAAGGGATTATATGACATGAATGTGAAGAGAGAGAGTATTCCAGGCATAGAGATGGCATATGTAAAGACACATGAGAGATGGAGTGTCAGATGTGAGCAATATGAACAAGGCCAGTTTGGCTAGAACAAAATGTGGAAAAGGGGATAAGGTATAATGAGCTTGGAAAGATAGGTAAGGGCCAAGTTGTTAAGGGCTTTAGAAGTGAAACAGTGGAATGTGTATTTGATCCAAGAAACAGTAGGTAGTCATTGGCATTTATTGAGTAGTGGAGGGGCAGGGTCAGAGATATGCTTAGGGAAAATTATGTTGGTAGCTGAGTAGAGGATGAATTTGGAGTAGGGAGAGCCTTGAGATGAGGCCATAATTAGCCAGTAGGGTAGTCCCAGGTGAGAGATAATGAAAGCCCACTGAAGATTAACTTGATGGCACAGTGTTGTGGAGCCGAAATTGGTAAGAGTTGGCAAATGATTAAATATATGGGATGAGGGAGAGTGAGGAATTGAGGATAATTTCAAATTTGTGAACTTGGGAGATTGGCAGGATGGTGATGTCCTGGACAGAAATAAGAGGTTTGAAAGAGGGAGTGGCTTTGTGGGAAGAGAGAGTCATGAGATTATGATTAAAGGGAATTATTTTGAACATGCTGAATCTCAAATTCCCTGCATATCTTGTGTGAAATGTATAATAGATCATTGGTAATGTGAGACTGAAGCTCAGGGAAGAAGGCTAAGGTTGGATTTATAGATATGTAGATAATCTGCATGGAGATGATGATAAGAACATCAAGAGAGCGTAAAGAGAGAAGAGAAGACAACAGAGGACACAGCTGTGGGGGATGCCCGCAGGTGAAGAGTGGGGCATGGATAAAGAGGCAACGAAAGAGGTAGGAGAGCCAGAGGAGACTGATGTCAGAAATGTAGAGAAAACAGTATCTAAAAGAAGAGTGATTAACCCTATCAATTATTGTTGTTTGTCCTTCATTCTAAAAGGGGCCCATGACATCAGGAAGGTGATACTTTGACTTGTAAGTGAATTAGATTTAAGTGAAGGAGGGCTGGGCAGAGTCACCAGCCTCACTTTCTCTTACAGAGCCATCTGGCTCCAGTGGCAAAATATAGGTCAGGATGACTGGAGACAACCCTAGATACAGTGGTAGGTCTTTCCCGGGTCTCAGTTTGACTGAGGCAACACCTATTTAGCGATTATGACTAGGTAAGAAGTGAGGCAAAGAAAAAAAAAAACAGGCGTGGCTAGGTGACACAGTGAATAGAGCAAAGGCCCTGGAGTCAGGAGGACTTGAGTTCAAATCCAGCCTCAAGACACTTAACACAAAACTAGCCGTGTGACCTCGAGTAGTCACTTAACCCCTCTCCCAAAAGCAAAAAAACAAAACAAAACAAAAAACCAGAAATGAGGCAAAGAATGGCCTTCTGCCTAGTCCAAAAAGAAAGTGGGTTTTTTGTGTGTATATGTACGTGTATGTATATCTGTATGTGTATGTACACGCACACACATATGTATACGTAGATAGCTATTCACTTTCACTCTGAGCGATCAGGCCCAAACAATGACCCCATGGCTTGGGCCAACACCTATTGTTGGCAGTCAAAGAGACCCAGAGTGATTTGGGATTAAAGCATGGTCCTTAACCAGATCAAATGTAGTAGAAAAGCCAAGTACAGTGAAAAGTGAGAAAAGACCACTAGATTGGATAGTACATCACTGATAACTTTGGACAGAGCGGTTTCACTTGAGTGATGATTCCCCAGGGATGAGGAGTGAGAGAAGAGAGAGTGGAGGCAATGAACACAGGCTTTTTTGTTTTTGTTTGTTTAGGAATTGGGCTAAGAAAATGAGGCTTAGGGTTAGAACTCTGAGGTGATGGTAGTACAAGTTAATTTTTAAAGGATCTCTGCGTTCAGCAAGGAAAGAACCAATAGAAAAGAGAGATGGAAAACAAATGGAGAGAGTGATATAGGGGGCAATCTGCTCTTACTACCAAAAGAATTTCTTCATAAGCCAGGACAAGATGAGAAAGGACATGTGTTGGCTTGGGTGGAGAAGACCATCTCATCAGAGACTAGAAGTAAAGGAAAACAGAGTAGAGGATGATACCAGTGGTTTTTGAGATGACAAGAGGAGAAGAGGGAATTTCATGATTAATGACCTCTTTTTTTTCCAATTACATGTAAAGATAATTTTCAACTTCATTTTTGTAAAATTTTGAATTCCAAATTTTTCTCCCCCCCTTAACTTCCTCTTCCCCAGGACAGCAAGCAATCTGATATAGGTTATACACGTATACATGTACAATCATGTTAAACTAATTTCTGCATTAGTCACGTTGTGAAAGAAGCATTAGAAGAGGAAAAAAAGAAAACGTGAAAGAAGGAACAAAAAAAAGTGAAAATAGTATGCTTCAATCTGCATTCAGACTCCATAGTTCTTTCACTGGATATGGTTAACATTTTCCATCATGAGTCTTTTGGAGTTGTCTTGGATCATTGTATTGCTAAGAAGAAATAAGGTGGAACTTTTTTCTTAACAGAGTATTAAGTTGTCAGCTGAAAGGGTTGGGGAGAAAGAGAAGATTGTGAAATTTGAAAAGAGAACAGCCTTAGTGAGGAATGGGATAGAAAATCACCAAGGAGAAGTAAAAAGATTGACTTGATAGTGTGGACCCAGTTAGACTTTAAATAATTTGTAGTGACTTAGCTTGGTTTTATCTTTCTCCCTGTTCATTTTGTAGCCACGAATAGGAGTAAGAGGATGGTGGGAATAATCCAAGGTTGGCTTTGGTAAACTATGATGTAGAAAGAGAAGCAATGTAGTATGCAATTTGGTATGAGACAGATGTAACTTAGAATTTGTCCTAGGTAGAATAGTTACTGAAATATCAAGAGTCTCATTTAAGACAGTTTTGCCTATGAGGTAATATAGTGTCATGGTAGTAGAACATTGATGTGTTCTTAACTTTCCTTTGTTAGCTTTATGTTGTACCTGTGTTAAGAAAATGTTTGTGTACTTTTCCTAGACTCTTCTGTGGATGTTTCCTTACTTTCATGAGCTTTCCTCTGCATGTATCATTTTACATTTACTCTGCAGACAGAATGACACATTGCCCCTTAGCATTTTTGCTCAGTTTTTATACATAGTGAAAAGAAATCAATGGGAACATTCTTATGTATTGATAAATCCTCACTTGTGGTCACTGTGCCTCCCCCTCCATTCAAGAGAATCAGACTATATGGTTTAAATTTCTTTTTTATGAAAAGCCCTTTTATAATTAGCAGTACAGGTCAAATCCTATTGCAATCAACTCCAAGAAATTGTCCTGGTTTCATTATTGTACTAAAATAGTTTGTTTCAGTATCAGCTATTGTTTGAAATAGGTAATTCATTTGAAATCTTTTTCATTTCTATTGTAAGTAAATTCAGTGGGGGCGGCTAGGTGACACAGCGAATAGAGCACCGGCCCTGGAGTCAGGAGTACCTGAGTTCAAATCTGGCCTCAGACACTTAACACACACACATACACAAAACTAGCCGTGTGACTTTGGGCAAGTCACTTAACCCCAACTGCCCTCCCCCCCCAAAAAAAGTAAGTAAATTCAGTGTTAGTGGAATATGATGTATAGATTTCAAATATCATGATAAATCTAGATTTTCTTTGACATTTTCCTAACAACTGATATTATCTGATTTCCCAGTTTTTATTATTTTAAGCTTTTTAACTTTTTCCATGTTAATTTACTACTTAAAATTTTAATTAGGAACTCCAAATCTATCTTGTTGGTATAATATAGATGTGATGAAACCCTGGGAAGGTAGGGAAGAAAGCAGTTGAAGTACGCTATTGTAAGTCATCGGAGTTTTTTGCAAGTTCCCTGGACTTTAAACAATAACAGTAAATTTTCATAATGAGGACCTGAATAATCAGCTCTACCTGTCTTGTTGATTGAGTTTAAAGAATTACTATGGCCACTGAAACTTTCTTTCAGATTCCTCAGTTCCTTTTAGATGATTGCTTCAAAAATGGAATTCCCTGCCGTATATTTTGTACTCAACCCAGACGTTTAGCTGCTATTGCTGTGGCTGAAAGAGTTGCAGCAGAAAGAAGAGAAAAGATTGGCCAGACAATTGGCTATCAGATACGATTAGAAAGCAGGTGATGTAAATTTTCCTAAAATATGTCTTTTTAGCCTATTTGGTAAAACTGCATTTTCCAGGTTTAGTCAAAATGAGATAGACACTTCATACCATTAATGTACTCAAAGTAAACTTGGATTCAAAGTTGGTGACCAAATCCATTGGAATCTTTAAAATAATAATTGCCTTTGAATATTTGGCAATGAAAAAGTTAGAAAACGGAATAGAAAACATTTCTCTCTCATTTCCAAGTTGGCAGTGGCATTTGGGAGGAAATCTTTCATAGGATTTGAATTTCAGATAAGAGCTTCTTCACCTTTCCCATTGCTTAGTACCTTAATTTGAATAGCTGACATCTTAGCTATTCTCTATACTTTGCAGATGAGGCATTAATAGTGGCTTAAGAAAACAGCTTTACTGAAGAGGGCATTTCCCCGTCCCTCCCCTCCCCCCCCCAGGAAAAACTTTGAAAGGTGCTTGATTACTTACAAGAAAAGTCTCACTTTGTTAGCAAAAGGAGACTTTGGGTAATATTATATTTGTGGAGTTGATGGATAATGTGACATTTTCCACAAGACTGGTAATTGAGCATACAAACCATTGAATTGGTAATGATTTTATTAATATAAGGGGATATATAATTAAAATATAATCAGTCATACTAGATCTATAACTTTGCAAGACACTTTACTTTCTTAGAGTTTCTCCAAAGACTCTTCTGACATTCTGCACTAATGGAGTACTACTTCGCACATTGATGGCAGGAGACAGCACACTATCGACTGTAACACATGTGATTGTGGTAAGAATCTTACTCTTTCTCATATAACTGAAATTCAGTAATTATGATTTGCCAGCATAGAGCAGACTATGTAAAAGGAAAGAAAGGCAGCATAACATAGTGGATAGAAGGCCAGCTTTGAAATCAGGAAGGCAGATATTCAGATCTTGAAGCTGATGCATATTAAGGATAATTCTTTTCATCTCTTACTGCTCAGGCAACTCTCTAAGGTTCAAGTTACAGAGGAAATTATTGATCTATGTCGGTGGAAGATATTTTCACATTAGGATGTCCCCATACTGATTAAATCGTAGGTCCAGACCCCACCTCTCCAAAGAGAGAAATATTTACTTATTGCAGACTGTTATATATGATGATTTTTGAAGTTTAAAAAAATGACTTTGTTTCTCGTACTATATTTAAAAGAAGATTAAATTTATAGGAGACAGGAAGGTATGGATTCAAATCCTGCCACAGACACTATCTGCATGATCCTGGGAAAGTTACTTAACATCTTTGAGCCTCATTTTCTTCATCTATAAAATGAGAATAATAAGAGCACCTACTTTGTAGAATTGTTGGGAGAATCAATGAGAAATCTTTAAAGTGCTTTGCAAACTGTGAAGCATTGAAGAAATGCCAGTTGTTTTTGTTATGATTAATAAAATTTTAAGACCTTACTTAACAAACCTTATGGAAAATTATAATATTGATATAGTTTTGTCCCATTTATATAAAGGATTTACAATAATTTATTCACTAGTTAAGTACTACCTGTTGAGAATTCACTTAATAAACTATTTCTTTTCACATATTCAATTTAGATTTTCACTAATTCAAATTGACCATCCTCATTCGTTTGTCTGAATTGCTAAGGTTTTTAGCCTACCTTTTATAATCAAAAAGCAGTACAACAAAAGATATCATAGTTACCTGTAATGTCTTTAAAATTTCTTTTTTTCTTTTTTTCTTGATTCAGGATGAAGTGCATGAAAGGGATAGATTTAGTGATTTTTTACTGACAAAATTAAGAGACTTGTTACAGAAGCATCCAACTTTGAAACTGATTCTTTCTAGTGCTGCGTTGGATGTTAATCTCTTTATAAGATATTTTGGAAGTTGCCCAGTGATATACAGTAAGTAAATATGAAATATGGTTAAACATTTATATAAAACATCTCAGAGAAAGGTATTATGATTGTCATTATTAAATATTCTTTATTGAAATTTTGGAAGTAAAATTATTATTTTTTTTTACATATTCCAAATCACCTTAACCCTTTGTCATATACAGAGTTAAATAGAATTAGTGTAGTAATGAACTAGTAATAGGTGCCAGTGCAGTGATAATGAGAAAACAGAGGAATTGAATGTATCTTCTGGATATTTAGGTTCCAGATCAGTAGTCTCTGAACTACACCCAAATCTTGTCCATTGCTTTTCTTAAATCCTTTTACCTTGAAGTACATTTTAGAAAACTGCTTTTTTTGCTTTCATGCACTCATTCAGCAAACACTAAACACATTTGTACCATTAGAAAGCAGTGTGGGAGATACAAAGCTGAATAAGAACTATTAGAAGGCACAACTTGATTTGTCATAAGAAATGCTGTGGAAGTTCATAGCTGGAACTGACTACTTCTGTGAGGGAAAGGGTTGGGATCAGATCAGGGAAATATCCGTGTAGGATATTTGAGTTGGGGCTTGAAGGATGTATCCAGAAGGGGCAGGGATGGTAAGGGCATTTTAGGAGTAAAGAACTTACTATGAGATTACTATATAAGATATAGAGGCATAGGACAGGTTTGGAAAACAATAGTCTAGTTTCTTTGGGGAATAGAGGGCGAAGGAAAGGAATGAGAGGAATCTGGGCAGATGAGTTGAAGCCAGATGGTGGAAGACTGTCAGATACAGTTTCAGCTTCTAATACAAAAGCTATGGGGAACTACTTTTTGAGTTATGGAAATTATTTGAGCAGATCTGTGCTTTTAGTGATGGATTTTATCTTCAAACATAACATTTTTTTATTCAACTTTGTATATTCATGTGAATTAAAATATCATGAACTAAATATTTTCTTCTCATTCGCTAATTTTAACTAAGGGGTTCATAGGCACTATTCTGAATAATTTGCCATTTTAAATGGGTCATGGAAAAATAGGGGGTTTTTTGTTTATTTTACACTAGTAAATTGTTTTTTAGTGTTATATTGCTTTATTTCTGTCTCCTCTTTCTACATAACTGACATACTTTCTCTATCCATTTAGTTTCCATTTGTTTTGCTAATATCTAAAGTTTTCATTTTAAATAATCTGTACTTTCATTTTTAAAAATGTAGACAACTCAAGCACTTTAAGCAGTTGTGTGAGTTCAGTCATTTCAATCCCTTGCCTCAGAAATGGTTTGTGCAGCCAAATAAATAACAAATGAAAAAATATAAATAAATGTATGAATGAACAGACAAATAAATAAGAATTTTAAAAATTAGAAAAATTCACTTTTGGGTAGTTCAAATTTCTAGGAAGTGTATCTTCTTATCAAGGCTTTATCTCTAATTTATCTTCTCCATAGCTTAATAAGTACATAGTTTTTTTTTCATGCTATTGCCCTTATTAAACTGTGAGCTGCTTCAGAGCAGGGACTGTCATTTGCCTGTCTTTCTGTACCCGGGGCTTGGTATAGTGCCTGGCACACAGTAGGTACTTTAATAAATATTTATTGACTATTGACTAGTAATTGATTTGTCTTTTTTTTTTTTACACAGTTGGTTAACAGTTTACTTTTAAGATCTTTTATTTGAGCTGTGATTTTCTTAGCATTGGTTATTTTTGCTTAATTTCTTTGAATGCTCAGGTGAGTACCTGAACACAGGTAAAAGAAAAAATCGCGCATAATTTATTTTTCCATTTCCATTGCTTTTGACATTTTAATTGATTTGGTTATTCTTAATTTTTTAAAATTGCACTTATACTCCTATTTACTTTGTTTAAATTTTGGTTGATTTCTGTTTTCTTCTGGAGTTTTAGCCATTTTCCTCTTTGTTTTGTGTTACCTGCAAATTTTATATGCATTATACTTAATATCTTTTTCCAGGTCATTTTATAAAAAAATATTAAAACAGTTCTGTTTGCAATTTATATACTATCAGGACTGAATAACACCAATAATAATCAAGGGTTATCTGTGAAGTACAATAAATAGGAAAATAAAATAGTTTACAGAATCTGTCATTTCATTGATTTTTGTACTTCTTCCATATCCCTCTGATGTGTAGCATAAAAATATGTACAATTCCTATCCATGTTTACCATAAACTATCCACAAAAGGGCCACCCAGTGTGTTGGAGGCCTTGTTCCAGATCTGTTGACATTATGTGGATACAAATGAACATAAAGACTGATTATCTGTTGTTCCTCGTTCTCTGTACTTTTGATCTTTCCACCTATTTTTCAGTTACACATTTCTTTGTCATCTTTTTTATCACCTTACAGCAGCCTACTACACTCGCAAGTGTGACCTGAAATAGATTAAGGTGTCATTGGAAAATGTTTAATAAAATAAAATGCAGCATAGTGGCCCCATTTGTATTTGAGTTTGACACCACTGTTTTATGTTCCTTCTAGTTTACTTTGTTTTTATGATGCTCATACAAGTCATATATCTTTCCATTGAACTTTGAGTGACCTTAAACTTTATTCCTTTGTAGACTTTTGTATTCCATGAAAAAATATATCCATACTTCAAATTGTTTTCCATAATTGGTAGACCAGTTCCCAGCTCCACAAAGAATGCATTTGGGTGCTTGACCTTCCACAGCCCTTCCAAAAAGTGTTCATTTTCTTTTTTAATTATGGAGCCTGAGACATTTTAATTTGTTTCTCTCTTATTTAGTGATTTGGAGTACTTTTAATATGATTTTTTATGATTTCAATACAGATATTTGCCAATATTTATCAGTGAACGAAGATCTCACATTTAGAGATCTGTAATTAACTTAATGACTAAAACTGTATGATGGCTACCACTTTTTATCCCTTTTCAACTACTTTGTTTCCATCACTGCAGAAATGGAAGGTAGTTTTATAAGATAAAGGATATTTACATTTTTCTTCATTTCAGTGGGTTACTATGGCCAAAGAATTCATTTCCTAGTGACCAGCGTACTATTAAGGAAACTATCTAGACTGATCCTCAGAAAGAAGATGGTTACCAAGGCCATAGAGTTTTTCAACGACTTTGCAGAGTTTGTGTTCTGCTAACATAGCCTTCAGCAACTCATGTGTATCACATTGAGGCATTGAAGTAAAGAATATTTGTTTTTTAAAAAGAAGTAAAGGAATTTTATAAAGAACAAAGACAATTTTAAACCATTTTCCTTTTAAAAATCAGTTTAAAAAAAGATACCTTAATGTTAGGATCTTTTGGGAAAAGTTAAAAATACTTCTAATTTGCTTAATGAGAAAAAAAATTTTTTTAATTATTCAGTACAGGGAAGGCCATTTGAAGTAAAAGAGATGTTTCTGGAAGACATTTTAAGAAGTACAGGATACACAAACAAAGAAATGTTAAAGTACAAAAAGGAAAAACAGCGAGGTGAGTTTTTTCTTACAAAGAATGTAAATGTTTTTTTTTAACTATACGTAACAGAGAGAGGTAAAGTTGAAATATTTTTCTTTTGCTTTTGTTTCTTATATAAATGCTAATGTCACCTAATAACATAAGCCAAAAACATGCTTTTATGCATGGTTGTTGACTTGCTGGGTGATGTGAGGAGTGGGGAACATTGACTGTACTCAGCAGGAAAAGAAATGAGCCAGAAACTTAATTATTTTAGATTGAAACTGATCTTGCTGGAGATATGGGAGGTGTGTGGGACAGTAACATTTGTAGATTCTATCTTTCCTTTTAAGATTTAAGGTCCTAGAAATGGTTATATTTCTAGTCTTGGTTATGGTAAAATTAATAGTTTGGATTCATTTGTTTCTGAAGTCTCATTTATAAATCCAGTGATCTCATAAACATTTTGTCTTTGGTTTTGATATAGTTAAAATTTTGCCCTAGCTTCGGTTTTTAGAATTTGACATTTCTTTTGTTTAACTTTATTATTCACGTTCATAGGAATTTTTTTGGAGCACTTTAAGTATTTTCATTAAAAATTCTAAATTTAGTACCCATCTTTAAAAGTAAACATTCAGTATACATTGAATGAAATGAAATAAAGTGAATGATTGTGTACATATAGCAATAAACCCCCTGTTTATAATTTCATTTCAACAAAATTTATTACACTTTTTTATATGCCAGACTCTTATATTTATAAAACGTGTATATTTACTTTAACAAAATGATATTATAGACATTATGTTTGACTCCTCTTCTTCTGATCTGTGGTTTCTTTCAGCTCATGATTTTGTTTTTTTTGTTGCTAATAGTATTTTTTTTATTTAATTGTTGTCAATACATATGTTGTGGATTTTCTTCTACATCATGTTTTATAAGGCCTCCCGTTTTGCTTTGTGTTCTTCCCATTTGTCATTTTTTATGGTGCAATAATATCCTATTACATAGTCATACTTTTAGTATGTAATCCGCTTCTGAATTTCTATATGCTTAATTTCACATACACTCTGTATTTTATTTTTTAATAGATTGTGTTCCTCTAGTTGAATATAGGGCAGCTAGTTAGTATAGTGGATAAAGCACTGGGTTAGTAACCAAGAAGTCTCATCTCCCTGTGTTAAAATTTGACGTTAGGTACTTACTAGCTGTGTGACCCTGGGCAAGTCACTTAAGCTTGTTTGCCTCAGTTCCTCATCTGTAAAATGAGCTGGAGGAGGAAATGGCAAACCACTCCAGTGTCTTTGCAAAGAAAATCCCAAATGGGTCATGAAGAATCAGATATGATTGAATGATGATAACAACAAAAATTGAATAATAAATGGTGTGAAGGCAGGGGCTATCTTACTTTTGTATTTATGTTACTAGCATCTATTATAGTGACTGACATAAAGCTGATGCTTAATAAATACTTGCTGATTGAATTGTTGAATGTCTGGGTTACCTTCAATATTTTACTGTCGTGAATAAAACTGCTCTTGAATATACTTTTACAAATAGCTCTTTTTTTCTCTGTATGGCATCCTCGGAATATAGTACTAATTGTAGTAACACTGGGTTAAAGGATAGGAAGTTTTGTGCCTTATTGTATATTGCTATAATATTTTCTAAAAAAGATGTTACTGTTTTATGCCACCAATATAATGGTCTACTTGTTTCACCACAACCCTTCCAATTTTGAATTTTTTATTGCCGTTAAGTACCTTTGTAAATTTAGTAGGTGTATCTAGTAATTCAAAATTGTACATTTTTTCTGGTATTTTTTCTTTTTATAATTTGTGTCTCCAGAAATGCTTGTTCATATCTTTTCATCACATATCCATTAAGGAAAAAATTTGGTATTACTTTTGAAAAATTCTTTTTGGGGTTTTTGCATGGCTTATCACATATACTTTATTGATAGGCTGGATTGGCAAATAGTATCAGATCTGAGAGCATCATTCATAGGAAAATGATTCAATTTATAAGTATATTTAAGGTATCTTTTTGTTTCATTAAATATTTCCCAAGTGCATGTAAAAATTTTGAGTTCCAAATTCTTTCCCTCCTTCTTCCCCCTCCCCTGCCCCTTGAGAAGGCAAGAAACATATGTTATACATGAGAAGACATACAAAACACATTTCCACATTCACCATGTTATCAAAGAAAACATGCAGAAAAAAATAAACAAGAAAAATAAAGAAAATTTTAAAAGTGTGCTTCATTCTGCACTCTGATTTCATTATTTCTTTCCCTGGTAGTTGGTAGCATTTTTCATCATGGGCTCTTTGGAACTGTATTGGGTCATTGTCATAATCAAAGTAGCCAAGTTTTTTACAGTTGATGATCCTTAAAATATTGCATTATTATGTAAAATGTTCTCTTGGTTCTGCTCACTTCACTTTGCATCAGTTCCTATACATTTTCCCAGATTTTTCTGAAAGTATCCTGCTTATCATTTCTTATAGCATGTACCACATCTTTTTGAGCCAGTTCTCTCAGTTGGTAGACATTCCCTCAATTTCCAGTTCTTTACCAGCACAAAAAAAGCTAGTATACTTTGTACAAATAGGTCTTTTTCCCTTTTCTTTGATGTCTTTGAGATACAGACCTAGTAGTGGTGTTGCTGGGTTAAAAGATATGCACAGTTTTATAGTCCTTTGAATATATATGTTCTAAGTTTTTCTGCAGAATTGTTGGCCCAGTTCACAACTCCACCAGAAGTGCGTTAGTATTCCAATTTTTCCACATTATCTCCAACATTTCTTCTTTTCCTTTTATAAGAAGAACATTTTAACATTTTAAATCAAGTTAATGACAGTAACTTTAAGGGAGATATTAATGTCTTAGGGTGTAGCTTTTTATGCCACCGCATTTATATTATTTAATTTTATATGTGGATAAATTTTTAAAGTTTTCCTTTTAAAAAATTGGTGCATTTTTTATATCATATTCATTGCCAAATGTACCTTCCTGCCCATCAGTTCTTTTGTGACAGATTTTAAAAAGAAAAGATTGTCCAACTAAGTTGACCTTGTCTAACACAATATGCATAGTTTTTACTCACATTTTCAAAGACGTGTACAAGATGTATTTTCTCAGTTTTTATCTGGGGCAAAACGTCATTTTATTACTAAGTTCTTTCTGTTTATGTTGTAGTTACTGGGTTACTGTAGTTAGTGTGTCCTTGGTTCCATTTATTCCACTCTGTATCCTTTTGCAAATGTTTTTTCTGAACTCTGTTGTTGTTTCTTGTAGCATGATAATATCCAATTATATTCATGTACCGCAATTTTAAAGAAATAAATTTTGAAAAGCAAACTAGAGAATATACTGACAAATAATCTTTCTTTTATAAATGATTTAGAAGAAAAACAGCAAACTACTCTTACTGAATGGTACTCTGCTCAAGAAAATAGCATCAAACCTGAATCTCAAAGGCAAAGAACTGTTCCGAATGTTACTGAAGAATATGATTTATTGGATGATGGTGGTGATGCTGTGTTTAGTCAGCTGGTAAGACTTTTACTCTCTTAGCTGGAACTTTGAGGATTTTCATTCTTTTTTTCTGAGCATTAAGTTGAATTTTAATCATTGCTCATTATGAACTTAGAGGATGAATTCATCAGTTATATGGTGCTAGAATTTTTACTTTTTTTTAAAGTGTGTCTATGTCAACTCTTAGAAAAAGGAAAATATTTAAAATTCTACATGTTTGTGTAGTTGCTATGATAAAAATATACTCATTATTATGAGTACATTCAAAGCCATGACATTTTGTTATATTTTGATGTATCATTGTGGTATAGAGTTGACCTTGTATTCACAAAGACTACCTGAAAAGTATAAACCTGACAAATGTTACAAGTTGGAAGGGCTTTAAGTATAACACGTTGCCAACTGTTGTCTATAGACCAGCCACGCTAAATTCATTCATAATTCATTGTCATCCTCTAGTTGGCTGTCAACCAACAAATGTTTTTGGTCAGAGCTCACGTTAAACTATTTCCTAAAACATGGAAGTTGTCTCTGTGGTTGGAGGAAGTTCACATGCCAATGAAACTTCAGATCAGTTGAAGTATTAAAGTATTTCAAAGCAATTTTTTATCATGTCATTGCAAATTTAATAGTGCTTGGTTAGAATTATATCTTCTTTATATTTCCAAAGGTAACATGAATGCCTGTTGTTAAGCTCATGTAGAACATGTCATCATCATCATCATCTTATTATTATTATTTATGTTTTATGTTATTCTATAATGTACTTGTAATGATAATTGCTAGACTATATATAGTGCTTTAAAGTTTTCTAAGCACTTTATATATGTTATCTCATTTGGTCTTCTCCATGACCTTATGAGGTAGAAGTTATTATCGTTCTCAAGAGGTTAAGTTACTTGTCAAGGGTCCCATAGCTAGTTAGTGTTTGACAGGGTTCTTAGGTCTTCCTGACTCATTGGTCCAACACTCCATCCACCATGTCATCTAGGTGCCTACTCATAATGTGTTTGTCTTTACTTGACTGATTCTAAAGATTTTTTTAAAATAATGGTTATAGATTATCACATTCTTAAAACTGCCTCTTCAGTCATTAGATTAATTTAAACATTTCTGCATTTTTAGACTGAAAAAGATGTGAATTGCCTTGAACCGTGGCTAATAAAAGAAATGGATGCTTGTCTTTCTGATATATGGCTGCATAAAGATGTTGATGCCTTTGCTCAGGTGTTTCACCTTATTTTAACTGAAAACGTTAGCGGTAGGTTACATCTTTTAATAAATTACTTAATACATGTAGTTATCTTGTAGAGAAAATTTAGGTAACATAAAAATTTATTCTGTAAGTTTTTCATTTATTTTCAAAAAGTTGTTCATTCCTCAAGTGGGTGAGTGCCTACTCTGTAAGGCACTGTTCAGTATCTTATTTTATATCTCTGAAACAACCTTTTCATACTAATATATTGGAAAACATTTGTGTACTAAATTACTATTTAATAAATGGTATTATGTAATAAGACACTGAGGTGTACTATATATGCATATACCAGTATTTCACTTCCTGAGCTATCCCCACACCACATTTGTAGAATATAAACACTAGCAGTCTATGATAACATCAGGATACATTTTAAGGAGTATAGATAATATTTGGGCCCTAAATAGTATCTGTAAAAATCTCATTTATGTTTGTTTTCTTCCACTTCCTGATCCTTTTCTTCCATGCCTTACGAAATGCTTAATTGCCCTCATGCATTCGTCTTGGTGTACTAAATCCCATATACAAGCCTAACCCCAGTCTTATATAGTGTTTCAATATAAGAGTTGCCTCCCTGTATACATATAGGAAAGGGAGGGTGTGTGTGTGTGTGTGTGTGTGTGTGTGCGCGTGTGTGTGTGTATGTGTGTGTGCATGTGTGTGTGTAATATGTTCATTCCCAGATATTTCAGCTATGTTTTATGCATTGTGAGAACTGAGTATCATCTTCTTGACTATGTTTGTATTTTTTTTGATTCATAAAAACAATTAAATCTTTAATTAGCTGATTATATGGAAAAGTTTGTGGGATGGGAGTTTGTGAGAGCTTCCTGGTGCAATTTAAATAAAATAGCCTACAATTAAGTCTTAAAAATTTATAGAGTGCTTTTCATATATTATCTCCTCTGAACCTCCCAATCTCTGTTTGAGGTAGGAAGCACAACAGATCAGTGATCTCAGGTTCAGGGATTTACCTAAAGCCACAGCTTGTAAATGGCAATGTTGGAATCTGAATTCAGGTTTTATGACTAATGACACTTGTTTACTATACCAAGATGTTCCTTGTTATCCTGGGTCTTTGGTACCTTCCATTCAGGACAGAGTAGCAAGTAAACTTTGTACCTTTCTTTTTTTACTTATTAGTTCCCATTTCCTAAAAAGGAAAATTTTCTTTTCTGGTATTTGCAGAAAGGAGACGTAGGAAACAGGAAAGACTCATTAAGTACCTTCATTTTTCCCTTTGACTGTAAACCTCACTCTGTGCACATGATATTTATCAACTTTAGGCTTTTGATGACCTATAAGATCTAATGTCTGCATATAGCCACTTAAAACCATTTAAATTCCAAAAGTCATAGTGCACTGTAAAACTTTAGTATCTTAAAATGGTAGTAAGAATTTTGAGGCACCTTGTAAAAAAAAATACACATATACACATTCATTCTTTTTCTGCTTTTTAATAGAATTTTTTGTAATGGGATTTTATTCATATTAAATGGCAGTTTTTTACTAGACACATTGCATTAAAATAGCAAGAACTCATATTTAATTATTAAAATTTCTATATAGTGTTTAAGATTTGCAAATTATTTTACACACGTTATCAAACTTTTCCTCATAAAAACTTCATGAAGTGACCACTATGGAGCAGAAGGAACAACCTTCTGAGAAGTTAGATTACTTGCCATTGTCACATCTAATACACATCAAATTTAGGAACCCTGACCTGAATGGATATCCAGTGATCAAGTCAAGTGCCACAATGGCTTAATCTCAAACAATCTTTTAAAAATAAATATTATTCTAGTTGACTTTTTAATTCTATTTTATTTCTATTTTTACTTTTCTGTAAATCCCCTCTCCCCATGTTTTATATTTTTTCCATTTTTTTTCTTTTGGTTGGAGTACCTACCTTCTTTCCAGAGGCATTTTTATTCTCCTTCCTTCTTTTTCCATAGACCTCTTTATTCTCCTTCTTTCTCTTCTCACCAAAAGATTGAAGAATGGCTTAACAGAGACAAATCGCTTGAAAGGGAAGAGAAGCTGAAGTTGAGTTATCTTGTGTAATAGGGTAGGAACATATAATTTCGTGGGAATATGGCAATCACTAGAATCAACTGTATTGTTTTATTATAGATAAATATGTATATGTATGTATTTTATGCATATGATATGCTATATGCATAGCATTATAATATATGTGCAGTATATTATTTACATTATGTAGACATGTTTCATATGTTTCTATGTACATATGCATATATAAGCAAATACATACATTTATATGTATAATGTAACAATGTTGCATGCTATACACACACACACACACACACACACACACACCTCTATGGGTATATACCTATTCATATACCTATACAGAAAATGTATACCAATACATACACATGCATACATACGTACATGTATGTGTGTATATTAAGTCATTCCATATGTATTTGGAAATGATCAAGTGAATATTAAAGGTCCTAACAGATAATTCAGTTATAGGTATAAGTAGTAATATGCACCAACTTTTATCAGTCTTTTTTGTTTCCTATATTCTTTTCAGAAATTACCCATTTAATTTTGGTTGTTTAATGAGAGCAAATTGTGTTGAGAAGCAATGATTTATTAAAGTCCTTAATAAGTGCATTGTATAAAATGTTTAACTTTCCAGTTTTCCTCATAGATTTTTATAGGAAATAACATTTTTATGAATGATGCAATTCTATTTAAATGCCATGGGGAAATTATCTCATAGTTTATCATCCTCTATGGAATAATACATTGCATTAACAGACTTCTGAATCTAACTTCACTCTCTGATAAAAATAAGTTTGCATTTTCCAGATATTTGTATCTAGAATTCTCTTTATGTGTAATCATTTTGTGATCAAGAAAGAGTGTAGGCTCTGGGAAATAATTCATGTGATTTAGGAGATGATAACCTTTCAGTGTTACTTACTTCCTTTTCAACAGTGTTACAGATTTCAAATACTACTGTTCTTTATTTTAAAATATAACTGTTACCTCCACTTAATCATTCTTTCCTGTTGCAGAGTCTTTTCTCTAATCTTTATCTGCGTCAAGGGTGAGATAAGAGCAAAGATCTTCCTGGTTAACCTGCTTGAGATTGGGTTTTTAGGAAGGAAAGAAATACTTTATAATACTCTCATTGTGTAATTATATTTCAAGTTTGTTCTCATTGCTAGTATTTTTTTTAGATGTTTTTATGTTTTTAGTAGCAATTAAGCATCTGGTTTCTGGAATTGAAGACGTTTAACTACAACAGTAGAATAAAAACAAACTTGCAATATGTGATTTGTTTGATAAGATAGTTTGAAAAATGTTCTCATAAATATTATTTTTATTACTTTCTTTTTTGTTAGTGGATTACAGACACAGTGAAACCAGTGCAACAGCCCTAATGGTTGCTGCAGGAAGAGGTTTTTTGAGTCAAGTAGAACAATTAATTAGTATGGGAGCCAATGTCCATAGCAAGGCATCAAATGGCTGGTAATTTTTTTAAACTTCAGTTATATGTATTTGTATGTCTATTAATTTATTTGTACTTTCATACTAAAAGCTCCTTTCACCTGCATTTTGATAGATGAATAATAAACTAATGCATGATTTGAATGTTAATTTGAAGGAAAGTTCATCTTAGATTGAGTCTTTGAAATTTTGGCAGGATGGCTTTAGATTGGGCTAAACACTTTGGACAAACTGAAATTGTAGACCTTCTGGAGTCTTACAGGTAAGATGATGTTTTTGATGTTTCATACACATAAACACATATATGGCAGAGATCCTTGTTTTAAGATGATGTAATAAAATTGAGGCAGATATCTGTATAATATAATGTGATATTCTTTTATTTTAAGGATGTTTCATTTGTCATTTTTATAGGAATATAATGACAGTAGATAACTAAGCATCAATGGGATTAGGCATATCTTTATTTATAGACTGAAAAATCAAAAGGGTAGTACCTTAAGTTTTTAATTGTAATGAAATGAAAGGATATTTTAATAATTTTAAAAATAATGTTATTGCCCTTTTAAAGATTTTTTTTAAAAAGAAGTTCTGTTATCTTCACTTATTTTACTCTAATAAAAGAATTTTTAAAAAAACAAATTTTGAGTTCCAAATTCTCTCATTCCCTCCTTTCCCTTATCTCACCATGGGGCAATAAGTAATTTGTTACAGTTTACACATGTATAATCATTTGAAACATATTTCCATATTAATTATGTTGTGAAAGGAAACGTGTTGTGAAAGAAAACCCATGAAAAAAATCAAGAGAAAAATAGTATGCTTTGTCTGCATTCAGATACCATCAGTTCTTTCTCTGGAAGTGGATAACATTTTTCATCATGAGTCTTTAGGAATTATCTTGGATCATGGTTTTGCTAAGAATACCTAACTCACACAAGTGATCATCATACAATAATGCTGTTATTGTGTATAGTGTTCTCTTGGTTCTATTCACTTCACTTTGTATTAGCTCATGTAAGTCTTTGCAGGTATTTCTGAAAGCATCCTGCTCAGTCTTTCTTTTTTTTTTTTTTTTTAACTTTTTTTGTCTTTATTAATTTGTTTACTATTAGTTTACAAGATTCAGTTCCAGACTCCCTTGAGTTTCAAATTTTCTCCCCCTCCCTCTCATCCCCCCACACATGGTGGCATGAAATCAAATACAGGATCTGCAAATATTTTCACATGAGACATTACTGCAGTTGTAAAGGTTTGTAACTGAGAATGAACACTGGGGAAGAGGAAACAGAACTAAATAAGAAAAAGAAAGAGCATGTAGTTTGCTTCAATATGCATTCAAAGTCTGTTCTTTCTAGTTGTTTCTACTTCTTTTTCTGAATGTACACATCTCTCTCCATCATGAGTGGTGTTCTCTTATAACCTTGCTTTGCTGAGAAGAGTACAGACTATCAAAGTGGGTTGTCACATATACATTGTGTCTGTCATTGTGTACAATTTCCTCCTGGTTCTGCTCCTCTCACTTAGCACCGGTTTGTATAAGCCTCTCCAGATAAATATGAAGTCCATTTTCTCCTAATTTCTTTTTTTTTTTTACTTTGGTTTTATTTTTTTAATCTTTTTTTTCCTTAACTCTTGTTTTTTTCCTTAACTTTTTATTTTTTGGTTTACATCATTGATTTCCACAAGATTTTGAGTTACAAATTTTCTCCCCATCTTTCCCCTACCCACCACCCCAAAATAGTGATCCCACTGTATACCCCATCCACCAATCTGCTCTCTCCTATATCCTTCCCCATCACCCCCTGACTTTCTGGAAGGGGAGAATGGATCTCCCTATCCTGTGTGCCTGTGTATCTTATTTCCCAGTTGCATGTAAATAATAAATATGTGTGTGTGTAAGTGTGTGTATGTATATATGTATATATATTTATTTATCATTTGATTTTAGAACTATAAATTCTGGATTCTTTCCATTCCTCCTTTGTCACCCACCCCCACTGGAAAGTCAGGTAATTCAGTACAGGCCATACATGAGTAGTTACCCAGAACATCTCCACAATGAACATATTGTATAACACTGACTATATTTCCCTCCTTCCTATCTCCCCCCCATGCCTTGTTCTGTTCTCTACTTTGTCCTTGTCCCTTTATTGAAGTGTGTGCTTCTAATATCCCTTTCCCTGCACCCTGCCCTCCCCTCCATATTCCCCCCTCTCATACCCATCCCACCTACTCTCCTGTAGGGCAAGATACCCACTTTAGAGTGTATGTGATTCCTTCCCTAAGCCAAATTCAATGAGAGTAAGGGTGACCCATTTCCTTTTGCCTTACTGTTCCTCCCATCCATTGTAACAGTTATCCCTTGCCTTTTCTATATGACATGATTAACCCCATTCTGTCTTTCTCTGTCTCCTCTCATTCTATTACTCTCCCACCTCTTAATTACACTTTTTAAAATATCATCCCTTCCTATTCAGTTGATCCTGTGCCCTCTGTCTACATATACATAAGTATCTGCACTCACATATGTATTCATATGCATATATATACACCTTCCTATATAGACATATGTATATGTATAAATGTATATGTATACGTATATACATTTGTATTCTCTTTACCTATCCTCATACTGAGAAAAGTTTCACAAGTTACAATTCTCATTTTTCCGTATTGGCATGTAAATAGTTCAACTTTGATAAGTTTCTTATGATTTCTCTGTTTACCTTCTCATGCTTCTTGTGTTTAAGTGTCAAGTTTTCTGTTCAGTTCTGGTTTTTTCCTCAAGAATGCTTGGAAGTCTTCCACCTCATTGCATGACCGAATTTTCCCTTGAAACATTACACTCAGTTTTGCTGGGTAGGTAATTCTTTGTTTTGATCATAGCTCCCTTGATCTCCAGAGTATCATATTCCAGGCCCTTAGGTCCCTGGAGAAGCTACTAGATCCTGGGTTATCCTGATTGTGTTTCCACAGTATTCAAATTGTTTCTTCTTGGATCTAGGAACTCCAGAACCTGGATATAACATTCTTAGGAGTTTTCTTTTGGGGATCTTTTTCAAGAGGTGATTTGTGAATTCTTTCAAATTCAATTTTGCCCTCTGGTTCTAAAATATCTGGGCAATTTTCCTTGAGAATTTCTTGAAGGATGATTTCTAGGTTCTTTTTTTGGTCATGGCTTTTAGGTAGTCCAATAATTTTGAAATTGTCTCTCCTGGATCTATTTTCTAGGTTAGTGGTTTTTTCAAGGAGATATTTCAC
>CM053594.1:332233995-332258669 GCA_028646575.1 Pseudocheirus occidentalis
CCCCCCCCGTATCCCCATACTTTCCTATAGGGTAAGATAGATTTCCATGTCCAACTGAGTGTGTATGTTATTCCCTCCTTAAGCCAAATCTGATGGGAGTAAGGTTCACTTGTTCCCTCTCACCTACCCCCTCTTCCCCTCTATTGTGAAAGCTTTTTCTTGATTCTTTTCAGTGAGATAATTTATCCCATTCTACCTCTCCCTTTATCTTACACCCAGTATATTCCTCTCTCACCCCTTAATTTTATTTTTTAGATATCATCCCTTCATATTCAACTCACTCTGGGGCCACTGTGTGTGTGTGTGTGTGTCTGTCTGTCTGTCTGTCCTCCAACTACCCTAATACAGAGAAAGGTCTCATGAGTTACAAATATCCTCTTTCCATATGGGAATATAAATAGTTCAACCTTAATAATTCGCTTATGATTTACCTTTCCTGTTTACATTTTCATGCTTCTCTTGATTCTTGTATCTGAAAGTCAAAATTTCAATTCAACTGGTTTTTTCATCAAGAATGCTTGAAAGTTCTCTATTTTATTGAATGTCTGTTTTCCCCCCAGAAGTATTATACACAGTTTTGTTTGGCAGGTGATTCTTGGTTTTTATCTTAGCTCCTCTGACCTATTGAATATCATATTCCAAGCCCTCAGATCCTGTAACATAGAAGCTGCTAAATTTTGTGTTTTTCTGATTGTGTTTCCACAATATTTGAATTGTTTCTTTCTGGCTGCCTGCAATATTTTCTCCTTAACCTAGGAACATTGGAATTTGATTACAATATTCCTAGGAGTTTTTCTTTTAGAATCTCTTTCAAGAGGTGATTGGTAGATTCTTTCAATTTCTATTTTCTCTTCTGGTTCTAGAATATCAAGGCAGTTTTCCTTGATAATTTCTTGACAGATGATTTCTAGGCCCTTTTTAAAAATCATGGCTTTCAGGTAATCCAATAATTCTTAAATTATCTCTCCTGGATCTGTTTTCCAGGTCAGTTGTTTTTTTTTTCCTTCAATAAGATATTTCATTTTGTCTTCTATTTTTTCATTCTTTTGTCTTTGTTTTATAATTTCTTGATTTCTCATAGAGTCATTAACTTCCATTTACTCCATTCTAATTTTTAAGAAATTATTTTCTTTGGTGAGCTATTGGACCTCCTTTTTAATTCAGCCAATTTTGATTTTTAAGGCATTCTCCTCATTGGTTTTTTGGATTTCTTTTGCCGTTTGAATTAGTTTGTTTTTTTAAGGTGTTATTTTCTTCAATATTTTTTGGGTCTCCTTCAGCAAGCTGCTGACTCACTTTTCATTATTTTCTTTCATCACTCTCATTTCTTTTCCAAATTTTTCCTCTATTTCTCTGACTTGATTTTCAAAATTCTTTTTGAGCTCTTCCGTGGGCTGTGACCAATTCATATTTTTCTTGGAGGCTTTGGATATGGGAATTTTGACTTCGTTGTCTTCTTCTGATTGTACATTTTGATCTTCTTTGTCACCAAAGTAAGATTCTATAATCTGAGTTTTTGTTTCTGCTATTTGCTCATTTTCCCAGCCAGTCCCTTGACTATTTAACTTTGTTAAGGTAGGACTCTGCGTCCAGTGTGAAGAGTGTACTGTCCCAAGCTTCAGGGAATTTGTGCAGCTGTTTTCAGAGATGTTTCTAAGGACCTGTAAGTTTTCAGTTCTTCCAAGGTGGTATGATGAAAGGAAAGGTGTTTACTCCTCTCCTAGCCTGTGCTCTGGTCTGTGAGGGACCAAAAGCATTCTTTTCTGCCTCAGAATCATGAAGAGGATCCTCTCCACCTACAACCACAATATCTCTCATTCCAGCATTCCCCTTTGCCTTAGGACCACTACCCAGGACTGTGACCCAAATTGAAGCACAGGCAGAGCAAGAGAATCCTGCCTCAGCACCAGCAAATAGATCCTTGCAATCTCCCTGTGATCAGGAGCTTGATCCCCCCACCATCTGGGGACTGAGAGTTCCAGAAGTAGCCGCTGCTACTGCTGCTACTGCCTCTGTGGTCTGAGGCTGGGGCTGGACCATGCTTCCACTCTCAACCACGTCCAACAGACCTTTCCCACTGACGCTTGAAGTTGTCTTTGGTGTTTGTGGGTTGAGAAGTTGGGAAACTGCCCCAGATGTCAGTGATTCAGTTCCCTGCGGCCTTCTCAGTCACATCTACAGCCACACAATTCACTCTGGACTGAGTTTCCTTCTCAAATTGGTGCAACAGACTTTTTCTGTTGAGCTTTCAGGTTGTCTTGGTTTGGAAATTTGTTTCACTCTGTCATTTTGTGGGTTCTACTGCTCTAGAATTTGTTTATAGTCATTGTTTACAGGTATTTGTAAGGGTTTAGGGGAGAGCTCAAGCAAGTCCCTGCTTTTATTCTGCCATCTTGGCTCTGCCCCCTTGGCTTTTTGTTTTTAATGTTGTTTTGGATTCTTGGTGTCCTAGAACATAGAAATAGCTGAAATTGCTTTATCATTGGCACATAATTTCTGTTTTGGGGAGATTTGAGAGGTTGTGGGGATTAGAGAAAATGTCTAGTTCCTCATCATGTTGCTTGTGTAACCTGGCTCTCTAAAACTTAGATCTTGCTTGCTACATATAAGGCTCAATACAAAATAAATCAGGTACAGGATAGGTATTTATTTTCTTCCCATTCCAAAAAAAATGCAAATGGACACAAAAGACTCAGTTCACATTTATAGAACAACACAGGATTTGGTAACTTAACTTATAACTCTTTACCTCTGAGGAGGCTGATATTGAAACTTCATCAGAACATAATGCAATATGCAGATTGCTAATTAGGCATCTTACATTTCACCTCGGATCTATACTGTTAAAAATGACTCCTCATTCATATCACCTTGTAAAATGAGCCAGGTTTGTGCCAATTCACTTGGCAGTGGTCCTCTTCTCCATGAGCACTGGAATTATTGTTGGGATCTCATTCCCTTGCCACCAATCAGCTACTCTTACTGAACCCCACACTTCTTGAAAACTCAAACTCATAAAACCACCTCCAAGTCAGTACACACTCACTATGAGAACAACGTTCAATTGCCTACTTGGGAAAGGAAAAATAAAGCATAAAAGGAAGACGGGGCTGGGGACAAGCTTGTCTAGTTCAGTCCACATTCCACCTGGGAATGCTTAGAGTGGGGGAAAGATTAAAAACCATTCCTGAACCTCGTTCAAGAAAAGTCTGGAGGTAGAATATACTATTTACAACGTGGGAGACTGAAAGCAAAGAGACTGGGTAGGAAGCTATATTTTGACTGACATAACACCTTGTCACTCCTGTTATTATCATGGGGCAGAGTGAGACCTAAGGACCATGCAGGATTTGTCATGTTAGACTTTTTGAGTCTTTTCAGACCCAGGTCACCAAATAATTGGAAGCAAAGATTTTTTTCATCTCCACCAAATGTTGTCACGCTTGTTGTCAGCTGGAAGCACATAGTGACTATCTGTACATACTCTGTACAACCCATATCACACACGCACATATACACACACATGCACACTCACACTTTTTTGGCAGGGGAAAAATTAAATGTTCCAGTTTTATGTTTTCTTTCTGAGATTAGATTAGCCTTTAAGATAAAGACTATATAATTTTTATATGACATCTCCTCCAAGGGAGCATTCACTTTTTATACTCGGTGGCGCAAAAATGTGTATTTGTTGCTGATGACTTTTGTTGCGTTAAAGATTATCTATAACCTTGATGAATAGATTACTATGAATTCAGTTTCTTTGATTAGTGTAGCATACACTGTGGGCTTATTTTATCAAATCCCCTAGATCAAAGATTTTTTTCTCCTCTCAAAATTCTAAGAGTAATCTTTACAGGCTATGGGGTGTGTGCTTGTTTTTAAGTATTTTAGCTCCAAACAAGTTCACAAGCCCCCATCAGTGTGCTTCTTTCATTGGTTATATACAGACTTAGCTTGTCAAAAGGGTATTTTACTAAGAAAGCATAAAAAGACATGGCAGAACACTTTCCCACAGGTAGACAGAGAATCGGGGGTAAAGTGGGCTCAGGCTTAAAATACATGATGTGGCAAGAATGGTAACTACTGGAAGTTCTCTAGCTGGAAGTTTTTTGTTTTTTGTTTTTTTCCTCCCATGGTGCCTTCATGAATTTCCCCTTATGTATGGTGTAGCTTTACTGCTGAGTTCCTTAAAGAGGGTTTTCTAAATGGGTCTGGTTTGTTCTCAGCGCCTGATGGAAGTTGAAACACTGCTCCTAACCACTGCCATTGCCGGGACACAGATGCCAAGTCCAAATCCTCTCCTCCTTTCAAAGTTCTGATAATCTTCTTCTGGTCAATGGAGGGGAGGCAGGAGACAGAGGCCCTTTCCCTCCCTGGATCTCTGAAGAGATTCCTTTTCAGGGGCTGGGTTGCAATTGTTCTCTTTTGGCCCATGACTAGAATGCCTTGGTTCAAAACCAGCTTATTGTTATAAAGTTGTATACAACCCCATACCTGTTCACCCCAGGGTGTGAGAGTTTCCTTAGCTAACTCCAACACCTTTTCTATCCAACTTCACTCCATTTCATTCAATGATTTCCACTTCTAAACAGATCAAGGACTACTCACAACCAATGTAATGCCCTTGACTGGACTGATTGATTGATTGAATCAATCTAGAGGTGTCTAGATCTTGTTTACACTTAATTCATACTTCAGATTTATTCCATTGAAAATTAGTAATTAAGGTAGGCATATGGAACGATCAGCTTAACATACAATCATGAATGTAAAATATTGACTTTCAAAGCTTTCTCTTCCCCTGTACTCAGTGTACTCAAATGGAAGAAAATCAGCTGAGTGGTCCAAAAATGTAATTTTAAGAGTTTATATAAATTCCTTTCCCTGTCCCTTTATTTTGTGGGATGAGAATAATGTAAAAAACCTCTTTCTATGATTAAAATTCAACGTTTCAAACAACTGGGAGGCAAGCTAAATCAACTTAATTAATGAATAATCTTCCCTTTTAACATCTTTTCAGTTGCTGTAATAATATAACACTGTTTTTGGCAACGCAAACTAGTTTGTAAGTGTGTGTGTGTGTGTGTGTGTGTGTGTGTGTGTGTGTGTGTGAGACAGACTATATATAGTTAATGTAAAGGAGAGTATTAAATCTGCCCAACAAGGAAAAAGATGACTCGGTCTGGTGGAAAGTTTATACTGCAACAATTTCCAGAACTCATTGCGTTGTATATTTTATTAAGAACGCCCGTCAGTCCTCCCACTCTCCTGGTGATTGGCCTACAAATTTTCTATTCTTTTCTTCTATTTTGGGGAAAAGAAAAGGGATTGGGCATCGTACGGATTATATGCGTTTCTTATGTGACAGAAGTCAGTGGGCCTTTTGTGCACAAGCGCGTTTTGCCCTGTGTGTCTCGGCGGTGGTGTGTGCACTATTTTCTGCTTCGCTCTGAGACAGGCACATAAAAGGAAAGGCGGCTGCTGCACGTCTCCGTCTTCTTCCCCTCAAATGCCCTTTGCTGCAGGTTTATGATTACAGTATGGGGCCCCTCCCCCCCGGTTTGGCCGGCAGCGGCGTCTGTGCAGGGCTTCGATCGCGGTTCACATCTGGCTCTCCACCAAACCACCTCCCCCTTATTTGTCTGAAGGCAACCACATATCTAGGAGGAGAGGATGGGAAGGGCTGCTCCCGGGGACTATACGAGGGTGACGGACACACGGGCGCTCCAATCGGCTGCTCCACAGATGCTTTAAGCTGGGAAGCTCCAGCAAACGGGCGGCAGCAGCCGAGGAAGGGAACAAAAATCGAAGGGTGGGAAAAGAATTAGGCGAGGGGACCCAGGGAGCGGAGGAGTAGCTGTGGGGCTCGGCCTGCGGGGCGGCGGAGGGAGCCCGCGGCTGCGGCGCGCCGAGTCTGGGAGCCGCGCAGGGATTGCAGGCGTTGGTGGGGCGGCCGGACTAGGGGGGACTTTGAGATTCAGTTTATTGCCGAGTAAGCAGTCTGGCTGAGCCGCGCCAGGGCCTGGGCGGGCGGAGGGAGCTGGCGCGGGGCCAGCCAGCCTCAGAATTAGCTCATTGTTCAACCGAATCAGCCCAGGCCACCCAAGCCCAGTCTGGGGGGAGGAAGGGGAAGGGGAAAGGGACGGAGACAGAGTGACAGAAACAGACCCGAAGGCAGACAGACGTACGCGCACACACACGCACACGCGCACGGGGAGGAGAGAAAGAGAGAGTGGTAGAGACATCCCCCCCCCCCTTTTTTTCTAAGACTGCTTCTCTTCTTGGAAGTGGGGTCGGGTCACAACCTCCCCTTTCCATCTCCCTCCCTCCCTCCTTCGTCCCCCTCCCCCACTGCCTTTCTAGCGTGGTACCCCTTTTCATCCACATTTGTGTTTCAGGTGTAGAGAGGACAGAAAGTGGACAGGGAGCAGGGGCTTTTGTCTGTAAGTATATGCAATTCAAATCTACAGCCTTAAGAGCTTTTCTCTGTGTTGATTTCTTTCTTTTGCTCTTAGCAGGACTCTCCAGCCCTGCAGCATTCCTAGATTTTCCTGTAAAATCTGAAGAGCAGAAGTATACTTAAAATTTTTTTTTTTTTTTTTGTCGTTTTGGTCCTACCGCTTTAAGGCTGCAATTTAACTTGGGATTTTTCAAAAATGCACAAATAAAGGGGGAAGAATTGAATTTGGGGGGAAGGCTTGGGTGATTTTTTTCCGTGTTTATTTTCTTCCCTTTCTTATTTTGGTGGTGGTGATACTCATAAAGCAGAACAAAGAATGATTTTTAAAAATCATTAAATGTACTTTGGGTATGTCCAGGCTCCAGGATTTTCCTTTCTTATAAACTGATTTACACCCACCCTTTACCCGTAGATTGGATTGCTTCCTGGGTTGCTTCCCAGGGTACTTTTAGAGCATTCATTCTTTCATCAGGTTTCTGCTTTTTCTTGTGCAGCCCCTAAACTTTGGAGGTGCTTAAAAAATGGGATTGCTTTTTTCCCCTCACCCGTTGGCAAAAGTAGTAACTGGTCTGCATTTGCACATATACTGCACATAGGTGTATTCTGTGAATAGGACACCTTTTCCGAGAACTTTTAGTGCCATTCACCCTTATTTTTACCATAACTAGTGCTAACAAAAGAATTGTATTGTTGTGCTGTGTGATAAATTGAGGGGGAAGATAACTATAGCATTTAAACTAGTCCATATCTGGTTTAATTAAAAGGACATAATGGTGACTGTTACTGATTTTTTTATTATGTAGGTTTTTTTTAACGGAAGGTTATGTAATGCAGTGCCATTTCCAAAAATATCCATTCTCAGGCATTACATGCTAGAAGGGTGATTCCTCTTTTGCTCTTTTGATTGCAAAAATATACCCAGTAGAGACTGGAAACAATGAACACACTAGCAAATGATCTTTTTTGTCTCATTTTTAAGTGGGTAAAAGTGAATTTAGCGTAACTTAAAGAGTGCTGAGAATAGTCCAGGACTCTGAAAACCCAGGTGTTTGGAATTCCTTTGTCCTATATTTAAGCCTCCACACTGCTGAGACACTTAAAAGTCTACTCCAATAACCATGTGTGGCCAGAAAAATTTGCTTGTATCTTCTTATGAACACTGAAGATTACAGCTTATAATTTACCCATCCAAGCATTTATTATTTGCTACCAGTGTAGTGAGGTTATTTGTCTACTTTAAAAATATTTTGCAGATTGGCTTTCCGGGACTAAAGAGAAAAGAAGTCCAGTCCCAAGACTTAAGATTCTCAAAATGGTAAGATTTCTTAAAATGATTATTAGAGCAGAAGTTCTGTAGTTTCCTGTGATGTAAATATTAATATCCATTCACCCCTCTTAGCCCCTATTCTTTCTTCTATTCGTGCCCCCCTCCTCCTTCTCTTACACTTGGCAGGCTGATCTGATAGCAGTTTATCCTTCATAATTCTAGGAATTTACCATATGGTAGTTGTGAATTATAATTCATTTTAATTCATTTTAAATAAAAACCTGAAATTCCTCTTCAAAGGGTAAGATTTATTTAACTGAATAACAGAAACTGTTTTGTTCATCAAGGAGAGAGACACATTGTGGCATGTGTATAGAGGGGACTTTGGTGCCAGAATTCAAACAAAGCAGTATGTCACTTACAAGATAACCTGTCCACAAAAATTAGGTCATTGGATGTAATTGGTGAAAAAGCTGCTGACCTTATGTTATTGTTGGGCATTAGCACTTAAAGGCAAAAAGCTATTTATGATTTCTCTGTTGTGCTTTTAGTCTAATTACTGAGAAGTGTTAGTGTCCATTTTTATGCTGATTAAATTAATTTATACCTTATTATTGGTCAAGCATGCTGACCTCTAAAATATATGTGACTTTAGTAACAGCCATATAAGGCTTTTGATCCACAAGAGAATGGGACAATTTCGTCTCCAAATACTGATTAAAGAAATGTAAATCAGCGCATTAAGGACTTCTAAAGTACAAAGTTTAGAAGTGTCATAAAACTTTTCAGTTAAAAACAGCATGTCCTGTCATGAATTTTCATACTCTTTAAAACATACCTTTATGTGATTTCCAAGTATCGTTCTGTATAGGGGTGATATTTAATGAATGACAAAAGTCAATGTTTTTGATGCTTTCTTTCAAAATAACCCAGGCTTAAATTTTCATAGGGAAAAAATGATTCAGAGGCAATTACATGAATTCAATATAAATTTTCATCTAAAGTAGGCTTTTCACTTAGTTTTTGCTCTTTATTGTAGGGCCATTCAACATGTGATAAGAAAATATGGAACTTCAAAGATAAGGGATCCACTTAGTAATGAAATACTATATTCTGTTTCATAAATATAAGGAATTTGAGTTAAGAAGTTAAAAGAAAGGAACATAGAATAATCATCTCTCATTATGATAATGTTTCTTTAGTTCATTCTAAGCTTTAAGTATCTATCCTAAAATGGAATAGAGTAGAATGAATTGTACCAAAAATTAATAATCCCCAAATAACTTTTAATTAACTCTGGACAGAATTAAGTAACTCTCAGAAACATATACCTGAGGCCTACCCTTTTCTTCTCTTGGCTCAACAACCAAGGACCCAGCCACCTGGAGCTTCTCTGGATAATCCCTTGCAGGTTCATATACTGTCTTGTCTGATTTGCATTTTTTGGCCATGCAAAGCAGGTCACCAGCTTTTTCAGGCATGATATAACATTGATCTTGCCAGCAGATGGTCCTATAAAACCAGCAACAGCAAATGTCAGGTTTCAGTAGCGGTTAATGGGGTACTCTTTGTAGAAAGCTGTATATAGCAAATCCAAAAATAAAATTTGGAACTTTGGTCACAGGCAAATGTGATTCATAACTATATGTTGTTAATTTCTTGCTTTTGTCGATTTTATATGGTGGCAGAACTGGAAATCACAGTTTGTTGTTCTTGGAAGGATTTTTATTTGTGAAAAGTACACAGCTTTTTGGTATTCTTTTCATCAAGATGTCAGTCCTTTTTGACAATAGCCCATTGTCTGAAATAAAAACATTGTGTATGATTCCAAGTAACTTTCTAATAATTCTTGTATCTTGGGAGGTCTGGTCTCCAAAACTCTTTGCACAGTACAGTATAAAAGATGGAAATAAAATTTAAAAACATGATTTTTGGAGTTACATTGCATCTCTTTGTTTTACTCCTTGACAAAAATTAAATCACACCATTTTTCTTCTTCTTAGTAATATAACTGTTTGGATCTTTGTGGCTAAATTTGGGAGAGGGTTGAAGATTTGGTCTACTTTTAAACAGTTGCTAGTAAATCAGTATATATGCATGGTTTGGGAAACTGACTACTTTTTCAATTAAAGTTTGCTTTTCAGGTTGCATAATTTAAAAACTTTGAAGAATATTTAATTTGAGTATATTTCTCCTGCTTAATAAAGGGTTTTCTTAAATACACTTTTATAATTAGATCACTCAAGGGTAACAAATGTTTTTCTGTACATAATGATACAACAGGCTCTTTTTTAAAGATTCCATACCAGGGTGCTTTTTATACCCAGAGGTTTTATTACAGTACTGTCAGTGCTCATTCATCTTTATAATAATGACTCTGAGGTACTGCAGATTCTTAGTCTACCTTCCAAGTCATCACAAAACATATTATGTTCAGTATCTTTTTAGTGGTAAATGTCTCTTATTGTCTTTACAAATCTGAAAATTGATTGTCCAAATGTGGTATATGTGGGATAATTCTCAGCTAACTAGAATACTCATTGTACCCTGAATACTCTATTCTTTAACCATTCAGGATACACATAAATTTACTGTATGGGATTTTTGTTATTTCAACGTGTGTATATTAGAGTAAATGGAAAAGTAGACAGTATATTCTTAATTTTTTTTACATATTTTGTGCTTAATTTTCATTTCAAGAGTTTCAATATTTTATTTTGCGGCACTTGCTGCAAATTCTTCTGTTTGTTCTGGGAAGTGCAAAAGTATCCGTAAGAAGAAAACAAAGATTCAACCATGAACCTGTGCAAAAATATGAGAAAATAAAACATTGCCTTTAAACAGTGTTGTTTATTAATTAATTCAGATTACTGATTTAGGAGTCAGAGTATGATTTTCTATTTTTTGGGGGAGGGCCGAGAAGAAGGCCGAGCAATTGGTATTAAGTGACTTACCCAAGCTCACACAGCTAGTAAATGTTAGGTATCTAAAGCTAGAATTGAACTCGGGTCCTCCTGACTCCTAGTCTCGTGCTCTTTTCACTGTGCCACCTAGCGGCCCCTAGGCCTAGAATATGATTTTCAATATGATTTACTCCAGCAATAGTAGACTTGGCTTCAGAATATATTTTGCTGTGGACGCACAGTATGGGACCATTATGATTTGGTGAATAGACCTAGAGTTGGAAACAATTTATAGTTCTTCCCAAAGGCTGGTAATGCTGAGTTCTTCAAATAGATGAGTTGATTGCATTGTGCTGCTCATGCAGTTTTTCCTTCTGAATAGTCTATGAAATAGTATTCGTAGTTTTACAAGGAGACTCAGAAACTTTTCCTTTGACATAAGTTTACCTTGTTAAAAAAAAAAAGGCAAGAATTTGAGTAGGAAGTGATCAGAATGGTAACCGTACTGCTGCGTGTTGGGATATAAAGTTGCAAGTTGCTATGGGACTTTTGATTGTGGAGTTAAGAAGGCAACTTGGGAAGGATTTACTTCTTATGTATTTTAGCACAAAGTGAAGGGGTGACTTGACAGTTGTCTGGAGAATTAGGGAAGCTGGGATAGCATGGTGATTATATGCCTTAGCTCCACCTTCCTTCTCAAATATAGTCATTAAGACACAAGCAGGTTCTTTGGACTGAATTATTAAGATTAAAGTAGCTATACTGATCAACATTCAAGAATGAGACGTATACTATGCCTGTCATTTCGCAACAGAGTTATTTCAATCTCTGCCTCCCAAATGTTTCTATATTCAGTTATATTAAATACTGTAAATTAACTCCATATTTTAAAAATTCTCTTATGAAGCCATTTAAAACTGAAGGGCACTTCACTATTAGGGAATACTGATTCCTTTACTGATGTGTTTAATAAACTTAGATTTTTATATAGAGAAAGGTAGCCCTGTACTGATATTACAATGCCTTCTATAAGGAGAAAGACATTACTCTCTTCCAAGATGCTCTGCATTTTACTCAGAATGATCATTGAATGGACAGGTTACATAAGGCCATGTCTTTAAAGCTGAGGCAAAGTGGAAAGTTGAAATGATCATCTTAGTAATTGAAGTAAAAAGTTGATTTTGAATTATTTGAGTGATTCAACTTATACAAAAGTAATCATGAGTATTTTGTCTTAATTATCTGTAGAATTACCCCAGTTCTGTTTTATATTGCCTGGTAGTACTTTTATTAAACTGGTATATACAGGAAAGGTGTCAGGCCAGGCAGATTTCATTATAAAAATTGGACATTAAAACCTATCTGAATATAATGGAGGGACAAAGCCTAATCTGTTTAAGCTTAGAAAACGGTCTACATATTGTTATTTATCACTGAACAAGATATGTGGAAGATTTTAATTTTAAAGTGCTCTGTCTCTAGTTTAAAGAAAATAGGTTAATCATAAGACCCAGGACACATTTATACAAGTTACGATCACTAAAAATATAGCACATGGTCTAAATTTAACTCTAATGGCTATTTTTATACTCACTTCTAGGAACAACTCCTTGCAGTTCATTTTCCCTAGTGAGAGATTCATACTGAGTAGGAACTCTAACTCTGATTAAGCATTAAGCATTATTAGCAGTCCTAATAGTTTGAGGGCTTAAACATTAGTATGCCAAATATTAGTGAAGGCTTATCAGGAGGTTACCTAACAAGATCCTTAAGTATGAGGAACTAGAAAAAGTAATAGCAATAGTGATTCTCTCTCTCTCTCTCTCTCTCTCTCTCTCTCTCTCTCTCTCTCTCTCTCTCTCTCTCTCTCTCTCTCTCTCTCTCTCTCTCTATATATATATATATATATATATATATATATATATATACATATATATATACATATACATACATATATAGACAGTTAAGTGTAAAATGTGCCTTTGCATAGTAAATTAGGGATTTTACATTGATTTTTAACAATAATTTTGTTACATATTTGATTTCTGTGAACTGTAGCTAGCTTTCTCACAAATGAGGAAGTAGTTTGAAATAAACTTAGATTCACTTTATGTATTTAATTCTTTATTTAATCTTAATATTCATTAAAAAGATCTCATTGATGAGGAAGGTAGACCTTAACATTAGCTAGCCAGCTATCAGAAAAGAAGGCCATATTGACTTTTGACAGAGTTATGTGACAAGACCTCTGGTGAATTCTTGATAATTCTGAGTCTTTATAACAACTCTGAGCTACACAGTGAAGTGGTGGCACTCTGGATTTGGGTAGCCAAGGGCACTTCTTGTTGACTGTAGCTATCTCTACACCTACACAGAGCTTGAGGAAATTGATCACTAAAGATATGATTTATTTGCATATATTTTGACTAACTGATTCTATGACAATGATCCCAGGAACACAATATTGACATATTCCTAAATATATATTTACTGAATAATTCACATTACAGAGAACAATTGTGCTCATTTCATATGCCAGCAACATTATGCTTAAGATTCTGTAAGATTCTTACCAGAAGAGCAGACTGGTTTTCAAAGAGGCAGAGGAATTAGAGACCAAATTGCTAACATTGGCTGGATTGTGAAGAAAGCAAGGGAGTTCCAGAAAAAAATCTACTTTGTTGACTGCATTAAAACCTTTGACTGTGTGGCTCTCAACAAAATGTGATACGTTCTCAAAAAAGATGGGAATACAAGATCATCTCATCTCCTGAGGAACCTGTATGTAGGCCAAGAAGCAACACCCAGAACTGGAAATGGAACAACGGATTGGTTTAAGATTGGAAAAGGAGTATGACAGGGCTGTATATTGTCATTTATTTATTTAATTTATATGCTGAGTACATCATATGAAATGCCAGATTGGTTGAATCAGCAGCTAGAATTAAGGTTTCTGAGAGAAATATCAATAATCTCAGATATGCACATGATCCCACCCTGATGGCAAGAAAGTAAAGAAGAAGCCTTTTGATGAGGATGAAAGAGGACTGTGTAATAGCTATAAAAGCTTAACGTAAAAAAAATAAATAAATAAAATGCCTTAAGATTATAGCAACTGTTCCCATCACTTCCTGGTAAATGGAGAAAAAATGGAAACAGCATCAAATTTTATGTTCTTGGGCTCAAAGATCATTGCAGATCCCAACTGCTTCTTGGATGGAAAGCCATGATGAGTCTGTGCAAGATGCCATGACTGTGAGAGCTGGACTATAGGGTAAGCTGAGCACCACAGAATTGACACTTTCAAATTTTGGTTCTGGAGAAGACTTTGGAGAGTCTCCTGAACAGCAATGAGATCAAATCAGTCAATACTTAAAGAACTTAATTCAGATTATTCATCGGAAGGTCAAATACCAAAGCTGAAGCTTACGTGCTTTGGCCATGTGATGAGAAGACAGGATGCATTGGAAAAGACCCTGATATTTGGAAAGATTGAAGGCAAAAGGAGAAGGGGATTGCAGAGGAAGAGATGTATAGATAGTGTCACAGAAGGAATAAACATGGGCTTGGACAGACTTCGGGGGATAGGGGATGAAAGAAGGGCCTGGCATGCTATGATCCATGGGGTCATGAAGAGTTTGAATGATTTGATTGAACAATTGAACAAAAACAACCCAAATAGATTATTGGCCCAAGAAGGAATTTTCAGAATAAGGTATGAGAGTCTGAGATTGTGGTCAGGAGGTTTAGGATAAAAAATGGAATCTTTATGATTAAAACAGGGGCACAATTAGTGTAATCTTAATAAAAACTGATGGGCCCTCTCTCTACTTCTCTGCTCTAGTCTCAGATGAAGTAGCAAACCTCTTTGACAAAGGACAGTTTCATATACCCTTGATCTCCTCCCCTCTCATCTTCAAGAGAAAAATTACCTGTACTGTGTTCTTCACTCTTATTTTTTAATATTTTTCTGTCTACTGACTCCTTCCTGGTAGCCTATATCCCTCCCTTCCCAATCCTTAAAAAATGCTCACTTGCTTCTAACATCCTAACATCATCTATCATCTGATATCACTATATTTCTTAACTAATGTCGAGAAAACCACCTATTCTAGGCATTGATACCACTTCAACCTTGACTCTAATTTAAACTCTTAGTAATCTTATCTCCCACCTTATCATTCAGCTTTAATTTCCCTCTGTAAAGTTACCAGTCATCTTTTAATTTTCAAATTTAATGACCTTTTCTTAATTCTCAACTTTCTTGACCTCTCTGCATTTGACACTGTTGATCATTTCCTTATGAATATCTTCTGCAATCTAGGTTTTTATGAGACTGTTCTCTCAAGAGACTGAAGGGAGATTTGTTGTCCTAAGCAGTACTAGAGAAGTTTGTATAAGAGGTCGATTTAGGGAGAAAGATAATGAATTTTGTTTTGGACATGCTGAATTTGAGATGCCCAAGGGGCAACTAATTCTTGATGTTCAAAAGACCTGTGGAAATGCATGATTTTAGCTCAAGTAGAGAGAATAAAGCTGGATATAGAGAGCTGGGAATCATTTGCACAGAGATGATAGTCAGGATAGATGGAAAGGAGACGATGGCTCAGAATGAACCTTGGGGAACACACAGAATTAGTTGGCAGGTGATGGATGAAGAACCAGCAGAGGGTATTGAGGAGTAGTCAGATAAGTAGAAAGGGACCCAAGAGAGAACAGTGTCAAAAACATCTCCCCAAGAGGAGAAAGTAACAGAAATGTGCAGAGAGGTCAAGGAGAAGGGTTGAGAAAAGGCCATTGAATTTGGAAATTATGAGATCATTTGGTAATTTTGTGAAGGATAGTCTCAGTTGAATGATGTAGGTGGAAGCCAGTTTGCCAAGGGTTTAGATGAGAACATTTTCAGGGAGGTTAGCTGAGGAAGTGAGAAGAGAGCTATTGAGGATATTAGGATCAAGTGAGGATTTTTCTTTTTTAAAGGACATAGACATTTTTGCAGATAGCACAGAAGGCAGAAGATAGAGATTTAAGATTAGCATGTGAGTGGGGAGTATAGTAGGGGCCATCTTCTGGAAAAGATGGACGGGAATACAATCAGAGATACATGTAGAGAATTTGGCCCTGTTAAGAAGGGCCCCGTTTTCCTTCCATTTTCTGGCACCCTCTGAAGCATGACTTCTTCATGAAAATGCTTTGTAAAGCATTTATAATGTTATAAATATTACCATTTTTCAGTATTGCCTACACTTTGACTCATAACTCCCAATTTACTGGTGATGGTAAAGGTGTTGGAAACTTTATTTCTTTGCCATTTCCAGACCCTCCCTCTGTACCATCACTCAGCAATAGCTCCTTTGAGGTTCATTCAAACCAGATTAATTTTTTGTAGATACTGGTGGCTGTTTATCTACTGACCCCCAGGATGTTCTCTAACCCTTCACATTAACTGCCTGGTTCACAGTCTTCCTTTCCTTGTCAACTCTTTCTAAGTGACTTCAAGATCCATATTGACATTTCTTCAGATAACTCACTTGACAGTGTCTCAATTTAATATATTCCTTTTTCCTCCACCATCATCTCCCTTCACATAGGGATTGTCATACCTTTCATAGTCACTATCAGTCACAGGTATTCTATTTCCATATTCATGAACTCCAAAATCCCTTTATCTAATGTTAACCTTTTTTAGACTACACTATAGCACTTTGAAGTTTGCAAAACACTTTACAAATATTTTATCCTAACAACCATCCTGTTGGTTAGATACTATTATCCCCATTTTACAGGTGAGGAAATTTGGGCAGAGAAGTTAAGTGACTTGCCAAGGTCACACTGCTAGTTTCTCAGATGGGATTTAAATTTGATTCTTCCTGACTTTGGATTAAATACCCCATCTGCTGCTCCACCAGACTATGTAATTATCTTTATAATTCCATCTCTCCCTATTTCTTATAATCCTTAACACTTTTCTTTGTCCTCATCCTGACTTCCATTGCTTACACCTTTCAGTTCTTTCCCAGGCTATCACTTCTGCATTGGTTATATATATTTTAAAAATGCAACTTTATTTTTTTATGTCAAATTTTTCTGCCTTCCCTTTCTGCTTCCCTCCCTACTGGGAAAGAGCCCCTTACAAATATGTATAGTCATGCAAAATAATTTTTTGCATTATCAAGTGCTCTATCTCCTCCCACCCCCCCAGAAAAAGCGTGGAAGAGAAGAAAATATACTTCAATTTGCACTCCTGAGTCCATCATCTCTCTATCTAGATAATGTTTTATCATGAGTGCTTTGGAATTGTGTTTGTTATTGTGTTGATCAAAGTTCTTAAGTCTTTCAGAGTTGATTATCTTTATTGCCATTGTTGGATAAATTTTTCTCCTGGTTCAGTTTACTTCTCTTTGCATCAGTTCATATAAGTCTACCCTGATTTTTTAGAAACCATCTTTATTCCATTCATATACTATAATTTTTTCAGCCATTCCACAACTGATGAGCTTCCTCATAGTTTCTAATTCTTTGCCACCACAAAAAGAGCTATGGTAAGTATTTTTGTACATATGACTCTTTTTCCTCTTTCTTTGATTTCTTTCTTTTGGATCTTCTAGATAGAAACAATAGTGGTATTACTGGGTGCTTTTTGAGCATAGTTCCAAATGGTTTTTGAGAATGAAAGACTACTTCATAACGCCACCAACAGTACATTTTACCTGTTTGGTTTCCTACATCACTTCCAGCTTTTCTCATTGTCTTTTTAAAGTCATTTTAGATAATATGAAAGATAGTACCACAGAGTTGTTTTATTTTACATTTCACTAATTATTAGAGAGAGCATTTGTATATATAACTGTTGATAGTTTTGATTTCTTCCTCTGAAAATTGCCTATTCACATCCTTTGACCACTTATCAGTTGGAAAATGGCTCTTACTTTTGGAAATTCAGCTTGCTTCTCTGTGTTTGAGAAATGAGACCTTTATTGGAGAAAATTGCTGTAAAGATATTTTTCTTATTTTTCTGCTTCTAATTTTAGCTATATTGATTTTACTTGTGCAAAAACTTTTTAAAATATAATGTTTTATTTTTTGTCAATTATATGTAAAAAAACAACAATTTTTAATTTTCCTTCAAAAATTTTTGAATTCCAAATTCTCTCCCTACTTTTTAAGAAGGCAAACAGTTTGATATAGGTGCAGTCATGCAAAACATTTCCATGTTAGTCGTGTTCTGAAAGAAAACATAACTCCCATCCCCCAAAATAAAAACTGTATGCTTCACTGTGCATTCAGACTCCATCAGTCTTTTTTTCTAGAAGTGGGTAGCATTTTTTGTATACATCCTTTGGATCTTTTGTATTGCTGAGAAAAGCTAAGTCATTTACAGTTGAACATCATACAATATTGCTATTATTGTATACAATGTTCTGATTCTGCTCATTTCACTTTGCATCTGTTCATATAAGTCTTTCCAGGTTTTTCTTAGAGTATCCTGCTTGTCATTTCTTATAGCACAATAATATTCCATCATAATCATGTATCACAACTTGTTTGGCCATTTCCCAATTTGTGGGCATCCCCTCAATGTACAATTCCTTGCTATCACTAAAAGAGCTGCTATAAAAATTTTTGTACATAGAAGTCCTTTTCCTTTAAAAAAATCTCTTTGGGATACAGACGTAGTAGTGGTATTGTTGGGTCAAAGGACATGCCTCGTTTTATAACCCTTTGGGCATAGATCCAAATTGCTCTCTAGAATGGTTGAAATCAGTTCACAACAGTGTGTTAGTGTCTCAATTTTCCCACATTCCCTTCAACATTTCTCATTTTCCTTTTTTGTCATATTAAACAATCTGAGAGGGTGGTAACTCAGAATTTTATTTTTAATTTCTCTAATAGTGATTTAGAGAATTTTTTTTACATGACTAGAGATAGCTTTAATTTCTTTGTTGGAAAACTGCCTATTCATATCCTTTGGGCATTTATCAGTTGGGGAATGATGTAAACATTTCTTAGAAATTTAACTTAGTTCTCTATGTATTTGAGAAGTGAGACCTTTATCAGAGAAACTTGGAATAAAATTTTTTTCACAGTTATGATTACTGTGTTTTTCCCTCCATCCTATTTTCCATCTTTTTATCTTACTCTGTCTCCTTTCACCCCATCCCTCCCCAAAAGTGTTTTGTTTCTGACCACCATCTCCATCTGCCTTTTCTTCTATCAGTTCCTGCACCCTCTTCTTATCCCTTTCCACTCCTGTTGTCCTGTAGGGTAGGAGAGATTTCTGTACCCAACCAAGTCTGATGAGAATAAGGTTAAGGTGTTGTTCACCATCCCCACACCTTCCACTACAGTACCCTTTCACTCCTCTTTTAAGTGAGATAATTACTCCCTTTTGCCTTCCCCGTTCTCCCAATGCATTCCTTTTTCTTATCTGTTAATTGTATTTTTTTGGAAATCAACTCATCCTAGTCAACTCACGCCTGTGCCTTCTGTCTGTGTTTAGACCTTGTAACTACCCTAATAGTAATAACATTCTTAGCAGTTGCAAGTATCATCTTCCCATGTAGGAATGTAAATTTTAACCTTATTGAATCTTATGATTTCTCTTTCCTGTCTCCTGTTTACGCTTCTCTTGAGTCTTGTATTTGAAAGTCACATTTTCTGTTTTTCTATTTCATTAGGAATTCTTGAAAGCTTTCTGTTTCATTAAATATTTTTTCCCCCTGAGTGATTATATTCAGTTTTTCTGAGTAGGCTATTCTTGGTTGTAATCTTAACTCCTTTGCCTTCCAGAATATCATTCCAAGTCCCCCGATCCTTTCATATAGAAGTTATTAAATCTTGTGTTTTCCTCACTGTGGCTTTATGATATCTGAATTATTTCTTTCTGACTAGTTGGTAGTATTTTCTCCTTAACTTGAGAGCTCTAGAATTTGGCTCTAAGATTCTGGGGGGAGGAAAGGGATGTTTCATTTTGGGATCTCTTCTAAGAGTTAACTGGTAGATTCTTTACATTTCTGTTTTATCCTCTGGAATCTAAAATATCAGGGCAGCTTTTCCTTGATCATTTCTTGAAAGGCGATGTCTGGGTTCTTTTGAGATCATAGCTTTCATGACTAGCAGATCAGTAATTTTTAAATTATCTCTCCTTGTTCCACTTTCCAGCTCAGATATTTTTCCACTATGATTTTTCACATTTTTTTTCTATTTTTAAAAATTCTTTTGATTTTGTTTTGCCTTTTCTTAATGTCTCATGGTGTCATTAGCTTCCAATTGCCCATTTCCAATATTTAAGCAAAGATTTTTTTCACTGGTCTTTGTACCTCCTTTTCCATTTGACCAGTTCTACTTTTTAAGGTTTTTTTTTTCCTTCACTGAAATTTTATATCTCTGCTTCCATTTGACCAGTTTTGCCTTTTAAGGAGTTCTTCTCTTCCATAAATTTTTGTACATCTTCTTCCATTAACCAGTTCTGCTTTGTGAGGAGTTCTTTTCTTCAGTAGATTTTTATATCTTTTAAAAAATAAACAAATATTTGTCTTATTCTGCTTTTAAAGATGTTATTTGCTTCAGTATTTTTTGTGTCTCTTTTACCAAACTATTGGCTTTTTTTCATGATTGTCGCATAACTCTCATTTCTTTTCCCAATTTTTCCTCTACCTCTCTTACTTGACTTTTAAAATTCTTTTTGAACTCTTCCAGGAATTCTTTTTAGGTTTGAGACCAACTCACGTTTTCCTTTGAGGCTATGGATGTGTAAGTTTTTACTTTGTTGTCTTCTTCTGAATTTTTGTTTTGGTATTGCTTGTCACCATAATAACTTTTTATGGACAGGTTCTTTTTTGTTGTTTGCTCATTTTCCCAACCTATTTCTTCAATTTTATCTTTATATTAAAGTTGGTCTCTGCTCCCAGGATGGAGGAGGCATTGTCCTAAGCTTCAGATTTTTCATATCTCTGTTTTTAGAGCTAATTTTGGAGATCTATAAATTTTAAGTTTTTCCAAATTTGTATGATCTGAGGAGAGGTGTATTTACTATTCTCCTGGCCAGTGCAGCAACCTTGTATACTCTTTTCCTCCCTGAAACTGTGATTGGGGTCTTTGCTCCCCTGAGGCTACAAGCTCTGGTGTGCTAGTGTTTCTTTCTTACCCTGGGACTGTGACCCAGGACTGTGACCCTGATCTATATGTGGGAAATATAATAAAGTCCTTCACCAAGTGTGAACAAAAGGACCCTTGTAATTTCCTTTTGACCAGTTTTATGAACCCTTTACCTTCTGTGGGCTGAGAGCTCCAGAAGATACAGTTTCAGATTCAGTTGCCCCCAAAGCCTGCTGTTGGCTTGATAGGACATTACCTGCCTTGAAATGGGCCCCACTCCTGATATGGTGTGACATACCTTTCCTACCACCCTTCTGGGTTGAAATTTGTTTCACCTTTTCCTTTTGTGGGTTTTGCAGTTCCAGAATTTGTTTTGCGGTATTATTTTTAAGTTGTTTGCCCAGTAATTTGGGTTACCTCGAGCAGATCCCTGTCTTTTCTCCATCATCTTTGCAAAAATTTTTAAATTTTATATAATCAAAATCATCCATTTTACCTTCTATGAAGCCCTTGATTTCTTGTTTAGTCATGAGATCTGACAGGTAATTTCTTCCATGCCCACCTATTTGCTTTATGTTATATTTATTTTTATATATTTACATATTTATAAATTTTATACTTATTTTATATTTATATTAACTAATAAATTTATATTATTTATATATTACATAATTTTTAAACTTTATATTTATATTATACCAAAAAGTTATCACTTTTTATGCCTAAATTAAGAACCCGTTTTGAACTTGTATTGGTATATAGTTTCAGGTGTTGATTTGTGGCTCATTTTTATCAGATTACTTTACAGTTTTCCCAATAGTTTTTATCAAGTAGTAAATTTTGTCCCAATAGCTGGAATCTTTGATTTATCAAATACTCTGTTACTTATATTTATTTGATTTTATTGTGTACCTTATCTGTTCTACTGATCAGCATCTCTGTTTCTTAGGCAGTACCAAATTGTTTTGATGATTATGGCTTTGTAGTATCATTTGAAAGCTCATGTTGCTAGGCCCCTTTCCTTCTCATTTCTTTCACTAATTCCTTTGATATTCTTGACCTTCTGTTCCTCCAGATGAATTTTATTTTTCTTCTAGCTCTAGAAAGTCATTCTTTAGTAATTTGATTGGTATGACAGTAAGTAATTTGTTAGGATTTTTATTATGTTGACTTGGCCTGCCCATGAATAATGAACATTTTCCCAGTTATTTAGATGTGTCTTTCTTTCTTTCTTTTTTTTTTTTTTTTTTGCTTTTTGGAGGGCAATTGGGGTTAAGTGACTTGTCCAAGGTCACATGGCTAGTAGATGTGTCTTTCTTTATGTGAAGAATGTTATGTAACTGTTCATATAATTCCCATGTGTGTGTTGGCAGGTAGTCTCCCAAATATTTTATGCAATCTGTAGTAATTATAAATAGAATTTTTCTTTCTATGTCTTCTGGCTATTTATTTGGGGTTTGTTGTTAGGTTGTTTTTTTTGTTAATATAGAAAAATGGTAATAGTTTGTGTGAGTTTATATCTTGCAACTTTGTTGTCTGACCCACTAGTTCTTTAGAAGTGTTATTTAGTTTTCAGTTACTTTTTCATTTTTAATGTTAACATAATTTAAAATTACATATTATATGTATATAACTTTTATTGTATTATGATCTGTATTTGATGTGCTTATTTTTGCTTTTTTACATTTTCTGTGGTCTTAAAATGCCCATATATAGTTTTTTTTGTAAAGATGCTATATATAGTTACAATGTATATAAATTTCTTTCTATTCCCTTTAAGTAATTGCCAGAGATGTATCATCTATATTTTTTCTTAAGTTCTCTTCAGGTCTTAGACATCTTTATTTATTCATTTATCAAGAATTCAGGCCTGTATAACATACAGCCTGAAGTGGCCCACAGGCCAGATATTGTGTAGGCCTGTTTTATACTCTCTACATTTTTCATGGACTGCCATGGGCTGCCCAAAGTCCTTTGGTGGGTGCAAGCATCCTCTTGTTGTGCAGGCCTGCCCTAAGGGAACTTCACGTAATTAGTCTTGCTGAGGGATTTACATTTTCGTGGTCACCCGAAATCCTTTGGCAGGCTACAAGCTGCCTGTAGTGTGCAGGCCTGATCTGGATCTAAAGTCATACACTAAGTATAAATTATTATTTTACTATTTCACCCTCTAATTTTAGGAATCTTTCTTCAAAGAATTTAGATGCTGTGCTTTAGTGATATTGATTTGGTACCTATTGTGCTTTTGAGCATAATGTAATTTTGCTGCTTATCTCTTTGAATTGTATCTATGTTTATTGTAATTTTACATGAAATCATGATTGCTACCCCATGCTTTTTTAATTTTCAGCTCAAGCCTAATAAACTTTGCTGCAACCCATCATTTAAACTGCATGTGAATCTTTGTATTTAAAAGTGTGCTTCTGTCTTCATCTATCCATGAGGTCTTCTTCCACTTCATTGGTGAAGTCATCGCATTCATGTTCACAGTTTCACAGTTAGGATTGTGTTTTCCTCTAATTTATCCTCTTGTCTTTTTTCCTTTCCCCCTCCCCTACTTTATTCACAAATAGGAAGAAGATGGCAAAATAGAGGGAGTTTGTCTAAAATGTGAGCTTTTATAAGTGAAACTTCATCTTCTTTCTATGTTGTACCTCATGTTCCTTTTACCTACCTCTGATCCCAGGTTTTTACTTTTGTCTCTTTATTTTGAATTCTCCTTTCACATTCCTTCCAGAAACATTCAAATATATTTTGCTTATGACTGTTCCTTAACTTGACTTTTCCTACCTTTCTCTACCACCCCCTTGTCTCTGTCCCTTCCTATTACCTGTTTGACTGAAATATATTTCTACAACAATATCTGTATATGTGTGTGTGTGTGTTTGTGTATGTGTGTATGTTGAGGTGTGTGTGGGAGGAGTATAGCTATATTCAATCCTTCATCTGGTTCAGATGAAAATGAAGTTTATGGGATGCACATTCACCTCATCACTTCCTCTGTGACTGTACTGTTCTTTATTCCTACAAATAGTCGCCTATCCCTGTTTTTCATTTAAAAGTCCAAATCCACTCACAGACCTTCTATCATACCTGTCTTTATAATTCTTAAAGATATTAAAGTTCTAAGAAGACCTTTGTTTCTTTTTCTTATTTAATGAACAGATTATCTTTGTAAGCCTTTATTTGCTTTTTCAAGGCAGCTAATTGTCCAGTGGATACAGTGCTGGGTCTGGAGTCAGGAAGGCCTGAATTCAAATCTGAACTCAGATACTTAACTACTGGTGTAACCTTGTGCAGGTCATTTAACCTTTATTTGCCTTAATTCACTAGAGAAGGAAATGGCAAACCACTCTCCCATCTTTGCCAGTAAAACAACATGGACAGTATGGTCCATGGGGGTCACAAACAAAAAGTTTGGCCCAACTGAACCACAACCACAATGAGATATTAGTCTTTAGTTAATTTCTTTTTTTAAAGTTAATTTTTGTTTATTTTTAGTTTACACCATTCATTTCCATGAGATTTTGAGTTGCAGATTTTCTCCCCGTCTTTCCCTTACCCACCACCCCAAAACAGTGATCCCATGGTATTACTCCCTCCCCCAATCTGCTCTCTCCTATATCTTCCCCCATCACCCTTCTGACTTTCTGGTAGGGCAAGATAGATCTCCCTATACCAGTGCTTGTATATTTTATTTCCCAGTTACATGTAAATAATAACAACTTATACATATAGATGTGTATATATATGTGTGTATATATATATATACATATATATTTATTTAACCTTTGATTTTAGAACTTTAAATTCTAAATTCTTTCCCTTCCTCCCTTGTCACCCACCCCCCACTGGAAAGACAAGCAATTCTCTACAGGCCGTATATGTATAGTTACGCAGAACATCTCCACGATGGACATATTGTGAAAGACTGACTATATTT
>CM053594.1:332259169-332274608 GCA_028646575.1 Pseudocheirus occidentalis
AGGCCACCTTCCCTAACATTTCTTTTCATTAGTTGCCTCGATATTCTGGACTTTTTGTTCTTCCAAATGAATTTTGTCACTATTTTTTCTAGTTGTATAAAGTAATTTTTTGGTAGATTGATTGGTATGGCACTAAATATGTAATTTAATTTAGGTAAAATTGTCGTTTTTATTATATTAGCTCTACCCAGCCATGAGCAATTGATGTTTTTCCAATTAGTGAGATCTGCTTTTATTTCTGTGAAAAGTGTTTTGTAGTTGTGTTCATAGAGGTACTGGGTTTGTTTTGGCAGGTAGATTCAAAAATATTTTATAATGTCTGCAGTAACTTTAAATGCAGTAACTTTCTCTTACTATCTCTTGCTGTTGGAGTTCATTGGAAATATGTAGGAATGCTGAGGATTTATGTGGGTTTATTTTATATCCTGCAACTTTGCTAAATTTATTTATTGTCTCAAGAAGTTTTTTACTTGATTCTCTAGGGTTCTCCAAGTATATCATCACGTCATCTGCAAAGAGTGATAGTTTAGTCTCTTCTTTGCCTAATTTGATTCCTTTGATTTCTTTTTCTTCTCTAATTGCTACTGCTAACATTTCTAGTACTAGATTGAATAAGAGGGGTGATAGTGGGCATCCTTGTTTCACCCCTAATCTTATTGGAAATGCTTCTAGTTTCTCCTCATTGCATATAACGCTTGCTGATGGCTTTAAGTAGTTTCTGCCTATTATTCTAAGGAAAACTCCATTTATTCCTATACTTTTGAGTGTTTTTAGTAAGAATGGATGTTGTATTTTTCAAAGGCTTTTTCTCCATCTATGGAAACAATCATATGGTTTCTGCTAGTTTTATTGTTGATATGATCAATGATGCTGATGGTTTTCCTAATATTGAACCATCCTTGCATTCCTGGAATAAATCCAACCTGGTCAAAATGTATTATTCTAGTTATAAGTTGCTGTAGCCTTTTTGCTAATATTTTATTTAAGATTTTTGCATCTATATTCATGAGGGAGACTGGTCTATAATTTTCTTTCTCCCTTTTGTCTCTCCCTGATTTAGGTATCAGTACCATATTTGTGTCATAGAAAGAATTAGGAAGGACTCCTTCCTCACAAATTTTCCCGAATAGTTTGTAGAGTATTGGAATCAATTGATTTTTAAATGTTTTATAGAATTCACCAGTGAATCCATCTGGCCCTGGGGATTTTTTCCTAGGTTGCTCTTTGATAGCTTGTTCAATTTCTTTTTCTGAAATGGGGTTGTTTAAGTAATTTACTTCTTTGGTTAGTTTCGGCAACTTGTGTTTTTGTAGATATTCATCCATTTCACTGTTTGTCAAATTTATGTGCATACAGTTGGGCAAAATAATTCGTAATTATTGTTTTAATTTCATCTTCATTGGAGGTACATTCACCCTTTTCATTTTTGAGACTCAGAATTTGGTTTTCTTCTTTTTTTTATCAAATTGACTAAGGGTGTATCAATTTTATTGATTTTTTTCATAAAACCAACTCTTAGTTTTATTTATAAGTTCAATAGTTTTCTTTCAGTTTTATTAGTCTCTCCTTTGGTTTTCATTATTTCTAATTTAGTTTTTAGCTGAGGATTTTCAATTTGTTCTTTTTCTAGCTTTTTCAGTTGCATGCCCAATTCATTGACCTCCATTTTCTCTAATTTTTTCAAGTATGCATTCAGTATATAAATCCAGCTTGTTTATAATGACTTCTTAGATGAATTGCTATTATCTGTTTCATAGAATTTTGTTTAAAATTTTTAAATTAATACTCCTTAAGGTGGAGTTCTGTAGTTCTCTGTTGTTGCTTTGTCTTATGCTGGCTTGGTTATTAGAACTATATTTGTCTCATAAAAAGGATCTGGTACTTTATTAATTTTTGAGGATATTTGTATGGTATTGATACCAATAATTCTTTAAAAGTCTGTGAGTCTCTTAGGATAAGGAAGATTCCCCCCCTGCTTTGGGGGGGGGAGGGAATAGCTAATTCCTTGAAATTTTTTGATATTGGATTATTTAAAATTATATTTGGTTTTGTATTTTTTTGAAAATATTTGGGGGGGGGTCGAGCCAATATGGTGGCATAGAAGCAGCAAGGTTTTGCTGCTCCCATATAGCCACCTCAAATACCCATGAAATATGACTCTAAACCAATTTTAGGGCTCCAAAACTCACAAAAATACAGAAAACACATCTCTCGCTGAAGGCAGTTCGACTGGTGGGGCTCATCAGAGCAGGCTGGGAGCCAAAACCAGCCCAGCCTGAAAGCACAGCCTGGTCCCAGGGTGGTCAGGAAGAGCCACAGCTGGAGGAGTCTTCAGGAGAGTCAATTGGTGACAGCTGTAGCAGTTTCCACATTTATCAAGCCAGGAGAAATCAGGACTAAGAGAAAGGTCAGTGGAATTCAGCTAAATTTGGGGGAGAAAAGTGGGTCAGGCTGAACTGACCCCAGGGCAAGGAAGCAACAGAAGCAGCAAAAGCAGCAGCCACCTCCACCTAGTTGCTTCAGAGCTCCTGGCCTGCAGACTGCAGGGGGCTCAAGTGATTGTTCAGAGGCCAAGTGCTCTTGCGTTGAGTGGCCTAGATCCTGATCGTGTTCTTGGGTAGTGGTCCTGAGGTGCGTTTTCAGAGAGACAAAGCTGATGGGGATGGCAACAGCCCCCTAATAGCTGTGGCAGCTGTGAAAACCCCAGCGATTTGGGACAGAGCTTTTCCCTCTGGAAGCAGGTTCCACAGAGCCAAAACCACAAATAATTTACTGTCATCATGAGTAGGAAAAGGAAGCAAAGTAAGAACAGTAACTGAACTCTGGAATCCTTTTTGGGGGACAAAAAGGATCAAAGCATGGAATGGGAGGAATACAACACAGTCAGAACTCTTACACCACATGCTGCCAAGAAACATGAAGATTGCCTACAAGCCCTAGATCGGCTTAAAAAGGACATTGAAAACCAAAAAAGAAAAGTGGAGGAAAAATTGGGAGGAGAAATGAGAATGATGCAAGAAAGAGTCAACAACCTGACTGAAGAGAATAAGACCTTAAAAAACAGATTAATTCAAATGGCAAAAGAGGCCCAAAAAGCCAATGAGGAGAAGAATGCCTTAAAAAATCGAATTTGCCAGATGGAAAAAGACTCTCAAAAGCATTCTGAAGAGAATAATTCCTTCAGAATTAGAGTGGAGCAAATGGAAGCAAATGACTTTATGAGAAATCAAGATACTATTAAACAGATTCAAACAAATGAAAAAAATAGAAGGCAATGTAAAATATCTCCTTAAAATAAACACTGACCTGTAAAATAAATCCAGGAGACGCAATTTAAAAATTATTAGGCTACCTGAAAGCCATGATCAAAAAAAGAACTTAGAAAATATTTTTTGAAAAAAGTTTGAAAATATTCTTTTATGTTCTCAGTTTTATTATACACACACACAGATAACTTCTGATAATTTTTTAGAACTTAGTGATTTTTTTTTACTTCACCTTGTTTATTTGCCATTTTGTTCATTTGATTTTTTTGCTCCCTTTTTAATTTGCTTGGCTAACATGCTATAATTCTTTTAGTCATTTCCAAGAACCAGCTTTTGAAAACTGAGTATTTCTTTAGTCTTTTTGGTGTTTAGTTTACCTAGTTCTTTGATTTTCAGTCTTTGCTCTTTTGTGAAGTTCTTATTGTGGGTTTGTTTTTTGGCTTTCTAAATCCATATTGTTCATCTCTTCTTTTCTGTTTTGTTAATGTATTTTTTAGGGATATGATTTGATTCTGAAGACTGCTTTATCTGCTTCTCAGGAATATTAGCATTTTCTTTTATCATATTTTTCTTTTGCATAATTGTTACCATATTTTGTTCCTTGTTTTTTTCTTTTTATGTTGGATACTTTTGTTTTGGCTTTGATAGCATGATAGTAAATCCTTTTTTGGTTGTTTATTTTTTGTATTCACATGATGCCCAATACATTTTTTTGACCTAGCATTCCTTATTTTATCCTGTACTTGTGTTTGTTTTTTAGGTTTTTTTTTTTGGTAAGCAATAGTTTTTGGTAAAACAACAGAGTAGTTTTTATTTATTTATTTATTTACTTTCATTTTTTTTTAATTCAGTGCATTTACGTTTAAAGTTATGAGAGTTAGATTTATATTTTCTTCATTTGTCTTAAATATTCTTCTTTCTGAATTAGAGTTTTTATTGTTCTTCCTATGTAAAGACAGTCCTTTTCTCTAGAGTCATTTTTGCTTAATCTCATGGTTTCCTTGTTGCCACAGGATCACTTTCTCTTCTCCTCAACCCATGACCCATTTGCCAGTTTTCCTTAGTTTTGGAATTTTAATTTTAAAATTCTTTATTCCTTCATTTTATCTAGTTACCTAATTCTTCCCTTCTTGTTTCCTCTCAGTTAAGTTGTTGAGTAAAACTCTACATTAACTTCTTTTATTTACTATTTTTAAATTTTTGCCCAATTTTCTAAAAAAAGATTTCCTTCCTTCATTTATTTTATTAGTTGCCTTTTTTGTCTATTCTTGACTTGTGTTCTGTAGTTCATGGTCTTTCTTTAGTTTCTTTATTCCTTAGGGGATTAAATCTTCTAAAATACCTATTTTGAGTTTCCTCTTCTAAATTGTTTCCATGAGATTGCCTTGTATAACTTACCTCCTCCTCCTGTTTTTCTCTTGTGTCTCACTCTTAAAAGTGTCCATTCCTGCAGGAGACAGAGAAGATGGAAATATTACTCCTTGGTAGAAATTGTTCTGTGACCCCGATTGTGTGCTAAATTACTATCCTAGCTCTCTCATCATCATTCTTCCCCACCATTTGCCATGAAATCACTTTTCTGGGTCCATGCCCTCCCACCCTTGTGGATGTCACTGATCCCCCCACCCTGATAAGGCCTGATTTCTCTTCATCTGAGGCTGGAATGCTGCCCCTGAAGTTGCAAGAAGACTCTGAGGAAGTGATTTCTCTAACCACCAAAATCCCTGAAAATTATCACCAATCTTAAGTCTCCATCTCATTTTACAGAATATCTCTCTCCCTTCATGGGAGTTTACTTTAGTGCAACCCTCTCCTATCACTGAATCATGATTTTTCCCTTTCTTTATCTTTGTTCCAATACCTCCCTTTGCCACCTCATCCATCTTGTCTTCCATGATTCCACTATCCTCTTACTTCCTTTTCATGTGATCCTGTAGTCAACAGCTTAATTCCACCAGAAGTATTGATTAACCTTTGGGATTTTGTGAAGTTTAGGTGATGGTCTTCCTGACTTTTCCCTTTCCCTTTATTACTTTTAAGTTTTTCTTTCACTGTTTTCCCTTGTGTGTGTGTATTTTTTTAAGATTTTAAAAAATTTGGTATCTTTTTTACATTACTAAATTTTTTCTCAGTATCCTTCCTCTACCCCCTACACCAAGCCATATAGCAAATCATATTTTTAAAGAGTAAAAAGCAAAAAAGAGCAAAATTTATTAATACATCAAAAATGTCAAGATATGTGCAATGTACCACACTCTTGGTCCCCTCACCTCTGCAAAGGGGTCAGGAAGGAGTATCTTACTGGAAAAGAACCCAAAATCTCTTTTGTTAAATGTTGGAAAACGTGTTATCTAAAAAACCATCTGTTCAAAGAGTTAATCTAGTGCATTAAGACAATCTTTGTGATGATGCCCTAGATACCATAGCATATACGTTAAATAAATAAGGTGGCAATATGCGGTCTTGTATTTCTTTAGCCAATCTTCAATCAGTCATTTGTTCCACTTTTGTTTTTAACTGTTGCTTCTTCACTCACATGCATGTTCCTCAAGTGACAAGTATTTGGTACTCTCCTTGCTTTGAGGACTTGTCACATTTTGTTGTAATCCTCACAGTGAAAGACTTTAGTGTAGTCAATGAAGTGGAAGTAGAAGTTTTTCTGGAACTCACTTGCTTTCACCATAATCCAGCGATTGGTCTCTACTTCATTTGCCTCTTTGAAAACCACCCTGCTCCTCTGGTAATTCTTGGTTCATATATTGCTGAAGCCTTGCTTAGAGAATCTTAAGCATAACTTTGCTGGTATGTGAAATGAGTGTAATCACAAGTTATTTTGCTCAGACTGCCAAGATCAATGACTCTAAGGACATTTTTTTAGTTGGGAGATGTGTGAGTTTGGCCAACTTTTGACTTAGAAACTGTATGCTTTTATTTTTGGGGGGGACAACTTGTCTAATACCTGTTGCAAGGAGCCACAGAGAGGCCTGTATCACTGCACTTCAGAGTACATTGGTTGGATATGGATGATGGAGGGGGGGTATAAGATATATGAAGACTGAAAGGGAGGAAGGGTCCAGGTTATGGAGCACTTTAAAAGCCATACAGAGGATTTTGTATTTAATTCTGAAGGTAATCAGTGAGCCTGTGAAATTGATTGAATGGAGGGGGAAGATGACATGGCCTGACTTGGTCTTTAAGAAGATCAATTTGACAGCTAAATGGAAGACGGACTAGGATAGATCTGGGGAAGGCTACTGCAGTAGTTCAGATGTGAAGTAATGAGGAAGTAAGCCAGGGTGGCACAAATAGGCCATGTGAACATTTGGAGTGCATTCTCTAAATTTGCACATCTTGAATTTCTTTTGAGGGACTTTAATTCTGTTTTGTTCTTAAAGCACAGCACTTTTCTCTGATGAGGCCATACCATGCTGGATGGCCCCTGTGCCAGTGTCTCCCATGTCATACAATCAATTCCTGAGTTCTTAAGAGAGACCTTGAAAGTGTCTTTGTATAGCTGCTTCTGACCACCATGTGAACACTTGCCCTGTGTGAGTTCTCCATAAAATAATCTTTTAAGGAAGCATACATTTGGCATTCAAACAACATGGCCATTCATTGTAATTGCACTCTCTGCAGTAGAGTCTGAATGCTTGGAAGTTTAATTCCAGAAAGTACCTCAGTGTCACAATTTTTCTAAGACAATTCAAATGGAAGTGATTCAATTTCCTGACATGGCACTGGTAGACTGCCCAAGTTTCACAGGCATTCAACAACAAAGTCAGAACCGTGGCACTGTAGAGAAGTTTTGAATGTTGTGGATAAGTTTGTTTACCTTGGCAATATGCTTTCTAGGGATGTACACATTGATAATGAGATTGATACACACATTGCTAAAGCTAGGTCAGTGTTTGGGTGACTCCAAAGAAAAGTATAGAAGAGGTATTAGACTGACTAGCATCTATTCATCACAGTGATAAATAAAACATTCAAAAGAATGAAAATGACATGCACTATTAACTTCATTTCAAAAAAGTGATGAACTTAAAATGGAGAAAGATTCATACTTGTTTTGACATGGTCAATCTCATAATTTGTTTTATTGCTATTCAAGTAGGCCTTTATAAGTGCACAAATATATATATATATATATATATATAGAATATATGTATATAATATTTAAAATTTGTAATTTTTAAAAATTTGTGTTCAGATCTGGCCTGACACAGCTATCTGTGTGATTCTGGACAAGTCACTTAACCCTTTTTGTCTCAGTTTCCTCATTTATAAAATGAACTGGAGAAGAAAATGACAAACTACTCTAGTATCTTTGCCAAGAAAACTCCAGATGAGGTTACAGTCAGACACAACTCAAAAAACGACTGAAAAACAAACTAAGAAAACACAAATACAGCACTAATCACATCTAATGTATATGCTCATTTTGGGCTTGGAAGTGGCAGAGACAGATGAAAAAAATGAAAACTAAACCAAAAGCTACGTCTTCCAGGCTATGCTATATTTATTCAAATATGATTTGTTACCATGTAGTCATGTTGCTGTGAATTAAAGCTCAGACACTGAACTATGCTTCCAAGTAGGAATGATGGAAACATGCTGGATCATTTTTATGTATTTATGTATTCATGTATTATGTATATACAAAAACACATTGAAAAATGTCCTTCCTTAATGGGGTAGTATTGCTATTGATATTACTATTATTGGGAAATAGTGAGAAGCATCCATGATATTAAATGCACATGATTTAAGGTAGACAACGTTTGTATTTCTAAACGATGATATTGCCAAGATTCATGTTGTATAATAAAATTAAAACTATATCTGTAATATTTGGCAATGTTCACTTCATAATCATCACCAATCAGTCATGTCCAAGAAATCATATTTATGTCAGTCACAGCCATTATTTGATTTCTGGCATTAAGGGACAGTGTTGTCGCTTGTTCTTAAATAAAGCAATGATACCTCTGCAGGAACATTTGCAATGGGAAAAATATATTTATTTATGAAGAACCCTGTTTTATGATGCTTTTATTTGGTCATCCCTATACAACACAAAGATAAAATAATAGCAACTGTCTGGTAAATCTGAGTAATGAAGATAGATAATCTAGATTTGGCTCCTCAATTAATTTTCAATGTACCTACTCTTCATTACTTTGTGTTGTCTACATTTGACCATCAGTTACTCAATTTATAGCATTGTAGACATTTTACTAATACTGCACAATTTTCTTTCCCTTATGTTTTTCTTCAGGAGTATCCTACAGACCTGCAACCAGGCAGAAACATTTATTTATTTACTCATTCATTTATTTATTTATTTCAGGTAGAAAAATTTCTTTGTGATATTCATACCATCATAAAGGAAATGTATGTTTAATTACAAGTTTAATCTTCAAGTATTTCTGCAGCATCCTATCAGTGCCGAGCATTTATTTAGGACCTATTATGCTGAGCACTAAAATGGATGATACCTGTGTCTGAAAAATCACAGGAAGAATGTGATTCAGGCTTTTTAGTCTTAATTAATCCAGACATGCTTTTCTCCAAGGTGGAAGAGAAAGAAGAGACAGTGTAGCAACATCCAAAGAAAAAGGAGAATTTGTCACAAAATGTAATGTTAGTATTATACAATGGGTCAGCATTGTGCTCGGTATGAATATTCATACACTCTGTAGTCTCTTTTGCATTTACTGAAGATTATAAAGGAACACAGTTTAACTGGGTGAACCGTTAGTCAGGTGAGGGTTCTGTCATCTCCTCTTAACTCAGTGTTACCATGTTAGAGCATCCTGAAGCACCCAGTTCTTAAATACAAATGTTAGCTACTTTTTTACTAATGAAATAAGCAATCCATGTCTATACAGTAGGTCTACAAAATATGCAGACTCTCAGAACTAGGAAAACAATGATCTATTTAATCAACACGTTAGGGAAAACAGCTTTGAAAGACTTGAGAGCTCTGATCAATACAATGATAAACCATATTCCAAGCGAATGAAGATGAAATATCTACCTCCACTAGAAATATAATGAATTTAATTAAAATTAATTAAAATTCAGAAAGTTGCATGAATTTTTTGACAAGACCAATCTAGGCATTTGGTTGTTTTGAAGCTGAGAGCTTTATATTTCATTTTTACTCCCTCAGTGGAGGAACGGGAGTTAGTGGGCAGGGGAGAAATGAGCAAACTTTGTGTGAACTTGACTGGCTCCTTGGTACTTGAATTCTTGCTTTCTGGCTTCTTGCAGTATTTTTTTCTTTGACATGGAAGTTTAATTTTGGGTTGCTTTTTTTCAGGAGGTGAACTGTGTCTCTGGTAATGTAAGGCTTCTGAAGATTAATCCATGTCTAGACTCACTCCCCAGTGCCTGAAGACCTTTGTTTCTCTGTCTTAACCAGGGCTAGAAAATTGATTCACTGTTATTTTTTCCCCTTTAGTTTTCCAGACCAGGATGGTTCTAGTACTTTTCTGTGCCCTTATGGAGTGGTTGTGAGGTAGGGTGCTGGGCCATATTGCTTCCTTTTACTCTGACATCTTGTCTGGTCTCCAAAACAAATTATATGGAAATAATGATCAAATAGGTATATATAAACATGTGTGTGTGTGTGTGTGTGTGTGCCTACCACTGGGGTAGGCAGTTCTGAAGGGTGATGCAGCAGTGCTCCCTTTCTGAAGACCAGGATTTAAGCTTGGAATGTTTAAAAGGAAGATACCTCTGGTGTTTTGCCATGTCCTATCAATGAGACCCAAGATAAAATCCCACAGGAGGAGGAAAAGCTTAGCTGCTATAAGACAAACGAAATGCCATAGGAGCATTCTGTCGTTCAGAAAGGTCAAGTAGCACCTCAACTCAACTATAGCGAGAGAAATGGAGAAACACTTAAATGATGAATTGTATTTTATGATACTTTGTAGGTAAATATTTCATTGAAAATACAGAAGGCCTTCAATGCTAAGTATCGTGAATACTGAGCTACTGATAGTAAGTAAGGAGGATGAGGGAGATCAAAGAGAGAAAGGGAGCTCGTACATCAATAATAAGCAATTACAAGGAACCATTCCATTCTATTGTCTCTATGGAGCCTTCTTTACTTCACCTGATTAGCATACTATAATGCCAACCAGTGCAATGAAATCAAAGGCGTTTACCAGTTTATTATACCAGCAATTGCTAATAGATCCAAAGTTATCACATGTTCTAAGCATGTGAAAATATATTGTATTTTTAGCTAAAAATAAAAAGTCTCTCCTCTCTCTCTTCTCTGTCTCTCTCTGTTTTTGTTACTGTGCATAAGCCTATGAAGGTTAGAAGCAGGTAGGTAGTGAAGTGTATAGAGTGTCCGGCCTAGAATCTGGAGGACCTGAGTTAAATCTGGTCTCAGACACTTACTAGCTATGTGATCATGGGCAAGTCATTTAACCTTGTTAGCCTCAGTTTCCTCATCTGTGAAATGAGTTGGAGAAGGAAATGGTAAATTATTTCAGTATCTTTGCCATGAAAACCCCAAATGGGGTCATGAAGAGTCAGACATAATTGAAATGACTGAACAACAACTATGAAGGTTGCAACAAATGTTTTCCTACTTTTTATATACCAATGCATAATAAAGTTTATCAGTACCTGTCAAAAATAACATAAAAAGCAACGAAAAGTTCTATGTGAATTACACATTGAAATAAGCTGTCTATTAATAGTACTCTAAATTCACTTTACATATTGTGAAGAAATTAAAAAACAAAACAATAATTAAAAACATAGTTCTTTAGAGCTATAGGTACTTACCTCAGAAAGCAACTAAGTTGATTTAAGTTCAGAGGTTTTGACCTGAGGTCCCTGAATCTGTGTGTGTGTGTATATGTATATATACACATATGTATATACACATACATACATACATATATATGCCCTGACCCTTTAATACTCGTATGTGGCTCTTTCTGCATGTGGGCCGACCTGCCTGGAGACAGATAGAGGAGCAGTGTTTCAGTTCCTAAGACCATCAGAAATTGTGTTTTTCCATGGTCTTAGGCAACCCCTTTCAACCCCCAAAGGAGTTGCGACCCACAGGTTGAGAACCACTGGTCTACCTTTTGATTTAATATTGCTACAGCAAAAACAATCCTTGCAACCCATTTAGAGTTTAAGTTTACGTTCCTAGTATGACCAGCAACACCTGGGAGTCAACTCACCTTAATTATGGCACTCTGACAGCTATGTCAGAAAGTGTGTGTGTATCCATTGATTTTTCCTTGTGTATTAACAAGTAGATTGTACTGTCTTTCTGCCATTTAAGTAGTAAATTCTAGTTTTACATCTGGTGGTGGTAGTTATTCATTCATTTGGTCATGTCCGACTCCTTGTGAATCCATGGACCATAGCATGCCAGTCCTTTCTGTCCTCCACTATCTCCTGACATCTGTCCAAGTTCATATTTGTTGTTTCCATGACACTCTCTCTCCATCTCATCTTTTGCCATGCTCTTTTTCTTTTGCCTTCAGTCCTTCTCAAAATCAAGATCTTTTCCAGTGGGCCTGTGTTTTCATTATAAGGCCAAAGTATGTAAACTCCAGCTTTAGTATTTGAACTTTCACTGAATAGTCTGAAATAATTTCTTTTAGGGTTGACTGATTTGGTTTCCTTGCTGCCCAAGGGACTCCCATAAGTCTTCTCCAGCAGCATGATTCTAAAGTGTCAATTCTGCAACACTCAACTTTCCTTATAGTATAGTTCTGACAGTCATACATTGCTTTGACCATAGCTTTGACTGTATAGACCATTGTCAGCAAGGTGATGTCTCTGTTTTTTTAGTGCACTGTCCAGATTTGCCACAGCTTTCCTCTCAAGGAGCAAGTGTCTTTTAATTTCATGGCTTGCAGCTGCCATCTGCAGTGATCTTTGAGCCCAAGAATATTAAATCCGATACTGCTTCCATTTCTTCTCCCTCTGTTTGCCAGGAAGTGATGAGACCATTTGCCATGCTCTAAGTTGGGTTTTTTTTTAATGTTAAGCTTCAAGCCAGCTTTTACACTCTCTTATTTCACCCTCATCAGGCTTCTTAATTCCTTTCTGCCATCAGAGTGGTATCATCTGATACTGAGGTTGTTTGTATTTCTCTGAGCAGCCTTAATTCATCTGGCCTGGCATTTCATGTTAGTGAAATATAAGTTGAATAAATAAGGTGATAAGATGCAGTCTTGTGGTGCTCCTGTGTCTAGAAGGGCCTGAGAAACACCAAAAGCTATTCAGTGATATTTACTTGATTTCAGTTGAGAAGTGTTCATGTGAGTAAGATAATTTAATCAATATTTACTACCATATTATTTCTTATGTATATATTTGAAGATCCAAGATCATGAGAGTAGAAATAACCAAATGTAATCATTTTGTAAGTTATTGCTTGTATTCAGTCATTTTTAATCCTCTAGAGCTGAGGTTTAACTGTATTTGTGAGTGCTTGTTTTTGTTTAAGCTTTCAAATCAGTTTACTTTAGATTTTATTTTGTTTTTGTAGCCCATTCCTACTTAAACAGGAGAGTCAAGAACTTACTCTTTGCTAAAATTTAACCTAAGAAATAATGTAGGCCATGGAATAATTTCTTAGCAGAGGATGAAAGTGTATATACAGGGGAAATATACCTGGTTAGAAGTAGACTTGGTTAGGACCATTTAAGGTAGAAAGTTTATATAGTAAATGTGGAGGTATATGACGAGTCTCTAGACTCACTTTGCCTCTCCATTCATTAGTTTTGGGAAAATATTTATAGATTAGTATAGTTTAGGGATATAAGTAGTGGGTAATTATATCATAGGATATAAGATTTGGAAGGCACCAGGTGTTGGAGATGAGAGAGAAGACAATGATTCATAATTTCTCATAGACTAAGACCCTTTGGCAAGTAGAAAACTCAGACTTTATAGAACAGAGTGGGATGAAAAAATGGTTTCAGTTATTCTAGTGATCAAACGAACTTAACCTCAACTTTAGGAAGCAAAAATACCATCCATATCTATGCATTAATCTCTTAAGTGTGTTGTGGTGAAGTATTAAGATTTTTTTAAATGAGACGTCCTGAATTAGATCTTAAAGGGAAAAATATACCCTTCCTACAAGTATGTAAACTTAGTCTTCAGTTGTTGTGTTCATCCTTCATTCTTGAAGAGGACCATGACATCAGGGAAACAATGACATGACTTTGCAGTTGTCGACAGTAATATAGCTCTGAAGGATGATTTTCCTTTTTTTTTCTTTTGCCTTTTTTTTGAGGGGCAAGTGACTTGCCCAAGGTCACACGGCTAGTTTTGTGGTTAGTGTCTGAGGCTGGATTTGAACTCAGTTCCTCCTGACTCCAGGGCCGGTGCTCTATTCACTGTGCCACCTAGCCACCCCTGAGGAATGGTTTTCAACTTCAAAATTATTTTTCCCAGAAGATTTCACCGCTTCCCTTAGTAACTTTTTATATTTAATAATCCTTATTGCCAAGAAATTCTTTCATATATCTAACTGGAATCTATTGTGAAATTTTAGCTTTCCCCCCACCCCCCGTTCTTAGTGAATATAAAGAATAGCTTATTATCAACATTCTTATGAGAATCATTTGTATATTTAGAAAAGAAATATTCATTTAATTCATTTCATGTGTCAATGTTCCTCACTACTTCAATTAGGTATTCTTGAGGTTATTCTTGGCCATTGCTGCCTTCCTACCCACCCTCAGACCACTCAGAATTTTTCCTTCATTGCTTTTTTATTGTTGTGGGGAAATTATCTTTTTGGTGACTACATAAATATATCAAGAATTCATACTCAAATTCATACTCATAAGTAGAAAGTAGTATTTTCGCTTTGCACATGTGTCAGTACATTATTTTAGGCTTTGTCATATATAAAGGGGAAAATTTTGTCCAAAAAGCTGTCCATCAGTCTTCTTTTTCTCTACCAGAATACAAACAAATTTGCTTACCTTTCAGTTAATTTCAGTTGTTTCATTTATTTTATTGTTTAATTTGTTTTGATCTCATGAATTTTGATTTTTTGCAAAGGTTTCAGTCATACATGACTTTTAAAAGTGTACTTTCTCAGAATCTGAGTTTGCTTAATGGTAATGAAATGCCCTCATGAAGTTACCTGAAAGTTATATTGGTTGTTAGGACATATGTTAACAGACATTGTATCCATTGAGCTAGAGGTTCTAAGTTCCTACAGAACCTTTATAAACTGAATAGTAACCCAGGTGTGTGAAATAAATAATGGCACTTTGTAATAGCAAGCAAAGGAGTACTTAGCTCCTTGTTTCACTTATTCAAGTATATTAACTTCTCATTTCAGCTAGTGTCTTTGAGCTTTGACTATGATTATATCAAGTCTTTGGTAGAAACAGAACCACAGTGGGAGGAACTTGCCAAAATACCATGGAAAAGCAGGAGCACAAGCAAGGACCAAGTAGAAGTGGGAAGAATGGCTGTGGTGCTGGCACTTTGTCTGTGTTGATGTTACTTTATTAGACCTGTCTGCTGATAGAGGATACTGCTGTTGTTACAGAAGCCCTGGGTTTTTACTGCTGGTTCAGAAACCCTAAACGAGGGCTTTCTTGTTGTCTTTGCAGAAGTCCTGAAGGAGGGTTTCACTGGTGTTTTCAGAGGTCCTGGGATTTAACTGATGATTTGTGTTGATTTCTCAGACAAAGGCTCTGTCTGCTGGTCTGTGTTGATTTCACAGGCAGAAAGTGAATTGATGATAGAGCCAGCAGTGTTTGTGAACATTGTTGTAACTCTGCTAAGCTTGATGGGTGGAGCTGGACCAGGAGCTGGGAGCTGCCTACCTGTGAATCCCAGGGACAGTTGGGTGAATTCAGGCAAGAGCTGGGAGCATAGAAGAAAAATCATGGAGCTTGGAAGTCAAGTCTCAAGTCAAAATGAAAGGACCTCTCCTTGGGTACTTAGTGCTGACTGACAAGATCATGATTTACTATGACCTAGGGGTGGGAAAACTTTGTACTTTGTACTCTTTAAGGATGATTGTTTCTTAAGGATGATTGAATTAAGGATGATCAGAAGTCAGTCTCCAGTCAATAAGAAAGAAGACTATAGATAGGTACTTTACATTGATTGTTCAGATTGTAACTTAATGAATGATAGCCTTTGTT
>CM053594.1:332274708-332298261 GCA_028646575.1 Pseudocheirus occidentalis
CAAAGATCACAAACTATCTGTGCCTACCCATCCTACATACCTCTTGTTCATGGCCTCCTCCAAGTTCCTCCATTTCTCTTGCCTGGCTACTTGTCGTCCCTGGCACTCATCATTTGACACACCCATCTTTTCTTCCTATAATACATGTACCTAATGACATCCTTTCCTCTTTTCCTCCTCCAAAGCTCCTGAGTTTTTATATGTTGCAACTTATTTATACCTAACATATGAATCTCCATTTCCCTCTATGCAATGCTCATTTTAAATTCTTTAGAGACTTACATTCCATACATAGAAAAATTTTATCCCCCATTTGCACTTCATAAAGTTGATACTGTTACACCTTGAGTAAGAGTATATATTGAAAGGTAATGAGAAACTGAAATTTTGAGGCTTTTAAATAAAAATCATGTGTAATCTTGATCATTGGTGGGAATGCTATCAAGGAGTTTCATGCACTGGACTAGAAGGAGTGGGGAACTAGATAATATCGAGTCATATAAATTCAGATCTTGGAGCTTGCGTCTTTAGGAGGAAGGGATCATCTAATAATTAGGACCTCAGTTTCCTCATCTGTTAGACGAAAGAGTTGGGCTAGATGTCCTCTAAGACACCCTTTAGCTCTAAATCTGTGATCCTTCATTCTCAGCTACCTTGTCTACTAATGACCACAGTCTAGCAGTAGGATTATCTGGTAAATAAATAAAATGGAAAGTGGAAAAAAAAAGAAAGTGGAAAAAGATTTTTTTATGTGTTGCTATTTCTACCTGGCTGAGTGAACCCTGTTGTGGTCCTGGATGAATCAATCTCTCTCTCTCTCTCTCTCTCTCTCTCTCTCTCTCTCTCTCTCTCTCTCTCTCTCTCTCCCTCTCCCTCTCCCTCTCCCTCTCCCTCTCCTCCCTCTGTCTCTCTGTTTTTCTGTCTCTCTCCTCTGTTTCCTCTCTCTGTCTCTCTTCCTCCTCTCTGTCTCTCTCTCTCTCTCTCTCTCTCTCTCTCTCACATCATACATATTTAGACCTCACTTTTAACCTCTGAATACATGCTCAGAATTTATGCTGATTTTCGGACAAATCAGCAACTGCAAAACAAAATTAAAGGAATAGTCAGCAAGGTTAGAATGTTCTCCTCCTTCTAAATTCTTAGGCATTATTCTGATTTTTAAAAATATCATCCAGACCTATTGGTCAGCCCTGATTGTCATAGCTCCTGTATTCCATGACTGTTTCTGAAAAGAACCACATCAAAAGTTTGGTTTTCTCCCAAACCTCCAGAGGAAGAGATTTTATAAAGATCATAACTAACATTTATGTAGTGATAAGAGCTTTCGTTTTTAGAGTCCTTCATAGTTTGAAAAGTTAATCCAAGTGTAGCAAAGACTCTAGAATTATCTTTCCATCCCCCTCCTCAGACCCTGGTTCTCAGGGTAACCCTGAGGAGATGGGGATGCTTTTCTAATGCTAAATCAGAATCCTTTAATAGTGCATTAACTTCGGTGATTACCAACTTTTATCAGTTTGTCAGTGAGACAATCAACGTTTAGGAAGGGGTGTTTATTATGTTGGTGTAGTAAGAACAGTTTGGATAAAATATCCTCCCTGCCCACAAAAGTCTGTAGTATACTTTTCCACCAGTATAGCCAGGGTAAAGTGAGCTCGGGCTTACAAAACACATGTGGCATAGTGGTAAGTACCAGTTCCTTGTTTCTGGAAGTCTCTTTCTCTCCTTAGTTAAGTTCCCTCTAGTCATACTATAGCTTTTGACTAGATTCATTGTAGAGTCTTGAGTCTGCCTTTCCTCAGTGAGTCTACTTTTCCCAGCTCCAGACCTACATTCTGCTTCTGGTCATTGCTGGCCCAGGGACAGTGCTAGGACACCAGTAAGTCTCAACTTCCCTGACCCTCCAAGTTCACAAAGTCCTCCTCTAGTCAAGGGGGAGCAGAGAGACCAAAGCTCATTTTCTTCCTCTCAAAATAGTTCTCTTTCAGGGCTTTGGCTGAAAGGTCTCTTCCTCTCTGCTGCTGGACACTTCAGTGCTTAGATTTTACACTGACTTCCTATTTTATAGAAGACCTATGGTGATTGATTGATTGATTGATTCCATAGAATTGTTCTCATCTGATCAAGCTAGTTTTCTTTGAGTAGGCTGATTAGATGATTGATTCAATGGACAGCCCCCTCCCCCATCCTTAAACTTCTTGACAAAAATTTTGTTAAGAAACTACTACAACGTGTAAGGCATGAGAGTCAGTATGACAAAGGAGTAGCTTTGGAGTGAGGAAGTCTTGAGTTCAAATTCTATCTTAACATACTGGCTATGTGACCATAGCCAAATCACTGAACTCAGTTTGCTGGGCAGTATTTTAAGACTATAATTTGTAGCTGATTTGGTAATCTACTCTGGTGGAAGGAGTAGGTCTGGATGAGAGAGAAAAAGAGAGAGAGAGAGACAGAGAAACAGAGAGAGACAGAGAGAGAGAGAGATGAATAGACAAATCTGTTCTAGGTAGTAGTGATAGAAAAAAAGATGAAAAAATGACTCAGTCCCTGCCTTCAAGGACACTGTGTTGGAATAAGGGGCTAACGTATACACATAAATCTTATAGAGTCTTAGAAGTGAAAAGGGCAAAGGGAGAAATCGAAACAAAGTGCCCTAGGAAAATTTGAGGAGGAGATAACATTTTTGGTTGAGGGAAACAGGGAAAACTTGACGGAAGGGGTGGCAAATCTTGAAGAAAGTGATGAGAATGATCAGATGGAGCTTGGGAAGACAGACATTTACAGGCATGAGAGATGAGCTGCAGAACTACAGAGGGTGGTAGAGGGCAGGACAGCATCAGGGAAATGGAAGATATTCCAGTTTGGCTAAAGTAGAACCTAAGAGTGTTTATAAGGGCCTTATTTGAATAAGGGTAATAGAGTAGAAACAGGTTGTAGAGGACCTTAAATGTTAGGTTCAAGAGTTTGTATTTTTTTTTCCTACATACAATAAGGAGTTTTGTCATCCAAACGCTGTTTGATGGAGATTGAATGGGAGCATGCTGGAAGAAAAAAATAGTTTTGTCTAGGGTTGCTATTTCTGAATCAATCAGACATTTAACCAACTCTCTGCTTCATTTTTTGTGTCCTGTATCTTGCATTATGGGGAAGGGGAGTATTCCATGGAAAAGAACTAGATGATTATTAAGAATGGGGTCCAGAAAAATTCTGCAAATGTTATTTCAGGGTTTTAGGAAAATATTAATTACTTTTGTAGGTTGTTGGTCTTTTCCCAAAAAAGGCAGATTTGTGTTCTTACACTATGTGAAAGGTTTAATTATTTTAGTGAAACATCTTTGATTTTCCTCCTTGCCCATCCTAGGCTATAATAATGATGAAATTCACAGGGTCTGCTGTCTCACTAACCAGAAATTGAAGTGTTTTTCATACTATGAACCATGTAAACTGGGTGGCTGACAAAGAAAGTTGTTTTAAAACTGCAGGAACCACATCAGGTTTCTTTATCTTATGATCACATGACAGAATATCAAGATTGGAATTATTTTCACAGCTGAAATGAACTGCCCAATATACTACAATTGGGAATTTGCTTAGATAAGCAAAAATGTTTGAGTATTTTCATTTTAAATTTCTGGTTAAAGTACAGATCTGTAAAAAGTAAGCGCACTTGGAGTTTATACTGCACTTTTCATCGGATTTATGAAAATTCTGTTTATTGGAACTTCTCACATACACTCCAAAAATGAATATGGTTATAACTAGAATTTAAATATGTAGAAACCAGAGAATTCACCAAACACATGAAAATGATAGAGCTGATATTTAATATGGGATACATGGTAGGAATGGTGATTTTTTTTTATTAGTTCAGTTATATGTTAAATTTGGTTTAATATGGGGGCAGCTAGGTGGCACAGTGAATAGAGCACTGGCCCTGGAGTCAGGAGGATTTGAGTTCAAATCCTGCCTCAGACGCTTAACACAAAATTATCCATATGACCTTAGGCAAGTCACTTAACTCCAATTGCCCTACCTTCCTCCCTCCAAAAGAAAAGCAAAAAATAAATAAAGTTAAAAAAATTGGTTCATTATGATCTTGCTCTATTATTGTTTGTTTGGCTTTAGCATCTATGTTTTGCTGTTTATCAAAAAGACAACGTGGGTCAGAGGGAAGAACAGGATGTCTGAGTTCTAAGCCTTCTGGCTAAAACTAGAGGAGGGATAGAGGAGAATGACAGTAGGAGCAACTGACATTTTCATAGCTTTGTAAAGCTTCTAAGCCCTTCACAAAACAAAACATAAGTTGAGCCTTACAAAAATCCTTTGAAGTAGGTACTACAAGCGTTATTACATTCATTTTAAAGGTGAGGAAGCTGGGGCTCAAAGACGTGAAATGAAGCGGAAGGGGAGCATAAATCAGTAAGTAGCCAGGGTGGGGTTATAGCCCAGGCCCAGCATACACTGAATAGAGAATGATGATGCTTCTCAGAGAAGGGGATAGAAGCTAAGGCAGATAGACAGACAGATAGATAGATGAACAAATAAATAGCCAGAAGAGCAGATATCCTAGTAAACTGTGGACCATGTGTAGATTTCCTAACAGTATTAATTCATAAGGCTAGTCTTCTAGTTTAGTTTAGCCAAGGTTATCCTGCATGTCAGATGAAAAGCTCAGAAAAGAATTTTTTAAAAAATTACCTTTGTCTTGCCAAATATTTACATGTACCCCTAATGTTTATATTGAAGCTCACTGTTTGATATGCAAACATTTTAAGTTCAAAATTGTCATGGGATAGTGGGAAGCAAATTGATAACTATTTAAAAAAATGTTGCTAATTCTGTGTGTGTGTGTGTGTGTGTGTGTGTGTGTGTGTGTGTGTGTGTGCTCTCACTTTTCAGGAGAATGCCCCTGTTCCGAGGGAAGTTAATCGAAAAAAACAAGACGAGATTGCAGCTGCATCCCTGATTCTGCTCAGTGGTGCTGGACACTGCTCCACAAGAATCAATTACCTCTATACTTTTTAATCATAAGTCTTCCATTTGTATTACATATGATGTATGGGTAATGATGAAGTCATAGTGTCATATATGGAAATTGTTTCTGTGTAAATCATCAAGTATAAGAAGAAACTATGGGACTCTGAGCCTTCCTTTAGAGAATTACAGTGGACAAATATGTATCATAAAATCAGTTTTTAATCATTCTGACTTCAGTGAAAACTCAGAATTTCACACTGTGAATCCACGTTTACAAACATTACAGGTGGGCCTTCAGGCCTGGTTCTCCTACAACATTGTCTTCCACTATTCACACTCTTACTGTTCATATGCATCTGGTAAATTTTTACTTTCCACTCACATAGCTCCCAACTGCTCCTTGCAGAGGCTGAGAGTCCCCATTTTTTTTTCATTTAGATGTAACAAGCCTAGTAGTTTATGTTCATCAATTGTCTGTATATCTCTATATTTTATCCATGTACTCTTTTGATGTATAGAAGTAGTTTGAAACTCATTGTTTCCTTGTGGTAAGTGATTGAGATGCTGCCACAGGATTTGAGACACTGATGAATGGTGCTATTTTGGACTTTAAACATGCTCCTTGGCAAGGTAGCTCTGATGGAGTTATTTTTTTTTCCATGTCCTAAGAAGGTGTTGGTACTTTGTTTTCTTGAATGTTGTTCTTTAGACTGGACTGACATGTTTTCTTGTGTCTTCAGTGTGGCTTTCTTATTCAATGTTGTAGGGAGAGTGAATACTCCTAAAGCCTGTGAAGCACTGCCATTACAGCAGTGTGCTCACATCATGCAGTTGTAGCGGGAGCAACCACAAAATGTAATTTACTTATAAATCTCCTCTCTGTACCCTTGCCTGCCTAACTTAGAGAAAAAAGAAGCAATAATTTTACAAGGGTTTTTATGAAACTCTTTTTTTAAATTACAATTTGGAAGACATTTGGAAAAGGGGACAAGTTTTTAAATGAGCTCTTTAAAATCCATAAGAATATAACTCAATCCTTAAAAAATTAAAGTGGAATGTTTCATTTTTTTTTAAATGGCAGAGCAGGTATTGGCAGTCCTATCAAGATGTAGGTTTTACATTTTTGTTCTTGTTCCCAGTGAAACTGACAAAACAATAAACCAGACGACACCATCTACTCATGAAATGTTGTGTTAGCCGCGGTCTGAAAGCCCACCTTAATTTTTTTATATAACTCTGTCTTTTTAGCTCTTCCTTTGACAGGGCAGGCCTTGTTCTGAACTGTTTAGCTTCTGACTGTTAAATCCCACTGCATGCACTTCATTTCCTTCTCTGCCTTTTCCTTCCCACTCCCATTGTATCCCCTTTCTTGTGCATTTCCCCAACCCTCTTTTTGTTAGTTTAGGTTATACCAGCTGTGCTGTATATAGAGCAAGAAACCCTATTTAGCACTTGTGGCATTGATGAATTGTTACAGTTGTGTATTGCTGAACATGCAGGCTTTTGTAATGATGTGATCTTTAATAATGCACTACAAGTATCCATTGTATTTTAGCTACTTTAGTCGGGTTTGTTCAATAAATAGGAAAACTATAAGGGTGACGAAGTTGACTTTGCTCATCTTTGAGGAGACCTGTCACTGAAAGCTGTATGTTGGTAAATCCATGTTACTTCACATGTGCCAGATCAAGCAATGAGCATAAAAACACCAAACAATTAATCTCCAAGATGCTGAATAAAGTCTGCCCTTTTTCCATTTCCTTTTTTCTTTCTTTGTTGTTGAATATCTATGTGGGTAGGAAAAAGAAACCTGAAAATTTAATTTGTTTTGGAAAATTACACATAGAATCGACTCTATTCAAAGGCCCTACAGACTTGCCCATTTCTGATTCCCTTGTCCCTTTGGTAACATGTACTCCCTCTTCTTGTTTCTCCCTGGTTCCAGTCTGCCTGGATTCCTGATGCCCTCATCCCCTCTCCTTCTCTCTCTTTTATGACCTTAATTCCAAGATATATGAAAGAGAACAGCTCCATTTTTGTACTGATACGTTTTGTTTTCATATCTTAATTTCCCAATATATTCTTTTCCATTCCTCTCCCCTTCTAACAATGAAAGAGAAATTGAAAAAAAAATGAATAAAACCAATACATCAACTAAGTCTATCTGTATACGATTTATTCTGCCTCTGTAGGTCTCCCACTTCTTCAAAGAAAGGAGAGAGATGCATTTTCCTGTACCTTCTTTGGGACCAAGCTTGTCATTATAATTACAGAGTTTTAGGTCTCCGTGTATTTTGTTATTCTTCTTTTCGTTTATATTGTGGCAGTCACGTATATTGTTTTCCTGGTTCTGCTTTACATCTATCTGTAGATATCTTCCTGTGTCTCTGTTCTTTGTAGTTCTCATTTCTTACGACAGCTACCCTGTGAGTGATGGGTAATATTCCAGTGTATTCAGCTACCATCTTTTCCTTAGATGTTCTACAATCACGTGTGCACCTGTTTTGTAGCCACAGAAAGTGCTGCTACATATATTTTGTTGTATGTTGGACCTTTATCTCTAAGGATGACCTATATAGAATTTACACTTTGTAGTGTCAGCATTTTAAACATAATAACAACATTGTGAGGTGGATAGTATAAACATTGTTACCCCCATATTATAGATGAGGAAACAGGCTCAAAAAGGTTAAACCATTTACCCAGAATCATACAGTTGGTAAATATCAGAGTTGAGACTTAATTTTGGAATCACATCATTCTCAAGGGATGAAGGGATCTAAGTGTTCAAGCAAAGAAAGAGTGGGGGGGCATTTGGGCCTTTCTGAAACCTCTAAATGCCTCTGAAATGATAAGGAACTGGCAGTTGCCTGTATTCTCAGATCTTGAGAAATAGTAGAAATGAATGGATCTGGCTTAAAGAGCAATGTTAGTGCCTTTTCCATTGTGGGGCTAATGAAGTATCCACAGATGGTCCTAAAGTGCTATTTTAGCCAGGAAATTAGATCACATATTCTCAAGAATAAGAAAGGATCTCAGAAGCCATCTAAATCAATTTGTACCTCATTAAGAATCCATTTTGTAATATCTTAGTTAAGTTATGATCTAGTCTTTGCTTGATGATCTTGATAGTGTGAGGGAATTCACTACTTCTTGAGGCAACCTATTCCTCTTCAGGACAGTTTTATTAGGAAATTCTTTTCATCGAAATGATTTTTTTCCTTCTACCCATTGCTTTTTAATCTGTCTGCTCTGGCTAATTAAGATAATCCAATCCCTTTTATACATGATAGCATTTCATATACTTTTGAAGATAGCATCATGGCCCTCACTTGTCTTCTCATCTGTAGACTAAACATTCATAGTTCTTTCAATTGATTCCTGTGTGATAGGGACTATTCTCTCCCTCCACCATCCTGGTCACCTTCCTCAGGTTGCATTCTAGGTTGTGAGTGTTCTTCCTGAAATGTGGTGCCCAAAATGAATGAACAAATGAAAAAAAGCATTTGTTGAGAACTTCCTATATGCAAATTGCTAGAGTAAATCATGACTATGCAAACAGAAAAGAGTCTCCACATTCCAATAATAGTGGAGACAGAACATATGGAAAGTTTCAGCTATGAGTCAAATGGAAAAGTCCCATGATCCTTTGGGTGCAGCAACAAAACAAATGATAATTCTTGTTTATTGTCATTTTCACTGACAAATCATATCAGTTTCTGATGTTGAATCCTTTGGCAATGCATATGACTTTGGTGACAAGAACTCTTCTTTCCAGGCCCTGAGCAACTGTAGCACCTGTATAAGGACTTGACAAGCTAAGGTGTTGCTTCTAAGGATGATGGTTTTGGGCATCATGGTGGGAACATTGCTATTTCCGTGGCTTCTGGGTTTAGGGTCCTGCTCTTATCCCCTTCAGGTTCTTAGAGGGTATGGTAGCCAAGGTGGTCACAGTGGTTTGACTTACCCAACACATGCTGCCTTATCTCTCTCCCTCAGGATGTCTTACTACTTCAACTAGACTGGTCTGCTTGCCCTCTGGGTGGCAGGTGCTTGTCAGTCGTTGGGGATGACTGACCCTTCACAAGAATTACTTCCTAAAATTCTGACTATGAGAGGCAGCCTGGAAGCACTGGTAGTCTGGGAAATCTCCCCAGGTTTTTGTGCTTATCTACCTATTGGTGGTGTTTGATATATAGATGTTGCTGGTCACGAAGGTGGATCACGTCTCCACAATTTTTTCTCCCCTCAATGAGAACTTTGAAGACTGGGCTGAACTGTGCACAAACACTTGTGCATGATGCATGACTTGTTTCCTTCATTCATGCTTTTGCTTCTTTGTTGTGCTGAGGGGAGTTAAAATTAGAAAACTTTTTGTCCAAATAACATCTGAGTAGTTCACAAAAATATACATCACAGTTAAACTTCCTGTCTGCCATAGTTTAGTGTCTACTTTTCCCTCAACCTTAAAAATCTGTGTCAAAGAAGAAACAGGTTCATTTTATTGCCAGCCAGACCAGGTTGGATTTATAGTGCTTTACAACTTAACAAAATACTTTTTTCACAACATCTTTATTTTATATGTAGCAGCCGTGTGATATGGGCCTATGCTGGTGAATAGAGTTTTGGAGATGTCTCTTTGACTCCAAACACATAAATGGATCAGCTACACTCCCAACATGTTTTTCCTTGGTTGCCTTCCCCTACTGGAGAAATGTTTGTTCTTTGAAACTATGCCCCAGGAAACAATGGGAAAAAAACCTATTGTACAGGCTTCCTTTTCGTTAGTCACAGCCCCACCCACCCCACCACCTGGCCAGATCACCAAGCTCACTCCTGGAGAAAACTCCCAGTTTCTGAGTCCCCAGCCAGAAAACTGTTCTGTCAAATACCACAACTGTAAAATGATCTCTTGCCTCCTCCATTGTGCATGATTTCTCTCTGCTGATTCCAGCAAGGTTACATATAAGTCATCAATGCAATGGTTAACTATGTTTCTGATACTTAATGACAAACCAAACAAACATAAGCACATTTTAAAAAGCTTTAGAAAGTCGGCACTCAACTTTGGGGGCTTATATGGAGGTGGAGAGGGCATTACCAGTATTAAACACATACTCTCCAAATGTCTTAGTATCCGAATTCATGAAAGAAACCTTGATTGAGCTATTAGACTATGTCCACAGTAATGCAATAGGGATAAGGAGACTTCAGCATCTTTATCTCTCAATTTTAGATGAGTTTAGTAGAAAGGTAAACAAAATGGAAGATACAGCAGAAACTAGATATAAAAGACTTAAGACACCTTCTAAATGCTACTGCAAAAAAGCATGTATTTCTCAGCACTCTCACACCTGGAACTTATTAAAAATTAACCATATATCAAAGCATAGAGATATTGCAAACAAACGTAAAAAGGCAAATATAGTAAATACGACCTTTATAGATCATAATACAACAAACATAGTCATTAGTTCAAGAACCACAATGTAAAGACGCAGACTTGAATGGAAACTTAATGATGAAATTCTAAATACTTAATGGATTAAAGGACAGATCATAGCAATTATGATTACATAAAAGGAGATAGTGAAGAAGAAGGAAATGATGAAATAAAATACCCAAACTTCTAGGATTCAATTAAAGCAGTCCTCGGGGAAAAAATTGTATCCCTAACAACATAATTAGCAAAATAAAAAAGATGGAATTAATGAACTTGGTATATATCTAAAAAATGAGAAAGTCAATACATAAGCACAAAAGAGGAGATATTAAAAACTATGGAAAAATGGATAAATTGGAAAACAAACTCCATGAAAATGGTCAGTATAATTAAAAGTAATTCATTGAGAAGACTAATAAAATTGATGAACTAATTGTTGATCTGATGAAAAGTAGAGGGCAAAGTGCAATTCTAATTTATACTAAGAAAAACTCCTATGAAGCAGAGTTATAGAGGAACCTTTTAATATCAGAAAATCAGTGAAAACTAGAGAAGAATAAAACAGAGCAATAAAACCATAGGTCTAGATCATTAATGAATATTGAGTCCAAAATTGTAAACAAAATTCTGTCCAACAGATTACAGTGATTTATTCATGGAGTAAATTATTAAAAGCAAGGGGGATTTATATCCATGGATGCAAGGAGGGTTACATTAGATAAAAATGTAAACATCATTATCTTAAAAAACCAAGGTATATAAAACCACATGATTCTCTCAATAGATAGAGAGAAAGCCTTTGACAAAGTACAGCATTCATTTATTCTAAGAACCTTATAAAGTAAAGGCATAGAAGGACATATTAAAATATAAAAGACATATACTTAAAAACAAACCACCCAAGCATCATATACATGCAATGAGGATGTACTAGACCCCTTTCCAATAAAAATAGGAGTGAAAGAAGGAGGCTCACTCTCCCCATTATTGATATATATAGTTCTGAAAATGTTAGCAATGGCAATGACAAGAGAAACACATTAAAGGCATAAAGACAGAAGAAGGGGGAAAAACTGTCTCTGTGCTGATAATATGATGATTTCCTTGGAAATTCCCAGGGAATTAGCAATGACGGTAATTGAGACAATAGCTTCAATTAAGTTTCAGGTTACAAAATAAACCCTCAAAAATCAACTACATTTTTATATAATAATAAAAATCCAAGAAGTAGTAACAGAAAAGGAAATCCCATTCCAAATAGCTAAAAAATGAAAAAAAATCTTGAAAAACTTGAATAAATTACAATTACAATCAACTATAAAATATTCTTCAAAGAGAAAGAACCTTGAGAGTTTGAGGAATATTCGGTATTCATAGATGGACCATGCCCATATACTAAAAATAGCAATACTATAAAAATTAATTTACACTTTTAATGCCATACCAATCAAAGTATAAACATAATACTTTATAGGACTTAACAAAATAATAATGAAATTCATTTGGGAAAGCAAAATATCTAGAATATTAAGAGGGAATATGAAAAGAAGTTATGATGAAGGGGAAATAGCACTTCTAGATATCAAACTATACCATAAAGCAGCAATAATTTTTTTTAAATCTGGTTTTGGTTAAAAACAGACCAATGGATTAGTGGAACAGACTAGATAAGGGAGAGTCAGAAGCAATAGAACTATGGAAGCCAGTTTTTTAGAAAGTCTAAACCATAAATTGCATAGCAAAGAACTCCTTATTTGATAAAAACAACAACCACAATCTAATAGGAGCTCTGGAAAGTAGTATGGCCGAAATTAGATTTGCACCTAAACCTTCCTTACGCTGTTTTCCATAATACATTCTAAATGGATATGCGACCTTAAGAATAAAGATCATCTCATAAAACAAAATTAGGAGAGAAACAGATCATATATTTCTCACAACTATGGGTAGGAGATGTATTCTTAGCCAAACAAGTGATAGAAGCAATTATAAAACATAAAATGGATCATTCTGATTACATGAAACTGCCCAGACAAAAATAACAAGCTTACGGGAAGTTGATGAACAGGGGAAAATATTTATATCAAATTTCTCTAATGAGTGGTTGGTACTCAACTATATTAATAATTTAAAAATATATTTGAATCACTAAGATAAGTATCTATTAATAGGCATATCATATCCTTACAAAGTGATGAGCCTCCTTATCATTTTATAAGGCTATAAACTAAGGAAGTTGAAAAGTTCGCAAAAGAAGAAATATTCACATAAAGCTACATAAAAGAGTGCTCCAAATCACTAATGACAAGAAATTATAATAAGAGAAATAAAAACAAAAACAAGCCTGAGGTTTTGCCTCACGTTTTGTACATTGGCAAAGATGACCAAAAAAATCATCGTTGGAGAAGTTGTGAGATGAAAAGCACACGAATATGTTGTGGATAGATCTGTGAAAATTATGCAAATAAAGTGAATACAGAACAAAATGTCTATATCCTTTGATTCTGAAACTGTTACTGGGTCTATACCTCAAGAAAGCCGTTGATAAGAAAAAAATCCCCATATACACCAGTATGTTTATAGTAGCACTTTTTGTAATAGCAAAGAATTGGAAACAAAAGCAGACAGCTTTTAGGGAGGTTAGAGAATAGATAAATAAATATATAAATTGTGGTACATGAATCTAATGGAATATTGTCGTGCTGTAAGAAATGATGAATATGATGAATCTAGAGAATCACGGAAGGGTCTATCTGAATTGAGGCAGAGGGAAGTAAAACCAAGAAAATAATATACACAATGACTCTAATGTAAATGGAAAAAAATAAAATCATCACACATAAAATCAAAAGTGAAAATAGCAAAATTATAAAAAAAAATCAAGCAGCACTTAAATGAAATGATACAAGAGAACACCCCTGACCCATCCTTTTGTGCAAGTGAGAGAACAATGGATTGAACATTGTTCATACTTTCATACTTTTTCAATGCATTGATCCATTGTGGTTTTTCCTCTTTTTTTTCTTTGTCTTTAAAATAAACTGTTGTATTGGATTACTTTTGGGGAGAGAGCAGAGATGTTGTGGAAAGTAAAAACCAAATGACATCAGTAAAAACATTTTTAAAAAGAAAGAAAAGTATGGTGACAGAAAATTGAGTGTTTCATGATAGGAAGAGCCAAAAGGCCAATGTGACTGGGCTAGGCTATAGAATCTCGGGGAAAGTAAGTAAGGCTGGGAAGGGAGACTGGAACCAGGTTCTACATCAATGAATCAATCATTCAACATTTATAAATCAAATACTATAACTGTGTAAAGAAAGTGCCTCAGAAAGACTATGGAGCATATATAAACATCCTGTATCTGGTACTGGCATGTTAATGGCATGTTAATGACATGTTTAATAGAAGACCCTTTGGTTGCCTGCAGAGGTATTTTAAAAAGCCCTATCTGTTTTGTTTTGTTTTTACCTCCTGGTTTTGCTTCTTTCAGTGACTCCTTATCTCTTGCATCTGGTTAGAAATAATCCCAAACACAGGTGTTTCAAAAGGCTGGGAGAATAAGCTATAAGAGTCTGCAAGGAGTCAGAGCCTGTGCCAGGTTTCACACCAAAGTACAGTAATGTACTGATGCCTCAAGGAACAAGAAGCAATGACCTTTGTGACCCCATCCCAGTAGTAGCTGAAATGAGAGGAGGAAAAGCATTTATTAAATACCTACTATGTGTCAGGTACTGTAAAAATACTGTTCTTATGGCAGTCACACTGCATCTGGACATAACCTCGGTGGGAACAACACTATGTAGGAACTGAACTAGGTTAAGTCTACTCCCTCAGAGACCAAGGTGGTTTAGGTGAGAGTTTGCTCGAAGGCGTGATTGTGTGCTAGGGAGAGAGGGGAATGAGATGTGTGTGTTGCTTCTCTCTTTAAAGCAAATGTTGATATTAAGTGGTTAAATAGAATTGAGGTCAGTGTCTTCTTAACAATGGGGGAATATAGCTGGTGGATCCTTAAGTAAATGGTAGTAGAGACAAGAAATAGTCTAACTCTTCAGGTTACCATCTGATAATGTGAGGGACAGATATGGGAGACCTGGTCCAGAGAGATAAGGCCTAGGACATCATGTCACATACAGGGATTCAAAAGTATGTGTGTAAAATAGAGAAGTAGTATTGTTGACTATTCTGACTAGATGCTTCCCTAGTAAAAGAATGGGTTAAAGGAGCCCACTTTCTTACCTATTATTTGACAAAGATCTAGAAATGCTAATTATATCAATAACAGAAAAAAAAGCAAAGGTGTAAACAAAGGTACAGAAGTTGGCAAAGAGGAGATAAAATTCCCAATTTGCAGGTCGCACAATAGTAGAACTAGGAAATACCAGAAAATCAGTAAAGGAAATAATTGACATATTAATAGCTACATTCAGATTATAGGACACACACACATATAGATATATGAATATATATGATATAACTATGTAGGATATATATACGTGTGTATAAATAAATATAGATGGGATATAAAACAGCTTCACAAAATCATTAGCATTTCAGTATGGTACTAACAAAACCAAGGTTGTGAGAGTAGTCAAGCGAGCCCATGAATCACTCCCCACATACCTGGACATATTCCTCGGCTGCTTTCTGTGGGGCATGTATTCCTTTTACAAAGGACATCTGTCTTGCTGAGATGATGTAACAACTCTGATGATATTCATGAAGCAAGATTGGGATGGGGAGACTTGGGTCAAAGGTGAGTCCTGAGGAGCTGCTTACCTAGGTTCTGTAAGAGTTTCTAGAGTGAATCTTCTCCTCGCTTTTAGGTTTCATCCAATGTTCTCTTTCCTTTGATCTTCCAGCAAGGAAAAGGGAAGGGATTTCTCTCCTCTTCCCTCCCAGTAGCAATGGGAACAAGGACTTGGGAGCATATATTTACCTATTTCAGCCTGAATTTTTGGTTGCTGGATTCCTTTTTGTTTCTTTTTCTGTTCTGAGCACAGGTCAACTACCACTGATCCTGAAAATAGACATTCTCATTCCTGATAGTAAACTTATGAGTAAAAAAGGGTACGAGCATGAACAGGCGATAACTTCCCAGCAGGAAGTGATTAGTGTCATAGGCTGCTTCTTGGAAAACAAGAGCCCAGACAGGGTACTGAGGCCAAAGAACCCTGCCTGGCTGACTGAGGGATCTGGACCTTGGGAGTCATTTGGACATCACATATACAAGGGTAATGTGAAATGTCTGCTCAGCATTTCTGTAAAGTGTTTTTGCTTTCTGTGGAAAATATAAGGAATGTTATAGACTATAGTTTTATATTTTTCAGTATTTGCTAAATTGCACTTTTGGGTTATCTGTGTCTTAAGCATTTTCTGCCATAGAAGAAATAAGCCATTGTCCTATATCTAATATTCATTTTGTATATTGAGTACCATTTCTATAATGAATTCTTGTTCTGTATTTTGGGAAAACTCTAAAAAGAAGGCAAATCTAAGCTTTGTTTTAGAAACTTTCCAAGAGTTACTCTGGGAATGATGCATGATGAGCAGAGAGTTAAGGAAAGTCTGACCTTCCTTTCCTTTGAAGACATCCCTTGCCCGGTCCCTCCCCTATTCTCCAATATGAACTTGGATCTATGAGAATCAACAGAGCACTTTTCCTTGTTAGGGACCCCAGGCTATCAGTCATACTAACAAGAAAGGATAGTAATCAATCAATAAACATTAATTAATTTGTGTGAGACACTGTGCTACATGCTAGCAAGGAGAAAGGAAAAAAAAGTCCCATTTCTAATGAGCTTACATTGTATCAGGTAAGAAAGCACATACATATATAAATATATTAGTAATAAATACAAAGCGAACATAGTAAGAAAATTAATAAGAGAAGGTATGCAAAATTAAGAGAAAATTTCTATCAAAATAACTAAAAAATGTATAAAATACTGAGGCATTAACTAATCATGACATAAGATTTATATAGATGCAACTAATAAATAAAAATAAGAGCCAGTTTTATGAAAAAGCCCAATAAAATAGATACATCTTTGGTTAATTTGATTATAAAAAGAAAGAAAAAATACCAATTACTAGCATCAAAAAGGAAAAGGGTAAATTCACCACTAGTGAAGAAGACCTATTTTGTCCAACTGTATGTCAATATATCTGACCATCTAAGTCATATATATATATATATATATATATATATCTCAGATTAACAGAAGAGGAAACAAAATACCTAAATAACCTCATTTTAGAAAAAGAAATGGAATAAGCCATCAAAGAACTCCCTAATAAAAAATCCCCAGGGTCAGATGAACCTAAAAGTGAATTCTAACAAACATTTAAAAATTAATTCCAATACTATATAAAGTATTTGGAAAAAATAGACAAAGAAAAAGTCTTACCAAATTCCTTTTATGACACAAATATGATGATGATACCTAAGCCAGGAAGAGCCAAAACAGAAAAACAAAATTATAGACCAATTTTCCTAATAAATGTTGATGCAAAAAATTTAAATAAAATATTAGCAAAAAGATTAATGCAATTTATCAATAAGATAATACACTATGACCAAGTGGGATTTATACCAAGAATGAATGGCAAGTTCAATTTTAGGGAAACTATCAGCATAATTGACCATATCAATAACAAAACTAACACAAATATGATTATCTCAATAAGTGCAGAAAAGGCTGTTGACAAAATACAGCATCCATTCCTATTAAATACCCTAGCGAGCATAGGAATAAATAGAACTTACCTTAAAATGATAAGTAGTGTCTATCTAAAATCATCAGCAAACATTATCTATAATGTGGATAAACTAGAAGCTTTGCAAATAAGATCATGAGTGAAACAACGATGCTCTTTACCAACACTTTATTCAATATTGTACTAGAAATGTTAGCTTTAGCAGAAAGAGAAGAAAAGGAAATTGAAGGAATTGGAATAGGCATTGAGGAAACAAAACTATTTCTCTTTGCAGATGATGTTTTGGTATACTTAAAGAATACTAGAGAATCAACTATTTGAAAAAATTAATAACTTTAGCAGAGTTGCAGGATATAAAATATAAATTTTATATAAACCACATAAATCATCAACATTTCTATATATCATCAACAAAGCCCAGTAGCAAGAGATAGAAAGGAAATCCTATTTAAAATAACTATAGACAGGGTGGCTAGGTGGTGCAGTGACTAGAGCATCGTCCCTGAAGTTAGAAGGACCTGAGTTCAAATCCAACCTCAGACAATTAACACAAAACTAGCCATGTGACCTTGGGCAAGTCACTTAACCCAAACTGCCCTACCTTCCCCTCTCCAAAAAGCCAAAATAAAACCAGCCTATAAACAATATAAAATATCTGGGGGTCTACCTGCCAAGACAAACCAAAGAATTATATGAGCATAATTACAAAACACCTTTAACACTAATAAAGTCAGATCCAAACAATTAGAAAAATATCAATTGCTCACAGATGGGCCAACCTAATATTAAAAATGATAATTCTACCTAAATTAATTTATTTATTTAATGCCATATGAAACTACCAAAAATTATTTTATAAAGCTGTTATGGGAATCTGAAGATCTTCCCTGCCCCTAGGTCCTTTGATAGGCTTAAGTGGCTCTGAGAACCTTCCCTGATTTGAAAGTATACTCTGCCCCCTAATAGGCTGAATGTGGTCACATGGAGCCTGTGGAGGGGGGCTTGTTCTTCAATAACGCACATGCCTTATTACTTTGTGATGGGCAGTGGGTCAACAGGGCTGTGATGTTCTCTGATCCAGGAGAAGGCTATATATATATATACCCTGATGGGAGTTTTCGCTTTGGGGATCACTTTGAGAAGAGTTGTGTGATTTGGCCAGATGAGACTCTGGGAAGCCATTGAGCCCCCAGCTTTGAAAAACTCAGATGTTGATGCTTCCCTCTCTGGTAACTGAATAGGTATGGATGTGATGGTCAGATGGTCAGAAGCCCATCTGCTGATCTGTTTCTTTGTCTGCTTGTAACTTCTACTTGTAACCTGTTTGTATTTTGTTTGCATTTTCTGAAGTTCAGGGTGCTGACTTTTTCCCCTGAACTAGGTAAATGATATATGTTTGACTGATTATAAAGTAAGGTTGTTAACCCTTTTTGAGTTGCTTTCCTTTAGAAAAGGAGATCTAAAAACCTGTGCTAGCAGCCATCCTGGGTATGCTAGGGTGCTTGCTGATACAAAAGATGAAAAAATAATAACAAAATTCATCCAAAAGAACGGAAGGTCAAGAAAAGTAAGGGAATTAATGAGAAAAAATGCAAAATGTCCTAGCCATACCACATTTAAAACTATATCATAAAGTGGTTTGGTACCAGCGAAGAAATAGAGTGGTAGATCAATGGAATAACTTAGGTACACAAGACATGGTAGTAAGTGACTATAGTAATCCACTTTTTGATAAACTCAAAGACTCCAGCTTCAGTGATAAGAACTCACTATTTGACAAAAAGTACTTGGAGATCTGGAAAATAGTATGGCAGAAAGTAGGCATATACCAACATTTTACTCCGAATATCAGGATAAGATCAAAATGGATACCCCTTAAACATAAGGGGTAATAACCATAAGCAAATCAGGAAAGCAAGGAAGAGTTTACCTGTCAGATGAATAAAGAATGGAAGAATTTATGACCAAACAAGATACAGAGAATGCTATGAAATGCAAAATGGATAATTTTAATTACATTAAATTACATTAAATTAAAAAGATTTTGCACAAAGGAAATCAATGCAACCAAGATTAGACAGAAATCAGAAAGCTGGGAAATAATTTTTACAGCAAATATTTCTGATAAAGGCCTCATTTCTAAAATATATATAGGTCTGATTCATATTTATATGAATGCAAGTCATTCCCCAATCAATAAATGGTCAAAGAATATGAACAGACAGTTTTCTGAGGAAGAAATCAAAGCTCTCTATAGTAACATGAAAAAAATGCTCTATATCACTATTGATTAGAGAAATTCAAATTAAAACAACTTTGGGGCACCACCTCACACCTACCAGATTGTCTTATATGACAAAAAGGGACATGCTGGAGAGGATGTGAGAAAATTGGGACAATAATGCATTGCTGATGGAATTGTGAATTGATCCAACTATTCTGGAGAGCAATTTGGAACTATGCCCAAAAGGCAACCAAATTATTCATACCCTTTGATCCAACAATAACACTACTAGACCTGTATCCCAAAGAGATCATAAAAAAGAGAAAAGGACCCACATGTACAAAAATATTTATAACAGGTCTTCTTGTGGTGGTAAAGAGTTGGAAAACAAGGGGATGCCCATCAATTGGGGAATGGCTGAACAAGTAGTGGCATATAAATGTAATGGAATATTATTGTGTAATAAAAAATGTTGAGCAGGTGGAATTCAGAAAAACCTGGAAATACTTGTACACGTTGATACAAAGTGAAATGAGTAGAACCAGGAGAACATCGCACTCAGTAATAGCAACATTGTATGATGATCAACTATGATAAATGTAGCTCTTCTCAGCAATACAGTGATCCAAGGCAATTCCAAAAGATTCATGATGGAAAATGTTATCCACATCCACATGTGGATATATCCACATATGAATTCTGAATGTAGATCAAGGCATACTGTTTTCATTTTTTTTGTTTTCTGTTTCTCATGATGTTCCCCTTTTGTTCTGATTCTTCTTTCACCAGATGACTAATGTGGAAATATGTTGAACATCATTGTACATGTATATACTACATTAGATTGCTTGCTGTCTTGGGGTGGTGAGAGGGAAGAGAGGGAGGAAAATTTGGAACTCAAAATTGGAAGTAATTGGAAAAATAAAATACTATTAAGTGGCAAAAAAAAGATTTTAAAAACTCCAAAATAAATAAATAAATAGAGAGAGAGAGATAAATGAATGAATGAATGAATGAATAGAAATTCACTGAAGAAAACAACTCTTTAAAAAGTAGAATTGGCCAAATAGAAAAGACGGTACAAAAGTGCACTGAAGGAAATAATTTCTTAAAATTTATCTTTGAGCAAGTGGAAGCTAATGACTTTATGAGACAAGTTCTTAAAACAAAATCAAAAGAATTTAAAAATGGGAGAAAAATGTGAAATATCACATTGGAAAAACAACTGACCTGGAAAATAGATACAGGAGACACAATTTAGTAATTATTGATAACCTGAAAGCCATGATTTAAAAAAAAGCCTGGATCTGTCAAGAAAGTATCGAGGAAAACCACCCCACTAATCTTGGAGCCAGAGGGTAGAATAGAAATGGAAAGAATCCACTGATTATCTCCTGAAAGAGGTTCCAAAATGAATGCTCCCAGAAACATCATAGTCCAATTCCAGAGCTCCCAGGCCAAGGAGAAAATACTGCAAGTAGCCAGAATGAAACAATTCAAATATTGTGGACCCAGAATCAGGATTACACAGGATTTAGTGGCCTCTACATTAAAGGATCAGAGGACTTAGAATATGATATTCCAGAATGTAAAGGAACTAGAATTACAACCAAGGATCATCTAGCCAGCAAAACTAAGTATGGTCCTTCGGGGGGAAAAATGGATATTCAATGAAATTGAGGACTTAAGCATTGCTGCTGAAAAGACCACAGCTATACAGAACATTTGACTTTCAAAAACAAGACTCAAGAGAAGAATAAAAAGGTAAACAGGAAAAAGAAAACTTAAGGCAATCAACAAGGTTAAACTGTTTACATTACTACATAGGAAGATTAATACTTGTAACTCTTATGAACTTTATTACTATTAGGGCAGTTAGAAGGGTTATACATAGACAGAGGACATGGGTATGAATTGACTATGATGGGGTGATATTAAAAAATTAAGGGGTGAGGAGGACTGCACTGGGAGAAGAAGGAAGGGGGAAGTTACATTATCACACTGGAACAGGCACAAAAGACCTATTATAGTGGAGGGAAAGATGAGAGGGATATCACTTGAGCCTTATTCCTTTCAGAATCGACTCAAAAAGGAAATAACATATACAAGCAATTGGATAGCTAAATGGTACGATGGATAGTATGGTGGACTTGGAATTAGGAAGACATAACTACTTTTTAAGTTTTTTTTAAAATTTTTTTGCCTTTTTTGGCAGGGCAATCAGGTTTAAGTGACTTGCCTAAGGTCACACAGCTAGTAAGTGTGTCAAGTGTCTGAGGCCAGATTTGAACTTAGATCCTCCTGACTCCAGGGCCAGTAAGTACTCTAGTCACTGTGCCACTTAGCCACCCCAAAGACATTGACTTCTAATGTTGACTCAAACTTACTAATTATGTGATAACAAGCAGGTCACTTTACTGCCCTCAGTCTCATTCACAAAATAGGAGTAATCATAACACCTAATTCAAGTGACGATCAAATATGATAATATGGTTTGCTTTGCAAACTTTATAAATTTTAACTAGTACTTAAAAAAAAGAAAAAAGCTGTCATGAAAAGTCAAAAGTTATTAATAAAACATTCTCTAGAAATCATTTGAGTATAATGTGTAACCATGAAAAGGTTTTTAAGTGTAGAGAACAAGGACACAGCAGGGCTTCATGTTAAAAAAAAAAGGGGGGGGATTGTGTGTAACCTTTGTGATGAAAATGGTCATATCTAGGCAAACTGTCTAAGGGCTGTGTCACAATAAAAGGGTGTCAAGTGCAGCTGGGCCTGTTTTGAGAGCCCAGAATGAAAGGGGAAGAGGAATGATGAAGCTGGTAACATCTACCCAAATGAATACAGAAATGCCTCCTGCAAGAGTAAGAGAAGGAGTTGGCAAGAAGAGAAGACTCAAGGAAGAAACAGAAGATGGGTTGCCAGTTGTGGCAGCAAAAAAAAGGAGAATAGATAAAATAGGTAGGAAAGAACAACAATCACCGGAAGAAGAGAAATTGGTTCCTGCAGAAGGAACAAGACATCAGACATTTACTTCAGAATGGACAGCTTTGTCTGAAGTATGCAATGGAGGACAGGAAGAAGAAGGAAAACATTCAGAGAAATTACTGGAATAAAAAAAGAGAACAAGTAAAATGAGATTAAAAGATCCATTTGGTTAGAACCCAAACCCCATGAGAAGAAAGAAGAAAGAAAGGAGAGCAACATAGAGCTTGTGAAAAGAAGGAGATGTACAAGAGGAGGAGTGAAGAGAGTATGTTCAAACAAAGCCTTGAAGGACTAAATAAAATCACATAAGTGTAGGAAAAATACAGCTTAAAACAGGAACATGAAATAGCACAAGAATGCAGAAGGCTAGAGATGCAGTCTGAGGGGATCTCAGAGAGCAAAAACTGGTTGCAATTTAGCATAAGAAATAAGGTTGAATAAGATGAGAGAAATTTATTTGTACAAAGTGAATGGGAAGGGGAATAAGCATTAGCAAGGGAAGTTTGTATGGGATTTTAAAAATACAAATATACATTATATATACATACACATATTTGTATGTGTATGTATGTGTGTATATATCTATCTATCTATCTTGTCTGTCTACACCCTCTGGGCTACAATCCTACATGTGACTGGGGTGGATCAAGGTAAGGTTGGTCTGATTATATACTACTTCTCTTTCTGTTCCCATTGTCACAAGCCTAGTAGAAATCATAATTTCTCTTTTCCTATACTATTAATACAGCCTTACTATCGGTCTTTGGTCTTCCTACCTTATACCCACCCCAAATCCATTTTTCATACAACTGCTTGTGTATATTATTTCCTTTTTGAGTCAATTCTGAAAGGAATAAGGCTCAAGTGATACTACTCTCATCTTTCCCTCCAGTTTAATGGATCTTTTCTGCCTCTTCCAGTGTGATAATTTAACTTCCCCCTTCCCTCTTCTCCCAGTGAAGTCCTCCTCACCCCTTAATTTTTTTTAAATTTTAATTTATTTTCTTGGTTACATCATTCATTTCCACAAGGTTTTGAGTTACAAATTTTCTCCCCTTTTTGCCCCTACCCCCCAGCCCAGAACATTGATCCCACTGTAAGGCCCCTCCCACAATCTGTTCCCTTTTATGCCATCTTCCAACACCCCTCTAGCTTTCTAGCAGGGCAAGGAGGGGCTCCCTGCCCCCGTCCCTGTATGTATTATTT
>CM053594.1:332336095-332369673 GCA_028646575.1 Pseudocheirus occidentalis
GATAGATAGATAGATAGATAGATAGATAGATAGATAGATAGATAGATAGATAGATAGATAGGCAGATGATAGATACATAGATACAGAGATAGAGATGATAGATATATAGATGATAGATAGACAGATAGACAGACAGACATGGTTCTAGCAGCTGAACTCTCTTCTCTGGCAGCTTTCACATAAGTAAGAATAAAGGCAATTTCCTCTGGGTTGGAGGAGGAGGTAGATGGTCACTCGTCTGTGTACTTGTTTTTTGTTGTTGCTGTTGCTTTTTCACTCCTGTGTTTAGTCTTTTTTGATCCTAGGTAACAGTATTTATAGAAGGAATTGAGAAATTTATAGCCTTGTGAGCTTCAAAAATTCAGAAAATCATTCAGAGATCCAGCATTCGTGGCAAAATTTGCTAGTAAATGAAGTAACTAAGCCCACATGAAAAGCCAGTACAGTAGCTTAGAGACTTGCTTGACCCATCCCAGCAAGAAGTCAGGCCAGCTGAACAGGGAGTGACTTGTCCATCAACCACGCCACACCTCACAGTGAGAAAAAGACTCCAAGGGCCAAGAAGTACCCTCCCCATCCCTATTTAACAGAAGATGTTTTGTTATCAACACCTTTAATTTTAAGGTCACTGTCCTCAGGGATCAAGTGGATATGCAGAGAGAAGAGTGTACCTCTCAGTTTGGTTTTTACATTTCAGTCCTTCCTATACATTCTTAGTAAATAGCCTATTATAAAAAGAAATGGATGTTGATTGGTTAATTGATATGGGAAGATATCAACTTCTTAAATGATACTGGGGAGAACACACTAGATGGAGGTTTGTGAGCAGTAGGATTAGAACCCCCACTCCCTCAGGGTTAACCCCTGGAATTTAAGAAGAGTAGTAGTAGCCACCCTCTGGGAGCCCAGAATGTCAGTGTGAGTGGGGATTATAGAAATTCTTTGCTGTGATGTCATGGGAACAGTACAACTGCTTTCCCCCAAATTGTCTCCTAGTTAAATCTAAGGATGTGGATAGAATTATGCTTAAATATATAAAGAATCACCATGACAAAATAATAAATGAAAAACCATAACTGTATAATATACCATGGGCATTTTGCCAGGGTCATTATGGGCCTGCTTCTTTTGAGGCAATTTGGGTGAAGTGACTTGCCTAGGATCATATAGCTATTAAGTATGTGGAATGAGATTTGAACTCAGGTCCTCCTGACTCCAAGGTTAGTGCTCTATCCACATATGTGTGTTTATGTATGTATACAGATAGGTATGATTCTGTGTTATTTCTGCCAGTAGAATGTAAGCTTCTTAGGGCAGGAATTGTTTTATTTTTGTCTTTACATTCCCAGAGACTAGACTAGTATTTGGCATACAGGAAGTGCTGAATAAGTACCTGTTGACTGACAGATTGATCTTTTGGAAGAGACCTTTTAGGATCTGTTGAGCTGTATCTTGGAACAACAATCAAAAATCAGCTTCAGCATTCAAAGTCAAATGCTAACACTGTATTATTATTGTGAGCTTCCGAACAGATTCTTCTTGAATACAAGTATCTCATAAATCTCTAGTGACTATTTCAGGGTATTAACCTTTTAAAATCTACATCTGAGATAACTAGAACAAAAATAAATATTCTCTTTTATGAGTTAAAAGCTGCATACTTAGCAGGGTTATATTATTAAGGATAATACAAAATAAAATTTAATTCCTCTGAGACAGGAAAACAGTCCTATAATTCTAACAGCTGGCTATTAATGTGCATAAATGAAAGCAATCTCAAAGTTCCTTCCTATGGCCAATTATTGAAATAATCATATAGAACCAGTTAGCTAGAGACTGACCTCAGTAATTCTTTGCCATCTCTGATGAGGAAAAATAGAAAGAAATTTCTGTTTGCCTTTAAAAAAAAAAAACCGCTAGCTTTTGATCTCATTCCTATCTGAAAAAGGATAGGCATTTGGTGATGTTTTTTTTTTCCAGCTGAGGCAGCATCTCATGTTTCAGAGCAATCATTTGCATGCAAACTACATATAGATTTCTCAAGAAGTCAGTACTCAATTATAGATGAAGTGTGCTGGAGCCAGTTCTAACCTGCTTGAGAGCCTATTGTTAAATTTGCAGTGTGAGCCTCAGAAATCCACAATCACTATAAAACTGTGTTTGATTTATTATTTTGTTAATTGATAGACTTAAGAAAGTGTGAAAAATGCATTTTAAACTTAAAAGTGTGTTTATACATTTTCTCCCCAGAGAGCCTGGATGTTAAACATTTATTAGCACATACTTGTGTTGTTCTAGAAATATAACTTGAGTTCAGAAGAAGTGCAGTTGAAGGTTGAGGAAGCAGTCATCAACAGACCATAAGTTTGGTGATTGCAGGCTAACAACAGCCACTAAGCTGCAGCTGCCAACAACAACGATGATTGATGATGATGATGATGATGGTATAACTGACATTTATATAGCATGCTAAGGTTTGCAAAGTAATTTACATTCATTACCTCATTTGAGCTCAACAACACCTTCAGTTATGGAGGACATTATGAATTCTGCTCCTTGGTCTTTAGCAGTTTGCAATGTGCCACCTAATAATACTGAGAGAAGGGTTGCAATGCTATATAGTCATTGAATCTTGCATCTGGGTCAGACCTTAGAGGTACCCTAGTTTAACTTTCCATCCTTACCATGAATGACTTTGTATGATACTCATGATAAGAACAATTTAGCCTCAACTTGAATGCTTCTAAGTGACAGCTATAATTATTAGAAAGTTGTTTCTTTTATTGAAGTAAAATCTTCTTTGTTTAAATTTTAAGAGATTCTTGAATACATTGGGTAGTGGAAGTGGAGCAGGGGATCAGAGTGTTTGGAAATCACACTAAAGTTGATTCATTCAGCAACATCCTACAGAAATCAATACTGAAGAACTAACCTCTAAGGAGCTATGCAGTTTGTATGTATTTATAATGTTCCCATTCATTCACCCAACTTGTACCATTATTCTACAGAGAGGGAGCTATTACTCCTCTGAGCATTCCAAGGCTGTGGGTGGTGGCTCTGTGAGTGGCTATTCTCTCAATCATTAATTCATAAGCCCCCACTAGTGTGTTTTCCTTTAACAATCAGGCAGTAGATCAATTAGATACTTAGCAATGGCATTTATTCAACTGACACAGTAAGAACAGTAATTACAAATAGTTTCCCCCTACATCAGAAGCACACTCTCCCACAAATACACACAAAATCTACAAGGGAAAATAGTGAACAGGAATACCAAGTATAATGGTACAAGTATAGGAGACATATGTGACCGTAGCAATTCACAACTATACAAGGTTTTGATTATATTTCTTCAGAGTCCACACACAATTTCAAACAAGTGGCTCTCCTATTGAGCTAGGCTAGTCAATGTCTCTCCTGCTAGACTGTATTAGCAGAATGCTCTGCCAATGTGCAGCAAGCTAGGAAGGCCACTCTACCATAGAGTTCTTCTCAAAGTGCAAAGTCTCTACTTGAAAGGCCCATCTATTGGTCACCTAGGATCATTCTTTCATGAGCAGCTGCCAACTTTTTTAAACCTTCAGTACCGGCTAAGACGAGGGCTACTATACTTTCTTCATCTAGAGTGTTACTGTGTTCTTTTTAGCTGGAGTGCTACAAAAGCTCTTTCATCTAGGAGAGTCACTATTAGCTAGGAATCAGAAAAGGCTTCCTTACTTTGAATCCCTCAGAACCTCAGCTCCAAGACTGTTAGCCCTCTCAAGGCAGGAGATAGAAGACTCACCTCTTCTTTTCAACACATTCTTCCTGCTCAAAAGCTTTAAAAATAACTCAGTATTTCCTTTGGTATTTTTACACCCAATATTACTTCAGGAATCTTATGCAAATATGTGCTACAGATAATTGTATTAATTCAGTTTATGTCCTGAAGGTGCTGTCACTGTCTTGTTTTACCTCTTCATATACAATTAAGGTATCTAAACCCTCTGCCCTCTCTAAGGTGGGGAATGTCTATTTTGTATCTGAGTTTTCTCCCTTATGTTTCAAAGTCTCTCTCTTAGAGCCACTTCAGAAACTCAGCTTTGGCTGAAGTCTTATGTGTGAGATGTCTCACCTATTTTTGAATATATAAAATACGTGTATTTATATCTATATCTATACCATAACAAGTATCTTTTAAATATGAGTTGGAAACCTCATGTACTTTCAGGTTCCATATTTCATTGGTATCCTAGGAGGAGAAAGATGACCATATATAAAGAACCTCAGTTGATATTTAATTCAATAAATGCTTATTAAGTACATGTAGAAGACACTATACTAGGTAGTGGTGATACAAAGACCAAAGCAGTCCCTGCCTTCAGAAAGCTCACATTCTATTAGGGAGATACAACATGTACAGAACACGTACTTCTAAGGGTATATAAGGCAATATGAGAAGGGAAAGAACATTAACAACTACAAGGATTAGGGAGGGAGGAATATTTCCTCACTGAGGAAGTGATATTTGAGTTGAGGCTTGAAGGATGAAAAAGACTGCTAGAAGTAGAGATGGAGGTGATACATTCGTCATTCCATACAAGTGTGGGAGATGGAAAATCACATTTGGGTCACAGCTAGTTATACAATTTAGCGTGGAATACTTGAAGGAACAATGTGGAATAAAACTAGAAAGGAAAGATGAAGTATATAACTTTAAATCCAAGCTTGGGGAATCTGTGTTTCCGCAGAGCGGTACCAGGGATCCACTGAGGATTTTTGCTTAGGGAAATGACATACTTGGATCTTTGCCCTAAGAAGTCTTTTTTTGGGCAGTGGGAGAAGAATGGGACTAGAAGGGGGTGACGGTGGAGAAAGGAGGTTATTGCACTAAATCAAGTGATGACAAAAACCTAAATGAAACTAAGGTGTGGTTGCAGAAGAGGACAGATAGGAGAGATGTTCTAAAAACTGAATTGATGCAGTTTGACAACTGATTGATATTATAATTATTTCAGTATGTGAATATTTAAAAAAGCAAATCTAATACTATTCTCTTTATGAACTGGACCTTAGGCCCTGCTATTTACCCAAGATCAGTGGATTCTTATACATTACTTTTCCCTCAAAGTTTTCCTAATTATCTTTTTTTTTTTTTGCTTTTTAAAGAGAAGGCAGAGCAATTGGGTTAAGTGACTCGCCCAAGGTCACATGACTAGCAAGTGTTAAGTGTCTGAGGCCAGATGTGAACTCAGGTCCTCCTGACTCCAGGGCCAGCGTTCTATTTACTACACCACCTAGTCGACCCCTTATTATATCTTAATGCTATAAATGACAACTTTTCATCATCTACTTCATCTTCTTAATAAATAACAGTTCGATGACTTTACATTGATAGTTTTCCATTATCTCCAATTAAGAACCCATGTTTCTTTAGAAAAAGATACCATAAATTGTTTTTTTAAACTTGCACAATTATTATTATAAGTTCTTAAAATTTTTAAACAGCAGACCACCAGGATATATTCAAATTCAAATAGCAAAAGACAAAATTCTGCAGAAAAAAAGGCACACAGTTTCCATAGGACCAGACAAACTTAAAACAATAATTTCTTAAGTGGGAGTACAGAACTAAATTTAATTTTCTTGACAATAAAGAAAATTAATGAATGAAGAATTGATTAAGTGTTTAATAGAAAAGAAAGGCAGTCCCTAATCTCAAGGAGCTCACATTTTAATGGGAGAGAGAACACATATGGAAGGTTTCAGATGTAAGTCAGATGGAAAAATTCCATGGTTAGGGCAAAAAAGATGTTAATGCCTCTTCTTCAAGTTCATTTCTGTTGATAAGTTCACACACATTTATAATGCAATTAGAATACACTAAATAAATAGAAAAAATTACAAATTAGTACTTCTGTCAAAAGTAACACCATTCTTCTAATTTCTCAGGTTTGTAACCTTGGCATTATGCTCAACTCCTCACCCTACATATTCAATCAGTTTATAGATATCACCATTTCTACCCACAGACATCATCTCTCAAATCTGAACCATTCTTTGTGCTCATACAACATACATTAGTTGAAGTCTTGGTCATCTTTCACCTAGATTATTGCAATTATCTTACAGCTAAAGCTATTTTCCTTAAGAACATACCTGATTATGTCACTATCCTACACAATAAATTTGGTGACTCCTCATTGCCTTGAGGATAAAATATAAACTCCTCTATTTAGTTCCTAAACCCTTTCATAACCTTTCTCCAACCTATCTTCATTAGACATTATTCTTCTGGCACTGAATCTAGCTAAACCAGCCTTTCCTCTGTTCCTCACACACAGCATTCCATCTCTTGTCTCTGTGCTTTTGTACCAGCCAACCCACATGCCTGAAATGCCCTCCTGTACTCATGTCTGCCTCAGAGAATCTTCTTTCAAGACACAGCCCAAACACTATTGCTAAACTATTGATTGAGATTGAACGATTGGTGACATCTAAGGAAGAGGGATTACTTTCATTTGTGCCTGTCAGGGAAGGTTTAAGAGAAGTAGTGAAACCTAAGACAGGCTTTGAAGGATGAGAAGAGTTTCAATAGGTGGAGATGGTATAGTCAGCCATACACAAAGGCATGAAGATGGGAGTAGAAAAAAGCAGGGTGAGTTTAGGGAAGGGTGAGTAGTTATTATGGTTAGAATATAGATTATCTGAAGAGGAAAATTATGAGAAAATGCAGATAAAGTAAATTAGAGACATTAACATATTGCTACTAAATTTGGTGGGCACTGGGGAACTGCTGGAGACTTCTGAGTGTGGAAGTGATATGATCATAGCAAAGAATTATGAGTGTTACTACAGTAATACATGATGTAAAGGATGGATTTGAGACTAGTCAATAGTTCAACCAAAAGTCAATAAAAACCTGAACTAGCCTGTGGGAGTAAAAATGAAAAGGAGAAAGGCAATGGAGATATTAAAGACAATACAACTTGACAACTGATTACGTGGAATTAAAACTGAAAGAGAAATTGAGGGAATAATAATAGACAAAGAAGCAAAACTGTCATTTTCTGGTGATCAGATGATGGTGTGTGTGAACCCCAAAGAATGACCTGAGAGGAAGGATTATTTCTCTTTCATATTAATAATTAATTATTGAATTAGAACCATGATTTTTATTCAGAAGCCTGAATCAAGGAATTTTAATTAATCTAGTTTAGACACGGGGTGGGAGGGAGAGATGATGGGGAAGGGAAGGGGTGAGGAAGATTACTGTGCTCTACATAGGTCTGGATGGGGATAAATTCTTTGATTAGATTGCCCAAGGCTGGGCAATTTGGAAGTAAATGACATGACCAAAGTTACAACTCCCAGCCCTGCATTAGAATAGGTCTGCCTTTCATTGTAATATTCATTAGTCTGATTATTTATTAACCAATTACAGTTGATTGCCACCTTCAGAAAAACCCATTCTTCCAAAGGCATGTAAACTGTGACCCTGCCATCATGATTTGTCTTTGGTATTCAAGAATGCTGCTGCCCCATTTTATTGGCAATATGCTAGCATTATTAATAAAATGCCTAATTAATGAGAAATCATGTCTCTCAAACTTTTAAATGTCAAACAACTAAAAATATAATTAAAGCACTTAATAACTTCATCAAAATTGCAGGATATAAAATAAATTCACACAAATCAAAAGCATTTCTATATAATACCAGTAAAACCAAGGAGTAAAAAAAAAATTCATTTAGAATAATTACAGAATGTAAAGGATGTCTGAGATTCTACCAACTAAGATAAAAAAATTATACAACTATCCAGCTACAAAATATTGTGTGCAGAAATACTACTACCTAAATTAACTTATTTCTTTAATCAAATTACAAAAGATTGCCTCTAAGAGCTAAAAATAATAATGAAATAATAATAATAATATAAATAATAATGAAATTCACATGATGACAAAAAAAAGTCAAGGATCTCAAGGCAAATAATGAAAAGAAGTGGGAATGAAGGGGAACCTAGCAATGCCAAATCTAAAACTAAACTACAAAGGAGTAATTCTCAAGACAATTTGATACAAGTTAAGAAATAGAGAACAGATTAGGTTCATAACACATAGAAGAAAATGTATCTATATTTGTACATAATACCCATAATACCCACAAATTCCAGTTACTGGGATATTTGACAGAAAAATAGGAAAAAAATGGAAAATTTAGACCAAGACCTCATACTTTACACCAAGACGAACACTGCATTAATAAATGGTTTAAATATGAAAGGTTACATCATAAACAAATTAGAGAAAATGGGGGAAATTATCTACATTACACACAGATGAAAGAAAAGCTCATGAACAAACAAGAGATAGAGAAGGTCATTGAAGATAAAATGGGTAATTGTGATTATATAAATTAAAAAGCTTTTGCACAGAGCCAATAAAGATAAGATTAAAAAAAAAACTGGGAATTTTTTTTTCTAATTTCTCTGATCAAAATTTCATTTCCAAGATAAATAATGAACTTATTCAAATTTGTAAGAATAATAGCTACTCCTCAATGGATAAGTGATCAAAGGATATGAATAGACAGCAGTCAAGAAAAGATACCCAGACTGTCTAAAGCTATATGAAAAAAAATTACTTCAAATAACTACTATTTAGAGAAATGCAAACTAAAGCAATTCTGAGGTTTCACCTGATACCTACTAGATTAGCAAAGATGACAAAAAAAGAAAAATTATAAATTCTGGAGTGGCTGTAGAAAAACAGGCACATTGATATACTATTGGTAGACGTTTGAATGGATACAAACATATTGAAACACAATTTGAAATCACAAAGGAAAAGTGACTAAATAATACAGGGTCTTTAACCTAGCTATACCATTACTAGCACTTTGCCCCAAAGAGATCAAAGAAATAGGAAAAGACCTTATATGCACAAAAATATTTATATCATCCTTTTTTGGTAGTAGAAAAAAAAATCTGGAAACTAAAGAGTTATTGATCAATTGAGGAATGGCTGGATAAGTTGTGGCAATAAATGCTGCTGATTTGTGTGAATTTATTTTATATCTTGCAAGTTTGCTTAAGTTATTAAATGTTTCAATTACTTTTTAAGTTGTGTGACATTTAAAAAGTTTGAGAGACATGATTCAACAAGAAATGTTGAAGGGGACAGTGTCAGAAAAACCTGGGAAGACTTGTGCGAACTGATGAAAAGTGAAATAAGCAAGATCAGAAAACAGTTTATATTTTAATAAATTTTATAAGCTGATTAAGAATGAAATGAGAAGAACTGAGAGAACAATTTATACAATGTCAAAAGCTATAAAGATAAACAACTGAAAATTATAAGAACTATATTAATACAATGACCTTCAATGATTCCAAAGGCCCAAGGATGAAACATATTATCCAGCTCTTCATATAAAGGTGATAGATTCAGAGTGCAGAATGAGATATCTTTGTATATACCTGTACTGGCAAGCAAAGGAGTACTTAGCATCTTGTTTCTGTTATTCAAGTGTTTAGCACCTTGTTTCAGTTCAAGTCTCTTTGAAGCTTGCCCGTAATTACATCAAGTCTTTGGTAGGAACAGAACCTGTGAAGCCCACAGTGGGAGGGACTTGTCAAAGACCTGAACAGAAAGGATGTAAGAGGTGGGTGGAACAGGGAGAAGCAAAAGACCGTGTGAAAGCATGAGCACAAGCCAGGACTGGGCAGAACTGGAAGGAAGCGTGGCTGTGGTGCTGACATTTTGTCTGCCTGTGTTGATGTTTGTCAGACCTGTCTGATGATAGAGGATGTTGCTGCTGTTACAGAAGCCCTGGGGCTTTACTACTGGTTCAGAAACCATGAAATAAGATTCTCCTATTGTCTGTTTACAGAAGTCCTGGAGGAGGGTTTACTGATGTTTTCAGAGGTCCTGGTACTTTGCTGATGATTTATGCTAATTTCTCAGACCCTGTTTGTGGGTCTGTGTTGATTTCACAGGCAGAAAGTGAATTCATGATGGTGCCAGCAGTGTGTGTTATGGCTCTGTTGAGTTTTGTCTTCCCCAAAACAGAGACTTTGGAGGGTCTGAGGTGTACTGGTCACTGTGAGCTTCAATATGGAATGAAAACTGGACAAGCAACTGGATAAGGAACTGGACGAGGAGCAGGACAAGGAGCTGAGAGCTGCCTACCTGTGAATCCAGGTGACAGTTGGGTGAATTCAGGCAAGAGCTGGGAGCATGGAAGAGGAACCATGGAATTTGGGAGTCAGTCTCAAGCCAAGATGAAAGGACCTTTCCTTGGGTACATAGTGCTGGCTGACAAGATCATGATTTACTGTGACCTAGAAGTGGGAGACCTTTGTACTTTGTACCTTTGTACTTTGTATCCCTTAAGGATGATTGAATTTAAGGATGATTGGAAGCTAGTCTCCAATCAAGAAGAAAGAAGACTTTCTGACTGAGAGATTAAGATAATGTGACCTAGGAGCAGGAGACCTTTGTATTTTGTATCCTGAATGATATCTTTGGTGTAAAACTATGTAGCCACTTTAGTGATAAGTTGTTATGTCACATCATTCTGAATGCTGTACTTTGGTTTCTGTGAATATTTTGCTTTAGTTTACTGCTGAATAAATAGAGAGTTCACTATACTATGTGAACGGAACCTTAAAGCTATTCACAGCAGCTGTCCTCTGGAGAGCTGCTTGTGCTTGACTTTACAATACCTTTTGTTTTGTTTGAATATGAATATTTATTACAAGGTATTTGTTTTGCTTTTCTCTTTTTTATAATGACAGGGAGAGACAAAAGATTTCTATGAGTTAATAAACAATTAAAGACAGAGGTGGGGATACTAGTGATGTAGAATGTTGTATGTATTTTTAGATTGTCACTATATTGTTTGTTTTAATTGTTTTACTTTGCTACACGGCACTTCTCATAGTGGGAGTGATTTGTGCATGTATGTAACAAAAAAAAGCTAATCAATAACACTTAAAAAAACTCATTATGTGACTCTGAGGTTTCCAGCTTGAGTGAACAGCAGAGTTAAAGTGCCATTAATAGACACAGAGTAAGAAGAAGGGAGGATTTGGGGAGAAAGATGATATGACAGAAATACTGAGGTCTAGTAGGTCATTTAAAACATAGATTTGGAGCTTAGAAAAGAAATAAATGTTAGAGATGCAGATACTTTCTATATTTTCTAATAGAAACAATAGCTAAATTGTAGAATTACCATATGCAAAGTGTAGAAAAAGAAAACAGCTGTAGACAGAATAAGAGGGAGCATCTATACGTATGAAATATGTTGAAGAAGAAGACTTCATAAAAGAGGAAAGGATAAGAGAGACAGAAAAAGAATCACAAAAATGCGGTTATCACAGAAACTAAGGGAAGGGAATCTATAAAGGAAGTTTCCAAACTTTCTCAAATGCTATAAAGAAATCAGAGAGAATAAAGGAAAGGCCATTTTGGAACCAGGAAAGCACTGGCGACTTTAAGAGAACAGTTTGATGAAAGTGTAGTACAGAAGCCACAGGTTATGGAATAAGCAGATTTTTTTAAAAAAAAAGTGGACTCAATGATGATAAATGACTTTTCTAGAATTTTGGCATCAAGAGTAAGAAAGAAAATTAACACGAGGAAGTAGCAAGATTAGCAGAGGGCTTTTTAGGATAAGGGAAATAGGAGCTGTTTTGTTTGTTTGTTTGTTTTTGTTTTTTTGAGACAGAGACAAAAACTATGGTTTTTGTATGGGGAATTCTCAGATGAGGAAACTGCATCTGCCTATTCTTGATGGCAAATTCTCTGTGAACTTAAAGGCTTAAGAATTGTCCAGAGCACCAAGAACTTAACTGAGCTGCCCAGGGTCCCAGAGGCAATGCGTGTCAGAGGCAATACTTGAACTCAGGGCTTTTTGGCTCCAAGGTCAGCTCTTCAGCCACTAGCATAATACTGCTCCTTTTGTTAATAGGGGAAGGGAAAGGGACTAGTGGAAAGCAGAAGACAGAAAATGTAGGAGAGTAATATAACTGTCTGAGAGGAGGTGGGAGTAGATTGATTAGGAAAAAAGAAAGGAAGGAATGATTAAATTAACCTTTTTGTCAGATATTTTTGCTTTTATGTTCTGCATTAATTATATTTTTTGCCATGATCTGTTGTATGTCTAAAAGACATGGAACACAATTTTCAAAGAATTGAAAATAAGTATTATATAAAGGGCAAGGGGGAGGCAAATATTGAGTATGAAGAGAGTGTAACATACAACCAATAAAAAAATTTAAAAGAAAATTTGAAGTGAAAAATACCATCAGAGAAATGCATGACAGGAAGAGACTACTGGTTAGTCATGAGGAGAGGATGATGGATGACAACAATGAGAAATCCTGATGGCTTCATTGGTATCTTTGTGATTCAGGAAAAAGAGAGACAGGATTCCAGTGTGCTGGGTGGATCCGCTGTGCACAACTTATAGGATGACATGAACAAGCAAACCAAAGAATGAGCAAACGTGGATGGCTTGTAATTTTCAACAGTCGATAAACCTTTATTAAGTGCCTACTATGTGCCAGGCATGGTGCCAAGCACTGGGGATATGGAAGGAAGGAAGGGAAGAGGGAAGGAAGGAAGGGAGGAAGGAAGGGAGGTAAGAAGGGAAGGAGGAAGGAAGGAAAGAAAGAAAGAAAGAAAGAAAGAAAGAAAGAAAGAAAGAAAGAAAGAAAGAAAGAAAGAAAAGAAAAGAAAAAAAGAAAGAAAGAAAGAAAGAAAGAAATAGAAAGAAAGAAAGGAAGGAAGAAAGAAATAGAAAGAAAGAAAGGAAGGAAGGAAGGAAGGAAGGAAGGAAAGACAGTTCCTGCCCTCAAGGAGCTTACAATCTGGGGGTGGAGACAATACACAAAAAGAAGCTGAAAGGGATTGCCAAACAGTACCTGCTGCAGGGTTATGATGTTCATGGAGTCAACAGTAAGTAAAGCAGCTGAGAGCAAATGAAGAATTGACTGAAAAATTCTAAGCCCTTTATAAAGGGATGTTTGGGGAGCAGTCTTTTGGTCTATCCTCTAAGCCCTTCAATCATAGGGAAGAGGCAACTAAGAGTCCTCAGGAAGTGTAGAGGAACAAAGCTGAAGGAATCTCCATGATGTTAAGATTTCTGGTGATGAGCTTATCCAAGGGAAAGCATGATGTTCTTGGAGTCCAAACCAAACAGAGCATCTGCATTGTTTGACAGAACATCTAAATTTACAAGACCATAGATCCACTTGAGTATTTGAACATGTTCTGGGGGAAAAATATGTTTAATAAATTTGCCCTTTTATGTGCATTATAATTTCTATTTAAAAGTATTATTTATGCTGAGAAATTGGTTTATTCTTTAATGTTCACATTAAAAGTCTTTCAAACCAGCTTCTCAAATGGTCTGCCTCTTCCTTTTTATTTGTCTTTCTGTTACACTTAACCAGCTGGGAAGAAGGAAGAGTATTATTTTCTATAATAATTGTGGCATTCTATTTCTTTATTGCAATTTATTTAGCTTTGTCTTTGTAAATTTCATTTGCTATGCCATTTCATGAATATATATTTAATAATAATATCATTTCATTGTTTATGGTAACTTTAAGTATAATGCAGTTCCATATTTTTCTTTCTTGACATTCTGGATGTTTTTCTACCATTGTGTGATAGCATGATTATGACTGGTGATTTTTTAAAATCTCCCTATAATGTGTTTTTAGTTATCATTTTCTTTTTGTATTCATCTTAACTAGATGTTTCTTTTATATAGTGAATTATTCCCTCCTTTTTATTCATTATGTCATTTCCTTTCACTTAACTGGATGGTTTAATCTATTCACATTTAAAGTCATGATTCTTAACATTGCTTTTGCCATTTATTTCTTTTGTATTTATTTCATCTCAGTTCCTATTTTAAGTCAGCATTTCATCCATAAAATTAGTTTTTCTCTTACCACAATCTCTGAATTTGATCAATCATCATTTTTTCAAATTTAAAAGTTCTAGACAGTATTTCTTATTTCCTGTGGTACTATGGTCAGATCATTTCTTAGGAGGTGGAAGAGAGCTTTGATCCTTTATTTATAAATCCTGTTTTCAAGGTCAGCAACCTTGAATTATAGAAAATTCACATGTACCTTCAAAGTTGTTTTTTGCTTCTCTTCTGTATAATTTTATTTATGCATTTTTAAACTCTATATGTGCCATTTTCTTTTGTATGACCTGCTATTTTAAAAGAGTTTCTGTTGTGAGTTCTTGTCTTAGTAAAATATGCCTTGAGAGTTCTTGTTTGGGCATATTTTCTATTTTACTCCTTCTAAAAGTTTTATTTCTCTTTTGAACTATTTTGGAGGGTTTTCCCCCTTTTCTTTCATGATCTCTGAGCAGTCTAGAATTTCATTGGGATGTTTGGGCTCATTTCCCTCCATAGTATATTCCTTATTAATTGTGGACTTAAAAAAATTATTTGTTTCTCCTTCTCTGGAACATGGGGGAAGTGGCCACACTAATTGATTTCCTTGTAATATAGACTTGTACTCAGACCATTTCTCTGGTACTTTTTGTTTTTCAGTCTTTTTTCTTGTGTTCTCTGTAGCTTGTCTCTGACTTTCCTCTTTACCATTTGTTTCCTTTTCTTTTCCCTTCTGTTTTTAGAGCACAGTTTTTCTCCTTCTCAGATTCCTAAGCCTGAGTGCCCCAGCATCCTTGACTCCGGAATGCAGGGCTCCAGCTGGTTTCTTCCTAGAGCTTATATATCTTCAGAGGAAAGGCCTGGCTGTAAGCCAGATATTGTCTTTTTTTTTCTTTTTGGAGAGCAATTGGGGCTAAATGACTTGCCCATAGTCACACGGCTACTAAGTGTGTCAAGTGTCTGAGGCCGGATTTGAACTTAGGTCCTCCTGACTCAAGGGCTGGTGTTCTATTCACGGTACCACCTAGCCAACCCACCCAGATTTCTTCTATCCTCTTTCCTTGCTTTCCTATGAAGTTCCTTGCTTTCAAACCAGCTTCAGCTTCCGCACTCTTCCCCGACATACATACACTCAGTTGTACTTCCCTTCACAGGAGTGGATAGAATTATTGACTTCTGCCTTTTATTTGGTGTGGGTTGTATAGAGTGGGTCACTGCTGGCAGAAAGTGATTAGAGGCCACCATGACTGAACCCCAAATTTCAATCACATGAGATTATGCTGGATGGATACATAGGGAGTGAGGAGGCTGAGTAGGATATTTAAGTATTTAACTTCTCTGTTCTTATATAATGGCACTTCTATCTTTGTGCAGGACTGGTCTTTTTATCTTGTTGATTGATTCAACTGGGACTACTATTGATTTGGTGCATATTTCCTTCTTTTGAGGCTGTTAGGTCAGAGAAGATATGCTTAAAATAACTGGGGAGCCTTCTTGGCAATTATATGAGCAAGTCACAGAATTCTAATCCTTTTTACCTTTGTGAAGGCTTACAGAAAACCTTAATTTTTCTTATAGGTTTATTCTGCTAAAATAAAACCAACAATGACAATTCTGGTATTTTTTTAGTCTATCTTCAAACTGGATTTTTGTTTGCCACAATAGTCAATTTTGCCAGCCACAAAGTTTTGGTCTAAGATTTATTTTTCTAAAGATGCATAATTGGGACATCAAGTAATTCATTTATTCCACTTGAAGAGAGGTTTGGGCACGCAGGCCCCAATGCTTTGCAGATATATCCTTATTTAGGTGTATTTTCACTGTATAAATAGATACTCAGTTTTACATGGAAAGTTTTGTTCATTGGAATACTCATTGCTCCATGAAAGAATCCTAGAAATAAAGTAACTTGGACAATTACTTGAAGTGTTACATGGAAGAATATTCATATCTAAGTGATGATCAGATGAAGAGTAAAACCAAACTGGTCTGCTTTAAAAGTGGCATTCTGAAGAATGGATTTTTGAATCAAATGTTTGGCAAGAAGATAGGAAGAGAAGAGGTGGTGGGGAAGAAATTCTTGGCTGAAGAAAATAGCTCGTTTACAGTTATGAATATAGGATTAAAAAACAGGGTTGAGGCATGGCAAGCCACATTATTTGACTGAAGTAGAATATATATTGTGGAATAATGAGAAAGGACTTCACTGAGATGGGAAATCCTTCAGCGAACAGGATAGTGACATGGTATTTAAGATAGTGTAGATTAGAGCAGGGAGGCACAGAAGGTAGGGAAACTTGGGTAGAAGGCTATCCTGCAGTTACTGAAGTACAAGATAATAGGTACCTAAACTAGATTCATGCTTAGAAAAAGAAAGGTATTATTTTTAAAAAAAAAAAGAATTGACAAAAATTTGGTGAATGGATGTGATAAGTAAAGATATCAATGAAAAATTACTGAGGTTACAAGCCTCCGTAGACAATGATGGTGGAATTTGGGGAGACTTGTGGGGGAGGAAACAAGAATTACAGTTTTCAGCATTGTAAGCCAAATACTCAGGAGTCATATCATGAAAAAATTATTAAGCGGATTTTCCCATGGTCAGCCCTCTCACCCACCTCCCTCCAAAAAACCCTAACAACAATAAAATACAAATTTGGCAGGATAAGTCTAAAAACCCAACCAAAGCCAAATTTTATTTATCCAATGCAATGTTTAGGTAGAACACAGTTTACTGTACCCACCAGCTTTCTGCAGAGATTGTGAAGGTTTGTCTTTTTTTCCTTTGGTTTCAAAATTGTAGCTTTGGACACAGGGAACTACTTTCTTTTAAGTGGATTTAATTATGTATGTGATTGTCTGGCCAGTGTAATGCCTGTCAGCCAAGCCTGTTTTCTCAGTACACTGAATAGCTAACTTTTAAACTGATAAATGATGGTAAATAATAGATTGCACTTTAATCCTGGACACATTTTATGAATATTATGAATTTTTATGAATTTTCCTTTTAACTGCTTATGTTAAGCAACTTCCCTTGAGATCTGTCCTACTTATTTGGAAAATAATATTTTTTGAGTTTATATTCAATACCTGAATCACTTGTGTATATTTTAGCAGCTATCACCCTCCTGAATACATTTGAAAGATTTTAACTAGTAAAGTCTCAATAACTAATAAACTTCGTAGGAAGGAATGTTTTATAGCAAACATTTATCAGTATCTTTTTGTCCCTACTAATGCTCCATCGAGAAATGTTATGTATTCAGAATTGCTGTTTCCTTCCCAAAGCTAAAATTGCCATGTTTTGTTTCTGTTTTATGTGCTGCTGGTCCAATCAGGAAAAAAAAAGTTAATACTATCAGTTTCAAAGTTCCAGGATATATATTTATCATGGCATGGGGAAAAGCAGATTCAAAAGCAACAACAAAGAGGGAGGGGGGTGAGGGAATCCAAAGCTAATATCCAGTTGCTTAATTAGAAAACATTTGGCTAATGAGAGAATTCATTTTAGTGGATATTTTTGCCGTTCGGGAATATTTGTATCAATGAAAAAGGAAAAAAAATCAATAAGAAAATATTTTCAGATGATTTCCTATAAAAATCCTGCTGTTGTGACCATTTTATTATGAAGAATTACTCTGGGAAGGGGAAAGACTAGTTGGTGAAGAATCTTAATACTTAATTAGGTAAGCATTACTTAATACTTACAGCAACTGCCTCCAGGATTTGTTTAACTGCCTGTGCCGCATCACGCTCACTGTAATAGCCTTTCTCCACAATTCTAAAAGAAATTAAGGAAATAGATTCAGAAAGAAAGATGTAGTCGGATTAACAGTCAACCAAAATATAGCAACATTCAAATAGTTAGACTGGGTTATCATTTTTGCTATGAATTAAGGAGTTTAAGCGTAGAAATGTCTTTAGATTCCTGCTTACTGTGAGGGAATAGAAAGGATTTCTTTTGCTTTGTCTTGGACTGTCAACCTGCTACTAAATGCACTTAGTGTTAACAACTTGCCTTTTATTTTTAAGTTCTTACTTGGGGCTTGTGTCATAGAGATGCTGCTGCTGCTGCTGCTGCTGCTGCTGCTCCTGCTGCTATATTGATATTATCAATATGGATACTTCATCCAATGGCAAAGATGGCATCCCTTCTATGCCCTTTCAACCCGTGTGACTCTCATCTATAACTATCAGTAAGTCTACAGGCATGTTTTTGGGAATTTCTAAGAGTGGAAGGCAAGTGGAACACTTTTCAGCCTAAACAAGAGTGCATCAGTATGCCTGTTGTCCCTAAGTCCCTGCAAAACTTTTTGTATCTTTTGTTATGTCTGCTAATTTGCAAGGTGTGAAGTAGAATATCTGAGTTTTCTTTTATATTTCTTTTACTATGACTGATTTGGAGAATACTCTCACATGGTCATTTATACTTTGTAATTCTTTTTTTGAAAATTCTACATAACCTTTGGCCATTTGTCTTTAATGACATTTGCTATAATATATAAAAAGTAGGAGTTTGGTAAATGATTAATTTTTTATTGATACTTGCTTAAATTCCTGGTATATTTATGTTATTCAACTTTTTTCAGTAATATTTGATGCAAATATTTACTTTCTCTTCTAATTATAGCTTCATTGATTTTATTAATGCAAAAGGGTCTAAATGAATGTAGTCACAATGATCTATTTGATGTCTGATGATGTCCTCTACCTTTTGTTTAGCCAAGAATTCTCTCCTTAACCATAATAATGAAAGATCCATGATCTTGTTCTCTAATATTGTTGTGCTCTGACCTTTTATTGTTGTATATCCATTTTGAGTTTATTGTAGCTTCAAAGGTAAACTTGTCGTTTAGATCTAGCTTTGGATAAAGTATTCAATCACCAATTATCAAAGAAAAAAAGATGCCTTTTCCCTAGTAATTTATCTACTTGGATTTATCAAACACTGAACTCTTGGATTCCATTGTTTTTTCATTCCTGTTTATCTAGTCTGCACCAATGATCCACTCTTTTTTTTAACTGGTACAAAATGTTTAGCTTGATATATTGTAAAGGTGATGAAGTCTTCATTCCTACTTTTTCTGAATTTTTTTTTTACATTCTAGGATTTTTTTTCTTCCAAAGGAATTTAAACATTTTTATAAAATCTCCTTTGCTATTGCTCTTGTGTTATTGCACTTCTATAACCGCATGAAAAACAATAATAATAATATAATAATCATACAATATGTGATGTTATTTTTATATATAATATGATAATGTGGTGTTGATAATAATAATAGTTCTTGTTTTGCTTCTGTTTGTCCTGGCTTTAAATATATATATATATTTCATTATTAAAAAAGGTAACTTCAAGTTTTTAAAGTAAATGAATGCTGTCGTTTTTCAGCCTTTTTTTCCTTTACTGAAACAATTGTGTAGTTTTTGTTGTCTTTGTTGCTTTTATAATGAAGTTTGGTCATTGTTTTACTAATAACAAACCATTTTTGCAAACCTGATATGAGTAGAACTAATTCATAGTAAATTATTTTCTGGATCTATTTCTGTAGTCACATTTCAAACGTTTTATTTAAATTTTTGCCTCAATACCCATTGATTCCCAGTTCTCTTTCTCTGCCTTCTTTCTCCTAGGTTTTGTTTATTTATCAGAATTCAACATGTTTCATTAAAGGTGTGTGATAAAGTGTTTCCTGTCTCCATTTATGAGAAGAATTTTTGTAGCTTTTGTATGACATGATTTTTAAATTTGAAAAATTTGATAAAAAGATGCTCATGTGACCCTAGGTTTAAACCTGGAGAATTTTCATAAGATTCTGTTAGAGAAATGATGAGTTGGCAGAAGAACGTGGGAGAAACTGTCTTCCTTTCTTCTTCAAGAAAGAACATACATTCCAGATCCTCTTTGGGGGGGGAGGGAAAGAAAGGTTGAGGGGAGAAAGAGGGAGGAGAGAGAGAAAGAGACAGAGAGAGAGACAGACAGAGAGAGAGACAGACAGAGAGATTGTTAGACCTATGTTTCAGGAAGATCACATTGGTTTCTGTGTGGAGAATCAATTAGAATTGGGATAGACTTGAAACATGGAAAACTTTTACAATAGTCTGGGAGGGAGCTGATGAGGATCTGAACTGGGGTGGTGGTATAAGAATGGATAAAATGGGGGCAACCAGGTGGTGCAGTGAGTAGAGCACCAGCCCTGGACTCAAGAGGACCTGAGTTCAAATCCGTCCTCAGACACTTAACACTTACAACACTTATTAGCCTTGTGACCTTGGCCAAGTCACTTAACCCCAATTGCCCTGCATTCCCCCCTCCAAAAAAAAGCAAAAAAAAAAATAAACCAAAAACAAACAAAAAGAATGGATAAGATGAAATGTATACAAGAGAAGTATGGAGATAGAATTTGCAAAATTTCTTCTTGGGCGAAATCAGGGACCTCTGGTTGGGCTAAGACATTTTGCTCTCAGTAGGAAAGTTCATTCACTCTGAGAATTGTCTGGTTTATACTGATGGATTTACTTGCTGTTCATTATTTGTGATGGGTCTTTTTTGGACATGATATGGGTCAGGGCTTCAGATATAATGTTGAAGTACTCCTCGTAACCAAGAAATCAGTTGAAACCTAATGAAATCATTTTCCTTAGGCTAGCAATATTTAGAGGGCAGATAGACATAATTCTAGTTTAATGTCTCCATTTTTAGAAGAGCAGGGTGGCTAGTCTTATAATCACTTCTCCAGCTCCCCTTAAAGCAGGAATCAAATTCTCCCTTGGAGAAAGGAAGGAAACAAGATTTTTGAGAAATCTAAGTCTCCTTGTGAGCTACATATTTAGTCAAACTCAGGGGACGTATACACACACACATATATATGTATGTATATGTATATACATATAAAATATCTATTCACACATATATAAACTAAACCAACACACACATGCACACACACATACACACACACACACACACACACACACACCCCTTATACTTTTGTTTGGTTTTTTTTTTTTTGGAGGGCAATTGGGGTTAAGTGACTTGCCCAAGGTCACACGGCTAGTTTTTAGTGTTAAGTGTCTGAGGTCGGATTTGAACTCAGGTACTCCTGACTCCAGGGCCGATGCTCTATTCACTGCGCCACCTAGCCACCCCACACCCCTTATACTTTTAAATGAATCAGATTTGTTTTATGTTTTTGCTTTGATCATTCATTTAGGGCATTTAAATATCTTTGTCTAGCTAAGATAGTCTGTGTTTCCTTTATTAAGCCTTCTCCTGAGCATTTCATTCCAAGATTATCTCACCCTTATGAACTCTTTTCACTTTTTTTTTTTTTACTTCTCATTGTTATTTAATCATATATCACCTTGAACTGGTGTCTTAAATGGGTGTTTCCTCCAAGGAGAGTGCTAGGCTCATTACATCTCTTCCAACACAAGATAATGAAAACTCAGAGTAAAATGCAATATCCTTATCATCTCTTTGGAGCTAATGAGCAGCACAATGCTCCCAGTTAATAGCCACAAGCATCTTTCATGAACAACTCATCCAAGAAATAGAAGGTATATCATGGCAAGAAAAACAAATAAATAAATAAAAGTAGGCAGAAATAAATAAAAGTAGACTTCAGTGGAGGCCCTTAAAAAAAAAAGATCTGGAAGAAATGGAGTCAAGACAGCAGAGCACAGGCAACAACTCAGCTGAACTCTCGCGACATTCATTTCCCTCCTAACAACTTTAAAATAATGTGTCAAAATTCTGGAGTGGCAGAGCTAACACAAGGTAAGGGTAAAACATTTTTCCAACCTATAACAAATTAGGAGTTGGGCAGGAGAGGTCTGTGAAGCTGGGGTAGAGGTTGGCATGGAACACAGCAGCACCAGCAACAGCAGCAGCAGCAGCAGCATCAAACCTTGACAGTGGCCATTAGAGCAGCAACAGCAACATTCAGTAGCTCTCAGTTCAGAAATGGTAAGGAGGCAAGACAATTGATCAGAAAGAGATTGAAAGGGTCCTTTGCTGCCACTGGGTGCAGCTGATGCTGACTGACAACTCTACTGTCCATATGCAGTTCTGGGTCACATTTTCAGAGTGGAGAAGAGCATTTCTGGTTGGTCACAAGGGATCAAGGACTCTGGTCACAACTTGAAGGCAGAGAAGAATGCTAGCACTTATGGCTGCAGGAGAGCAGGGGACCTGGTCATAGTTGCAGGATCAAGAAGAGTGCCAGCACTTGTGGATGAAGGGAAGAGGGGGGCCCTCCTGGGTAAATTCCAGAGGACTGCAGGTGAGCAGCGACCATACCTCTCCCTTAATCACACCACCTTGAAAGCACTAAAAACTTGTTGATCCCCAGAACTAACTCTGAAAACAGCAACATAAAAAAGCCTGAAGCATGGGACAGTGCCTCTGCACCCCCAGGTGAGCAGACCCTAACTTTAATGTAAAGTTCAAAGTCAAGAAATAGGCTGGGAAAATGAGCAAACAACAACAACAAAAAAGAATATGACCATTGAAAAGCTACTATGGTAACAGGGAAGACAAAGACACAAACTCAGAAAAAGACAATGTGAAACCAGCTACAAGCAAAGCCTCAAAGAAAAATGCTAATTGGATCCAAGAACAAGAATTCCTGAAAGAGTTTTGTTTTGTTTTAAAAGAAAGAGATAAGAGTAATAGAGGGAAAAAATGGGAAAAATAAATGAAAGTAATGCCAAAAAATTATGAAAAGAGGGTCAACAGCTTAATAAAGAGGTACAAAAACGCTGAAGAAAATAATACCTTAAAAACAGAATTCACCCCCCCCATGGAGTAAGAAATCACTGAGTAAAGGGGAAAAGGAGAGGTAAAAAGGGGAAATTTATCTCATGTAAGAGACATACAAAGCAAAGCTTCAAAATGGAGGGAGTTGTGGCAGCTAGGTGGCACAGTGAATAGAGCCAGGAGGAGTTCAAATCCGGCCTCAGACCCTTAACACAAAAAACTAGCCATGTGACCATGGGCAAGTCACTTAACCCCAATTGCCCTACCTTCCCCCTCCAAAGAAGCACAAAAATAAAACTAAATTGAGGGAGTTGGGAACAATACTTGAACCTTACTTTCATTGGAATTTATTCAAAGAGGGAAGTATATATATATATATATACATATATATATATATATATATATACATATATATGTATGTATGTATACACACACACACACACTCAATTGAGTATAGAAATATATCTTACCCAAGAGGGAAACAGGAGACAAAGTGGATAAGAAATAAGGGGCCTAAGGGGAATGGTAAAAGAGGAGGGAGTAAATTAAGGGAGACAGTAGTCAGAAATAAAATAGATTTTTGAGGAGAGACAGGATAAAAAGAGAAACAGAAAGAGAAACAGAAGAAAATAGGTTGGAGTAAAGTACAGTTAGTAATCATAACTTTGAATGTGAATGGGATGAGCTCATCCATAAAACAAAAGCAGATAGCAGAATGGATTAGAAACCAGAATACAGCAACATATTTTTTTTATAAGAAACGCATCTGAAACAAAAAGACACACATAGAGTTAAAGTAAAAGGTTGGAACAGAATCTATTATGTTTCAGCTGATGTAAAAAAGACAGGGTTAGTAATCATGATATCAGACAAAGCAAGAGCAAAAGTAGAACTCATTAAAAGACATAATCAGGGAAATTACATTTTGCTAAAAGGTACCATAGTCAATGAAATGATATATTAAAAAAAATTTTATAGCACGTTTCCCTGATGAAGAACTCAGTTCTCAAATATTTAGAGAGCTGACTCAAATTTATAAAAAAAAAAATAACAGCAATTTTCCAGTTGATAAAAGGATATGAATAGGCAGTTTTCAAAAGAAATTAAAGCTATCTATTGTCATATGAAAAGTGCTCTAAATCACTATTGACTAGAAAAATGCAAATTAAAACAACTCTGTGGTCCCACCTAACCCCTATTAGAAATGACAAATGCTAGAGGTCATGGAGGAAATAGAGTGATGGGCTGGTAGTGGAGTTGTGGACTAGTCTGGCCATTCTAGAGAACAATTTAGAACTATTCCCAAAGGGCTAATAAAGTATGCATACCCTTTGACCCAGTAATACTAGGCTTTACTCCAAAGAAATCAAAGAAAAAGGACCAATATGTTCAAAAATATTTACAGCAGCTCTTTTTGTGGTAGCAGAGAATTAGAAATTGAGATTTATTAACTGAGTTTTCATTCATACTGTGTGACTTTTTCAAATATGAGCATTTTATAAAATATTTTCTAAACTGAACTATTTACCTAGGTTTATAATACCTCACTAAAAAAAGCAAAAACAAAAATAGTAGCAAATTTCTTACCTAAGATTTAGTTTAAGGTTTTAGTATTTGAATTATATTCAAAGATACTTTGGATCAAAGAGATCATATGCAGAGAAACTCAGAAAGGTAAGAGATGAGGCTAGAAAGACACATAAAAGAAATGCTCTTGAGGAACATAAATGTCTTTAGGGAAAACAAGTTTTTGCTTATTGTATACACTGTATCTCCCCAGTAGAACATAAGCTACTTGAGGGCAGGGACTCTTTAGTAAATTTTTGTCTTTGTATCACCAGTGCCCGGCACAGGACCCTGTAGGCATTTTAAAAATGTTAAGTTTAATAATTTTAGTTTTTCACTACTACTGTAGGTTTGTTCCATCAAGGAATGGTCTCATGCCTTAGGAGTCACCTTTGTGTGCCTCAGTTTTCTTATCTGTAACATGAGGCTGTTGGAGTAAATGATCTCTAAGGTTTCTCTATCTAGGGTTCAGTTCTCTTATTCTATGATTCGGTGTTTTGAGTTCTAAGTTAGGGAGAAAGAAAAACACATAGACCAACTAAACTAGATATTATAGTTCCATACTATTACATAATTACCTAAATTAGTGTCAGATTTTAAAATACAACAACAATAATGGTTTCAGTTTTGAACATGCTGAGTTTCAGATGCCTTTGGGACATTAAGTTTGAAATGTCCAAAAGGAAACTGGTAATAGGATACTGAGGCTTAGGGAAGAGACTGGAACTTTATAAAAAAGATCTTTATATAAAGATCTGAGACATTTGCACAGAGATGATTTGGGGATCTGATAAGGTCACCGTAAGAAAATGTAGAGCTGAAGAGAAAAGGCCTAGGAAAGAACTTTGGAGAACAACTACAGTTGGGGATTATGATATATGTAATAAAGGAAAAGCCCTCTACTTTATGAGTATGCAGTGTGCTCAGATGATAGAATCCACAAATGGAATGATCAAACATTCTATAACTGGTCCCAGTATGCTCACCACATGGTGAAGATCAGCCTCTTTTGATTGAGCTGGAACTGGGGTGCATTCAAAAGGCACTGTCCAGCTAGAGCGAATCTCAGAGCCTCTCATTGGAGTAGGAATATTTGTCCCTCTCTTGCCCAGAACCAGTATGAAACCTGTCTATGTTGTATTTATTTGTTCCTGCTTTTAGGTGAAAGGAATTAGAGATGAATATGGCCTTGTGAGCTTTAGAAGATTGGCAGAGTGAGCCACCAGAAGTCCAGGAACTAGAGTCCATGCTAAGATTTGCTGCAAGCCAGGTGGCAAATACAAAGACACCTGCTCAATCCAGTTTAACAGCAGCAGAGATGCATATCAACTATGCTTCACTTGGAAATGAACTCAGTGGGGCAAATGCTATGTGTAAATTGTTTCAAGTCTGAGCCTAAGGACTGAGGTAGTATAGGGAAGTGTTCCCCCAGGTGTTGGGGGAAGATATTTGTACTTCTGTTCTTATTATATCTTTGAAGCAAATATCCCTTAAGAAGCTAATTAAATTAATTGATTAAGTGGAACTGGAGTATAGATTACTGGCAGCTAACAGTAGATGGAACACATTAGAATGGGAGCCTGAGCCAACAGCATCAGAAAAAGATACCTTCAACCCCCCAAGTCCTCAGGGTCTAGATCCCTGGGGGACAAAAATATCTGACTTTACTCTAAAATAGTTAAGTCCAGCGACTTGCTAAATATGAATGAAAAGCCAGCAAAGGAGATGAAGGAATGGTCAGACAAATAAGAGGAAAATCTAGAGAGAATAATTAGTGTCACAAAACCCACAGAGGAGAGCGTACATAGGAGAAGTTGTTTTTGTTGTTATTGTTATAGAGTTGATTATTTCTGTCTCTTTGTGACCCCATGACCCCATAGCACTCCAGGCCCTTCTCTCCTTCACTATCTCCTGAAATCTGTCCGAGTTCATGTTCATTGTTTCCATGACACTATCTCATCCTCTGCCATCCCCTTTTCCTTTTGCCTTCAATCTTTCCTAACATCAAGGTCTTTTACAATGAGTTCCATCTTCCCATTATGTGATCAAAGTATTTAAGCTTTAGCTTCAGTATTTGACATGCCAGTAAGTAGCTTGAATTAATTTCTTTAAGTATTGACTGATTTGTTCTCCTTGCTGTCCAATGGACTCTCAAAAGTCATCTCCAGCACCACAATTCAAAAGCATACATTCTGCGGTGCTCAGCTTTCCTTTAAGTCCAACTCTCGCAGACATACATTGCCAATGCCATGCTATATTGGAGCAAATGGAGCAAATAGGTCCACGAAGAAGTCTAGGAAATAACCAGCAGATTTGGCAATTAAGATACTGCTGAAAACTTTAGAGAAAGCAGTTCCATTGGAATGAGTTTGGAAGTCAAACTGCAAAAGGTTGAGAAATGAGAGGAAAGAAGTAAAGGCAGTCAAGCGTAGACAGTTTTTCCTAGGAATTTGACTGAGAATGGGAGACTAGGGCATTAGAATGGTAGTTTGAGAGGATGGTACTATCTAGTGAAGGTTTTGCTATTAAAAACAAGTTTTGTTTTATTTTTTAGGATGGGAAAGACTTTAGCATATTTGAAGGCAATTGGGAAGGAACCAATAGAAGGTTGAAAGGATGATTGAGATTATAATCATCCCTAGACTGTGGAAGGTGACCGGGATCAAAGTGCATATGCAGTGGGACTGAGAAAGCATGGTGTAGTGAATAGCATGTTTGACTTAGAAGGGAGGAGGTCTGGATTTGAATCATGCCTCGATATTTAGAGGGAAAATGTCATTCAACCTCTCTACATTAAGAAAACTTCATTTTCTCCTCATTAAAACGGGAAGGTTGGATTCAATGACCACTAAGATCCTGTCCAACTATTTATAAGTCTGTGGGTTGGCTTTGGTAAGGAGAAGGGCTACATCACTGCCAGAGAGGTTTTATTTTTATAGCTTTATTAGAATATAAAATTATCCAAATCTAAGAAACAGGAATAAAATTCATAAAAGAAATGGGGGCCAAGAGAGGGGAACTGTACCTATGATGTCACTGATATAGGGAATTATTGGTAAGAAAACTTGTGCTACCAAAGCAGATGGGCACTGCCGTGCAACCTATGCAGCACAGACTCTTAGAAAGTTGCTGCGGCACTGAAAGGTTAAACTGACCCTCAAGGTCATATAATCAGTATGTATCAGAGGTCCAATTTCAATCTAGATTTTCTTGTCTCTGAGACTAGCTTTCTAGACATTATGTGACATTACTTCTCCTAGAAGAGACGGGGGGGGGGGAGGATAAAAGGTTATAGGATTTAAAACCCAACGGAATTTGAAGATTATCTTTTTTTAAAGGGTTCATTTTTCTTTCCAGTGAGAAAATTTAGGTTATTGTTTGCTGAAAGGATAATGAAAATTGGTTGAAGAATAAGAACTTGAATTTAATTTCAGTGCTGTTGTAAGCAAGTTGCCTTGAACAAAGCCATTCTTTAAGACACTCTTCATTTACTTTCAGTGTGGTTGTCTGTGTGCTATAATAGTAGACTGTGGTCATGATAGCCTTCAGTGTAAAAGCACTACGCTGGAATCAGAACTCTATTTTACTAATTACTACTACTGAACCAGATTTTATTCCCCTGACAGTTTAGGAGTATAGTATATATACTCTGAACTTTTGGAAAACCCAGAGGATTATTGAGCAATGTGCTACACATCATAACAGTGTCCAACAATAAAGTATCCTAGGATAGTGTAGTACTCATTTTCAGATTATGCATAATTGCTACCTCACTATTTCATGTTAACTCTATTATTCTCTTTGTCAGGGCTGAAACAAGAAATCTGACCTTTTGAAATATCTGAACATTTTGAAATTTTAGAAAATATTTTCATCTTTTTCTCCACATAGTTGAAAATTTTGCTTTCTATGGCACTTTTATGGAGCTTCTCAAAAAGCAAATATATACTGTGTAGAGCAAGATTTATTTATTGTTTTGCAATTAGAAAAGTACCCATTTAAAAAAGTAAACTAAAAATATTTCTTATTTTATTCTCCCCATTGCACTTCCCCCTCCCCACTACTCTGTTGTATCCTGGACATCTTCTCTACTCCTCTCTGTCTTCTCAGTATTGATTAATAATTTTCATAATATAGGCTTTTCAATATAGTAGCTTTAAAGGGTCAGTCCCAATGTTTACATCCTCTACTATGGGCAAAGACATATACAGTAGACAAAGGTGAAATATTTATGCTTACAATCATAGCTCTGAGTTTACACAAACCAGGTTTTCTATGGCTTATGCTGCTACCTAGGGTTTTCCCTAACAATATCAGAATTTTGTTCACGCTTAGGTCACTACAAAAAAAAGAAAGAAAGAAAAAAGACCCTCAGCTCTAATGCAAATACTTATAGAATCACAGAATTCCAGAATTAGAAGGAACCACAATGACTTATCTACTATAACCCATACCCTGGCTGAATGAAGGACAGTCTTTATTTCACCTAACAGAACATTTTAAGGAGCCTTACTCAAGTGTATGTTTCAAAGTTCCATCTACTAGAAAATGAGATATTGATAAATCTTTGACTGAAATCTTGATGATTATATTTCTACCGTTTCCACAATCCATCAGTCTGGTAACTTTGTTTTAAAAAAGAAAATGGAATTCATTTGGCATGACATACTCTTTTTTGTTTGAATTTGTTTGTTTTCAGTAAGAAGCATTTATTTTCTCTTTTTTCATTTTATCCCCTCCCAACTGGATGAAAACCCAATAAAAATGCCTATAACAAATATGAACATTCAAATAATGTAAATCCTATTTGGTAATTTAGAATCCAGATTAGAATTGGAATCCAAAAATATACAGCAACTTAAGTATCTTCAGTCTAGAACTTCACCATTAGAAGAAGGCAAAATATTTCTCTTTATTATGCTGTAATCATGATTCAGGTGTGACTAATTCTTAATGAAGGTCTTTGTTTTGACAGATTGAATTTCTAGATGTTAATTAATTAAACATAATAGCATAGATTCAGAGTTAGAAAGGATGTTAGAGACCAGGTGAGTCCAAGTTCCTCATTTACACTGAGGCTGAGAGGTTAGGTGACTTTCTAAATGTCTGGGGGAATATTTAACCTGAGGTCTTTCTGACTCTTAAACCTAAAACTCTGCACCATCTAGCTTCATCCTAATATGTTCTAGAACTCTTCCAGGAACCAAAATGAAAGTTAATAGCCTATTAGTTTTCAGACTCCATTCTCTTTCTTTTGAAGTACTCTCACCAACATTTTATTCCCCCATTTTTGAGGTACTTCTATTCTTTACAACCCTTCAAAGATCACTGCCTGTGGCACAGCAATCACATTTGCCAGTTTCTACATTATCCAACATTTAATTAGTTTTGGCCAGGTGACTGACATAAACTCCTTAAGAGAAGTTAGGTGTTCTCTGATCTCTTTATTTATTTTGGTAATCAAATCCCTATTAGCAATATCTGTTCACTCCTTTCCAGTCTAAAAATCATTCTATTGACAGCAGAAACAAAAACAAAATACTCATTTTTCCCTCTCCTCATCACCAGATAAAAACAACTTAAGTTTCTAGAGAGTCAAATATCGTTTCTGGTGGGCCCTACCTTCCCCTGGTACCTATATAATACTCCAGACGGGGCACGGCTCTGAATGGCAAGGTCAGATTTGCTGCTTTTGTGATTGTTCTGTTCTTTATTTCTTCTTAGTTCCTGTTCTCATATGCCTAACTTTGAAGCAGGTCCCTGACTTTACCCAGGAATTCCCTCATTTGGTCTAGTGTATCCCAGCTAACTCTGACTCCCTGCTTTTAGAGGATTTTCATCCCTCACAGGGTACTCCAGTACTCTGAGGAAGTTCAACAGTCTCTCTAAAACCCCCATTGTCTATGCTCCCCATCACTTTTAGAGTCCCAAGATTAACTTATACAAAAGGATATTTACTTCAAAGATATAGCCAGAAAAAATATATAAATATTTCCCCCTAAATTTCAGGGGTATATTATCCCCTATACCACCTTGTCATTGGTTTTTTGAGGGGACAGGAGGAGGGATGGAAGGGGTAAAGAGGAATTACGCTCACAGCTTAGCTCAGTTCCTACATAGCATTCGTCCCACCAAATTCAAGTCCAAAGCTGGCCATGCTGGCTTCTGCTGGGCAGGCTGCAACACCAGGCCTGGATTCTTGGACTCCTGGATCCTTGCGGCTTGAACTCCTGGGCAAATCAGATATTCCACTCCCTGGACCTAGAACAGAAAAGAACGATCGAAAAGGCCAAAGACCTAGGCCCATTTCTTGAGATTATATGGCCTAAGTGAGGTGGGGGGGAGCCCGCAGGCCTTGCCCCACCCCTTTCTACATGGTGCAATTCCCTCAGATGGGAATGTCATAAAAGCCACATAGGTAATGAGTAAGGCTGGTTTTAAAATGATAGCCATTCTCACCACGCAGTGAATGGAAAAAGGATGCTTCCAGTCATTTGGTAGGTGGGTGCAGAATATCATTTATGCTTCAGGCTCGTCTCTAGGAATAGGTACCCAGAATCTTCCATGTGACTGATGCCATATTAAGTTCTTTAGACATGCAGCAAACATCCATTATACTGGCACTGCCTTTAATTAGTTCTCTGTTGGGGTTGCCTCTTCAGTGCTACCCTCCCTGAAGGACATGTGATTCTCCCGAGAGACCTCATATAGAGTCCCGAGCCTCCTTCCAGGGATGTGAGTCCATATGTCTTTCTATCTCATCTCCTTATGCTATCACTTTTCAGCTCTTTAGACCTATAAATCTATATGTATTCCTACATCCTGCCTTTTAAAAGCCAAAACTAGGAGAGTATATCAGGGATAGGAACATCATCATCTAACTGATCCTTAGTTGTCATCAGTGTTGTGTCAATGGGACAATAAATACCAAAAAAAAGTAGTAGACCCCATTCTCAGCTCTGGCTAGCTCTGACAGATTCCTATTCAGGGAGACAAAGTCAACCTGTTCACTCCTAAAAGCAACAGAGTAAGGACCAACTCAATATCCAGGCACCAATACTAAGTGGTTTTGTAGGTAAAAATTAGGGATTAAAGTGTGTGTAGGGGTGGGGTAGATGAAAGCGTGAGAGGATACCAGCAACTGCATTCAGAATGGCAAAGACCTTGGCACCAACTACACAGGGACGCAGGAAAACAAGGTCTACCTAACCCATCCAAGTGTGCTGGAGGGGATAAACTATTACTGTGGCACAATGTTCCAGTCTAAGAACTGAGGGTAGAAATATGAGTAAACAGAAGAAAACACCAAGCACGATAAAAACAAGTAGTATGAGTTTGAGATATATAAGAAGTAAATGCAGAACAAGTGTTTAGCTCCATAACAAAGACAAACAGAGCATCAAGGAGGAAAACTGCTTGGCCACAGGGACTAGAAGAAATAAAGGAAGAGAAAATAAGTGAAATTAGAATTCTGGAGCAAGAAATGGAAAGAGGATGAGTAGTTTAGAACAGCAGGTGAAACCATATCCAAGTAGCAGATTCCCTGAAAAACAGAATGAAGCAATCAAAACTCAATGATTCTATCAGACAATAATGATTAATAGAAAAAAATCAAACGGCTGAGAAACAGGGGAAAAAGATAATTTACTTACTTACTATAAAAAAAACCACTGATCCAGAACTTAAGGAAACATAATTCTAAAATTATCACTCCCCCTAGAAACCATGGCCAAATAAAAAAACTTGAACACCATATTTCAAGGAATCAGAAAAATTTTCAGATTTATTAGGGTCAGAAAGCAAAGTGAAAATAGAAAGAATGTGCTTAAAAGAATATATCTGAAAGAATCCTAAAACCGAAAATGCCTAAATCCAGAACTTCCAAGTCAAGGAATAAAATATAGGCAGCAGCCATAAAAAATGAATTCAGGTACCAAAAAAATTACAGTCAGAATTGCCTACCTCCTGACAGGGAGATGGTGAACTAATATGCAGAATGAGATACTTTTTTGGACATAGCTAACACAGTAATTTGCTTGTCTGTGCACATGTTTTACATAGATTCTGCTTTTATGTCTTGTTTTCCATACTGAGGCAGTTGATAGAAATGAGAAAAAAATAAGAAAAAAATAAATGTTTATAATGGAAAAAAATTATTTCAGTAAATGAATGTAACTGTTATTAACTCTTACATAAAATGAAATGAAGTAGCAGAATGTATCAGAAAGTAGAATACAACATTATATTGTTTATAAGAAGCATAAGTCAAATGAAAATTCACACATAGTTTAAATGAAGATCTAATGATGCAAAGTTAATTATTATGGTTCAGGTTAATTCATAAAAGTGAACAGAGCAATCATAATCTCAATAGCTCGAGACATAAAAAAGGATAATCAAGGAAGCTATGTTATACTTAAAAGCACGATAGATAATGCAACGTGAACTGAATATGTATGAACTGAAGGGCATAGTATCTAGAGAAAAACAAGAGAATTACAAGAAGAAATAGGCAGAGGGGCGGCTAGGTGGCACAGTGAATAGAGCACTGGCCCTGGAGTCAGGAGGACCTGAGTTCAAATCCGGCCTCAGACACTTAACACAAAAACTAGCCATGTGACCTTGGGCAAGTCACTTAACCCCAACTGCCGTCCAAAAAAAAAAACCAGAAGAAATAGGCAGAGCCTGTGCCCCCTTTCCCAACCTAATAGACCTAGCAAAAAAATAATTAAGGAAGAATTTGACGATCTGAATAGAACCTATCTAGCATGGCCTGGGTGATCTGCCATTACTAGTGGTACTCTTTACCGTTCTCCCTTTCCTTTGGCTGTGGACCGTCTAAAACCCATCCAAGATAGTCAGGAATTGAGATAAACTATCACCACTGGCAGTGTCCTTCCTCCCTTCCTCCTACTTTCCTTCTCCTTTTACTCTGAACCTCTTGGCTCTGAGCTGTCAAGAAACCATGTAGACTACTTAATTGCTCACAAGCCTTGAATGAGATGAGAATCACCAGCACTAATTTTTTCTTATAAGATGAAGGACCACCAGAACTTATCATTTACCCTGCCATTGCCTCTTAAGATCTTCCAATACTTATCTAACCTCTAGATGGCTGGCATCTACTGATATAACCCAAGAACCATTAAGCCTTTCAATCTGCCATGCTGAAGAACTCTTGAGATACTGGAGTGATTTGCCACTTCCTTATTGTAATGGTAATCAATTTGCTGGATATTTAGGGCTAAGTATGGAAGATGTGAGCTCTGTCTGGGAGGTGTGAGCCTTGTCTGGAAGGTGTGAATTCCCCTGTTGACATGGAAGAATGCTATTGGCTGAGACA
>CM053594.1:332379704-332396068 GCA_028646575.1 Pseudocheirus occidentalis
GATGATGATGATGATGATGATGATGATGATAATGATGTAATAAGCCTTGATAGACAGACGGGAACCATATCATGAAGGTCTTTAAAAGATAAAGAAGAATTTGCATTTTATCCTGGAATCAATAGGGAACCCACTGGACTTTTTGAACAAAGGAATGACATATGCTTCAGGGATATTGATTTAGTGTGAAGGTCTGGTTGAAGAGTGAAGATATTGAAGGCAAGGAGGTCAATTAACAAATGCTTATTGAATGATTGAATAAATGAATGAACAAATGAATGAGGTTAGTGTAATATAGAGAGGTGATAAAACATGTAATCATCAGTGTGAGGGGAGAGAAGGTGACAGGCATGAGAGATGCTATGGAGATAGAATGTAAGCTCTTTGAGGGAAAGAATTATTTCCATATTTAAATTTATCCCAATAGTACAAAGCAGAGTGGCTGTCATATAATACGCCCTTAATAAAAGTATGTTGATTTAATGATTGGTTGACCTGACAACAAATTGGATATGAGGAATGAAAGAACTCAGAGATGAGATCTTTGTTGTGATGTTACTCGTGGTTTGTATCCAATTCTTTAGGGGTTCTACATGCCTGTTAACTTTCCCTCTTATTGACCCAGAAACCTTATAACACGTGCATATACATGCTCCTACTCTGCCAACTGATGAATTATGGTGTCATAATGCCGTGGCATCATTGTCCTAGCAGTCTGTATTAGGTTGGGTAATGATAACAATGGGAGTGTGGGATGGGGATGATCCCTAGTGACTTTCTTGGAGACTCTTCTCCTATGTGATGTTCACCTCTAGTAGAATATTAAAGGGATGATGTGATTTTTCTCAACAGTTCTGCACTGGTGTCAGTAAACTGCTTTCCCAAGCCATTTGCAATAAAAGTAAATAAGTCTGGGTGGCACAGTGAATAGAACATCGGCCCTGGAGTCAGGAGGACCTGAATTCAAATGTGGCCTCAGACACAACACTTACTAGTCGTGACAAGTCACGTAACCCTAATTGCTCTGCCTTCCCCCTCCATGAAGCAATAAATAAATAATAATAAATAAACAAAAAAACAAACGAATGAGTGAATAAATAAAATTTTTAAAAACAAAATCCCTCAGGTTTTTTGAGTGGGATTCTGTAAACCTGAGAAGAAGGGGTTAAACTCTGGCTGTACTTGAAGTCTTTAGTGTTGGGGAAACTTCAGAGCTCTTCTCTTTATTCTAAAGTTACTTTTTATCTCAAATGCCAGAGCAGAAGGCAAAACTGTTAACTGTTTTGTTCTGGAATCAGTAGAAATTTGGACTTTGTCCTCTCTTCCACCTTTGGCAAATTTGATGGTGCCGTCAGCTGCTCTGCTGGTCACAGGGCCTGGCTTCTTCTCTTCACAGGCATGAGGTGCCTGTCATAGTTTGGAAGATGATGACCACAGGCTGTTTGGCTCAATGGATGCTCTGGCCCCTAAACTGAGGCTGACCCTCAGCTCTCAAAGGCTTGGTGAAGAGTCTTCATTGGCTTCCTCAGCCGTCAGCTTCTATGCTACAGAGATGTTCTGGGGTATCTCAGCATAGCTTGTCCCCCCAGGTTCAGCTTCTGCTTGCTCAGTGAATGTCACCATGCTTCTCAAACTTTAGCTTTTTTCTCACCCAGGGCATAATGGGGATTTCCATTTGGAGCTCAGAGGCTTCACTCCCAAGAATGTTTCAGTTTCTTAGAGGAACAGACATGCAGCTGTAGTTTGGCATTGGATCGAAGGCCCATAGATAGGAAGTGCCAGTTAAGTCCAGGGAGTTCATGATGCTTTGTTGGTAATTCTGTGGTGACAACTAGCATCACATTGCCTGAAGGGATATTGAAATTTTAGCAGATTTGCTGGGATCAAGGACTGTATGAGGCCACTGCTAACTCTTGTTGCTCAAATGGATACAGAGATGCTGAGTTTTTCTGGGGAATTCCTCAACCCAAATTGGGTCCTAGAATCCTTCTGAACCTTGGTATCAGTTTGATGGTAGATCTATAAATTAAGAGGCAAGACTAAAAGACAATGAGTTTGATTAACTGCAGCAGTGGATGGGCAGATGACCAGGTAGAAAGCAATACCCTAAACAAAGGAGGAAAAGTCACACACATCTATAATATGGTTTTACATAGCCTTAGCATGACGTTATGGGTGACAAAACGAGCCTGTCCTGGGAGGCTGCTCAGGAACTTTTCTTATTTGGGAGGATGAATAATAGGGACAGGATGCTGGGTGATGTGGAGGATCTTAGGTAACTGGGACAGGATGTTATTACGGGAAAGATACCAGTTCTCTGAGTTATGTGGTGGATAACTGGAAATATACATACATATATAGATATAGATATGTGTGTGTATATATGTGTATGTGTGTATACACACCCCATAATGCATAAGTTATGTAGGTTAAACCTAGTTTTCAAGCATAGGTTCAGGCCTCAGGGAAAACCTGAACAACCACTAGGATTCTGAAAAGGCTCGTTATAGGCAAAATTGTGTCGGAGTAACAGAGAAATAATTCATTTACATATTGTAATTTTTTATGTTCCTCTTAGGCCAGTGGTTCTCAACCTGTGCGTTGTGACCCCTTTGGGGGTCGAACGACCCTTTCACAGAGGTCACAGGGGTCACAGGGGTCACCTAAGACCATCAGAAAACACATATTTCCTATGGTCTTAGGAACCAAGAGACACCGCTCCTCTATCCATCTCCAGGCAGGTCTGCCCACATGCAGATACACCCACATAGGAAGGGCTGTGGCATTAGGAAGGTTGAGAACCACTGTCTTAGGCCATAAAAGTTAAAGAGAAGATCTATCTGTAATGCTATTATACTTCCTTCAATGTCATAAAAGTTGACCAAATTTAGTCAGTCATAATCTCATACAATCCCCCTAAGGAAACAGACCTAAAATAAACTCTATAGGTAAACTAAGTCAGGTTACAGATTAAAACTAGAGGGTTCACAAATTGGCTGGTTGAGAAGGAGGATTTACATATCTTCAGGAAGTCAAGGACAGTAGAAATTCTAGTTCTGGCTTCTTATCTCAGGAATGTTGAAGGTTCTAAGTAAATTTCCATAGCCCATGAGATAGGTTTTGATTAGTTGAAGCTAATATCAAGGAAGGATGGTCAGAGTCCCAAATAATAAAAGGAAATTTTAAAAATTGCCATAACAACATTAACTTTAGGGAGAAAACATCTTTACTTTGAGGTTTCAAGGGATGCCAAAGACCAGGTGTTCTTAGTTTTCTCTAAGGTTAGTCTTATCAGGATATCTTTGCTGTGGAGGTCTCTAAAATAGTGGAGCCCATACCATTGTTGAATAAAATGTAGCTTGAGATTCTACCTTCATTTACATTGCTCTCTAGCTCTATTTCTTTGATTTCTAAGGTTAATTTTTCTGGGGAGAAGATATATCCTTAAAACTCACAGTCTATCTCCTCCATAGTTTCTAGACCAGAATATCATCTGAGGCACCATATAGGAAAATGTCATATACACAATACCACAGCTGAGTCCCTAATTTGTGGGGCTGGAGGTTGATCATTTCTTCAGAATGAGGGGGGCACTAGGCATGACCTTTTTTCTGTTAGTGAAGTTAACTTTCAGCTCCTTTGAATTTGCCTGATATCAGCCAAGAGGGGCATCTAGGCCCCCAAATTGCCAGTCAAAGAGGTAATGGGGTATGGCCCTATTGCCTGTAGCTCTCCCTATCCCCCTTCTCTGTAGTGTGGCCTATGGGGTAGAGCAGTGGTTCTCAACCTTCCTAATATTGTGACGCTTTAATATAGTTCCTTATGTTGTGGTGACCCCCAATCATAAAATTATTTTCATTTCTACTTCATAACTGTAATTTTGCTACTGTTATGAATAGTAATGTAAATATCTGATATGCAAGATGTATTGTTATAAATTGAACATAACCTGCAGGTTGAGAACTGCTGGGGTAGAGGCTTCCTCCATGACAAGAGTGATTGGGCTGAGATGAGCTTTGGGCTGAGATGAGCTTTGGATGTGGCTGGTGTTGCATTCAAGAGCAACTAAGGCCTTTCCTACATTTGTAACCTGCCTGAGAAGAGGCAGGAGGGTACCCTGTAGTTAGGAGTGGCTCCCCTGAATTTTCAAGAATGAGCAAAGGCATTTGTTCAGGGTTGGGCAGCAGTTTAATTTCCATGCAATTAAGTATGAGTTCTACCCCACTGATGCAGAGGCAGACCATGCAGCATGCCCTATGTTCATCTGTGTTCTGTTGGTATTTATTAATAAAGGTATGAATTTTCAGGCAGGTAAATTCCTTACTCTCTCCTCTGAGTTTCTAGCTCCTTCCTTCCCCTCCCCCCTCAGTCCCTTACCATTAGTTTTTTGGATGGTGTCTTTTGAGCAGTCCTTCTTTCCTACCAGCAACCTTCCTTTGGTGTTAGTTGAGTAACGTGAACTTGCTTTTGACCTACTTAGGATCAGATCTTTTACATTTCTCATCTATCCCAAGGTTCTTCAGTATCCTGAGTGGTTGCAATTTCTCTCATTTCTGCCATTGTCCAGAATCCCTAACAGCTTGTTTCCTAATTTTAGGAGTCCAGTGACTAGCACCCTACTTCCATTTAACTGCTTAGCATTGGATTGGTTTTTGCAGAGGCGTATTTATTTTGAAGACACAGCAAGAACAAACATACAAGCATGAAACCTTAACAAAATTTTTTATCACATTTAAAAAAATTTTCATTTTTAAATGCCTTTTAATGAACAGAATTATTATCACAGTAGTGCACATGCACACATATATGTAACTTACAAACAAGTAATACACATATTGGGAGTATGTGTTAAAAATGTTTTTATCGATAAGGGACACTTTAAAAAAAAGTTCACAGGTTTTTTTTCTATTTATCCTTCCTTTCTCCTTAAGGGGCGCTACGTCAATTGTGTACAAATGTATCCAGAAGGGGACACAGAAGCCTTATGCTCTCAAAGTGCTAAAGAAAACAGTAAGTGTACTTAATTTTATATCCGCATTTTCAAGAAATTGCAGGGACTAGAGCAGGGGTGGGGAACCTGCAGCCTCGAGGCCACACATGGCCCTTTAGGTCCTAAAGTGAGGATTCAAAGGGCCACTCTTGTGAACCTAGAGGATCACATGTGCCCTCGAGGCCCCAGGTTCCCCACCCCTGGACTAGAGCATTTTGGAGTGTAGACTCAAAAGGATCATGGGAAAAGAGAATCGTATCCCTAGCTGACTGTTTGAATATTGGTTATATTGAAAAACAATGAAAATTTTATCTGATTGGAATTTCATGGGTCTTTGAAAGAAATTTGTGGTCTTACCTCTGTTTTGACTAAAATGATGTTCATATTTTGGGGGTATAGAAAAAGTAGCTTTGTGTATGTAATGGGGGATGGACCTATTGGGGCTCTACCCACAGAATATGCACAATGTGTTTTCCTGCTGCCAAAGCACATGGGGAGGCCTGGTGAACCTGCTGCAGGAATTAAATGATGACATATAACCCACAAATACTCAGCACAGAATAGACACTCTGAGTGTTTCTGGCCTACAATCCATGTGACAAAGAAATAAATTTTTAATTTCACTGTTGAACTGGAAGTAGGAGTGCATACAAAGTACTTTGATGGGGACAACTTCATTTTTTCCAACTTCCTTTGTATTGCATCCAGGGGAAAAAAGAGACTTGAGTTATTTTCCCAGAATTCTTTTGTAGGTCAACTCTGTCCTGACTCAGTAGCCAATCAAAAAGGTCTTTTCCTCACCACAGGGCCAGTGGGGGAAACAGTCAAAGAATATTTGTGCGAAACAGTCAAAGAATATTTGTGTGTGTTTCAAAATTCATGTCAGGGATTCCTTCAAGTTCAGTATGCTGCACATGCTCATGAGGGTTAGTCTCTCATTGGTCAGTCCCCATTACACTCAGTAGTTATGATCCTGAAAAGTTGTATGTGGAAGGGCATGTATATGAAAGCAGCCTAGAAAAATATCCCACTCCACCTAAAGAAAGCCATAAGATAAGACACCCACACAATATACATGCCCCCACACACGAATACCTGAAACAAGTGAGGATATATCTCAATCAAAAAATCAACAATGTAAGATGTTAGACTAAATGTGAAAAGTCTTTGAAAATCATTGGATAAACTGGAGGGACATTGCATAGGAGGCATCCTCTGTTGGGCTGAGGAAGACTGGTCATGCCCTGATGGTCATTTATAAAATATTGACCCAGTTCTAGAACTAAGAGACTTAAACAAGGAAATTTAAGCCAGGAGAGATTGAAGTTTTGGCTAAACCCCTGAGAAGTAACTAGTAATTGTTGAAGTGGGGAAGATGTAAGGGGAGAAGTAGAATACAGGACCGGTTTTCTGCTTTGGTTTCCTTCCTCCTGCCTTTGCCAGAAAAGGTGTGAACATCAAAGGACCATAGAATATAAACCTTTTCTTTTAAAAAAAATATTTATTTTTAATTTATGGAATAAAATAAGCAATTCTATAACATGGTATAATAAAAAGATGACTGCACATGAAACAGCAAATCTACCATGTACAACTTGCTATTCTTTTAAAACATACAACAAAGTCATCTTATAAATTTCTTTTAAAAAATTTTCTTCCTTTCCCTCCTGCCTGTCCCATTACATGGCCACCATTAGATGTAGATATGTAGAATTATTCTATATATCTATTTATAAACTATTTCTCTGGATGCAGAGGGCATCTTTCTTCATCCCTTATAGTTAATTTAGGTATTTATAATAGTAAAAAAAAAACCTTACTGTTCAAAGTCATTCTTAAACAGTATTGCTGTTGCTGTATACAATGTTCTTTTGTTATGCTCATTTTGCTCTTCATCATTTTGTGTAAATCTTTCCATATTTTTCTAAGACCATTGACCTCATTATTTCTTATACCTCAGTAACAGTCCATCACAGTCATATCTACAACTTGTTCAGCCATTCCCCAATTGATGAGCATTCCTGAAAGTTCTAGTTCTTTGCTGGATATAAACATTTTAGAACATAGAAGTTCTTTTCCTTTTTCCCTAATCATTTTTGGAAATAAACCTAGAAGTGCTGGACATTTCAGCAGTGCTTCCAGAACAGCTAATGCAGTGTCTGTACTGGGAGCCAAGAACAGATTTGACTTGAAGATGCAATAAAGAAGCAGTAGTAACAGAGACTACTCAGTATATCAAAGTGGAAGAAATAGTATATAGCTTGGTTCCTTCAACAAAAGTTTCAGAAGAGTGCTAGATCAAGTAGTGATCAGAACTCTAAAAAACCCAAAATGTGTCATCTTTCACAATTCAACTCACAAATAAGGGACTAGGACAGGTACTGTGGAGCAAGGTGGGCCAAAATCACAAAGCTAGAATAGAGGTAAAATAGGACCATATTATTTTCTTTCTTATCTTTGAGAAGGGATTGGGATCTTGGACTCAGCTGCCATATAAAGAAGTCTATAGATCTGTCTCTCTGACCAAGGAAAGGCTCTCTGACATTCAGCTACTGAAACCAGGGACCAACACCTGTTGCTCTACCCTAGGAGAAAGCATATAAGAGCCAAAATGTCTGGTGTAGAATAGGGTCAATATACTGTCATTCTAATCCAGGAGAGGGGTTCTAGCCTTAGTGCCAGAACTTAGCACAGAAATATAGTGCTATTGTTCTGACTCAGCCCCTTGAAGTCACATAAGACAGACCAAAAGAAGCAAGGATCATACAAGGTTAAATCCAATTCAAAAGGAGTTAATAGAGTCTAGCCTAGACCAACAGACAGAGCAAAGGCCAAGTCTGAAAGGTGAGGTTAGAAAAATGAATAAAGGAAAAAAAAGCTATTAAGATTCTAGAGATGCATGCCTAGGATAGAAACCCAGAAGAAGAGAAAAACTCTGAAACACATAAAAACAAAGCCTCAAAGAACACAACTTGTTCAAAAGATCAATTAGAAGTCCTAAAAGAAATAGCATAAGAATTTTAAAAATGATTTTACAGCTGAACTGAAAGCACTAGAGGAACAAAGTGAAAAGGAATGACATGTAAGGAGGGTTTAAAAAAGAAAATTAACAGTCTGACATGCAAGATATAAAACCTTAACCAAGTAACATATTCCATGAAAATTGGAATGAGCCAAACAGAAGTAAATGTCTTCATGAGAAAATAAGAAATTTAAAAAATAAAGTCACAAAATTGAAAAAAAATGAAGAAAATATAAGGGGTCCCATATTAAAAAAATCAACTGACCTAGAAAACAAATTGAGGAGAGATAATTTAAGAATGGCTGGACTACCTGAAATCCAAGGCAAAAAAAAAATAGCCTAGACATATTTTGATGGAAGAGGATTTACATTTATTAGAAATGAGAGGTGAGGAATAGAGAGGGTTGGGAAGGAGGCAAAGTGAAAATAGAATACACTTGTCATCTTTTGAAAAAACAAAAAATCATAAAATGAAAGCTCACAGCAACATCATAGCCAAAATCCAGAAATTTCAGGTCAAAGAAAAAATACTTTAAGCTTCCAGAAAGAAAATATTCAAGAATTAAGGAACCATAGTCAGACCCACACAAATTTTAGCCGTTAACACTTTAAGGAGGAGAAAAGCAAGGATTATAGTATGCCAAAAGGCAATAATCAAGAATAACTTACCCAGAAAAACCAAGTATAATCCTTTAGGGGAAAAACAGGCCTTCAGTGAACTACAAGACTTTCAAGGATTCCTAATGAAGAGACCAGAGTTTAGTGTCATCCAGTCATTGTCATGTCCTTCTCTTCATGAGCCCATGGACCCACAAATGCCAGGCCCTTCTATCCTCCACTGTTTCCTGAAGTCTGTCCAAGCTCATGTTAATTGTTTCCTTGATTCTATCTATCCATTTTATACTCTGCCATCCCCTTTTCCTTTTGCCTTCAATCTTTTTCAACATCAGGTCTTTTCCAAGGAGTCCCAGCTTCTCATTATGTAGTCAAAGTATTTAAACTTCAGCTTCAGTATTTGACCTTCTGATGAATCATCTAAATTAATTTATTTAAGTATGAGTATTGACTGATTTGATCTCCTTGCAGTCCAAGGAACTCTCAAAAGCCTTCTTCAGCACCGCAGTTCAAAAGCATTGATTTGATGGTGCTCAGGTTCACTGTGAGTACAGCCCTCACAACCATACATTGCTACTGAAAACAAACATTGCTTTGACTATTCAGACCTTTGATACTGAAAACAAACATTGCTTTGACTATTCAGACCTTTGTTGGCAAGGTTACCTTTGCTTTTTAGTATGCTGTCCAGATTTTCCATAGCTTTTCTTTCAAGGAGTAAGTGTCTTTTAATTTCATGACTGAAGTCACTATCTGCAGTGATCTTTGAGTCCAAGAATATAAAATCTGACACTATTTCTATTTGTTTTTCTCCTTTTGTTTGCCAGGAAGTAATTGGACAAGTTGTCATGATCTTAATATTTTTAATGTTAAACTTTTTTTACACCCTTTTCTTTCACTTTCATAGAAAGCTTTCTTAATTCTTCACTTTCTGCCATCAGGGTGGTTGGTATCACTTGTATACCTGAGATTGTTATTTCTCCCAGCAACCTTGATTCCAACTTTTGATTCATCCAGCCTGGCATTTTGAATGATATGCTCTGAATAAAAGTTAAATAAGTAAGGTGACAATATATAGCTTTGTTATGTTATGCTCTTTTTCAAATATTAATCAGTTGTTCCATTTTCAGTTCTACCTGTTGCTTCTTGACTCATGCCTGTTCCTCAGAAAATAAGAAAGAGGATGTGGCACTGCCATCTCTTTGAGAACTTGTCCTTTCATTGTGATCGACACAGTCAAAAGCTTTATTGTAGTCAATGAAGCAGAAGAACATTTTTTTTTTCTGGAACTCCTTAGCTTTCTCCATAATTCAGTGAATGTCGACAATTTGGTCTGTAATTCCTTTGCCTCTTCAAAAATTAGCCAGCTCTTCTGGTAATTCTCAGGTCATATATTGCAGAACCCTAACTTGCAGAATCTTAAGCATAACCCTTGGTGTATGAAATGAGCACAATTGTTGGATAATTTGAATGGTCTTTGTGTTGCCCTTCTTTAGGATTGGGATATAAAATGATCTTTTGCAATCCACAAAAGATTGTGGTTAAGTTTTCAACATTTTCTGACATTTTGAGTGCTGCACTTTAACATAACAGCATCATCTTTTAGGATTTGAAATGACAGCTAAAGTTCCTTCACCTCCACTGGCCTTATGGTTAGCAGTACTTCCTAAGGGCCACTAGACTGCATTCTCCAGGATGTCTGGCTCTAGAGCGGTGACCACACCTTCATGGTTATTGGTGATGTCAAAGTATTTCTTGTATAATAACTCTTCTGTATATTCTTGCCACCTCTTATTAATCTCTTCTATTTTTGTTAAGTCCCTACACATTTTGTCTTTTATCATGCTCATTTTTTTGCATGAAACAGTCCCTCGATATCTCTAATTTTCTAGAAGAGTTCTCTTTGTCTTTCCAATTCTTTTGTTTTCTTCTATTTGTTTGCATGGCCTATTTAAGAAAACCTTCTTATCTCTCCTTGCTGTTTTCTGCAATTCTACATTCACTTGGGCATATCTTTCCCTTTTCCTCAGATATTTGTAAAGCCTCATCAAACAGCCTTTTTCCTTTCTTACTCTTTTTTTTCTTTAGATATTTTTTGTCACTTCCTGTACAATATCGCGAACCTCTGTCTATAATTCTTTAGGCACTCTTATCCATTAAATCTAATCCCTTAAATCACTTCTACTTCACATTTATAAGGAATGTCACTTAACTCATAACTATATGGCCTGATGGTTTTCCCTACTTTCTTCAATTTAAACCTGAATTTTGTAATAAGAAGGTCATGGTCTGATCCATAGTTAATTCCAGGTCTTGTTTTTTAACAGACTGTGTAGAGCTTCTCAATCTTTGGCTGCAAAGTATGTAATCAATCTGATTTCAGTATTGACTATCTGGTGATATCCATGTGTGAAGTTGCCTTTTGGGTGGTTGAAAAAAATGTTTTTGCTACAACCAGCAAGTTATCTTGACCAAATTCTGTCAGTCTCTGCCCTGCTTAATTTTGTGCTCCATGGCCAAACTTGCCTGTTATTCAAATTATATTTTGATTTCCTGCTTTAGTGTCTTATTTAGCTTTTCACTCCCATGTGATGGATGTGACTTCTTTTTTGGTGTTATTTCTAGATTTCTAGGTGTGGTAGGTCTCCACAGAACTGATCAACTTTGGCCTCTTTGGCATTAATGATTGGAGCATAAATCATGTTACTGTGATTTTGGATGGTTTGCCCTGGATTCAAACAGATCTCGTTTTATAATTTTTGAGATTATAATCCAATATTGCTTTCTTACCCTTTTATTGATTATGAGGGATAGTCCATGTTTTGTCGGTACTTTCCACTATGACCTCTCCATATTGGGTAGACCTTACACAGCATTGCTAATAGTTTCATTTAGGTACACAGGCCTCTTCCCCATGACAAGACAGTAATCCAGGAGGAGAGAGTTTAGTAGAAACTTTGAAACATAGCCATAGGAGTTAATAGAAATACAACATATATTTTCTTATTCAAAAATGTCCTTAGGCAAGATCTACCTTGTGGGTGCTGGAAAGTATTAGACTGAAAAACTCAATTCTGATCTGACCTAGACTGTTCCATTTGGGGTGCCAATAATTATGGAAGAAATGTCTGATGATCCACTGATTAGGTACTGCTGTGAATCACACAAACAATGACACAGAGATGGGGGAAAGCAGTTTGTTATAGTCATAAGGCAGGCTTCAGTGTATACAACAGTCAGTGAGCCCCATGCATCAGTTGAAGAAACCCACTAAAGATTTTGGTTACATAAGCAGGATGTAACTTGTTTCTTGATGTCTCATGGAGTCATTAGCTTCCACTTGGTCAATTCTGATTTTTAAGGAATTATTTTCTTCAGTGAATTTTTGTGTCTCTTTTCTACTTTGCCAATTCCACTTTTTAAGGAGTTCTTTTCTTCAATGAATTTTTATTCCTCTTTTTCCATTTTGCCTATTCTGTTCTTTAAGGTATTATTTTCTGTGGTATTTTTTGTATCTCTTGTTGTACCAAGTTGATTCTCTTTTCATAATTTTCTTACATCAGTATAATTTCTTTTCCCTATTTTTCCTCTGCCTCTATTATTTGAATTTTTAAATTCTTTTTGAGTTCCTCCAGAAGGTCTTTTTTGGGAGGCCTTTGACCAATTCACATTTTTCCTTGAAGCTTTGCATGTAGCTGTTTGATAGTTTGTGACTTGATTTTCTTGGTCACCATAGTAATTTTCTATAGTCAGGTTCTTTTGCTGTGGTCTGCTCCTTTTCCCAGCCTATTTCTTGACTGATAACTTTATGTCAAAGTTGGATTCTACTCCTGTATAGAAGTGGCACTATCTTAAGCTTCAGTTTTTTTGTGCTGCTGTTTTTCAGTGCTAGCTCTGGAGGTCTGCAGTTTTTTGGCAGTATGATCTAAGGAGAGGTGTGGCCAATGTTCTCCTGACCTGTGCTCTGGTCTGTAAGTGACCACAAACATTCTTCTTCATCATGGAACTATGACCAGGGTCCCTGCTTCCCTGAGGTCACAAATATTGGTCACCTAGTATGCCTTTTAGCTCTGGAACTGTGACCCAGAACTGTGTATGGGCAATGTGACACTGCCAGCAAGGGGTTCCCTGTAATCTCCTTCTGACCATTGTCCTACCCCATTGCTATATGTTGTTGAAAGCTCCCAAAGCTGTGACTGCTGATGCTGAACTGCCTCCAATGTCTGCTACTGCCATTCTGGCATGGCTTGCCTTTCACAGGCTGTGCTGGTCTCCAGGTTCATTCACTATCCCATACCTTTCCTGCTGATCTCCTAAGTTGTTCTGAATTAGAAAATTCTTTTACCGTGATTTTTTGTTGGTTCTGCTGTTCCAGAATTTGATTTGAAGTGATACTGTAAAGTTGTTTGGAGGAGAGTTTGAGAAAGCCCGGGTTAGTCCCTGCCTTTACTCTGTCATCTTGACTCTGCCCCAGACAATTTCAAAAGCATTTTAATATTTTCAAAATTTTCGTTGTGCTGATCATTGTATTTCTTTATTATCTATTCAGTCACCTCTCCTATTACATCAAACTAGTCTAAGAAAACAGGAGTATAGTAATTCTCTAAATTCCTTTAAAGATATTAAAAATATAAAAAGTTAATGGAATATAATCATCAGTTTTTTACTAGACCCTTGTTGCGTAAACTAGTGGCATTTTTGGAGGTCTGTGACAAAATCTAAAGTCTGAGACTTGGATATGTTGACTGACACAAGGAATAGTGTATGTAACTTCTTGCTGAGTAAGGAAAACTGTGTAAAGTGCTGTCTCAATTTCATTTTCATTATGGTGTTGGAAACAGGAGAAATGTCATTGAAAGGGTTGGTAAAAACATTGGAATCATACAATACTACATAACCTGATTTGGAATATGTAGCATCATAAACAACGACTCAGTCAATAAGAATTCATTAAAGAGCCTACACTGTGCCAGGTTCTGTACTAAGCTTTGGCAATACAAAGACAAAAATGAAAAAGTTCATGCCCTCCAGTGACTCCCTTCTCTGAGCTTCAAGTATGGTAAAGGAAGTCATTTGTAAGGTAGGGATGATATTATGTGGGAGGCTTTCAGCTCAATGTAGTGGGAAAGCTTCCTAAAATCAGAGCTGTTCAGAAGTAGCAACGCTTGGAGGTAGGAGATTCTCCACCACTGGAGACCTTACACCAGGAATGGATGACCATTAGATTCTTTCTCATGCTGAGGTTCTATGATACTGTAATACTACACAAAGCTGCTGAGAGGAAAACCTGTGTGAATTTTAAATTGCTATAGAAATGGGAGTTGGTATTATTTTAAATTTTACTTTGTAGTTTTCAAATGGCATAAATCAGTATTCAGGTCATCAACAAATACTTACTAAAGTTTAGACCAGGCACTGTACTAATTAAGTGCTAGGGATTCAAAGAAAGGAAAAAAAAAGCCCTTGTTCTCAAGGAGCTTGCAATCTAATGGGGTAAGAAGCATGCAGATGATCGTGGACAAACAAGATGTTTCCAGAAGCTGATAAGGACTTAAGTTGAATTTCTCATTCCCTATATACTATCTCAGGTTTCCCTATATCCTATCCTCCTTATTCAAGAGAACTGGAAATAGAATGTTATTCCACAATTATAAGGAGTAATTGTAACACTGCTCCTTTGGAGATCCAAATATTTTCATCACGTTTGTATTTGTTGAGATCTGGTCCCTTCTCTGGGTGACTTTGCAGAGATGGAGTAAAAAAACCTACGGATATTAAAAAAAAAAAACCAACCCAAAACCTAGGGAAAGAGGAGGGTCATGCTATTTTTTATCTGGTAGAACCCTGCTGCTCACATCTTTAATCATAAAGAATTTTCCAGTTCTCTAGAGAAGCATTCTCAACCTGCTGGTTGCAACCCCTTTGGGGGTCGAACGACCCTTTCACAGGGGTCACAGGGGTCGCCTAAGACCATCAGAAAACATGTATTTTGGATGGTCTTAGGAACCAAGACAGTGCTCCTCTATTCATCTCCAGGCGGGTCCACCCACATGCAGGTATACCCACATAGGAGTATTAAAGGAGTCGCAGCATTAGGAAGGTTGAGAACCACTGCTCTAGAGGATTCTAGGACCTAAGAATAGTAGCTAGTCATTATGAGAGGCAGCATAGTTTAATAGAAGGTGGGTCCTGAAATCAGAGAAATCCAGAATCAAGTCCCATCTTTGACACATATTGACTGTGTGACCCTGGGTAAATCACTTACCAGTCAAGGCCCTAGGCAACTCTGAGAATATGCAGACCAGTTCCAATTGGTATTCTTCATCAAAGAGAATTCCCTGCACTAATGAAATCAAAGATCTGTACCAACCCCTTATTCTAAAAAAAAAAGAGTTATGTTAGAATATGACTTGAGCCAGTGATACAAAAATATTTTGGATAAATAACATATTAAATATTTCTTAGAAAAACATGTAGTTCTGATGACATTTTGTTGTTGTTATTCAGTCCAGTTGTGTCTAACTCTTCATAATCTCATTTAGGGTTTTCTTGGTAAAGATACTAGAATAGTTTGCCATTTCCCTCTCCAGTGGATTCACATTGTCAGGCAATTAGAAGTTAAGTGACTTGCCCAGGGTCACACAGCTAGGAAGTATAAGAGACTGGATTTGACCCCAGGCCCAGTGCACTGTCCAGTGAGCCATCTGCCGCCTTATCACATAACATCACCCCTAAGAGAGAGAACACGTTGGAACTTTATCTAGGTGAAAGGATCTTCCATCACAAATTTGGTTGTCTTTGCTGTGGATGTATATTTGTTTCCTGTGTGGGGTCTGGGCCTACTGGCTTTGAAACCTCAGCACAGTAGACTATGAAGGGGAAAGAATAATGCATCTTTTTCCCCTTGATTTCTTCCTTGGAACGTACACAGTAAGAACCCTCTTGAATCTAAAAGGAAGATTCTTGCACAGATGTGTAAGGTCTTGCTGCTCATTTCCCCTAGTAATTAGCCTTTCTTATTCATTTATTTACTTTCCTCATATGTTTTGGATACAACAAGGCACATTTTAGCCAGATCAGTATTGTAATGAAATTTTTCTTCCCAGTATTCACTTTATATTTTTGTAAGGTAAGAACAGACCTCCTTTTTGGCAGTATTGAAAATGCCATGTGTTAGAAGGAAGGAAGGAGAAAGAGTCTGGAATAATATGTATGTGCTAATTGAGAGACAATAAGTCTAGTTGAGACTTCCACTCTGTTTTCTTTCTAAAGCCTGTGTTATGAAGTCAGATATTCACCTTGAGCTCAGGAAGGGATATTCATCTTTAAATAAATCTGTTTATGGTATATGCGCAACAAGCTAGCCACTATCTTCTTTAGACCCAGGAAAAGCCCAGCTCCTTAATTCTTAGAGAGGAAGCATTCATTCCAGCTACCATTGGTGCCCATAAAATAAAATGCCAAAAAGTCAATGTAGGTTTGAATGCCTGAGGATTATATGGGCAGTCAGATGAATCTCTATTAACCATGGCCTCTCGGAGCTGGAGAAATCAACTACCCCGTTTTCTATATACAATATCCTATTTATCTTCATAGGATTGACCCTAAATTTGTGAAGTTTGTAATTTTTTAAATTGTACGCCAATTTATTCTTTGTCTATACTCTCCCCCTATCCCTTCTCTGTCCCCTTTCCTTATTATCACTATTCTAATTCTCTTTACTTCTGTCAATACCTA
>CM053594.1:332396168-332409374 GCA_028646575.1 Pseudocheirus occidentalis
CACAAGCGCAGAAAAATGATCCATACTTTGTTGCATCTTGCTGCATTGAGTGCACAGTCATCTGTAAACAGAAAGTCATGCACCAACACTCCCTCCACTTTGGTCTTGGTTTGTAACCTTTTTTTTTTTTTTTTTGCTTCTTGAAGGGGGTAAAGTAGGGCAATTGGGGGTTAAATGACTTGCCCAAGGTCACACAGCTAGTTTTGTGTTAAGTGTCTGAGGCTGGATTTGAGCTCAGGTCCTCCTGACTCCAGGGCTGGTGCTCTATTCAATGCACTACCTAGCCACCCCATTTGTAACCTTTTCAAGTTGAAGAATTTACCATCAGTGTGGTAGCTGACCTTGATGCCATGTTCATCCTAACTTAAAGGATTTGACAAAATGACTGCAAACATCATGCTAAAAAACATGGGAGCAAGTGCACAACCTTGTTTCACTCCTTTGGTGACACCATCACCAAAGGTATATGCACAACAAGCTAGCTGTGATCTTCTTTAGACCCAGGAAAAGCCCAGCTCCTTAATTCTTAGACTATCTGTGGAAGTATCTGTTACAGCAAATGGAGAAGTTCTGAATGCTGTGGATAAGTTCACTTACCTTGGTGGCGTAGTTTCCAGGGATGTACACATCAGTAATGAGGTTGATACACACATTGCCAGAGCCGGCTCAGTGTTTGGGAAGCTCCAAAAGAAAGTAGGGGAGAGAAGAAGTATTAGACTGACTACCAAAGTGAAGGTCTACAGAGCCTCTGTGCTGACCTCATGGTTGTATGCCTATGAAACCTGAACAGTCTACCGGCATCATGCCAGGAAACTGAATTGCTTCCACTTGAATTATCTTAGGAAGATTCTAAAGATCTCCTGGCAGAATGAGATACCAGACAGTGAAGTCCTTTCTTGAACAACTCTACTTCAGAGGGCACAACTCTGATGTGCTGGCCACATTGTTCGAATATGAAATGTGTGCTTGCCAAAAAGACCATTTTATGGAGTACTCACACAGGGCACACGTTCACATGGTCAGACGAAGCCATACAAGGACATTCTCACTGTCTCTCTTAAGGACTTTGGAATTGATTGTGTGACATGGGAGATACTGGCACAGGACCACTCGGCATGACGTGCCTAAATCAGAGAAGGTACTGCGTTCTATGAGCAAAGTAGAATTTAAACAGCTCAAAGGAAACACAGGATGTGCAAATTTAGAGAATCCACAAGTGTTCATGTAGACTGTTTATGCCCAACCTGTGGTTGAGTCTTCTAAGCTGGTATTGGTCAGACACAGTGAATGTCATTTGTGTGATGTCATTTTGGTCATGTTTGAGAACAGACAACAACCAACCAACCAACCCTAAAGTAACGTACTATATACATGTCATCTATTATTATTTTCAAAGTGTTTTAAGTTTTGCAAGGCATTTTCCTATAATAACCCTGTAATAGATGTAATGCAAGGGTTATGCCCCATTTACGGATACAGAAAGAGGTTTAAAGAAGTTAGGGAATTATGGACTTAGCAGTGGAAGTAGAATTTGATCTCAGAATTCCCTTTCCTCTAAATCTAGTACTCTTTCCACTATAATTTGTTACTCTCTTAAATATTGACTAGATTATTTCTTCCCAAGAGCTACAATGCCCTACAGGTAGGAGAGGGGACAGCCTGTGTGTGATGATTTGAAGGTCAGAAGGAAAGTTTTTTATTCACAGATCTGTCATAGAAGCCTGAGGTTTTACCATTCATTCCTTTGGAGTTGGACATTTTTCTCTCTTCTTTCTCTCACTTAAAATGTCCTTTCTGTATATCAAGAGTATTATTGGTTAATATGCCTTAATATTAATGAATTTTTCAGCGATTTTCCAAACCTGAGATTAGCTGGGATCAGAGTTAATAGAGAGGCAGTCTGGTGTACTGGGAAAGGCTGGTGAATTTGGAGTTAAAGGGTTTATATGCTCTAATTTTGCTAATATGTTTTACTGTGTGAAATTGAGCAAGCGACTTTGTCTCTAGGCTTCAATTTCCTCATTTTCTAAATAAGGACATTGGGTTAGGTGACATCTAAAGTCCCTTGCACTTTTAAGTCCTAAGACCCCAGACTTCATTGTTGCATTTAACACAGTACAAAGTTTCTATGACAGACATTTCTTTTAACTTTTATTTTTTTTTGTCTTTTAGGTAGACAAAAAAATCATTCGAACTGAAATAGGAGTCCTTCTTCGCCTTTCACATCCCAACATTGTAAGTAATTGTCCACCCTTGTAACGTGAATTGTTTCCAAAGCCTCAGTATAGATTAACGTTCTGTTAATGAAGGTGGCAAGTATATCTGTGGCAAGCCTAGTCCAGCTATTTTCTTTCTTTTGACCACATTTATAACTGATAGAAAACTGGAGGCTAAAGCAGGCTTATGGTGAAAATAGTTATGGTGGTAAACATGACTCAGACTAGCAGATCAGCGGCACTCCTCCATTCATTCATTTCAAGCATGAATTTCATGCCTTTAATTGATTATCCAAGGTGGATAACATATTGCCATCTAATCACTGAGCATTTAATGAATGTATTTTTGTTTTCTTCTGGGAACTACTCCATTTCTCTAGGTCCATAGATCCTGAGTCCCTGAAAAGATACTCTCATCTTCCCCACCTGTCCTTTATACTCTTTTATAATTAGAAATCTTCAAATCTACTTTATATTGAAATTTTTGATTTCCAAAATACCTTGGAAAATCATTCCTAATTTCAAATTGACTGTTGAATAGTTAAAGCAATCATTTGTTCAGTCCACCATGTTAGTTAAGTATTGGGAACATAGACAAAAAAACTAAAAAAAAAAATAGCAAAATATATCCACCTGAAACATCCACCTACCTTTTGGGGAACTTAATGGAAGGAACACTGGACTGAGAACAAAAGAATGTGAGTTCTTGTTCTAGATCTGCTCCTAACCAGCCATGTGATTTGGGGCATATTCTTTAACCATATGAGCCTCAGTTTATTCATCTGTAAAATAAGTGGGTTAGATTAAATTACTTTTGAGATCTATTTCTATTTCTAACACTATAATTTTATGATGACTGTATTTAGTGTACAGATGTTGTATATATAATAAAATGTGAGTGAATATTATTGTTATTATCTTTGTAATCTTTTTTCCCCCACTGGATTTAAGATAGGAATGACCCTGGGGGGGGGCAGGTAGATAGTGCAGTAAATAGAGCACTGGCCCTGGAGTCAGGAGGACCTGAGTTCAAATCTGGCCTCAGACATTTAATACTTACTAGCCATGTGACCTTGGGCAATTCACTTAACCCCAATTGCCCTGCCCTTCCCCCTCCAAAAAAAAAAAGCAAAAAAAAAGTGTTAAAAAAAAAAGAAATGACCCTGGGACAAGTAGCTATCCTTCTATCATTTTATTATATTCATTTTTTTCTACAGTCTATTGCACTGGTGGATGAAGAAAATTAAATTAATACTACTTTGATTCAATATTGTATTGATTGTGTATTGTAACTGAATCTGCATCTGCTTTAAGTTGCATTTCTATGTCCTTGAGTCGACCTCAGGAATTTAGCTTTCCCTTTGAGTTAGTTCAAAATTGTAGTTAAAAGAAAAGTTATCTCTCATACCTGTATCTCCTGGGATCCCTTCAAGAGATCTGTTTGTTATCTTTAAGTTCCGCATGTTGACTTGGTAGCATCCCCAAAAGATATAATGTCTGTCCTTGCCTGTCCTTATACAATTAGAGGAGTTTTTAATGTCTTCTGAGGAGACAGCAAATGTGATCATTTTGATTGCCTCACGAAGATTTTAAGATGCAAATGGATCCCATAAGACAATTAACATCTCTTAATTGTCAGAGAGGGGCATAATATGAATGCCAGCTCACCTTCCTTAGTATAGCCAATCAAAATGTTCCTTCCCTAATCCTACAATTTATCACTTTTTTCTCCATGCCTACCAAGACCCCTTATTTGTTGTGCACCAATAGAGAGGGTCCTTTTCTTCTCATTGGCTTTACTGAAGTTGTAAATCTGACCCACTTTTACAGTGATATGCATCACTCTTAATAAAATGATTTTGCTCAGAACTCTCTACCTCAGTTTACGTTTATTAATTTTATTTGCTACATGAATAAAATATTTGCTTTTTGTTGAATAAAAATATTAGGACATAAGCTTATTCTCTGCAGAGTCATGGAAATCATCCTTGAACAACTTCATATGATTTTTATATCATCTATCAGTTTTCTATACTTTGAGAGCTTTTCATTCCATGTGGTTTAGATATTATTAATATTATGAATACATAGACTGGCTTCATTATTATCTCAAGTGAACATCTGTTTAAGACAAAGTACTTCTGAAGATGTGCAGGATCACAGAATCTCAAAGTTGAAAGGAATGTCAGAGACCTAGTCCACCTCCTACCTGAGCAAGAATCCCTCTATGGCATAGTGGAAGTGGTCATCCAGCTTTTGTTTGAAGATATCTAGTGAGTTGGGAGGGGCCTAGTATCTCCTGACATTAAAAATGCATCAGAATTGAGTTCAACTATGTCCATGCAAAGCTACTGATTTAGTTTGGTCAGAAACGTTTTTGGATGCCTGTCTCTATGAGGCCAAAAAGAATTTGTACCACCAATATGCTGAAGGTATTGCCATGAGGATTTCTCCTTTCTATGAACTGAGAAAGCAGTGGAGCCTTGGAACAGCTGTCTGCAATGTTTAAGACTAATGGCTAAATGCTTATTAAAAGCTAGTCATTGTTTTGGCCTAGTCACTTACAAGGAGTTATCCATCCATCAATTTTTGGATACAAGCCAGGGAACTGTAGAGGAAAATATTCCATTATAAACTGATTTATCTTAAAATAGGTCAATTTTAATTTTTTTAAACAAACATTCTAGTTCTCCAGTTGCATGACCATTAATTTTTTCACTTTCAGTATATTTTCAGGCCTTTATGGAAACAGAGATTTTGTTTAGTATTTATCCCTTCTACTCTCGTTCTCCATTCACTCGAGGCTCTCTGATTTCAAAGTAGGCTTTTGGTTTTCTAAAACTAACATGGCTTAATATAATTCAGAAATATCATTATTCTAGAACAGTGGTTCTCAAGTGGGTCACGACCCCTTTGGGGGTCGAATGATTCTTTCACAGGGGTCACCTAAGACCATCGGAAAACACATATTTCTGATAGTCTTAGGAACTGAGACACTGCTCCTCTATCAGTCTCCAGGTCTGTTTACCTGCATGAAGATATGCCCACATAGGGGTATTAAAGGGTCGGGGCATTAGGAAGGTTGAGAACCACTGCTCTAGAAGAATTTTGTAACTGGAGAGTTTGTTGAATAAAAAGGCCAACTGAGGTTTGTGATCTTCAATATAAAAGTTTCCCTGTGAAGATAAGAGGAAGAAAAAATAATAAGCAATTATTAAACCCATACTATGTGCTAGACTATCTGCTTCTCAAGTATCCTTGTATTTGATCCCCACAACAACTCTGTGAGGTATGTGCTAGTGTTATCTATATCCTGTAAATGAAGAAACTGAGGCAATTAGTGGTTAAGTGACCTCCCCAGGGTCATACAACTAGTGTGCATCTGAAGCCAGACTTGAATTCCACACCCAGTGGCAGTATTCACTGTACCTCCTTGCTACCTCTGATGAAAGTCAAACTAGCTTGACTATTTTGACCAACTTTATTGTGAGGAAGTGAGTACTAAATTAATGCTTTGCAACAAAATTAAAACCTCTATTAACTGATCATTCCCCATTCTTTTGGTGTTGATGGAATGTTCCTTTAGTTTCAGTTAATTCCTCAGCATATAGTATTAGGAAAGGTGAAAATAATGAGCTTGTAACTTTTTTTATGCTTCTCTACAGATAAAACTAAAAGAGATATTTGAAACACAATCAGAAATCAGCCTGGTTCTGGAATTGGTCACAGGAGGGGAACTGTTTGATAGGTGAGTGGCCTATGGAATTCAATTCTCAGGAAGGTTTATATTTTGGACCACAAAAAATATCCAGGAAGAATTTCTTCCATCCACCCATCCATCCACCCACCCATCCATCCATCCATCCATCCATCCATCCATCTATCCATCCATCCATGCATTCATTCATCCATCCATCCATCCATCTATCCATCCATCCATGCATTCATTCATCCATTCATCCATTCAATATTTATTAAAAACTATGTACTGAAAAGTCTAGTAGAGGGATAAGGCACAAACACAGTGGTGAGTCACAATAATACATAATCAGTTTATTAGAGAGGTGCAGAATTAAGATTTATGGGAGGTTTATGTGGGAAGATTGTAGTAGTAAGAAACATATAGACTGCTTGGTTAATTTGCATATCATTTCTTTGGAAATCCCTCTAAGGAAAAATTTTAAAAAAAGATATTTGTACCAAAATAAATTCTCAACAGGAAAAAGAATACCACTGAATAATTGTCAATTGATAGAGTCCTAGGAGAATGATTTAGTAGACCAAAATCTATGGAGCTTGGGTAATTAAAGAGAATATTGCAACATCTAATTATACTGGCAGACTATAGCCAACTTTATAGTTATATAAGAATGTTACTGTAGCTCAGAGGAGGAAATGTAAGGTTAATTGTAGCTTATAAGACAATGTTATATAAGGGGAAGAACTAGAATTTACCAGTATTCTATATTACAACTCTAATGCTGGACATTCTGCTACACAAGGCACTTCCTTTAAATCAGTGGTTCTCAACCTTCCTAATACTGCAACCCTTTAATACAGTTCCTCGTGTTGTGGTGACCCCCCAACCATAAAATTACTTTTGTTGCTACTTCATAGCTGTAATTTTGCTGCTGTTATGAATTGTAATGTAAATATCTGATATGCAGGATGTATTTTCATTGTTACAAATTGAACATAAACCACAGGCTGAGAACCGCTACCTTGAATGATTCAGTTAAGACCCAATTTTTCTATGCAGCAGTTTTCTCGGAGCCCTGACCTCAGAGGTCTTCAAGTTGCCCATCACAGTATATTATCTAAATGACTCATTTTGTAAAGTTATGCCTTTTTCCAAGGGAAGCTGAGAGTTGAGAATGGATATTGTCCCACAGAAATGCAAACCTAGCTTAGCATATTGAAATCATGCGTCTTACAAGCAGAACTTTAACTCTGCCACTATGTGAGAAAACAGCATTACACATTCATTAAGCAGATTTTCTATCATTTTTTTAGTTACTCCATAAAATTGTTTCTACTTTTCCTGTACCTCCTATATAGTCTTTTAAACACACAAACCAAGTGAGCTCCTATGACATAATAGAAACGCAATAGATAAATATATAGTACTTTGTTTCACTTGTTCATTTTTATTAAAACCTGTTCATATTCGCATGTTCTTGTTTATAAAACAGAACAATACTAGGTATGTAGTAGGTAGTCAATTAATTACTTTTAATTTTTCATTTAATTTAATCCATTGTATTAATTAAATGCATTGAAAGTTAATACATATTAAAGCACTGATAATTATTTTTATAATTTAGCATTTAATGCTTATTCTACCATATCCAGCCTTCACCTTGTAGAATTTTTCTAGTGATGTAGTCCATGTCTTTTGGACATCTTAGAATCTATATCTGAGAGCAAGAAAATAGTAAAATGCCTTTCATGTTGTAGTCACTTAATAACTATTTGTTAATTTGAATTGAATGAAGCAAATGAAGTTAGATAATATTCTATCTATAGCAATCATCTACTTCTATACCTATCTGTTGTGTAAATTGATCTTTGCATCTATTTATTATCTATTTCTCTATTGTCTATGTCTATAAATTCTTTGCTTATCAATATCTGTCTATCTAATCCTTCATTTTCTGTTTCAATATCTGTTTCTGCACCTCTAGCCTAGTCTTGGCTATAGCAATATGATTAAAAAAAAAGTTAAGAATATTGAAGAGTCAGAAAGCCTAGGTTCAAATCTCTGCTCTGCTACTTACTAACCTGTGTGACTTCGGGTCACTCTGAGCCCCACTATCCTCATTTGTGGAATGAAGGGGTTAAACTAGATGACCTTTAAAGTCTCTCCCAGAATTAATGGATCTATTTCTATGAACATTTTCATCCATTTCTGTAATGTTTTGATAGAACAATATTTTTGTAGACTGGCTAGGGATATCTCAAGACTCCACACCATTCTAAATAGACTAATTTTTCCTTAAAGAGAATTGAAAGTATCCTTGAGATTTAATTGATTCAGGGAACTAAGACCCAGTCCTTGATGTTTCTTCCTGACTGTCTATGCACAGAGAAGTCACGAAGAACTCCAGCTGACTCCTAAGAATTTGGACCAGCAAGATTGTCAATGTGACCAACATTGGATAACTAATTCTGGAAAGTTGTTTCCAGCTAATTCTTTATCCTTTCCCTGCTCTGAAAGTCTTTTGCTTGCTATAACTAAATAAACCTCCTTTTTCTAACTCTTAGGTAAAATAGTATCTCATTTCATTCCAATCTTGTACCTGAGCCACTGGACCCTCTTGATCAGCTTTAACCCACCATAATATCTATGCAATATACGTCTTTCTGTGTATTCAGGAATATGTTTGCTTTCATACATGCTAAAGGACCATAGCTAGTTGGTTTGTATTAGGGAATGCTTTGAAGTCAGCTTCATATAAAAAAAGAAAAGAAAAGGGCTTTTGTTAAATCCAATGTTTCCAAGTTTATCCATTTTCATATAGAATGACCACATAGCATTTTAATGAAAGACGTTTAAAGACTGGCAGACAGCCAGTAAGCGTTCAACAGAGCCTCTACACTCGGTGGTTTTTATGGGTGGGATTTTTTTTCAAAGGAAAAAAAACAATGGCTTTTTTGTACTATTTGTACTGTTGTATTATTGTATCTGTTGTGCTATTTGCCAACAATACCAGTAGAATCACTGACACTGAAATGGCCTTGGTTCGTCCATTAAAATACATAATTTCTCAGTTATTTAAAAATTTTCTTCAGGCTGAAACTGTCCCTGGAATAGAATATAAGCTTGAAAATTAATTTTATTTAAATGAATTTTATCTAAAAACATTTTGAATTGAATTTATAAAGGAATTAAGTTGTGATTACTTGCATTTCCAATCTATTATAGTGGGTATCTTCATTTTTATAGTAACAATGGCTCTGATCAGTCTTTCTTAAATGTTTATGCATAAGCAAGATGATGCAATATAGTATATGAAATGGAAAAAACATTGTTCAGAAGTACTTTAAATGAAGACAAATTGCTTAAGGAGTCTAGGCAGATACCCAACCAAGTAGTGTGCCAATATCCTCATTTTAGCAAACAGACAAGGAATAACTCACCTAATTTGATTTGTTTCTGTGAAAACATGACATTAGGGGAAAGAACATTAAAGGGGCAAGTTACTTTTACAACTTTATAGTGAGGTTTGTAGAGTTTAGTTATAATAATAATATTATGGTAAAGTGATGTTGTCCAGGGATAAATTAAATGGAATTTGACTGTTGACAGTTTGTTGTTTCGGTTAACATGGGAACTTTCGAGGGAACCATAGAGTGCCATTTATCATCTCTCTTTCTATAGCAGAAAAGGGAACTTGTCATAATGTATAGAGTATTGAATTTGGAGTCAGGAAGGTCTGGGTTCAAATCTCAACTCAGACACATACTAGTTGTGTGACAATAGACAAGTCTCTGAACCCCAAAAGCCTCAGTTTCTTAATCTTTAAAAACAGTGACTATTTGTCACTGTTATTTGTTGTGTTATTGCATGCCTATAATCCCTGTCACTGGAGGGGCTGACTAAAAGATTACTCCACCACATCAATGCTGTAGTAGGCTAAGACAATTGACTATCAGTACTTAGCCTGGCACCAATATGGTAAGCACCTGGGAGCAGGTGGCTGGCAGAAGCAAACTAAGAAGGAGCAAATTTGTCCAGGTCAGAAATGGAATAGGTCAAAACTTCTGAGCTTGTTAGAAATGGAACTGGGTCCTTCAGGGGCCACTACATTTCCAGCTTGGGTGAGACAGGGAAACCTAGTCTAAAGAAAGAGACAGAGAGAGAAAGAGAGAGAGAGAGACAGAGACAGAGACAGAGAGAGACAGAGAGACAGACAGAGAGAGAGAGACAGAGACAGAGAGACAGAGACAGAGAGACAGAGAGAGAAGAGGCATAATAAAACAAATTCTATAGTACCTATGTCATAGAATTATTGAGAAGCTCAAATGAAATAATGTATGTATGGAAGCATTTTGTAAATGTTAAAACACTAAATATATGTCAGTGATTATCATATAGAAAGTGAGGGAATTGTTTCAGTTGCCAACTATGCATGTTAAAAAACATGCTGATATTCTTGATTAAAAACTCAAGGAATACATTCTTGTGCATTGGATTTCTTCCAAAGAATGAAAATTTCCTAGAGATGAAAAACACTAAGGAGCAAGCCAAGAAGAAACAGATGATGAGAAAGTTTTCTAACTAGAAGAACTCAAAAAAGAAGAGTTTGAAATGCTGATCAACAAGAACTACATGAGAACAATGACACTTTTCATGAGGATAGATCTGGACCTTCTAAGGAAGAAACATGATTTGATATACCATGGAAATAGAAGGTGGAGTCATAACTGGCACCAACAGATTTTAAGATGAGGAGGTCCATGAAGTTGTTTGGTGATACTGTTGTTTAGGCTAAGGATGTGGCCATCTCCAGGTGGCTGTTGCAACAGACACATGCATGACTTTCCTAGACTACGTATCAAGAAGATCATGCAAAAAAGCTGCCATTACAAAAACTCTCAGCCAAAATTGCTGGCTGGTTCATTTGGAATCAAGTCTAAATAACACAAAGGCAGGATTAAATGCTAATGGACTGTGTGACAGAAGTAGGGTACAAAAAAATCTCAACATGCTGGAATTAGGGTACTAATGCAAAAGGATGATATTTAATAAAGTTAAGTGCAAGATCCTACACTTATAATGTATAGGCTCAAGGAGCCATGGCCTAAGAGCAACTGGTATGAAAAGAGGCCTGGACTGTAAGCTTGATAACAATCAGTAGTATTATTTAGCTAACATGTAAGTCATATAGAAGTATAGCATCCAAAACAAAGAACGTGATCTATTTATTCATTTCATTCTCCACTGGTCAGATCCTATGTAGAATTTGAGCAGATAAGAAGGGCATTGGTAATCTAGAAAAGAAGTGTCAAAGTCCTGGTGGAGCCATGCTGCCTGCAAAATCTGAGTGTAGCCAAACTAGATTAAAGTATCATTGGCAAATGCTCAACAAAAGAAATAAAAATACAATACAGAATAGTAACATTCAGTTGTGGTTCTCTAAGTCAATAATGCCTCCAACATGGATCTAATTTTATTTGAGTTTGGCACCACTGTACTAGAGGACTTTCATGAGAGGATGAGCATAATGAAGGGATTCAAAATTATATCATATGAGTAATATTTAAACTAATTGAGCATATTTAGCTCACATGATTCAATTAAACAAACATTTATTAAGTACCTAATTTGTGCAAGTCTCTATGCTAGATTTTGGGATGATTCAAGGTTTAGACAAGACAAAGTTCCTATCCTTATTTAACTTAAAATCTAATAGGAGAAGACCCAGAGGGCACATGATAGCTTTCTTTAAATCGTTGAAGGTTTGTAATGTGGAAGAGCCATGTTAAACTTAATCTATGCAGCTCAACAGATCAGAACTAGGACCAATCAGTGGAATTTATAAGGAAGCAGTTTTTACCTCAATACTCCCCACCATAGTCCTACTCTGATGCCTTACAATGGTGTGCAGATGATCATGGATTCTTGAAGGAAGCACCAGTAGACCACTCTTTCTAGCAGGTTTTGCCAAACTGGAAGATTTCAAGTCAGGCACCTGTCTCTCATCTGAAGACTAGCTAAACCAAATTGGGAGAAGTTTATCACCAGGTTGAGTGAAGAGTGGTGAATTTTGGTTTTTTACCACAGCACCTCTTGAAGACCATCTTCTAAGTCACAGAGGACTTGTTACCTATATTAGTGGAGGGAATAACCACACCAATTAAATCATGGCAATCTGACATATTGACAGGTAAGAAAGAATTTTCTAACATTAGAGCTGTCCAAGCATCAAAGAGGTTGCATTATAAGGTGATGAGTCCATTGTCATTGGAAACAGACAAAGAGAGGTGAAATGACATCTTTTAGAGGATTTTTTATATCAAGTAGAGGCTTGCACTTGATAACCTCAAAAATTGTTTCCAACTCTTAAGCTGCTATGGGAATTTATGAAAATTTCAGCCAAATCTGATTAGCAAGTTGTTTCAGCCTAAATGTAAGTGAAAAATTTCATAGTTCAATCATCAAAGCTTTTTTGGACTCAAAATATTGAATCTTACATGTTCCTAAAATGAAACAATCTTAAAAATCATGGACTTCTAGGAACTGTAGAGGCTTAGAAGACATTCAGCAATCTTCTAATCCATCTCTCTTTGACTAGCTTCATCTAATATATTTCAATATCACTAATCAAGTTTTTTTAAATTAAGCTACCAAGTTTTTTCAGGAAAGTTAGTTTAAAAGATGTTTTTCAAAAACATTTTATTGTACTTAAAAATAGCACCTACTTTGCCCTAGGGACCATATGTCTTGGGGAGTTGCCATTTCTAGCCATTTATACACTAACTCATAAGTAGCTAACATTTTACTTACAGTATTACCTAAAAAATATTGAATGACCAACAAAATTATTGCAGTATGCACAATCAGAGGTAGCTTAAGAACAAGTGCAGTCAGTTCAATATATTAAAAGAAGGGGATTAGGCAAGGATTGGACTTCATCTTCCACACACACTTACATGAAGTGAGGGTTCTATTGTTGATGAGTAAAGCATCTTACCAAGCAAAAGCCGGGGTTTTAGTCAGAGTGACCTGAGTGAGTTTGGGGGGAAGTAGGGGAAGGGAGGAAAGAACAGAGATATAAGGACACAAAGATTTAAGGCTTAAAGTCAGGAAGTTCTGTTCTATGTGTATGAGGATACAGGTAAAAATGTTCAAGGCAACATTAATATCAAAAACCCTAGCAGCGATTTCCCTAGATGAGTGCCCCATTGCTTCTAGAATAGGTTTTCCATTTCTTCCCATACCTCTTCCCAAATCCTGACCCAAACTTTTTCGTCCCCATTTGAAGAT
>CM053594.1:332409874-332426417 GCA_028646575.1 Pseudocheirus occidentalis
ATGATACTTTAAAAGGTGAAATTCTGAGGTGGGAGAGGACTAGAATGAGAGGAGACAGGGAGAGACAAAATGGGGTTAATTATCCCATATAGAAGAGGCAAGGGATAACTGTTACAACTTTACTTTCAATTACTCTCATTGAATTTGGCTTAGGGAAGAAATGGCATAAATGCTAAACTGGGCATCATGCCACACAGGAGAGTAGGGGGCATGGGGATGAGAGGGGGAATGACGGAGGGGAGGGCAGGGTCTAAGGGAGGGATGCTGGAAGCACACACTTCAGTAAAGGTACAGGGACAGGGTAGAGAACAGAACAAGGGGGGGAGGGATAGGAAGGAGGGACATATGATCACTGTCACAATATGTCCAATATGAAGATGTCCTGTACAATCACACATCCACAGCCTGTATTATATTGCTTGTCCTTCCAGTGGGGGTGGGTGACAAGGGAGGAATCAAAAGAGTCTAGAATTTATAGCTCTACAATACCTGCAACTGGGAATTAAGATATACAGGGGCTAGGGTAGGGAGACCCTTCCTGCCCTACCAGAAGGTAAGAGAGCAGATTAGGGAGGGTCTTTACACTGTTTTGGCGTTGGGGTAGGGGAACGACGGGGGGGGGGGGAATTTGTAATTCAAAAATCTCATGAAAATGAATGATGTAAACAAGAAAACAAATTTAAAAATTAATTTAAAAAAATAAAAGAAAGAGGGCACGGTTATGAATCTATTATGTTGATATAATCTAAAAAAAATGGAGGAGTAAGAAAGAGGGACATATTGAAGACAGGGAAAAGAGAGGAAGAATGGAGAAAATTATCCAACATGAAGAGGCATGCAAGGGAGAGTTTTTAGAATGAAGAAGAAAATGGGAAGAAGGCATGTAAAGCCAAGCAACAGTAGATTCCCATAAGAATGCTACTGTGAACAGCTTATAAGATTCAGATTACACAGTAGTAGTGAACACTCTGTTTATTCCATTACAAATCAAGATTCAGTACAATATTCACAGTATAATATCTTATTACAGAAAGTAACAAAATTTCTTATTACAGAAAGTCACAATATTTAGAACAAGGGACAAACAAAGAATCATCTGGTTTCCCTAAGGGGGAAACCAGCTTAACACTTAAAGATTCAATAGGATATATTAACAAAAGAAAGATTCAGTCAGTCAAAAAAGAATCACCTGGTTTCCCAAAGCGGGGAAACCCTTCTCACTTAAAGATTCAATCAACAATTCACAATATACTGATCTTCTGCTGCTGGGGCAACCATTAACTTTAGTTTCCAATACAATCCTTGGAAAACCACCCAAACTTTCAACCCCTTGATTTCCAATAAACCTCAGTTTAGTCCAAGGGGAGGCCTTTTCTTCATATTGACTCTGGGTGGTCTCTCTGATTCCCTGGATCCTCTTCCCTGGTCCCAGCTCCCTCCTGAATCTGCCAAACAGTTGCCTCGATTCAGGAGCAGACAGCTGCCAGTTTCTCGTCCAGTCCTCAGAGGAAAACAGCTCCCAGCTCCTTGTCCAGTCCTCAGGTCCATCCCTGGCACACACTGAAGTTCACAGGGTTCAGCACACCTCAAACCCTTCACCATTTCTCTTGCCTGGAACTCAAGGATCAGCCAGGCCACAAACAAACAAAGTCCCATCCTGTTCATGTCTCAGTCAGCTTCCAGATACTGGGAGAGGAACACTCTCTCTCTCTCTCCCTCTCTTTCTCAGCTGACTTCATTCTTTTCAGTCAGTACTATTACAAGGCAATACTTGAACTTTATTCTTATCTGAAAGGGTTCAAAGATGGAAGAATATATATATTCATATATACACATATATAATATCCATATTTATGTACACACACACAGTATGTGTGGTATAGAAATTTGTCTTACAGAATAGAGAAATAAGAGTAGAAGGGGATTAAAGAAAGGGGGAAGGGGAAGAGATAAGAAGGAAGATGGATTAAAGGTGGAAGTGGTCAGAAAAATAATTGGGTCAAAGACCAAATCAGAAAAAAAAATTTCACTAAAGAGAATGACAGTAATAAAACAACATGGAATTTATAGGATGCAGCCAAAGCAGAATTGAGGGGAATATTTTGTCTCTTAACATATCAGTCAAAGAGAGAAGCTCATCAATGAATTGGACATACGATTTTTTAAAATGAGAAGAACAAATTAAAAATCTTCAATTAAACACCAAAATAGAAACCCTTAAATTTAAGAGAGAGAGGAAAATTGAAAGATTTTTTAAAAATGGAATAAATAAAATTAGAGCTGGTTTCATTGTGGGTGAGGGTGACCCAATAAATCAATAAACCACTGGTTAATTTGATTTAAAAAAAGAAGAAACCAACTTACCAATATCAAAAATTTAAAAGGGAGAATGTATCACCAAGGAAAAGAAATTAAAGCAATAATTATTAGGAGCTATCTTGAGCAATTATATGCCAATAAAAATAGTAATCTAAGGGAAATGAATGAATATTTACAAAAACATAAGTTGCCCAGATTGACAGAAGGATGAAATAGATACATAACCCTGTTTTAGAAAAAGTGTTTGAACAAGCCATAAATGAGGTCCCTGAGAGAACATCGTCAGGAACTTATGGATTTTCAAATGAATTCTACCAAATGTTTAAAGAACAGTTAATTCTAATGCTATATAAACTGTTTGGAAAAATAGGTAAGAGTTCCTACCAGATTCCTTTTAATATATGAATGTGGTTTTGATACCTGAAATGGAGGTCAAAAACAGAAATACATGGACTAATTTTTTTCTAATGAATATTGATGCAAAGATTTTAAATAAAATAGCGGCAAGGAGACTACAGTGCTATATCATAAATCTCATACACCATGACCAAGTTTGATTTTTGCCATGAATGCAGAACTAGTTCAATATTAGAAAAACTGAAAACATAATTGGACCGTGTCAGTAACAATTGTGACTATCTCATAGATAGCAGAAAAGGTTTTTTGGCAAACTACAACACTCATTCCTATTAAAAATCCTTTTAGAAAGCGTGTAAATAAATGTAGCTTTTCTTCAAATAAGTATACCTATCTAAAACCCAAAACAATCACTTTTCCTACAACGGAGAAACTTTTCCAATAAGATCAAGGGTGAAGCAAGATTATCCATTATCATCATTATTATGGTAACAATATTGTACTAGAAATGCTAGTTAGAACAGTAAGACAAGAGAAAATAATCAGAGTAAGAATAGACCACAAGGAAACAAAATAAGCGCTCTTTTCAGATAATATGATGGTATACTTAGGAAACCCTTAGGGAATCAACGAAAAAAGTAGTTGCAACAATTAACTTCAACAAAGTTGCAGGATGTCAAATAAACCAACATATAAATGATCAGCATTTGCAGATATTACCAGTAAGTCCCATCAGGATAAGACAGAAAAAGAAATTTCATTTAAAATAACTGTTGTCAGTATAAAATGCTTAGGATTCTACCAGCAAAGACACATCTATATGAACACGGTTATAAAACACTTTGTGCACAAATAAATACAGATCTCAACAATGGGAGAAATGTTAATTGCTTATGGGTAATTTGAGTCAATGTAATAGCAATGATAATTCTACTCAGATTAACCTGTTTACTACCATACCAGTCACACTACCCAAGAATCATTTTACTGATTTAAAAAAAATTAATTTGGAAGAACAAAAGATCTTGAAGAATATTAAGGGAATTAAAAAAAACCATGATGGGAGGTAGTTAAGTATTACCAGATTTCAAACTATATTACAAAGTGGTAATAACTAACACAATCTGATACTTTCCAAGAAACAGAGTAGTGGATCAGGGGAGTAGATTGTGTACACATTAGGTAATAGTAACAACTATAACAAATACAGAGAAACTTGGAAACATTTGCATGAGCTCATGAATAGTGAAGTAAGCAGAGCCAAAGAAATAATATACACAATTACTACAACACGTTGAAAGGAAAGAACCAACAACCAGAAAAAAAAAACCCCAAAAGTTGAATGTTGCAAAATTACAAAGACCAAGAAAAGAGATATGAAAAGACACTTCTCAGTTCCTTGGAGGTAGGAGATCCACAGGTGTGGAGTATCATGTGTGTGTATATTATATATATATATATGTTATACACACACACATATACATACATACACAGATATGTATTTAATATAAATAATATATAAATAGTAAATAAAACAATATTTTCATATAAGATATAATAATAAAATAAATAATATACAATACATATTATATATCATTTTATTAAATATATATTTAACATATATTTAATGTATTGGTTATTTTTCTGATTATTTTTCCTATTCTTCCTCTTTGGGGGAAAAAAAGGCTTTGTTATAGAGCATGGTTCTTTGGGATGGGGAAAAAGGAAGATACAGGGGGAAAATCAAGGTAACGTAAAAAGATTATGTTAATAAAATCTTTTTTTTAAAAAGGAAACTTATCTGAAGTAATATATAGTTTAATAATAATATAGTTTAAATGGGCAGATATAATACAGCTAAAAATATATCATTAAAATTAGACATTATTGCATCAGGTGAACATGTATTGAGTGGAGAATGAGTAATTTTTGCACTAACTTGTATAAATCATAACATTAAAGCAGAATAATGGTGCCATTATGCTTCACATTGCCTGGTACCTCCTAATGGTATAATATTCCTTTATTGGGATGCTATAATTTAGGTAATATTTGAAGAACTTTAATCAGGGGTAGAACAATTTCAAATTCAACTCATTTGATAAAAAGCAAAGTGCAGACTTTTTTATATTTGTCATTGAGAATTACCTTATATTTTGAAGTGGATATGTCTATGAGGGGATAGAAAATATTAAGTGGCTGATGTCAGTGGATCAAATGATGTTTATTGTATTACAGTGTCCTGTTTTGATTTTTTTTTTTCAGAAAGATGTAACAGTTTGGCGAAAACCATCAGACGAATTCAGTGGCTATCTGTAAGTTTTTCTTCTAAAGGTTTAAGTTTATCTGTAAGTTTTATCTTCTAAAGTTCTTAATCCTCTTTAAAGCTTTACATACATATATGGTCACTGAATTTATATTGGACAAGAAGCGTTAGCCTTTTGGTTTAGGGCTATTTTTAAAAATTAAAATAGTTCATACTACTGATTGAAGCCGCTGTAGTAGAAGGTCACTCCTGCTGTCCCAAAAAACTTAGACTGCCCCCTGACACTCTGGAATATAATGTCTAAGACTGACTAGAATCATCAGATGTATGAAGATGGACAGGGTCCATGACAAGGTCAGGGAGAGCTAGAATTGGATGAATTGTTGAAAGCAAAATGCTTTTGCAATGAGATAGAATGGGAAAGTTAATCTTCATGTTCTGAGAAAGCTCCTGAAACAATGAATGACATCTTTGAAGAAAGAGAACCAGTAGGATTCCTCGACTTCCTTCCCTAATAGCTTTCCCTGTTCCTTTTCCCTATGAAGAATAAAGTTAAGTTTATATTTCATTAATGCTCATTCATAAAGGATCGCATTAGGACCATTTATTTCAGACAGTGAAACTGCCTCAGGAGAGGGGCCTACTTCATGATCTTTGCCATATTGGGGACTGGTGACCTTGCCTTTCTTTTGGCTACCCTTAATTCACAGACTTTGTTGATACTGTATGATACTTGTTTACTGACTTTTCCTTATGTCTTCTTTAGGCTTCTCATCATCTTTTTTTTCTTGGTAACGTCCTTGAGGCGGCTGCTAGTATAGATTCTTTGATCTGCTTTTTAAAGGAAAACAATTCAAAAAGGGTTAACAAACTTACTTTAATCAAACATATAGATCAGTTACCTAGTTCAGGGGAAAAAGCACCCTCACCCTGAATTTCAGAAAATACAAACAGAAATTAAAAGCAGACAAAAAATGCAGAGAAAATAACACAATTCAACAGAACCCAACATACATGTCTTCTAGCTGTCTGACTGTCTCTTACCTCTATAGTTACCAGATAGAGAAGCACCAACATCTGGGCTTTCAAAGCCAGGGGGCTGAACGATTGCCCAGAGTCTCATCTGGCATAATCAGACAACTCTTCCCAAAGTGAGCCCCAAAGCAAAACCTCACATCTTCTCCAGGGTCAGAAGATATCACAACCCACTGCCTAATTACAAAGTAGCAAAAGGTTTGGTGAAAAATAAGCCTCCCCTAAGCAAACTTCTCTTGTTGGGCTCCAGGTGAGGCCCATTAAGGGCAGGGGAAGATCTTCAAATTCCCTTACCATTACATTCTTAAACACAGATATCTGTCAAGGTTCAATCCTAAGCTTTTCTGTTTTTACATTTTTTTCCACTGGCTATCTTCTCTACTCTTTCTATCATTACCCCTAAATACCCTCCAAATATTGGGTTCCTATAAGGAAAAACTTGGCAGAAATTAGTTATCTAAAGGCGAAATGCACTGCTTTGAGGAGATAATGAGTTTTCCCTCAGCAAAGGATGGATGACAAATTGCCCAAAATATTGTAGCGGAGATTCAGATTCAATGTGTACTGGCTGACCTCTGAGGTTTCTTTCAACATTGAATTTCTGTGATTCTGAGGTAAATTTTTGGTGAATTTATTTGAAGCAACCTAAGAAATATTTAGTTAAAATCCCCTCGTTTGACAGATAATTAGTCCCAGAAAAAATGAGTAACTTATTTAGAGTCATAACTGGTTCATGAAAGGGCCAGGACTATAATAGGTTATGACAGAATCTTATGATGTCATTCCCCTGCTTAAAAATGGATTGTTCCTCATTACTAGTTTGTTATTCAAAGTTCTCCCCACACTTGCTTCTGCCTGCCTTCTCAGAATTGTCTCTCCTTCTTCACAGGCTTCATTCTACTCGACTAATTATTCTGTGAACTTAATTGTCTATCTCAGAGTATCTCGGGTGCATTTTTTGAAGCTGTCCCCATTATCTGCAGTGTACTTTCTTTGTTTCTGCCTCTTAGAAGATTATGTACCTTCTTTTTAGGATTAGTTCAGGCTTTAAGTTAGAATTAGTTTAGGATTTAAGTTCATCTTCTCTGTTAAACCTTCCCTGATTAATCCCCTCAGTCATTAATCCTCCTTAAAGGATTTTATGTTTGTGTATTTGCATCCAAGTAGAATGTAAACTCCTAAAGGGCAAAAACTGTTTTTTGTCATATTCACAGCACAGTGTCTCTCATATATGTTGTGTGTGTGTGTATATATAGGCATATAAATATATTTATATACATATAGGTAGACCTATGTGTATATGGAGAGATATAAATATGTTTGTTGAACTAAGTTAAATTGAAACCAGGTCCTTTGACTTTCTATACAGTAGACATTCCTACCCTCTAGTGCCTCATTAACATAATCATTGTTACTACTACTTCCCTTGATGATTAATCATGTATTGCCTTGTATCTCTTGTGTTTTTGTAGTTAACTTTTCTACTTTTGTTAGCATCCCTTGTGACATCCCTTGTTTCACAAACTTGATTTAATTTTCTTTGCTTTTTTTTTTGCCTTTTTTTTTGGAGGGCAGTTGGGGTTAAGTGACTTGCCCAAGGTCACACGGCTAGTTTTTGTGTTAAGTGTCTGAGGCCGGATTTGAACTCAGATCCTCCTGACTCCAGGGCCGGTGCTCTATTCACTGCGCCACCTAGCTGCCCCTTGATTTAATTTTCTTAGAGAAAGGGTTGTCTTATTTCCTTGAACCATTCCAACACCACCCCTCCATGCCCCTACTAATATACAACACTTTGTACACAGTAGGGTCTTAACAAATAATTTGTTGATTTGAAATAACTCAATTTGTAGGGATTTTGTTTTACGTCCTTTTCTAGCTATTTACAGGCCCTGAAACAGAGTCTGTTAAAGATATCCTTGGCACAGAATTTATTTAAAATACAAAAGGAAATAGTATGTTTAGTACGAGTAGGATATTACGGAATGAATGTGAAATAACAATATATGCGTGTCATAACCCCAGAATGGTAGCAGTATATAAGCTTTTATGCTTTGTGATTTAATGAGATTTTCATGGTATTTATGTCAAGGTAACGTAGTTCAGACAACTGTATGCCAGTAGGACGAGGAAATGGCAGAATAAAGTTAGGAAGTGGTATTTTCATGATGTATACCCTGTTCTTCAACTTCTCCTTCAGATTTCCTTTATTCATTAAGAGTCAGTTCTGCTCTGCAAAAGATAACAGAAATGTTTCACTAATGACATTTAACATCTATTCCTCTAGTTACAAAGCTCAAGGCGTTATGGAGGATGTTACTAACAACGTTATAGATTACATACGGCCGGGGCCTTGTCGCCTAGATTGGGACAGCTTGATGACTTCCATGGACATTGTTGAGCAGTTTGAAGAGGTAAATCATTTCTCTAAGAAGACATTGAATGTGTCTGCCTGTACGGTGCTCTGGGAGTCATAAGTGATGGTAGCAAAGTCTCATGGTAGAATCCTGTACATTCAGTGGGCGGAGAGTTAAATTTAGGAGTCACAGGGCCTGAATTCCACCTGTGTGATCTTAGGAAAGTCACTGCTCTGCTCTGGGCCTAAGTTTTCTTCATCCAAAAAAATAAATGTAGTAGAAGAAGAGAATGGCCTTCAAGGTCCCTTCAAGCTCTAGATCTAAGATTCTTCCTCATTTGTAACATGAACATTCTAAAAACAGCCCTCATCTCCAGGGTCCATGCATGTATGCAGATGTTCCATTGACAATTAGTCCTTGAAATCAAATAAAAAAACACCTTAACCAGTAGAGAGCTGGATGGTCAAGTTTTGCAAAGGTATAACTCCTTATTATACTTGTTATTTTCGGGTTTGGGGGTTGGGTTTTTTTTTCTTTTTGGAGGAGGGAAGGCAGGGCAATTAGGGTTAGTTACTTGCCCAAGGTCATACAGCTAGTAAGTGTTAAGTGTCAGAGGCCAGATTTGAACTAATTTCCTCCTGAATCCAGGGCCTGTGTTCTATTCACTGCACCACCTAGCCACCCCAATACTTGCTGTTTTTATGCAGAGAATTTGAGCAGGTCATTTTAGCCTAACTAGCCTCCAGCATCAGCTTCAAGCTCATTTTCTGTGGAACCCTTGTAGTTAGGGACAAGACAAGTTGGCTGCTGTAAAGAGAACAGAACCACAGAAAGACCAGTTAGGATCCCTTTGAGGAGAACTTTATCAGCTACGCTTGTTGTCTGTGTAACGTTTTTCTACAAGTTTGATTTGTAAACTTTAACCTGTACATACTCTTCCTTTGCTAGCCCGTCATTTATTTCCTTTCTTTCCTTTATCCTGTAGAATTGCTGTGTGATGCGTTACACGACTGCTGGACAGCTGTGGAACCTCGTCGCACCAAGAGAGTTTATTGATTTCTCCTACACAACACAGTACAAAGATGGGCTTTTGTCATGCGGTAATCATCTCAGACCTATATTGCTTTTATGTTTCTTTGCATTAAAACTTAGTTCTTTATTCAACGGATATTCTTTTCTGTGCTCTCTCCGTATTTTATCTGTTTTAATTATTGATGTAATTGATATTAAACTTTAGCAAATAAGATAACGTGAGTGGCTTTTGAATTGCAGTCACTGTCATAAGGTGCGGGTTTTTGTTTTTTTTTTTGAAGATCTGGATTTCATAACTCTTAAAGAAGCATTCCCTTAAGTCTCAGAAAACCACTGAATCTGGGGTCATAATAGGAAAATTTGTGGTAGTAAATGTAGCTGTCTAGTTATTTTATTTATTTTATTTTATCTTATTTTATCTTATTTTATTTTATTTTATTTTTTGTGATTCCAAGCAATACTTTTCCTTTCAATCTTAGGAAACTGTCCCAAGTGAAATTCTTTGCTTCCTAGAGAGTTTCTTTTGCAGATAAAGTAATAGCTGCTATGTTTACAGAAGTTGGTGTTTGCAGATAAGCATCACCTTAAGTATCTTTGCCAACTTAGATTTTGGATTTTAGGAGAAACCAGAAGTAACTTCTCTGCATCTGCCTTCCATGGGCAATCAGGGATTGGCCCAAACTCCGTGGTCCCCAGGAGTTTAAGGACAATTTCTTTTGCATTTTGCATCAGCGACTACTGATCTCGCTGGCTTCCTTTAAGTCCCAGCTAAAATCCCATCTTTTACTAAAGCCTTCCCTAACACTTCTTAATTCTAGCACCTTCCCTTTGTTAGTTATTGCCTATTTATTCTACACAAAGCTTACTACATATGTATATTTATTTGTTTGCATGTTGTCTCCCCCATTAGACTGTAAGCTCCGTGAGAATAGGAACCGTTCATCTTTTGCCTCTTTTTGTAGCACAGTGCTTGGAATATAGTAGGTGCTTACTAAAATGTTCAGTCATTGATGTACCATGAAAATTATTGGTGATTAGTTTTCTCAGTATGAAAAATATGAACAAAACTTAGGTAGGGAAATCCTCATATCCTTTAAATATAGCAAATAGATGCAAATTATCATTCTTAATAATATTATTTTAAAATTGTTTTGTAGGTGTAAGTGTCCGCTATGAAGAAATGAGACCAGATTTTGTCCGTGGATATAATCATCCCTGTGGTTGGTTTTGTGTTCCACTTAAAGGTAATCATGATCAAAGTCTTTTGACAGGTTATATTCAGACAGATCTTCGAGGGATGCTGCCTCAGTCTGCAGTAGATACAGCCATGGCTAGCACCCTGGTCAACTTTTTTAGTGACCTCAGAAAAGCCCTGAAGGTCTAACTAAATGTGAACCAGAATACCACGAATTCATCATCATCCATTCCTTTTTTCTGTATTATGTTGTAAAAATCACAGGCTAGGTGAGAACTTTGTTGTTCTGGAGTTTGATGCTTTCCTTTATTCCTAATGCTTGTAGAAGGCATTTTAATATTGCTGTAGCGGAGTTGAAACAAGTGTACTGCTTAAAAACATAGAAAACTGAATTTCATCTTCCTAAGAGCTGACTAGTGTCTCAAAGTAAATATATACTTGTTGGCTTCTTGGGAATTACCAGAAACGCAAACTTCATGTTAGGATCTTTCTAAAAACTTTAGTTTTCATATATATATGAAAACTAAAGTTATATATATTCTGCTTGTGTACAAAATAATTTGTAGAGTCTTACTTATATTCAAAATAATTTTCTGATCTTATCGTTAAATTTATGTTTTAAAAATTCTAAGGGAGGTTAGGTGGCTCAGTGAATAGAGCACCGGCCCTGGAGTCAGGAGGACCTGAGTTCAAATCCGGCCTCAGACACTTAACACTTATTAGCCGTGTGACCTTGGGCAAGTTACTTATCCCCAATTGCCCTCCAAAAAGCAAAAAAGAAAAGAAAAAAAATTCTCTAATCAGTTGCCTTGAGATTGATTTAGACTTAGGTAAATTAGAGGAAAAAATGATTTCTAAAATGATTTTTCAGAAGGTCTCCTTCACTGTTAATTAATGTGCCAGTTAAGTATTAAAATGAAGAAATGTAAGGGTTTCCCACAACTCACAGTTGATACAAATAATTTAATTTATTAAAATTTAGATGTATTTACATGTCAGTATCCAGTCATCATTCTTTTATTAAGTACCTAAGGTACACTGACTTGAGACCTCTTCAGAAATACTTGAGGATATTTGTAGGTGAACTTGGGCTCTGGCAAAAACTGTAATAAAAGATCTGCTTCAGATGTGTGAGTGTAGCAATAGACTTTACAGTAATATTCCATGCCAGTGCAGAACATTGGTAATATGTGACAAAATGTTTACTTGAGAATTGCCTACAAAGAAAGGCAAATCAAAGACCTGCACTCTGTGTTTTATTTTTGGAAATAAAGCACACAGCTTCTTATGGAGCATTCTAATTATTAATAGTAATGCAATTATAGCATAACTTAAGCCATAGCTAGAACAGACACCTTCCTGGTGGTAATCTGCACAGCTGTGAAAAGTCATGATGACTTGAATGACCCAAGTAGGGAAATGTTCCAATTCTACAGATGTGGCAGGTAAAGGTTTATTCTAGGTGATTTACTGTTGTACAAAGAAACTATGAGAAAGGGATATGATGGTTTGAATGTAAAATGTAGAGAATATAGGGGCAGTAACATGATGCTTATGAATGTCTGTATATTTATATATACACATATACTTGCACATATAAAAAATATAACATTATAAAATATAGACTAGCTCCTCCTACTTATGATGGTGCACTAAAGGATATTTAATTTTTAAAAACATCTTGGGTCGTACACAGCCCAGTGTTTCAAGCCATGGAAGTATTAAGTAATTAATATGTCTGGACTCTTAATATGCATTTTTATTCCTATTTGTAAAAAAATGAACTGTAGCTGCTATTTTATTAAGACTATGTGAAGAATAGCAAAAGAAAAATATGTATTAGCATTGTATTGTCAGATTCTTCTGCAAATTCTCCTTTGTGCTTCTCCTCCCTTCACACTATGATTCAAGAACTGATCACTTCTAGCCTTTCAAGGAGAAGAGATTTTCATTGATTGATTATAACTTTAAAGTCTACTGCTGCCTGAATAGATTGATCTACTCATTTTCAGATATACCAGTGTCAGTTCTGCTGTCACTAATTCTTATTTCTGGGATCCAGAATGACAAATAATTATTGCGTTGTCCTAGGCTGATGCTATTGCCCCCATTTAAAAATCTTCATGGAGATGCTGAAAACCAGTGCTTACATGACTTGAAAGTTAGATTTGGCTTTAGAACTGCATGTTAGTTCATCTGGCTATGACTGTCAAGATAAACCAAAGATGGCGTAAACGCTAGTGTGGACCATGGATTGTAAAACTGAAGAAAACATGCCAAAGAGATGTACCTTCGAGAAAGTGAATACTTAAACATAGGAATTTTGTGGTGATAATGGATTGAACTTTCAGACCCTGGTCACAGTCACTGTTTCAAAAGTTTATTTAAAATATATGAGATTGTGACTGATTTAGTGTAATAGTGATTGATTAGTGAATACACTAATTCTTCATGCTAGGAATTGAAGTAGCAAATATTTTGAAATTAATTTTTTTTCTATAGAAGCATTACAATGTTGGGAATACACTTGGGCTAATGTTAGTCAGAGGGGACTTTGGAACTTTCTAGGAATTGGGTTATTAACTGATATCAATAAAAAGGGAATTATTTTTATGAAAAAAATAACTTCCCTTGGGGAATGATTAGATTTTGATACAGTTGATTAAATACAAAAACACACATATGTAAGATGTATTTTAAACATGTATATATAGACACATGCGCATATAGTGTACATGTATGTGTATGTACACACATACACACCTTGAGATATGCAGTTTTCTGCTATTTGTAAGCAGTTTATGTCTTAGAAACACATCTTAAGGAAATTTTGAGTGCAGTACTCTTGATAAATACGTGGCATCTGTGACTTTTGTAAAAATGTTTTTGTACAAGGCACAATTATTTAATATAGGTGACATTTTGATATTTTTCAGTTTCTTGTGAAAATTGCTGTTCTAGGGTAAATAACTTTTTCAGTATGCAGTGTAATGCTAGTATCATACTTTGCCATAATAGAAATTGTGAACATTAGTAATGTTGGAAAACTGTCAGCATAGCTGATCATATCAATAAGTAAACCAACAAAAAAGCATATGATTTACCTCAATAGAAAAAGCCTTTAACAAAATACAACACCCATTCCTATTAAAAGAAACAAACTAGAAAGCATAGGAATAAATGAAGCTTTCCTTTAAATGAGAAGTAATGTCTCTCCAAAACCATCAGCAAGCATTATCTGTAATGGGGAGAAGCTGGAAGCCTTCCCAGCAAGCTCAAGAGAGTAGCGAGAATGCCCATTATCACCACTATTATTCAACATTGTACTAGAAATGCGAACTCTAGCTTGCATATAGGAAGCAAACTATCTCTGCAGATGATGTGATATGCTTAGATGTTGTATGATGTTATGCCTAGAAAATCATCCCCCCAAAACCTAGTTAAAATAATTAACTTCAGCAAAGTTGCAGTATATAAAATAAACCTACATAAATCATCAGCATTTCTATATATTACCAACAAAGTCCAGCAACAAATATAGAAAGAGAAATCCCATTTAAAATAGCTATAGAAAATATGAAATACTTGGGAGTTTACCTGTTGAGACAAACCTAGCAATTGTATGAACACAATTACAAACACTTAGCACCAAATAAAAGTCAAATCTAAACAATAGGAAACGTATTAATTGTTTGTGGGTACATAAGGGATGATAGACCATAAACAAATTAGGAGAGCATGGAATAGTTTACCTGTCAGGTGCATGTATAGGGGAAGAATTTAGGACCAAACAAGAGAGAGCATTTTGGAAATGAAAAATGGATAATTTTGATTATATTTTTTTAAAAAAACAAGTTTTTGCATAAATAAAATCAATGCAACCAAAATTAGAAGGAAAGCAGAAAATGGGGAAAATGTTTACTTGAGACATCCCTGATAAAGGCCTTATCCCTCAAAAACAGAGAACTAAGTCAAATTTATAAGAATGTAAGTCATTCCCCAAATGACAAATGGTCAAAGTATATGAAAAGCAGTTTTCAGACAAATCAAAGCTGTGTATAGTTAAATGAAAAAATGCTCTTGATTAGAGAAATGCAAATTAAAGCAACTCTGAGATACCACCTCACTCATATTTGCTAATGTGACAGAAAGGGAAAATGATAAATGTTGGAGGGGATGTGGGAAAACTGAGGTACTACTGCACTGTTGGAGTTGTAAACTGATGAAGAGCAATTTGGAACTGCTGAAGAGCTATAAAGCCTGGTATAATCTTTGATCCAGCAATATAATTACTAGGTCTGTATCCTAAAGAGATTTTTAAAAGGGGAACCACAATATAGAAGTCCTTTTATAGTGGCAAAGAATTGGAAATTGAGGAGATGCCCATCAATTGGGGAATGGCTGAACACATTGTGGTATATAATTGTAATGGAATATTACTGTGCTATAAGAAATGATGAGCAGGATTATTTCAGAAAAGCCTAGAAAGACTTACATGAATTGATAATGGTGTGAAGTGAGCAGAACCAGGACAATATTGTACACAGTAATAGCAATAGTGTGTGATGAATACTGTGAATGACTTAGCTGTTCTCAGCAATACAGTGGTCCAAGACAATCCCAAAAGACTCATGACAAAAAAAGGCTGTCTGCTTCCTGAAAAGGAACTGATGGCATCTGAATAGAGACTGAAGCATACGATTTTTCACTTTTTTCTGTTCAAGTTTTCTTATGCAAAATGACCAATATGGAAATGTCTTATATGATTACGCGTGTATAACCTGTATCAAATTGCTTAGCCTCTCAGGGAGGGGATAGGGAAGGGGGGAAGGGATAGAATTTGGAACTCAAGAAGAGATTGTTAAAAATTGTTTTTACATGTGATTGGAGAAAAAAATAAAATATTTTTAAAATGTTTGGAAAGTGTTTTGTCCTCATCTGTAAAGTGTCAAGATTTCTTAAACTCCCTATCTCAGGATTTTTGGGGAGAAATGTGTATTTCAGACTTTAAAGTGCTATGTAAATAAGAAGTATTTAAAGTCTAAATACCTTTGTACCAAATCTATCAATTTTAATGCTTAAGCATAATATTTCTGTTGACTGAAGAACATTTCCTCCACACAGGTTGAATTAATCCCCCAAAAGCACAAAATTTATACCTGAAGTAGGGATTGAGGCTTCAGTAAAGAAGAAAAGAGAATGGAAGTAATTAATTATGCATTGACTCTTTATAGTAGTTCTCACTAATGCAAGTAGAAACTTTATAGTTCCATCAAAAGGAAACTAGCTTACTGCATAAGCGTTAAAATATTCTGTTGTTTTGATTCATTTAATTTTTACATTTACTATACAAGCAAAAAATTGTTCAGTTGAGGGAATTGTGTTCTATAGAGCCAATTTTGAGAAATCTTCATAGACCTGGGCTTTTTGCGTAGGGCCAGTGCAGATGCACCCATGTATATGTATTTTTATATTTACCAAACTAATCTTTATTAATTATAGCTATGCCATGTAAGAACTCAATGTGTTAAGTCATTTATAAGCAATTGAAGGTTTTGGTAGCCTATCGTAATCATTTACACCCACCAAACATATAGAATTTCCAGTACAGCATGGATATAGTATACCCTTTCTACCCTCATCAAGACCAGTCTAAAAAGATTTTCCCCTCCATATACCCCTTGCCTCGCTAAAACCAAAGCAGGCATAAATTTTAAGTAAAATGCCACTCTCTACAGCAAAAACAAGCCTAGCTTTAAGGGCATGAGACAACATTACATTTCCTCATTTGATCGTCAAGAACTCTACAATATAAGGAGAGGCATTTCCATTTTACTGATGAGAAAAATCTGAGAGAGAAATTGATTCATGTTTTCACTGCTGGTCAATGGCAGACTAGAAAGCAAATAGGAGACATTAATGGAGTGGGAACTTAATGTAAGAGGAGTTTTCAATGTTGATTTCTTAAGTCATTCTTTTTTTTTT
>CM053594.1:332426917-332452356 GCA_028646575.1 Pseudocheirus occidentalis
AACAATAAAGGATGAAAATCCCTTCTCTCAAGAAGCTTACATTCTAAAGAAAAAAGATAAATGATTTGGAGAAATCATAGTATTATTGCCCAGAAAAGTGATCGAGAGTATTGACCTGTATGCTAAATTTCTCATCTCTAAAATTTTTGTTAAAAGGATCTAGCAAGGATATCTTTGGAAATATGAGGAAAGGAGGAAATATGCTTTTGGGGGAAGGGAGGATGATGGATATTTGAGTTCATTTTATTTAGATCCATTCAGAGCACATCCTTCTCTTCCTTTTCTTACGTATCATTTATGACCAGCTATCGCTGTCAGCTGTCACTAGATCTACATTCTGTTAGCAGTGGAGGAAGAAAAGAACCACAATACTACCATGAGTCCTCAAGGGCTTTTGACTTTTGCAGTAGTTTTCTACAACATCCAACATCTTCATAGTTATATAACCGAGTGGAAAATGTAGCAAATACAGCATCCCACTAATTTGTTTTTTGTTCTAAAACAAAACTCTTGACTTCAGAGCAAAACACAGTTTTAAAGGCTCTTTCAATAACGTATTTCATCCAGAGAAAGTCATACAAGATTCTTTGAGTGTGGCGTGTGTATCTGTATCTTGGAAAGGTGTGGATATAACAAGCTATGCTCAGAATTGAATTTGAGGAGGAAATTAGGGTGAGTTCCATTAGGAAAATTATGCAGCACTTTCAACGACCCCAAATATCTCAAGGATACAAAAACCCATTTTTTAGACATCTGTATTTGCCTATTGATGTTACTAGAAAGGGACCACCAGAGTTCCTGAATAATCCAAATTTTAAATCACCCAGTAGTTAAGAGAGTGTAGTTATCATAAGTAGGCTGCTACATATTATTAATGACTTTATGCAAGAATTGGTGTCCAAAAAATGTACGATTGAGAATTGGCCAATCAAGTAAGCAAGACCAAGGAGTCCTGAGTGATGTGCCCTGGTATCTGTGCAGCGTTAAAAGATCTGGAATAAGGATTCCAAGATGTTGGAGGTATATCTTCCCTTTATCTCACAGAATGAAAAGGCATGTTTGGATTGAGCCACAGCCATTAATGAAGTTATAGAGAATCATTTAAGGGAGGATCCTATATTGATGAGTTTGAAGATCATTGAGATTCTCTACGTAAAGAAATACATATGTGGGTAGATACAGAGTAATTCATCAGACTGTTTGTATGTCATTTGTTGAATTTTTCTATTTGGTTTTTCCATGATTAAATATGACTCTTCTTTCTTTTTAAATTGGTCAGTTCATTGTTCTTAGCCTTGTGTAATGTTCCTGCAAAAATATGTGATTTGCTTATATTCTCTTTACTAGTAGAGTCCTAGATCTGTCTTAAATTTAGTGTCATTACTATGGATAATAGAACATTTTATTTGATTCTTATTAATGTAGAATTTAGGAGTAGAAAAATAGTCATTTATTGTGTCTTTGTGATTTGTGTGTCTCTGAATTTTTAAAATTTCTTATAAATTATATACTTCTTTTTTCAGTGGCATTCTGGGAATTGCCTCAGATGACTTCAGTCTAAACATTGTAGACATAGAAACTAGAAGGATGGTCAGAGAATTTTCTGGACACCAAGGCCAGATAAATGACATGGTAAAATTTATAGAACAGAAGTCACTTTTAATAAACTATTAATGTTCTTTTAAAAGTGGAATATCTTAAAAAGTATTCAAGTTTGGTTAAAATTATAGAAAAACATAGAAATTTATGCTGAGAGGAGAACTAAGATGGGTTGTTTTCCAAGGGAGAAAATATTCCAAATAATAATTTTTTTGTTACTTTGGGCAAGTTTAAAGCAAAAAAAAACCAAAAGGCGTACTTTTGTTTCTTTAAGGAATTGTTGTTATTCATTTAACATTGGGAAATCCAAGATTAATTTTTTTTTATAAAATTTTTAAGGAAAACTAAAATTTACTTATGGAACAAAATGGACTTGTTGATGCACAAATACTCTACCCCACCCTCCCCCACGCCCCTGAAATTCAGTGTAAAAATATTGTTGGTACCTTTGCACCTATATTTATTCTGGATATCTCTGTAACAATACCAGTGTGTTGAGTATAGTCATGTATACTTTTTCAGAGCCCCTGAATATCCTTTAGTTCTGTTTTGCAGGAGTCCCTGGAGTTTTTGGCTTCCAGCCTCTTAACTGGTTCACTCTTGAACTGAGCAGACAGGAAAGACAGGAAGACAGCTTCCAAGGGGTTCATAATCTTATTTTATTCTAGTCTAGCCTTCTCAGGAGGGAGTTGCTAATATTGGGAATACCAACTCCTACAACATTCCCTAATCATCCTTCTCACAGGGACAAGCAACAAGAGAGGGCCACTATCCCTGCATCTTGGTGGAGGGTCAGTTGAGATTCAGGCACAGCATCCCAGCTTGTGCACTTCCCTAAATCCCCTCGAGCCTCCGTGGGGGCTGGTTGAGGCACACCCAGCATTACACTGTCATTCTCCTATGGGTTCCCCACTCACTGACCAATGCCACTTGATATATAGAGCAACAGACAAAGAAGGCATATTGCCAGCAATAGACTCACAGGTTAACTTTTGCAATATCATCATTCAGCACAAACATAGTAAAAATCAAATTATGTCACCACCGTATTTCACTGCTCAACTGTGGTGGAGAGGTTTACAAGTTATGAACCTGGGAGTTATTATCTAACACCTGGAAACCAGACATTGTTATGGCCATGGAGCCTGGGAAATTAAATTCTAAGAAAGAATCACAAAATCCTCTTTACATACAAGGTCATATATCATAGACTTGGAGCAAGAAGGGACCACAGTTCAACCTTAAATGCTACCTCATGTTACAGATGAGGAAACTGTGGGCCGGGAGAGGTTTTATAACTAGATAAAGTAGTAGAGCCTGAAACATAGATTTGGTGTCCTGGATACATATAGGAAAGTCACTTGCAGCCAAGTCCTCAGTTATTGTGAATTACAGGTAAAAATTAACCAGTTTTGTTTTTTTGCTATAGCTTTACCTTCTCATGAGCTTTATTTCTCACAGATTTCTAATTAGTCCTCCCATAACATTGCTGAATAAAATAATACGTCTTGAGCAAAGAAGAAAATAGGATTTTTAACAAAAGCTATAAATAGGCAAGATTGGAAATATTCTAAGAATGTTTTTTGAAGCTCTTTTGTTCTTTTAGAAAATTTTATTTTTTTCATCTAAAGCTTCACTTAGTTGCATTGATTCAGGGAAATGATTGAAGATATGTGAAAGAAATACGGTTTTCATTTCGAGTGCCTGAGTGAGAGCACCTGTCCTTTGAGCTTGCATTCATTCCATTATGGAATTAAGCTAGCAGTATTTAGGCAGGGTGATTTAGTGGGAAAGCACATTAGACTTGGAGTTAGTGGATCTTGATTCATGTTCTGAGTCCAGAGACTGGGACTTCGGAGGCATCACTTAACCTTTCTGAACCTTAGTATTTTCATGTGCCATATGCATCTGTAGCACAGTAATGGTTGTTGTGGGCAAAGTACTTTAGTGTTTACAGATTTCTATATAATGAGGAGTTAATAGAGTGTTTTGGAAAACAGCTGATGATGATGAGTGGTTTATTAGCATATCAGTTTTCTTTTTCAAGGTGTCATTAAAAATACTCTAGTAATTTTAGAATGCTAGAGAGATACATTAGTACTCTAGTTCCACTTGTAATTGGAAAAATCAGTACCTTCTGTCATAGACAACAGTACAAATTTTAAAATCCTAATTTTAAAAACAGACAGCAACAGAAATCACTGAAGTCTTTGGCCTGGGAAAGACCTTAGAGAGATCGTGTGTTCATCCCTCTTGACAATTGCTGGCAGGTGTGGGCCTAGAGCCCTTTATTACTAGCCCAGCACTTTACTGCTATAAAACCTTGCTTTCCTCTCTTAATTCATCAAATTTTACTTTTTATAAGTTTTGACAACCTAAATTTTACTTAAATTATTTCTTAACTTTCTTCCCCCTTGCCTAGGATGTCCCATTCAGATGACACTTCCTCTGTCAAGACCTTTCTAACTACCATCCCTCCGCCCACCCCAGTACCTTATATTTATTTTGTATGTGTATACATAGACTTAGAATTTGCTGTTGGTATAGTGCAGTCATTTCTGGCTCTTTATGACGCTATTTTGTTGTTGTTTTTTTTTTTTTTGTTGGCAAAGACACTGGAGTGGTTTGCCATTTCCTTCTCCAGCTCATTTTACAGATGAGAAACTGAGGCAGACAGAGTTAAGTGACTTGCCCAGGGTCACCCAACTAGTAAATATGAGGCCAGATTTTAACTCAAGATGAGTCTTCTTAATTCCAAACCCAGTACTCTGTCTACCATGCCAGGGTGCCTTCTAGAATATTGACTCCTTTAAGGTGGAAGCTTTCATTTTTGTCTTTGTATTTCTCAGACCTAGTATAGTAGTCTCTGGTATATAGAATTATAGTGGGTGCTTAATAAATGTTTACTGATTAATTGAATTCTTAATCAAATCTGTTGTCTTTCGGACTGCTTAACACTTAAAAAGTGAGCATTTTATTTTTTTTTAAAGGCTTTCAGTCCTGATGGTCGTTGGTTAATAAGTGGTTCAATGGATTGCTCAATTAGGATTTGGGACCTTCCATCTGGGTGGTGAGTAAATTTGTAGTAGGAGTCTTAGCTTTGTATCAGTCCTTTTTGTGTATTAAGCCACTCTGGTTAGTCTTTGCTTTTGACCCTGGAATTAAATATTTAATAGCTGTCTCAGAAAGGTTAATGAAGAATTGTACATGACTTTCAAATAATTACCTAAGGAGAATTCCACTACTGGAGTGTAAACCTGAGGATAGGGTAGGAAAGTAGATAAAGGATTTTTTTCAATATAACTAAAGAAGGAAAAGAAAAGGTAGGAATGGTAGGTAGGAGATGATAGCTTTTATCATTTACCATATCCCCAAGTTGAACCCTATGCATCTTGGCCTCTTTCTTCCATGTTAGGAAGAGGGTTGAAGGATGGGATTTTTAACCTGTACCTAGAAGCAGTTTGACCTTTAGAAAAGAAAAACCCAGTTTTCTTGTTATTTTGTTACACAGAAATAATTTAGTTCATTTGATAATATCATGATGAGACACTTTCTATCTAACATGCCGAGTTTGAAAGCTACTGCCAAAAAAAAAAGCAATTTTTAGTGGAGTTAAACTTTTTAATTAAGTATGGAATTTTCTTCACAACTGGAAACTACTTACTTTCCAGGCTTCAAAAAAGCTCTGGTTAGAGTGCTGGGCCTGAAGTCAGAAAGATTTCTTCTTCTGGCTTCAATATAATCGCTGGTTGTGTGACACTGGGCAAGTCACTTAACCCTGTTTGCCTCAGTTTCCTCATCTGTAACATAAGCTGGAGAAGGAAATAAACTACTCCGGTGTCTTTGCTAAGAAAACTTTTAAGAGGTTACAAGAGTCAGAAATGACTGAAACAACCAAGCAACAACAACAGCAACAGTGTTCTCTTACTGAATGAGTATTGGTCATCTCCTATTGCCTGGACACTGAGCTGTGAAATAGAAGTGATTTGAATTGATTTTCTGCCTGGTTTGTTTCACCTGCTATGATGTTGGCTATTTAAATTAGATAATGAGAAATCCTAACATACCATCTGCTGAATCTTTAATACACAGAATAGTGAATTTTTATTTGGGGCAGTTTGACTATGGAAAACAGATCTACAAAATTATAGTTTAGCATATTTTTGTTCAGTTCTAAGGATTGGGATAATAAGGACGGAATCACAGGACTTGGATCTGACAGTTTTTCAGCTCCCATACCTTTCCTTAAGTAGGTACCTCTACAGGACCAGAAAATCTTCCTTCATATGACTTTTAAAACTCCATTTGACATATTAGAGAAAACAAATGTTGATATTAAAATTTCAAGAAATTTACCATATAATTGTTTATGGACTGATTCTGCCTAATCTGCCTGTTACATGCAAGATAGAGGCTTCGTTGTGTAGATTAAGAGCTAGGCTATTTTGCAAGAAGACTCAGATCCTCCTATTGGCTGTGTAACTCTGGGCCACTTGCTTAACATGTCAATGCTTCTCATAACTCTAAGAAAAATAAGCTGTAGAATAGTTGTACAGTTAGCTAGGCAGTGTAAGAGGAAAATTTGCTATTCTTGGAGTCAGGAAGACCTGACTTCAAATTCTGCCTTCTAAGAGACTTCTTTCCAGCCAGAGGGAAGGAGGGAACCCAAGGGCAGAGGGTGCTTAAGGACATATCATTTTTAGAATTGATTTCATCTTGTAGAATGATGAGTTTCTAGAGATCATGAAATCCAGGAGTGGGGATACATGTTCAAGCTGGGTGGGAAGTGAATTCTCTGGTTGCCCTTCTTAAATGGTAGAGGATTAGGGAGGAACTCTCCAATGTCTGACCTTCAATCTCTTTTGCATTAGAAAATTGTATCCCTGTATTCATACGCCCTTTAATTTTAATTAAATTAGTAACTTGACTAGTAACTAGATGAGAACTAAATATTTTTCATGTAAATTAAGATGGCTGCATTGTTAATGACTAGGATTACCAAGGGGCCCAGCGTGATTTCTGAGCTCTGTTCTAGCCTCTGTCCCTCTTTTAAGCAAAATCTAAGAGGAAATTATAACCATTATGGTGAAATGTAATGTAAATAGGATAAAAAAAACCAAAACCCTAGAGGGTCTCTAGATGCTAAAAGTTCAGCTTTGTCTTCCTCTTAAAAGAATTTTTTTTCTCCCTACTAGCCTTATAGACTGTTTCTTAGTGGATTCAGCACCTCTGAGTCTTACCATGTCTCCCACTGGAGACTTTCTGGCCACTTCCCATGTGGATAATCTTGGAATTTATCTGTGGTAAGTGCTTCATATTTTTTTCACCAAAAAATGTAGTTACTCAAATTGTTTTAGTAGTTTTCACATCTCTCAAGTGGAAGTGCCTGGTTTTTTCATACTTTAATGAAGAAAAGCATTGAAAATGACTTCAGGATTGCTAGTAAAATACCATTAATGCATTTTGTAAGGTTTGTTTTGTAAAAGAGTCATTCTCTTTTAACACAGTTGTCCTAAAAGATTTTTGTTCTAGCCCAGTATTGTTCTCCTGTGGCAGCAGTTCTCAACCTGTGGGTTATGTTCAGTTTGTAACAATGAAAATACATCCTGCATATCAGATAGATTCAAAACAGTAGCAAAATTACAGTTATGAAGTATCAACGAAAATAATTTTATGATTGGGGGTCACCACAACATGAGGAACTGTATTAAAGGGTTGAGGCATTAGGAAGGTGGAGAACCACTGTGCTATGGGCCTTTGAAATCTTGATTTACACCTTACATTATAGGTGTGATACTTTAAAAAAAACCAATTCCATTACTCTGAATTATGGGAGAGAAATGAATCTTCATTCCTTTGCCAAAGAATTGCTAAAATTAGGCTTATCCACTCAGCTTTTTAAATCTTGGTCCAGTATTTGGTGTTATAAGTAGGCTATGTACAACTGTGCCCAACTTTAATCCAATTATATGGGGAAAAGTATGTGCCCCTCTCAAAAAAGATTTACCTGAAAGATTACACTTTAAAAAAATGTTTCATCACAGCGTTTCTTTAAATGACATGTCTCCTCAGTGCATGGGATTACATTAACAAGAGCTTTATTAGAGGGTTTTTTTTTAAACTTTGACTTTTCCAAGTGTTGAATTAAAGCAAGGTATATAGTTTATTGTGATATTTTCAAGTGACTAATCTTAATATCTTAATATTTCTTAATTACGGAATAATCTGAATCTGTATCTGTAGTATTAGAATATAGGAATGTGCCGTTTAGAAGTTACTGTGAACACACTCTTTGAGTGAACTTGTAAAATATTAACTTGTGTTGTTTTGAATTCTTAGGTCTAACATTTCCCTGTATTCACTTGTTTCATTACGGCCACTTTCAGCAGATTATGTTCCTTCTGTTGTAATGCTTCCTGGTATCTGCCATGACCAAGGTAATCATACACAAGATATAAGATATTTTTTGGGAGGGGAAAGTAGTTAATATAATAATAAAGTAACTCTTGTTAAACATACAATTTAGTGTTTGGGATAACTGACCGTTATGACCTTCGTGTTAAGAAGGTATTAACTTGTGAAAGCAATTTTTTTTCTACAAATTTAGTTGGGCATATTTGAGTGTGCCTTCTCATGCAGCATCATTATATTGAGAAACCATTGGATATAAAAAAAAGCCTATTTTATTTGAATGTTTATAGTTGTTTGGTGCCCTGAAAGTCAGGAATATGGTAGTTTCGTTGTTAATTAGGTTTGAGCCTAATTATGCCAGCAGTTACTAAAATAAAAGCAGGTAGATAAAGGAAGAAGGTTTAAATTTTCCTTTCATCCTTTTTCTCTTTGGAAATAGACTTAATTGAAACACAGATTAAGAAGGTTAACAGGAGAGATAAGTAGAGAGAATAAGATTTGAAAAGGTGAGAAGATGATCAGTTGGGTATAGAAAAGAAAAAGTGTTTATATGTCTATTTGGACATGGTAGAAGGGGGTGGGAAGCAAAAGAGGACATGTAAGGCATTCAAGGGCTTCAGTAATAGAAAAATAATTGATATATAGACATATATATCAACTACTTACCAAAAAATAGTATACATACCAACTATCACATTATAGTTAAATGATCTCAAACTTAACATTTTTAAGCATAGTTTAAAAAGGATTTAAGTTGACCATGTATTTTAGTTAATTGTGTTGTATATCTCTATCCATCTGTTTTACTGACAATTCTTTCTTTAAAGAAGTGGAATTCTCAGAAGAGATTGAAGGACCAAATGATGAAATGATAGATTATGACTCCCCAGAACAGCTCAATGAGCAGCTGTTGACTCTGTCACTACTACCTGAATCAAGGTGGAAAAACCTTCTCAATCTTGCAGTTATTAAGGTAATAACAGAATTATCTCAAATTCTGGGCTCCTAAATGAACTTTACAGAAAGGGTAGTCTTAGCCATTAGTAATTAGAAAAATTTGAGGAGCTTACCTTACTTTGTGGTCTAGGGCTTATTGGGCAGTGGCTCTACAAAGTAAAGGTAAAGGTGGGAGTAAGAGGATGTGGAGAGGTAAAAATCACATCATAACAGGTCTGATTGAACTGAAACTATGCTCATTGATGTTTTTAATCCTAATTTTAGATTCTCTAATGATCTAATCCTAAAACCAGAACTGTCAAGTATTGGTTCACAATAACTTTTTTTGTCACTTTTGTTCAAATGAATCTAATAAAGAGGATTACTTTATTCGTTTTAGAAGATTGTTCTGTAACAAAAAGTAGCTCTCTATGGTACTTGTACAATGGAGAGGTGAGAACTAAAGAATTTTCACAGATCTGCCATCAAGCATTGTTTCCCTTCTTTCCTCAACCTTTTTTTAAATTGTCAACAAACATTTACTTTGGTATCTTCTCCAAACATTCCTCTAACATATCTTTCTTTCTTAACATCTTCTATATACAATAGTACTTTTTACACCACCTACAAGAAGTGTTGTGCACAAAAAGGTGCAGTAGAGGAAGACAATAGTTCACGTTCATGTCATGTTCATGACACAAGCACCATTTTAACCTATGGTATCCTGAAAAACTTGTTTATAATTAGGTAATTTACCCAGAGGCTGAATCATTTCTATTAACTTTCAACTTCTTATGCAAGAAGTGTATGATTGCTAGCAGTATATTCAGAAATTCTTAGAAATGGAAGAAATCTTACCAGTTATCTTGACCCATTTTACTACCTAATGAGAAAATAGGTTAAGAACAGTTACATGTATGAAAGCTTAAAATAGTTGCAAAGTGTAAATTAAAGTAACAGATAGTGTACAAGGGCTGAGGAAATGGTGGGTAATTAGTCCATTCTATATCTTCTTCTATAGATGACTCCCTCAATCACTCTCTGTTTTTAATCTCTCCTCCCTTTCTCAAAATTCCTAGGAAAAGTTGTCTAACCTGAAGCACCTAGATGACTTAATGGATAGACTGTTGGGCCTAGAGTCAAGAAGACCAAAATGTAAACCCAGTCTCAGATGCTTATCAGCTTTGTGGCCTTGGGCAAGTCACTTAATCTCTGCATCAGGTTCCTAAAGCTGTTAAGTGGGGGTAACGAGTGCTCTCACTTCCCAGGGTTGTTTTACAGATCAAGTCAGATAGTATTTGTAAAGTATTTAGTATGGGGCCTGACACTGTCTTTATAAATGCCTGTTTCCATCTCTCCATTTGTGATTTCTCACCTCATCAGTCAGCTAAAATTGTTCTTTCCAGAGTTACTGCTCATCTCTTCATTGACAGCTGTACTGGTCTTCTCTCAGTCCATATCTTTCCTGACCTCTCTGAGGCACTTGACATTACGTAACCCCATGCACCAGCAGATTCCCAAAAGAATACTGCAAACAGCTTTTAAAGTTCGGATTACACAGTAGAGTGAACACTGTTTATTCCATTACAGATCCAGGCAAACATTCACAGTATATCACAATATAATCTTTACAACATTACATCTTATCACAGAAAGTCATAGTATAGTGTTCATAATAGCTTAACATTAGAATGGCCACACAGTTTTCACTACAGTGACCGCAGTATTTAGAACAAAGAACAAAAGAATAATCATCTGGCTTCCCTAAGGGGGAAACCATCCTTACTTAATCATCTAGTCATTTCACAATACAATAATCAAACTTCCACTCATGGGGCAACCATTAACTTAATCTGGATTCCCAATTACTAACTATTATTAATCACTATTACAGTCATTAGAAAACCTCACAAACCCTCCACCCTTTGGTGTCCAGCAAACTTCGATTTCATCCAATGGGAGGCCTTTTCTTCACCTTGACTCTGGGTGGTCTCTCTGATGCACTGGATCACCTTCCATGGTCCCAGCTCCCTCCTGAATCCACCAAACAGTCACCTGGATTTGGAAGCATATAGCTGCCAGGTTCTCATCCAGTCCCCAGAGGTAGACAGTTCCCAGGTCCTTGTCCAGTCCTCAGGGCAGTTCCTGGCATACACTGAAGTTCACAGGGTCCAGCACATCTCAAACCCTTTACCACTTCTCTTGCCTGGAACTTAAGGATCAGCCAGGCCATGAGCAAACAGAGTTTTATCCTGGTCATGCTTCTTCAGTTCTCCAGCAGTTCAGCTGGCCCTAGGACCCAGAAGGAATGTCGGCCTTCTGGGTGGCCTTCACCAGATTCTGGTCTCAGGAAATCGTGGTCTCCGTCATCCAGATGCTGGGAGGGAAACTCTCTCTCTCTCTCCCCCTCCCCCCAAGAAAACTCCAACTCACTTATTCAGTCCAGCAGCCCAGCTTCCAGATGCTGAGACAGTCCTGCTTCCTCCAAACAGGAAAATTCCAATTCTGTCTCTCTGTCTCTGGAATTCTTTATATACACATACTGGCCTCCTGTTTCAGCCAATCCCCTTCTTCCACGTTAACAGGGGAGTTCACACCCTCTCAGCAGGGGACAGAGCTCATACTTAGCCCTAAGTTACTAAGTGCTAAGTATCTGCTAAACTGATTGCTGTTACATATTACTGATGCTGTCTTCTCTGAAATCATCTCTATTCTCGAGCTCAGTTTTCCAAACGCTCTCCTCTCTTGTTCTCTGCCCTGTCTGTGGGACTGCTCCTCCGGATCCTCCTCTGGATCGCCATCCATGCTAATCAGAAAAGTATTTATTAAGCACCCACTCTGTGCCAGGCACTGTATTACTTGCTGGGGAATACAGATATAATGAATGAGACAATCACAAGGAACTTATATTTTAACAAGAGAGGTGACAAGGAAATACACACAAAATACTAGGAGAGTGGTTACAGATAAATGCAAAGTCATAAACAATAAAGTGGTTTAGATGAGAGGGCACTAGCATTTGCAGGGAGGAGTTATGAAAACTTCTTGTAGAATGAGGACATTGTGCTTGAGTTATGCCCTAAAAGAAGATTGGGATTCTGTAAGGTGAAGATGAAAAGGAGATAAAATCCAGCCATGGGAAATAGCCAGTTCAAAGGCCTGAAGAATCGAGAAAGTGTGTTGTCTGTGAGCAGGAAAAACACTTATTGGCTGGATCACAAGTACAAGAGGGGAAGTAATATACAGTGAAGATGGAAAGATAAATATGCGGCCAGTTTGTGAAGGGCTTAAAAGCTAAATAGAAAAGTTTATATTTGATCACTGAGTTAGTAGGGAGCCACTGTAGTTGATTGAGGAGAAGAAACATACTTATATCTTTGCTTAAAGGAAATCACTTTGGCAGCAGCATGTGGAATAGACTGTAGTGGGGAAGTTTTAAAGCAGGGAGATTAATTATCAAGCTGTTATAATGGTCTAGGCAAGATGTGAAAAGGACCTAAAATAGTGGGGTAACTCAGTAGAGGAAGAGTCCAATTCTAGAGATATCATGGATGTAGAAATGACAAGATTTGACAACTGATTGCATGTGTGGGGTAAGGGAAGTGAGGAATTGAAGCGATCATAATGCTGAGTTTACAAATCTGGATACTGGAGGGATGCGTGGTGCCTTTGTTGGGAATAGGGAAGCTTGGTGGGCTTAGAGGGGAGAGTTAGTGATTTCTGTGTCATGTCAAGTTTAAGATTTTGAACATCCACTAAAAATCATGTCTAGTAAACAATAGGTGATGCAGGACTGAAGCTCAGAGAAAGAATGAGGCTTGATAGATAGCATATATTTGTGAACCATTGGCTTAGAAGATAATACTTTAGTCTGTGGATGCTGATGAGGTCACCAGTAAGCAAAGTGTAGGTAGAGAAGAGGGCCTGTGATGGAGCCTTAGAAATATCCATAGTAAAGACATATGGTTTGGATGATCAACCAAGGAGAATGAGAAAAAGCAATTGGACAGGTAGAAGAACCACCAGGAGAGAGTAGTATCTCAGAAACCTAGATTGCGTCTTTGACATACACAGTCAGATTTAGTACAGGTTAAGAATAAGCATTGAAAGAGGACCGTCAACTTTGGCAATTAAAAAATTGGTAACTTTGAAGAGAATGGTTTTAGTTGAGTGATGATGGTGCAAAGGTTGAGAAATGAGTGAAAAGAGGAGAATTAGAAGACTGCCAGTGGAGACAATTTTTTTCTAAGATTTTTACTCTGAAAGGGAAACAGGGATACAGGATAATAATTTAAGGGGATGCTAAGGTCTAATGATGGTTTTTAAGGGTGGGGAGAATTGGGCATATCTGAATTGAGAAGGGAAAGAACTAATACACAGTGAGAAGTTAAAGTTGAGGAGAGGAATGATTGAGTATTACAAACTTCTGGGGAATAAAGCAGGAGATGGGCTTGCATCCTATACCTAGAGATGCACTTGCTTCTCTAGAGGGGTTGACCTCAACAAGAAGAACCACCTTATTTTCAGTCAGGCATGATTTCTAGAGAAAGAAATAGTTTTTTTTTTCAAATAGTTTCAGTTTTCCTGATAAAGTAGGAAGGAAGCAAGGTTCTCAGCTATGCATGTGTAGCCCTGTCCTGAGCTAAAGTCACCTATTATAAGGCCCTTAAGGGCCTACTTTGTAATTTTAAAAAATAATCCCACATCTCATCAAATTATTCCTAACAGAATTAATTCTTCTGAGATAATCATGCACAACAAATGCTTCCTTTTTTTTTTTTATCTCAGATTACTGTCTTTAATCAAATTTCTTGATTGTGTCCTGTTTCTGATGTACCCAAGGAAAATGGTTTTGTCATATTCTTGAGTACTCCAAGTCCTTAATTTTATAGTTAAGGAAACTGAGGTGAAATTACTTGAACAAAGTCACACACCTAGTAAAGCCCAAGTTAAAACTCATCCTGATTCTTTGTTCTTAGATCTTTCTTCCATGACGTAGCTCTTCAATCTTACACACATTTTCTCTCTTCTTTCAAAGATCTAGGTTATCAGAAGGGAGTTTAGAATAGAAGTCTCAACAGATGGAAGGGGAATTATCAGGTTGGGTGTGGTGAAATAACTGGTATGAATTCATTAAATGAGAGATCAAAAAACCAAAAGATTTGAGAGCCACTTAGCTAGTTTTATGACTGTGGTCAAGTTCAGCTGCCTCTGGCAGCTCTTGAAGACAGTCTGTGATCTGAGCTAGTGGAAGAGTGTGCATGCACCAGTGAGATCACAGATCCTGGACATATTGAGGTATATTTCATTTGAAAATAGGATTTACTACTTTTTATTTCTTCAGTATTGATAAAAGAGTAAGATATTTGAGTTAACAGAAGTTTTTGTTTTACACATCTTTTCATCTTTGTATTTTCTTATCAGAAAAAGAATAAACCAAAGGAACCTCCCAAAGTGCCTAAGTCAGCACCATTTTTTATACCTACAGTTCCTGGCCTTGTACCAAAATACCTTTCCCCTGAACAAGATGCAGATGGCCAGCAGGTAAGATTATAGATTGACGGTTCTGAGCATGCATCCTTCTTTGCCCCCCTCTCCTCCTGTAATATTAGTTGGGATTGAAGAAGAGAATAAACTTCCCCTTCCTCCCTGCTATGTACCAGGCACTGAACCATCATACATTATTTTTTAAATGTGTAATTTTCGTGTTGTTTTTATTCAAGTCTAAAGTGATAAATCTTGGGATTTTGGCTCAAAAATCTGACTTCTGTCTGAAACTCGAAGAAGGACTGAACAATAATAAATGTAAGTAAAAAATCTAAAATGTTATGTCTATTTTAAATTCTGGAAGATATAAAGAAGAGAGTGAATTATTTATAGCTAGTACAGTAATTGGATTTTATAGTTGCTGATATAGTTGCTCAGTTGTATCCAACTCTTTGTGATCTCATGGACTTATCCATGGTATTTTCATGGCAGGAGTACTGAAGCGGTTTTGCCATTTCCTTCTCCATTTTGTTCCCATTTTACAAATGAGGAACTGAGGCAGATGGGGGTGGGAATTGGCATTACGCGACTTGTCCAGCGTCACCCAGCTACTAAGTATCTGAGGCCAGATTTTAACTTGGATCTTTGTGACTTTGGCCTGATGTTCCAGCCATCTGGTTAGTAGTAGCATCTAAAAACAGCCAAGAGAAAGCAACCTTAAAAACTAATGAGCTGAGTACTTTTTGTTTTAAGCTTAGTTTTCAGTAATATATTCAGTTTAATTTTAATTCATTTATCTGAGTTTCTGTATCAATGATGGGTGTACAAATTGGTGCCATTTTGTACCAACATGGTGTTTTGTTTTGAGGGAAAGAATTCACACTGGACTTGTAATATTTTTATCCATTAAATGGTATTTTCAAACATCACTTAAAGGTTTTAGTAATAAGTAATTCGATAGCTTCCATCTACTCTAGTTTATTTGAACAAATTTTTTTCAGAAGTCAACTTTCAACAGTATCTTTTTACAACTGGGATTTTGCCTAGTCTTTATTTTTTCTTTTATTTTCTCATTATTTTTTTATTTTTTATTTTTTGCTAATTTCAGTTGATAGCTTTTCTATTTGTCCCATACTCTTTCTGCTCCCATTAAACCAAACTGAAAAAACAAATCCCTCAATACATAGATAACTACATAGTCTGGCAAAATAATTACATTAGACATTGCCAAAAGCACTGTCTCTTTCTGAATTTTAACGTCCTCTCTTCCCTCTTAGAGTAAAAGTGAGTAACCTGTTGAATTTTCAGTCTTTTGGACTGATGGTTTTTGTGTTGCTCAAAGTTATATTTCTCTGTAATGCTGTCATATTATGACTTGTTCTACTAGTTCTGCTTACTTGGGTCTATATCAGTTCATAAAACATTCCAGTTTCTTCTGAAATTATCTGAATTCTGAAAATAAAAAATGAATTTCATCATTTTTAATGACACAGTAATAGTCCATTATACTCTTATCACAATTTGTTTAGCTGTTCCTCAAAAGGAAGAGATCCTCTTAATTTCCAACCTTTACTATCATGAAAAGAGGTATTATAAATTTTTTTGTTTTGTTAATTTTGTTGACGTATTTTGTTTTTATATTACAACCATTTCCAAATTCTACTCCCCCTTATAACAATGTAAAGCAATTAAGTTAAACACACTGAACTCATTTGAACACAGCATTCCACATCTGTAGCACCTCCAAAATCTATTTTTAATTAACAAATCTATTTTTTTCCTCACACCCCATTCTAACCTCTCAGTCCCTCAGCCTGCTCACTTTCCCTTGACTTCTACTCCACTCTACCTCAACCACACACAGAGATGGTCATTGATCTTGCTGTCATGCACAGATGTCCTATCTCCATGTTCAAGAATTCCAGAATTCCCTTGTTTGACCATAATCTATTGGCTTTCTTTGCTGCTAGGCAATCCTGCTACCCCTGCCTTATCCACTCACTATCCCAGTGTCCACGTTGGCTCTTCTAACGTTTTCATCCCTTCTTGAATCTCTGATGACTCTCCCGCTGCATCCATCCTGAGCCCCTTTATCTCTCTTCCTTGTCTCCCTTCACTTAGGTGGCTTATGCCGCTATCTTCTCCTCTCTCCTGTCTCAAGATAAGGTGGCCCTCCTCTTTACCATGGCTAGCCCCTCTCCGTGTTCAAGTGATCCCATTCTGTCCTGTCTCCTAGACAGATTGTTCCCTCTGTCATTGCCACGCTTTAACTTATTTTCAGTCTCTATCTCATGGCTCATTTTTGACTGTCTACAAACATGCTCCTATCCGCCTCATACTAAAAACTGTTACTTTATCCTTCCTTTCCCACCATCATCTTCTATCTCTTTTGCCCTTGTAGCAAATCTCCTTGAAAAGGCCATCTACAATGGATGCCTCCACTTTTACTCTCACTCCCTTTTTAATCCTATGTAATAATGTGGCCTCTGACCTGTAGTTGCCAAATGCAGTTTTTTAATCCTCATTCTCTTTGATCTCTCTGCAGTCTTTAACACTGTTGATCACCTTCTCCTCCTTCATAATTCTCTAATCAGAATTAAGTCTGATGTGTTTCCTAGATCTTTGTAAAGGAGGTTGGGTGGGACTGTGCTTCTTCCTACTTCCAGATAATCAGAGACTTTTAACATGTTATTCCTGATACTATCTTCAGAATCTAGTTTTTTATTGCTTGGAATTTATTTCTCTTATTTTCAAAAATAAATTGCAAGTGATTAGATTATATAAAAAGTCCTTTTAATAAATAATACATCATTTAGGTTCTAATGATAGGATTCTTTCCTATTACATTTAACTGCAGATGCTAACTTTTTTATCTTTAAAACACAGATGAATCTCCACTTAATGTTCTTAAGGAATTGGGCCCTTCAGCAATTGAAATAGAGCTACGCAGCTTATCTCCAGAATGTGGTGGCTCTGTACAACTCATGCAGAGTTTCTTGAAAATGATTGGGATGATGTTAACCACGAAGCGTGATTTTGAACTGGCCCAGGCATATCTAGCTTTATTTTTAAAGGTAACTATATGAGAAGGGAGCTTTTTCACAACCACATATGTCATTTATGAATATTTGAAAAATAAAGCAATCCCTCTCCTGAATAAGGTATGGCAGTCTAAACTTCGGCTCCACAAAGCAGTTATGATTTTGCTAGTTTTTCTTGCATGAGTAAATATGATAACATTTTGCAGCAAACCTAATACCTTCTTTGTTTTCTGTAGCTATTTGTGAAGTTGAGTTCCAGGTAGTTACAAAGTTGTTGAACTGGCATGAACTCCTTTTGAAATGATTATATTTCTACAGCAGTCACCATACATAAGGTTTCTTTTAATAGTAGAATGAAGGCAAGGAAAAAAATGTTTTTCAGCATAAGCTACTTCACTGTAGCAAACAGTAGATTTCTTGAGAATATTAATTTGTTCTAGTTTTTAGTTTTTGAAGGGAGATGTATACATATCTGTGTGTGTACATGCATGCATACATACATACATATATATCAGATGAGATGTATAAAGGGCTTTACAAACTTTAAAGCACTATATAATTGCTAACTCTTAGTGTAATTTTAAGCCAAGAAAATTTAAAACTGCACTAAGACTTTTAGGAGGTCTGTTAGTTAATAAATAATATTCAATGTTAGATTATTCCATTTAAGCATTTTCTTTAAAATATAACTGTTTCCTAAACATTAATATAGATATATCAAGTTTAGGAAAGGAAAAGGAATAAAACAGTTCTTATCCATCATTATAATCCTTATACCCATTACCTTTTAAAAAATTTTTGTATAAACTTAAGTATGTACATATTGTCTCCCCTATTAGTAATACATACTCCTTAACTGAAGGGACTGTTTCTTTTTTGTCTTTTAATCCTCCAGCTGCTAGTACAGCCCTTGGCATATGGCAGGTACTTAATCGTTATTATTGTCTAAGGTATTTCATGATAACATAGGAATGTGAGTTTGGTCTCTAAATCAGGTTCCTTGTTTCTAAGCCTTTGGAATTCTCACAGTACCTACCTTAGGTTGCTTGTAAAAGTAGAGTATAAAGATAATAATGTCAGTAAAGAGGCAAGGAAAGTCTGTGCTGGTTGGAGTAAAAATGCGCAACTACTATAGGTGCTAGGAAAAGTATTAAGCCTTGAGAAGACATAATTAAAACCTTGGGTCCTCTGCAAAAATTATAGGTAGAATAGGTGAAGGTGTCATTTTCTAAAGCCTACACAATTTAATTTTATGAACACTTTTTTTTTTTCAGTTGCATCTTAAAATTCTTCCTTCAGAGCCAGTACTACTAGAAGAAATGACCACATTGTCTTCACAGTTGGAAGAGACCTGGATCCATCTGCAGTCCCTCTTCAATCAAAGTCTGTGTGTTTTAAATTTCATAAAAAGTGCTTTGTTATGAAGGACTTCTTTCTTATTCCTGCTAAATATAAAAACTCCAAAAACTGCGATTTTGGAAGGAAAGCATGGCACAAGAAGGAGATTGGTAATTGTTTTAAACAAGGACTTAACTGGATTCTGTTTTACCTAATTAACTCTTTACTATTTTATTGTATAGTAAAGGAAAAAAGTGCTTATAATATTGACTGAATTTTACAGACACTGATCATTCAGCTTAGATACTGATAATTCCTTTGAATTAAAAAGATGTATTTGTTTTATATCTCTTTAGAATTTCCTCGGTTCATTTTTACTACCTTTCATTCTTCGTTTTCCTGATTTTTTAAATCATTCTCATCTGTTTAGTCTTTTGTGTCTCTCATATGCCAGGCATTCACGTTTTCTTGCCATTAGAATTAGACCAAACCTTCCATTTCATTATTATAGAGAACTCCCATAATAAATGGGCATATCCCATTGATAAAAGGAATTGTAAGGAGACTTTAAAAAAAAAAGGGTTTACTCATTTTATCTTTCATTTATTTCTTGATGAATAAAAACTTAGAATTATACAGTTTTTACAATTGGAAGGTACCTCTGCCATTTCTTATTTTACAAATGAGGAAAGTTAAGCTTTAAGAGATTTTAACTTTTCCAAGGTTACATATTGAGTGACAAGGTTAGGACTGAAACCCATATCTCCCAGTCTAGGACTCTGTCTGCTGTACTGTACTAAATCAAAGAATGGTCAGACCCTTGCTCTTAATCAAATGAGAGAATATCTGTAAAGTGCTTATCACAGTGCCTAGCAGCCACGTAGTAGATGCTATAGAAATTTTCATTCCTTTCTCACTTACCATCACCCCCCAGATATGCTACCTCTGTTATTAGAGAATTGTGAAACCCCCTTATCTGGCTAAACTTGGTGACTTTTCACATTTCCCTCTGCTTTCCTTTACTAAACCCTACTTTTGATCAGCACCATAGCCTCCAATCCCTTGAACCCCTCAGTTCTCTCTCAGGCTGTCTGCCCTATACTAGCTAATTTCTTCTCTTTTTCCCATTTTGACTCTTTGGTGAACCAACTCTGTCTTTCCCTTGAATCTCCAACTCTTTTATAATTTCACCAATTATGATTATGCCCAGCCAAGGCTCAGCCTTAGATCACATTTTCCATTTGTTGCCTTTGCTCCTTGTTCAGTTGTTTAGTCTTGTCTTACTCTTTGTGACCCCCTCTGTGGGGTTTTCTTGGCAAAGATGTTGGAGTGGTTTGTCATTTCCTTCTCTACCTCATTTTATATTCCAAGCCCTCTGATCCCTTAATGTAGAAGCTGCTATATCTCATGTTATCATGATTGTATTTCCACAGTACTCAAATTGTTTCTTTCTGGCTAATTGAAATATTTTCTTCTTGACCTGGAAACTCTGGAATTTGGCTGCAATATTCCTAGGAGTTTTCCTTTTGGGATCTCTTTCAAGAGGTGATTGGTGGATTCTTTCAGTTTCCATTTTACTCTTTGGTTCTAGAATATCACGGCAGTTTTTCCTTGATAATTTTTTGATCATGGCTTTCAGGTAGTTAAATAATTTTTAAATTTTTTTGCCTGGGTCTTTTTTCCAGGTCAGTGGTTTTCCAGTGAGATATTTCACATTGTCTTCTGTTTTTTCATTCTTTTGGTTGTTTTATAATTTCTTGATTTCTCATAAAGTCATTAGCTTCCATTTGTTCTATTCTAATTTTTAAGAAATTAGAGCTTTTAGACCTGTTTTTCCATTTGGCCACTTCTGCTTTTTAAAGTATTCTTGGCTTTTTTGGAACTTTTTTGCTATTTGGGTTAGTCAATTTTTTAAGGTGTTATTCTCTTCAGTATTTTGGGGGATCTCCTTTAGCAAGCTGTTGACTTGTTTTTCATGATTTTCTTGCATCGTTCTCATTTCTATTCCAGTTTTTCCTCTACTGCTCTTACTTGATTTTCAAAATCCTTTTTGAGCTTTTCCATGACCTGAGAGACCCATTCATGTTTTTCTTGGAGACTTTGAATATAGGAACTTTGACTTTGTGGTCTTCTGGTTATATCTTTTGATTTTCTTTGTCATAAAAGTAAGATTCTGTAGTCTAAATTTTTTCCTGCTGTTTGCTCATCTTCCCAGCCAAATACTTGACTTTCTAACTTTTTGTCAAGGTAGGACTCTGCTTCCAGGGAGAGGAGGGGGTGTACTGTCCCAGGGTTCAGGGGTTTTATGCAGCTGTTTTCAGAGCTACTTCTAGGGACTTGTAAATTTTCAGTTTTTCCAAGATGGAATGTTCAAAGGAGAGGTATTTACTCCTCTCCTGGTCTGTGCTCCAGTATGTGAGTGGCCACAAGCACTCTTTTCTGCCCTCTCCACTGCCAGCATAAGTTCTGCCATAGCACCGCTCCCCCTCACCCTAGGACCACCACCTAGGAGTGAAGTCCAGATTGAAGCACGGGCAAAGGAAGAGCAAAGAGATCTCTGCAGTTGCCTTCTGATCTGCCACTCAGTCCCCATACCACCTGTGTACCCAGAACTCTGGAAGTAGCCACTGTTGCCACCTCTGCTGCCCTGGGGCTGGAGCTAGACTGTGCTCCTCTTTCTCCCAGGTCACACAGAGGTTTCCCACTGACCTTCTATGCTGTCTTTGGTGTTTCTGGGTTGAGAGTTCTGGAAGCCAGTGATTCAGTCCTCTGAGGCCAGCTCTGGCCCTGTCTGTGCCCAGCTGCACTCTGCTCCCAGCCCAGTGTGATAGATACTTCCTGTTAGCTTTCCAGGTTGTCTTGGGCTGGAGATTTGTTTCAGTCTGTCATTTTGTGAGTTCTATAGCTCTAGAATTTGTTTAGAGTATTTTTTTTTACAGGTATTTGGAGATGTTTGGGAGAGAGCTCAAGCAGATTCCTGCATTTACTCCACCATCTTGGGTCTGCCCCCTCCACCTCATTTTACAGATTAAGAAACTAAGGCAAACAGAGTTAAGTGCATTGCCCAGGATCACAAAGCTAATGAGTGTCAGGTCAGATTTGAATACAGGTCTTCCTGACTCAGGCCCAACTGAACCATCTAACTGCCTTGGTACCTACACTCATGCTGCTGAACAAAGATAGGGAAAATCATGCAACCATTCCAATTGGGTACACTAAAGATTTGCTATATAGCCTCAGCTGGACCCTGACTGTTGCTAGGTCATCCTGCTGTACTATCCCATTCACCACAGTGGCTCTTCCAGACCTTTTCAGACCTCCCATGGCTTCCCTTACCTTCACCCAACCTCTCAGCTGAGATCCTGTCCTCATATTTTGAGGCCATTTTCATGAGCTACTTCTCCCCACTTTCTTGTCTACTATCATGCACCTTCTGCTGCTATCTCCTCCTCCACCCCTATCTCACCTGGGGTGGCCTTGCTCCTTACCATAACCAACCTCTCTGCTTATTCAAGCATTCCCCTTCCGTCTTGCCTCTTCCCTTCCATCATCCCCATTCTTTCACTTATGTTTAATCTTTCCCTGCCTGGCATTTTATTCCCTGTTGCCTACAAACATGCCCGTGCCTCCCATATACTAGGGGAAAAAAACAACTTTCACTTGATCCTTCAATGCCTCCCAACTGACGTCCTATATCTTGTCAGCTTTTTATGGCCCATTGACAAGGCTATCTACAATCGATGCCTCCACTTTCTTCACATTTGCATCCTAACCTCTTACAGTCCAGCTTCCACTCTTATCATTCCACTAAAAATGCTTTCTCCAAAGTTATTAATGATTTCTTGGTTGCCAGATCCAAAGATCTTTTCTCAGTCCTGATATTTGATCTCTCTGTAGCCTTTGACACTATTGATCACCCTCTTCTTGATAGTCTCTTTTCTAGATTTTTGGGACTCCACTCTCTCCTCCTTACCTCCCTTCCTCAGGCTCCTTTGCTGGATCTTCATTCAGATCATGCCTTCTAATTGTAGGGTTCTTAGGGTTCTGCCTTGGACTTTCTCCTCCCACTCTACTACCTCATTATCTCATCAGCTCCCTTAGATTCAGTTACTGGTTCTATTCTGATGATTCTCAAACCTACCTATTCTGTTCCAAACTCTCTGCTGACCTCCAAACTCTGCTCCAATTGCCTTTCCCAAATCTCTAATTGGATGGCCTGTAGACATTTTTAAACTAAACATGTTCAAACAGAACTGGGCAACCCCATCATCCCAGTCCCTCAAACTTGCAGCCTAGGAGTTACCCTCAACTCCAATCTGTTACCAAGGCCTCTCGATCTCACCTGCAACATCTATGGGGCCTGTTCCCTTTTCTGACACTGCCGCCATTCTGCTTGAGATCTCACCATCTCACACTCAGACTAGTGCTGTGGCCTGCTGGTGTTTCTGCCTGTCTCACATCACCCCACTCCAGTCTGTCCTAAAGTGGTTTTCCAAATGCACGGGTCCAGTCACATCTCTCCCCTACTCAAACTCCAGTGACTGTCTTCCAGGATCAAATACAAAGTGCTCTCTTTGGCATTCAAAGCCCTTCATAACCCAGCCTTCTACTCACTACCGGTCTAGTCTTCTCTCTCTTTTTTGGGGGAGGGGGGTTGTTGTTTTTACTGGAGGGGTGATTTTATTGTTATAGTGAGGAAACATCTTTTACCAGTGCAAGTTGGTTCTCTTGCATCTTAGTGCTTGGAGGTTAGATGATTTGTCCAGGGCTGCCAGCCAGTCTATGACAGAAGTCAAATTTGACCCCAGCTCTTCCTGGCCTTGAGGCCTGCTTTCTACCCACTCCCCCAAGGTGTCTCTCAAGCCCTGCTTGTTCATCACGATCATCATCACTGATGCTGCTGCTGTGGTTATTTAGATCTTGAAGGGTTGCAAAGTGCATCATATCAGTTTCAATTCATTGGGTCAGCCATGGGGTCAGAGAAGGTGGCTTATGGTAGGGAACAGACAGAGCCAAGATGGACACAGATTAGGACCAGGATGAGGAAATTCTTGGTTGGTAGAGACTTGAGGAGTGAGGAGGGCAAGGAGAGATCCAGAGAAAATACTCTAGGAAAATCCGTACAGGAAAAGATTGTTGTTAGGCTTGTTGTTCATCCATTGTTCTAAAAGAGGATGGATGACATCATGAGGGTGATGTCTTCGCTTGCAAGTGAATTGGATTTAAGTGAGGCAGACTTAGACAAAGTCACCAGCTTCACTCTGCTCCAGAGTCATTGGAGTCCAGTGGCAAGATGTAGGTCAAGACAACTATCAATGGCCCTGGGAAGAAAAGAATACTTTGGGTGGAATGCAGGGAAGGCTTCGTGGAGGAGGTGATACCTGAGCTGAGCCACTATACTAACGAGGAGGACAGAGACCAGATGCGCCAATTGAATTGGTTTCATAACCTGGCCATTCTCACCTAGCCCACCTAGATTAGAAAGGACCAAATGAGGGAAAAGCTTCCTCTCCCAGTTGTCAATTCAAGTTAGAGGAGGCTCAGAGTGACAGGTGGACCACAGTGACGAGGCTGCTTATTGCTGTGTGTGCAGCTGCATCATACCAAGGGTGGGCTTTGTGGGCATGTTCTCTAGCCGCTGCCCCAGGCAGACACGTTCCTCTGGGGGGGGGGGGGGTCTGCTAGCAGCTGCCCCTGTTGTTTAGTTGATTAGTTGTGCCCAACTTCTTGGAATCAGTAAAACCTGAGTTCAGATTCAGTCTCACCTCCTAGCTGTGTATCCCTGGGCAAGTCAATTAACCCCATTTGCCTCAAGTTTCCTCATCTGTCAAATAAGCTTGAAGAAGGAAATGGCAAATTGCTCCAGTATCTCTGCCAAGAAAATCCCAAATGGGGTCACAAAGAGTCTGATAGTACTGAAATAACTGAACAACAAAAGGGTCAAACAAAAATCCTATAGACAGTCTGGAGGTTGATGTATGTAATGTGCAAAATAAATGCAATACCCAGTCATGCCCCAACAATCTAGTAACTGTCTACTTCCAAGCTGTAAAACTTCCTGGACGAGGTGACTTAGAGCCTGGGTGATTTTGAGCAAGTCATTTAATGTTCTTAGGCCTCCTGTTTCTTCACTGGGGTCCTGATAGAAAAAGTTCAGTGGAGAGGAATCAGAAGTGCAGCCTGGAGATGAATGAAGACATGATTGGCCTTACCCAGGCCATCCTCCTTTTTTTTTTTTCTTTTTTAAAAAAAATTTATTTATTTATTTTCTTGTTTACATCACTCATTTCCCCAAGATTTTGAGTTACAAATTTTCTCCCATTCTTTCCCCTACCCACCACCTCAAAACAGCTATCCCACTGTATAACCTTTCCCCCAATCTGCCCTTTTCTATGTCTTCCCCCATTGCCTCTCTGACTGGTAGGCTAGGATGGATCTCCGGAAAGTCAAGCAGTTCAGTACAGGCTATATGTGGGTAGTTATGCAGAACATCTCCACAATGGACACATTGTGAGAGACTGATTATATGTCCCTCTTCCCTATCCCACCCTCCCCTTGTTCTATCCTCTACCCTGTCCCTGTCCCTGTCCCTTTACAGAAGTGTGTGCTTCCAGCAACCCTCCCCCC
>CM053594.1:332452856-332469690 GCA_028646575.1 Pseudocheirus occidentalis
TCTATTTTCTAAGTCAGTGGTTTTTTCAAGGAGATATTTCACACTGCCTTCTATTTTTTAAATTTGTTTGGATCTCTTTGATAGTATCTTGATTTCTCATAAAGTCATTTGCTTCCATTTGCTCTGCTCTAATTCTGAAGGAATTATTCTCTTCTGAAAGCTTTTGAGTTTCTTTGTTCATCTGGCAAATTCGACTTTTTAAGGCATTCTTCTCATTGGCTTTTTGGGCCTCTTTTGCCATTTGCGTTAATCTAATTTTTAAGGTGTTATTTTCTTCAGTCAGGTTGTTGATTCTCTTTTCATGATTTTCTTGCATCATTCTCATTTCTCTTCCCAATTTTTCCTCCACTTCTCTTATTTGGTTTTCAAAATCCTTCTTAAGCTCATCTATGTCTTTCAGGAAGTCTACATGTTTCTTGGAAGCTTTTAATGTGGGAGTTCTGATTATGTTGTCTTCCTCCCATTCCATGCTTTGATTCTTTTTGTCCCCCAAAAGGATTGTAGAGTTTGATTGCTATTCTTTGTTTCCTTTTCCTGCTCATATTGCCAGTGAATTACTTGATTTTTTAGCTCTGTGGAACTCTGCTTCCAGGGGGGAAAGCTCTGTCTCAAATCGCTGGAGTTTTCACAGCTGCTGGAGCTATTGGGAGGGCACCGTTGTTGGGTTTTTTGTTTTTTTGTTTTTGCTGCCCCCACCAGCTTTGGCTTACTGAAAATGAACCCAGGACCACCACCCAAGACCACGATCCATATCCAGGCCACTCAACACAAGAGCTTTTAGCCTCTGAACAATTGCTTGGCCCCCCTGCAGGCTGTAGGCTGCAGGCCAGGAGCTCTGAAGCAGCCTCTTGGAGGCAGCTGCACCTCTTCTGCCACTTCCTTGCCCTGGAGGCAGTTTGGCCAGACCTCTTTTCTCCTCCAAATTTAGGTGAGTTCTACTGACCTTTCACTTAGTCCTTGTTTTTTATGGCTTGATAACTCTGGAAACTGCCACAGCTGCTGCTGATCCACTCTCCTGAAGGCTCTAGCTGTGGCTCATCCTGGGCCCCCTGGGGACAAGCTGTAGTTTCAGGCTGGGCTGCTTTTGGCTCCCTGCATATGAGCCCTTCCTGCCAAGCTGCCTTCAGTGGGAGATGTGTTTTTCTCTATTTTGGTGATTTTTGGAGCCCTAAAATTTGTTTAAAGTCATATTTTATGGGTATTTCAGGGGGCTATGTGGGAGCTGCAGAACCTTCTTGCTTCTATGCCACCATCTTGGCTCTGTCCCCCTTTCTAGTCTTCTTACACCTGATACCTTACTTTCTACCATGTACTCTTCAGTCTGGTGATACTGGCCTCCTAGCTTTTACAGGACAAGACACTCATCTCTTGTCTCCAAGCATTTTTTCTGACTGTCCTCCTATGCCTGGATTGCCCTACCTCCTCACCTCTACTTAGTGACTTCCTTAGCTTTGAATTCCAACTAAAATCCCATATTTTGAGGAAGTCTTTCCCAGCTCCTATTACTTCTAGTGCCTTTCCTTTATTATTTATCCCATATATGGCTTGCTTTGTATACATTTGCGTGGTGTCTTCCTTGCTAGATAGTAAGCTCCTTGAAGTCAAGAACCGTCTTTTCTTTCCTTTTGTTTTGTTTTGTTTCCTCACTGCTTAGCGTAATACCTGGCACACAGTCGGTACTTGATCTATGCTGATAGATTGATGAACCCTCCTGACCCTATGAAGACAGTGCCAAGTGCACCTGTACCTTGTTAGGTGTTTGGTGGTTTATGATGGTCAACTACTGTCTTTTTTCATTCTGGTCTTGAGCTGAATTGTTGCTCAAGCCTACATATTTGATAGTCAACAAGGTTGTATTAAATAGTCAACAAGGTAGCATCATTATTCACATCATGTTTGAAGTGAGGGAAAGGTGATGCAAATATACAGGATGGGATGATCAGATGCCCGTGTAGATGGTGTGGCACACTGGCCAAGGGCCTTCTGGTGGCACATGGAGGTCTCTCAATGGGAGGGGGAGATGAGAAGGACCGAGGGAAGGATATTGATCTGACTGATCAACCTGGTAGTATGTATAAAGGAGGATGACATGGAGGATAAAGATAGTATTAAGGGGAAGCATTCCCTGGGTCTTTTTTGTTTATCTTTACTTTTTAGGCAAGCATTTTTTTTCTAGTGGTGTTTTGTTTTCCATAAAATGTCTGGGTTTTGCATAACCTAAGTATGGGATTTATACCAAGGGCATGGAGTTGGGGGTGGGGAGGGGCTGGAGAAGGTTGTCAAGCTAAAGACCAGAAGAGAGGAAGAGAACAAGAAGGAACAATTCTGAGGAGCTGTCGCCCTTGCCACTGGTTCCATAAAGGAAGACAGGTACTTATCCCAAACCCCATTCCTAGCATTCCAGATCCACCCAGTTGAGGGAGGGCATATTCCCCCAATTCTGAAGAATTCCTAACATTATCACCTTACCTAGATCTCCTGGATCCTAGTCTCTTCTGTGAATAGGATATCCTGTATTCTAATGTTCCTCTTTGAAAGTGGGGATAAAGCCAAAAAGAAGTGGTCTGAGATGAAAGTTGCTGATGAGGTCAGCAATCTGGTTCTGTTACCAGTGGTTCTCAACCTGTGGATTATGTTCAATTTGTAACAATGACAATACATCCTGCATATCAGATATTTACATTATGATTCATAACAGTAGCAAAATTACAGTTATGAAGTAGCAACGAAAATAATTTTATGGTTGGGGGTCACCACAACATGAGGAACTGTATTAAATGGTCGCGGCATAAGGAAAGTTGAGAACCACTGTGTTACACAAATTGACATATGCCAAACCCCAAAGGAGTCTCAGAGAAACTAAAGATCTAGGAGTCACCTGGGCAGCCTTTAGGGGAATGCTCAATAAAGGTCTGATTAGGCTAGTTCCCAAACAGTATGAGGATACCAGGAACACAAAAGTGAAGATGTCACAGCTCCTGAAGATGCACAAAATGGTTCAGTATTTTTGTGTGTGTTTTAAGAAATAAACAATGAACTAAAAAAGGAAGGAAGGTAGCCTCAGGCTTACTGTGATAGGACAAAACTTGCCCTGTGGGCCTGATTGGTCCTGGCTTCCTGGTCATGCAGAGACATTATAATAAATTCTAGGCGTGTAGAATCTGGGCTTCCCAGATTTGGTGGGTGCCTAGGATCTTAAAAGTTGCCAAACCTTGATTACATATTGGCTAAATGTTTCTGGATGGAGATGAAGGGGTCCCCATGCGGAGAAGCTAAGTACCCTTGCATCCTATATGTGATAGGGATAGTTGTGTAAGGCAAAGTAAATATTGAGTTTTATTTAATGTTTAATGCTTTTGTTAAATTTTAAATGTTTTGTTAAATATTCAGTAACTTGTGAGTGCTTCATTTTGTCCCAACAGTGAACCCCCCTGCAGGGAAGAACCCTGCAAACACAGGGCTGGGGTGATCAGGTAGCAGGACACTGCATGGCTCTCTGTTGCAAGAAGCTTCCTGATTGTGAATGTGTCTTTTTTGTGGAACTTGGAGCCTGTTCCCACTAGGGCATAGGACTCATTACCTTTGTGGGTGCTACAGGACATTGTTTAGAATGGTAAAGAAAGCACCAAGGCCACCTAAAAGGTATTGACTGCTCTGCATGAGTTGGATGGCCATCTCAGACACAGTAAACTGGGAAGGTATATTCTGCAGCTAGAGATCAAACTGTTGGCTTTCAGGACCTGTGCAATGAATGCTGAGGGACAGCTAACGGAACTGGTGGCCTCATGAGTAAAGGTATCTCTTCTGATGGGAGTGAGGACTGAGGGGCCCCAGTCAAGAATCCACTACCCTACTGTGGTCTATGACCCAGGTTTTGGATCAAGTTCCAGATGAAATCCCAGCCATGATGCTGGAGGAGAACAGACTTGGGGAAGAGGCTCAGTGTAAGACCGTTACTTCTTGCCTTCAAGGAGTAGTCTGTGGTTAGCCTCTCAACAAAGGAGAGAAGTTCAGGAGTGAAAAGTTCCAAGGGAGAACTGAAGAATCTCTGGAGTAATGGCTCCTGAGGGTGTGGTCTACTGGAGCCAGGGCTTAGGGACTGCTGTGAATGAACTTCAATAGACTGGGAGAGTTCTCCGAGGACCTACTTTTATGGGGTCACTAAAATTTATTAGAGCCTCTGGAAGAACAGTCCTTGTCCCTTTTCAGGTGGCTGAGATGGGGCATTATTCACACCTGGCCACTTAAAGATTAATTACTCTTGCAGCTAGCTTGTAGATGGAAGCAAAGGTTGAAGTTCCTAAAGAGCCAGAAAGGATGGATTTAGTGCATTGGATTTATGCTCTTCCTCTCCCCTCCCCTCCCCCCCCCCCCACCTCCAGGGCCTGCTACACCCTAAGCCTAGTTTGCTTCAAATGCAACTAGATCCTATCTTCTGTGTGGAGCCTCACCAGAACGGCTTCAGACTTTAGCTATGGGTCTCTCCCAACCCTATACAACTATAAAGATGTAGGCTGGTCACTGGTGAAGTCTGAACAGGAGATCTGAAGAATTGTGGCTTGGACAAATGTTGTTATTAGTGCAAATGACGTTCTAGGAAGAGGGAAAGAAGTCATATAGCTTATTGCTGCCCTTCTGGGTGTGCAAAGGGGGGTGGTGCCACCCCAGTAGGGGACTCTGGGCATGGCTCCTGAAACATGAGGTTGATAAGAAAACAATAGAGGGCCAGTCCATGGTGGTGCTGTGCAGGTAATTAAGCACCAGGGCACTGGAAACCCTTCAGCCCCATCCAATCCTGGATGTTCTATAAAGCCCCTGTGCCCCATTTGGATCACTCAGTGATGGCTATAGAAGGCAGCCAATCGAGGTAGAAGGTATTTTGGGCTCAATATCTATTCAGGCTCTTTCAGCAGCTTCTAGGTATGTTGTAAGTATGGTCAAATGGAAAGCCATTCCATGTAGTTAAATTATACAGTGTAGTATCTTCAGGCAGGTGAAAGATTTTTTTCTCCAGTGATGGAAATGGAGGAAGTTAAAGTACTTTGTTACACCAGATTACATTACAATACCCTCTGTTACCTTTGAGGAAGGTAGTGGCACTTGGCAGACTACAGAGAAGTTGAGCAAGGTCAGCAGGCCTATCTCTACAACTATTCCTGGTCTTAACTCTGCTGACCAGCTAGCCCAGGCCCAGGTTGAATGGTATGGGACTATCAATGTCACCAGTACTTTTTTCTCTATTCCTGTGGCTGAGAAGTCAGCAGCAGTTTGCTTTTCCCCATGAAGGAGGTTGATGTAGCTTCACTGTCCTCCTGGACTACTAAAACCCTCACGTTATTATTGGCAAAGACCTGAAAGAGGCCTCCCTGAGAGCATTGGTGTACATCACTAAACTGAATACGTGATGCTGAGTGGGACAGATGAGGTCACTGCGGCAGAAGCCCCAGATCAGATGGTGGCCAGTATGAGTGACGCTTAATATTTGGGGAATACCACGAGTGGAGAAATTCTTAACATGGTACAGAATAAACTATTGACACTTGGTTTCCCACAATCCAGTGAGGAAACTCAGAGATGTGTTGGACTCATCATGTTTTAGAAAACCCACAATCCTGGGGGCGGCTAGATGGCACAATGAATAGAGCACTGGCCCTGGAGTCAGGAGGACCTGAGGTCAAATCCAGCCTCAGACACTTAACACTTACTAGCTGTGTGACCTTGGGAAAGTCACTTAACCCCCATTGTCCTCCCTTTCCCCCCCCCTCCAAAAAGTGAAAGAAAAGAAAACCCACAATCCCTATCTGGATAGCCTGATGGTCTCCATTTACCAAGTCAGTGTCTTTCAAGTGTGGTCCAAATCAGGGTATAGTACACATTGCACATTGTAGTAGTCTCTCCCATTAGACCCTTTTGACCCTGCAAAGCTCACATTTCTGGAAGTCTCTGTGGGTGTAGCCTTTGGTAGGTGCCAAGGAATGTCCAAAATAAGTCACTGTCTGGCTTCTAAAGATAAAATTTTCTAGATCAGCTATTCATTATACTGTTCTTGAAAATCAGTTCCTTCCCTGGCAGATAATTACTGAAATCTAGTTTCTGAACAAATAGATGTCCCAGGGTCATACCCTTTGTCCAAAGTCGCTTATTATGGTTTAGTTGATACAAGATAGTTTCTCTGACAAGATGAATAGAGGATAGGCTTCTATTGCTAAATAGGAATGGTATGTTAGAAATAAAACCTGCTTGGGTCTTTTTCATATAAATCGCTTCACAAACAGGTGGTGACTATGTCAGAAATTAAGGTCTCCAGTAATCCTGCCTTCTCTACTCTCTAAGTAGGATCCCACCTACAAGGACCTGCCTTTTGAGGAAGGCCATTTTTCCTTATGGACCAATAGCTCCATCCTCTACAAGAAAGGCATACACAACTGGACTTCAGTAGCTAACCTGGTAATAGGGGATATCCTAGACAGTAGGGGTACTGGTAAGTCCGTCCAGTTAACTGAGCTTCAGGCTGCATGGCTGGCACGTGAGAGAACCTTGAGGGATGGGGCAGAGAAGATCTTCATATTAGTTTCTGGACAGTAGTCATGGGTCTGGCCAAGTGGTCTGAGGCCTGGAGAGCACAGGACTAGATAATTAAAGACTTTCTCCTTTGAGATCAGGACCAATAGAGGAATTTTGCCAATGCTGCCTACTTCATATAGTATGTTTATGAGGCATGTCAGCACCCATCAGAGGTATAGGCTACACTCGGTTAGAGCTGTTATATAAGTAGCAGATGTTGGGGAATAGATCCAGTCTCAATTTGGACATTTGAGCAGTGATACCATTATGTGCTGTGATAATCCTCCCTAAGGAAAAGGCAGCTATTCCAAACCCAATTGGCCTTCAACTCATCTCCAACTGGCAAAATAATATTCTCCCATCTCAAAGGAAGAGGTTTGTTCCTACTGACCGACAGTTGTATCTCCATGTATCTGATTGCCTGTGTTATTTATCTAATCTCACAGAAGGTCTGTGACTAATCAGTGCTACCCTAGAAAGGGTTAGAGCAGACCATCAAACATTGTCTCTCTGACTTTGAACGGATGAATAGGAACCACAATCATTTCATGACATCATAATGAACTAATAGTGTAGAAATCCCTCAACTACCTGGTGTCCTAATAATGAAAAATAAGGAGAAATAAAACATAACCAACTATGTAAGACATAGATGTTCTTATCAACTGTTGTAAAAACTTGTCCTTGGATAAGAGACATCTGCAGTCTTGTCTGAAAGGATTGGTTATTTCCTTTTGTTTCCTGCCTTTGAACATAACAATATTTTCTCATTCTGATAATAATTTCTGCCAGTTACACTCCAAAAACTTTTCTCTACCTCTCCTTCTCAGAAATGCTTCATTTCTCTACCTTAAGTTGCTGCAGAATGCTGCTGATAGATGGTAGTCTGAGGCCTCAAAAAGTTCTAAAAACCAAATTTGTATCCTTGGAAGCTGAAGCTGCTGAGCAATCTTCCATAGGATGATAAAATACTTCTTTTAAAAAAGTTTTTCTGCTCTCTCAGCCTGGACAGTGGCAGCATAGGTAAGTACCGTGGTATTCATACTGCTAGAAAGCTGTGCAGCCACAGGAGAGACCAAAAGTGGCATGACAAACAATACAAGAAAGCTCATTTGGGCACTGCCTTGAAGGCCAATCCATTTGGAGGAGCATCTCATGGAAAAAGGATTGTCTTGGAAAAAGTTGGTGTGGAAGCAAAGCAGCCCAGTTCTGCCATCAGGAAATGTGTGAGAGTTCAACTGATTAAAAAATGGCAAAAAAAAAATAAATCACTGCCTTTGTTCCCGATGATGGCTGCTTGAACTTTATCGAGGAAAATGATCAAGTTTTGGTTGCTGGATTTGGTCAGAAAGGTCATGCTGTTGGTGATATTCCTGGAGTCCAATTCAAGGTTGTAAAAGTTGCAAATGTTTCTCTTCTGGCCTTGTACAAAGGCAAGAAGGAAAGACCAAGATTATAAAAATCGTATGATGTCTTTGTCATAGTAAAAAATTTTCATGTTAAAAAAATAAGTTTCTCCTCCAGTCTTTGATTCTTGGTCCTTGGATCCCCACTGACCAATATATCTCTCCCAAGAGGTCACATTCCTCTTGGTTAAAATAATTCCCTAACAATCTAGTGCAAAACATGTTTGTTTTTTAATCTCTGTCCAAAAAGCACGGGTAAAGTTATTAGCAGGTCCCTAGGGATAGCCAGACCAATGGCCATTAGACTTCTAGAAACTTAAGCAGTTACTCACTATGCCATTTTGAAAAGCAGTTACTCTCCTACTATTGGGTCCTAGATGCTATTGAATGAATGATACATGGTCATATTATTGACATTTGTCTAGAGTTGCCTATTATGAGTTGGGTGACGACACCTCTAACAAAACTGGTATAGCACAGAAGGCTTTTCTCATTAAATAAAATTCAAGATTTCACTTCTCCATCTCCTTAGGAAACTCATGGATTGTGACTGTGCCAGACAGAGCTTGAGGCCTCCTCACTAAACTCTGACAATTTACCTCTTCCACTAGCCCAAAAGGTCCCATTTCTGCAGACCTGGTTTCAGTTTTGCAACAAAAAAAAATTCAGTGGTGATTTTTTCTCCCATTCTTTTCCTTCCGAGTATAATCCCCTGTCCCTTTTATTTGTGTCTTCAGATACCTCCAAACATTTTATCATTTTAACCTTTCTCTGTGAATTAAGTCTTAAAAATTTTGAGATGACATTTGTTTCATTTCTCCTTATGCATGAACAGTAAATATCCAAGTCCTTTTAGTTTTGGGTTTTTTTTAAAGTATTTCTTTTGATGTTTCTCTTGGCAACTGTGTTTCTGTTTCTCAGTGTATTCAGTTCTGGGCTTTTTATTAGGAATGCTTAGAAATCCTCTATTCCATTAGAGGTTCATTTCTCCTTGATTGGATTATACTTAGTTTTGCTGTATAGATTAGCCTTGATTGTAAACCTTTATCTCTTACCTTTTGGAATGTTCATTCCAGACTCTCCTATTCTTCATTTAGCAGTTGCTATGTCTTGAATGATTCTTACTGTGTGTTGCTTTTATAAGCTCCTTGTAGTAATTTTTTATTTGACCTGGAAATGCAGGATTTTCGCTATGATGTTCCTGGGCATTTCCATTTTGGAGTTATTTCTAATGTGATCCATTAAATTTTTTCTGTTTTTCACTTTGTTTTCTGGTGCTAAGAGTTCTGGTCAATTTTCATTTATCATTTCCTAAAATAAGGTATTATTGTAGGTGAAGCTCTAAAACCAGCACACTCTTAGTTTAGATTTGATGTTGGAATGAAATGAGGTGCTTGCATTACTGAACATTTAGCAAAGGAGCAGGTTTACTTCGCCCTAACAAAGCAAGAATACGCAACAAAGATACAGCGGCACTTAGCTTCTCTGGACACAGCTCCCTCTTGCCGCCATCTTGAAGTCTATTCAGTCAGTCATCAGGGTTTGGTGACTCATGTGATTTGGAGCCCCAATCAAATATGATAGGAGGTGATCTATGTAAGGCTGAAATATTTTGCACCCCCAAATCAGGAAGTCGCATGAGGGAAGCTGGGCCCAGTCAGGTTACACGAGGGAAAGAAGCTGCATCAGGATCAAGGAAGATGCATTAGGAAGGCTGGTCCTGGTGTAGTTATCTGGATTTTTTTCCTGACCATACTTTTCAGAGATAGTCTGATAATTAGATTATCTCTCTTTGACCTGTTTTCCAGGTCAATCATTTTGATATTTATTGAACTTTTCTTCCTTTTTTGACTTTATTCTGATGTTGTTTTATTGTTATTTTTCTCCCTCTGACCCATTGTAATTTTCGGAGTAGTTGTTGAGTGATGCTTTCCACTGTCTGTTTTACGGTATTAATTTTTCGTTCCATTATTTCCTTCTCTAGTTTTTCCATTCTCTATCTTGTTTCTTTCCTTCTAGTATTCCTATAATCATTATGGCCAGGAATTTTTTTCCTCAGTCTTTATTTGGACTTGTGGGGTCACTGTCCTTTTCAGAGTTTATCCCCTGGGCATTTCTCAAAACAAGTTATTTCTTTGTAGTATTTGGAATGTTCCTTTGCTTGATCCTTATGGGGCCTATGATTGGGTCCAACTTTAAAACTGAATGATATAGGCAGGGCCTATCCAGTCCTCAGTACTGTGGGTCCAACTAGGCCACTCATTCAGGGAACTCCAGAGTCATTCTGGTGCTATGCTCTCCTGGAGGGATTGCTTTTGTCACTGGGCTCCTGGTACTTTCCCCATTATAACCTCTATCTGAGTTTCTTCCCTCCTGTTATTGGGGTTAGGGGCAAACCCAATGCTGAGCCCAGGGCTACTAGTCCCTAGCTGGACTCTGACTAGGATGTTCAGGGCTGCTCTCTGCTAGACAAAGGCTGGGTTTGGATCCTGTTGGTATTAATTGTATCACAGTCAATTCCTTGTAGCCATGTGCTCAGGGAATGCTCAAACTGGAATAGCTTTAACTGTTGTGAAATTCAGTCATTGAGTGCTAGAGCTTTCCAGAGACTTCAACATCCCCTTCCTTTATTCAGTCCTCTGCACTTCTGAATTACCCCAGTTTACCCCCAGAATCTCTGTAGTACTTCAGAGGTCCCTCTATGCATTCCTGTGTTGGCTAAGATGAATCTAGAAGTGATTTTTTTCTTTCTCTGAGTAGAGTAGTGCGTCTTTAAAACCCGATGAATTTTTTAAAAGGGAATTAGGGAGGAAGATCTGGGATCCTCTGTCTCTGAGTATCTTCCTCATCTAGTTATTTTAGTACTCTGAGATTCAGTTTTGTTTTTTTTTTGCTCTTTGGAGGGCAGTTGGGGTTAAGTGACTTGCCCAAGGTCACATGGCTAGTTTTTTTGTGTGTGTGTTGAGTATATGATGCCGGATTTGAACTCGGGTCCTCCTGACTCCAGGGCCGGTGCTCTATTCACTGCGCCACCTAGCTGCCCCTGAGATGCAGTTTGTATGGTCTTAGTGACTCAACACTCATCTGCATGCTCTCCTCTCTGTAGACTCATAAATCTAAAGCTTGAAGGCACCTCAGAAACCATCTGCTTTGGAAATTAAACTGGGTTATAGTTAGAGCAGCATAGCGTATATTAGTAGAATTTGAACCCACCTCTTCTGCCAACTTATTTTGAACTACAAAACATTACTATCTTAGTTCTGTCTTCTAGGGTAAAAATCATACTCCTTGGAGACTGATTACTCAGGGCCAAGTTGGTGCTGAGGGTTATGCCAGAGTTCATGAGAAGTGGAGAGAACAGAAATATGAGCTCCTTGAATTCTTCTGGCTTTCAGTTTTGAGAGAGATGTGCAATTCAAACCTTTCTTCAGGTTGCTGAAGGGAGTGAAAGACTCTGAGAAGACTCTGACATAAGGGCAACTGGTAGTCTCTAACATGTCTGCAGCTTGGTACTCTAGAGACTTAGGGGAATCTCCTATTGGTCGAGACTTGAGGTTCTTTCTTGGTTGAGCTGAGCTATCTCACTTCCAAAGGGAGAGTTCATCTGGTCTGTATTGTCTAGTTCTCCTATGTGCACTTTCTCAGATTTCTGTCCTGCTATTCACTTGGATAACTTGGTTTATTTGCTGTTTGTTCTCTGTGTTCATTGTGGACCAGGCATTTGGTGGGAAGAGGTTCAAGCCTTGGGTATGGAGTGTGACACATGCTTTCCCCATTAAGGAGCAAGGAATAGGAATTTACCTTGAACCTAATTCCATCCTTTACACTGTTAATATTTAAGGGAGCATTTGATATAAATTCTAACCTGGTACCTCTTCTCTCTGAGAAGAACAAAATAGTCTGCCCCTGGCCCCAATTTCCTGCTTCACCTCCTGGCAGGAATCAAAGTCTCCTTTGAAGTAGGGTGGGTGGAGGAGACAATAGCAATGTATATCCTTGTGAGCTGCATCTAGACAGAATCATGTGGACACATAACCTAAATGGACAAAAATAACACCCACACTACACACCCTTATATAATCTTTTGCATAAAACTATAACTTCATAGACAATAAAAAAATCCTCTAATACGTTTGTTCCCTGAACAAACAAATCCAGCATTCTGAATGAGCCAGCACATAGCTGCTGAGAACCTGGAACAAAGCAAAAAAAAGTCTTTTAGCAGTGAAACTACAAGTTATAAAGTCTACATGTTAAAGTTCAGTGCTCTACTCACAAGAGCCCTCATGAGGATCCTCACTAAGAACACTTTTCCACTTTAGACAATTCAACCAGGTTTTCCAAGCCACAATATAGAAGTAGAAAAATAAGAAGGAAAAGAAAAGGAACAAGGATTAAGTGCCTACTACTGACCAGCCACTGTGCTAAGTTCTTATTTGATCCTTTCAACAATTCTGGAAAGTAGATACCATTATTATTCCCATTTTACATTTGAGGAAACTGAAGCAGAAAAGGCTTAAGTGACTTACCCAGGGTCACACAGCTAGTGACTGAGGCCAGATTTAAACTTGGATCTTCCTGATTGCAGGCCCATCTTCTGCATCACCTGACTGCCCACAAGGACTATTTAATGACAAATGATAGGGCCATTTCAGAGACAAATGGTCCTGCAGTCATGAACAATTATTAGTGAAAAATCATTTGTTAAGAGTCTGCTATCTGCCAGGCATCATACTAATCTATAGGGATACTAAGGAAGAAAAACGTTCTATTGTCACACAATCACAGAATTATAAAATTTTTAGAGTTGAAAGGGACCACAGAATCTCTTGTCAGAGCTATACTTAAAAAGTAATCCCTGCTCCAATATCCCTGCATGACTACCTCTGGTGAAAGGGAACTTAAAGAGACAACCTGTTCTAGTTTCAAATGGCTTGTTAGGAAGTTGTTGATTTCCTGACATCGAGCTCATATTTGCTTCTTTGCAATTTCCATTCATTCTTTCAGTTTTTGTGCTTTGCCTCCAAGCAGAACAATGCTGCTTTTCAAGTACTTTATGATAGGGTGGTGTTTTGTTTTAGCCTTTTCTTCTCTAGGCTGAGTGTCCCCAGTTCCTTTAACCAGTTCCCATATGACAATGGACTTGAGGCCCTTTCCAATATAGTCACCTGACTCTGGAGTTCTCCAGTTTATCAAGGTCCTTCTTTAAAGTATTGTGCCCAGGCCTGAAAAATTAAAACTACAGATGAGTTCTGAACAGGGCAGAGCTTACTAGGACTATTGAATTCTTATTCCAGGGTGTTCTGCCTTTCCTACTGGGCCCCAAAGGGAATGAGTCTTTTGGCTGACACATTCCCTTGCTGAGACATTGAGCTTGTAGTTCAACAAAACCCTCATATCTTTTCCAGAGAAACAACTGCCTGATCATCATGTCTCCCATATCCTGTGTTTTTGAAATGAATCTATTTAGTCCCAAAGTAAGAATTTATATTTATCAATATTTTATATTATCTCATTACATACAGTTCAATGACCTAGCTCGGATGTATCTAACTGGTGGCCAGCAACACTCCCTAGTATAGCCAGAAACAGCTTAAAATATAATTAGGAAATTTTAGCAAAACAAATAAAAATACAATAAAACATAGACAATGTTAATTTATGATTTTCTCAGTCAATGTGGGACCTGTAGGGATTCATTTCTGTATAAATTTGACACCATTGATCTAGCATATCATGATTTTGGGGGGGATCTTGACTCTGTCATCAAGTATGTCCTTTTTAGCTATGGGCTATCTGTAGATCTGGAAATTGGACGATCTGTGACTTATTCAAGTCACTGATAAAAATGTTATAAAGCAGCACAGGGTCAACAAAAGACCCTTGGGACAATCCACTGAAAATTTTCTGCCAAGTTGCTCCTTTGTGTTAGACTAGGAGTGGGGAACCTGCATCCTTAAGGTCACATGTGGCCCGGTGGGTTCTCAAGTGCAGCCCTTTGGATCCAGACTTCACAGAAAATTCCCCTTAATAAAAGGATTTGTTCTGTAAACTTGTATTCAGTCAAAAAGTCATACCCGAGGACCTAGGCCACAGGTTTCCCACCCCTGTGTTAGGCCATTCAACCAGTTCAAAGTGCATCCTTTCCACCACAATAATGTGAGATACTTTATGAAATACTTTGCTAAAATCTAGGTAAACAATATCTACAACATATCCCTCATCTAACAGTCTAGTAACTCTTTCAAAAAAAAAGAAAAAAGGTTAACCTGGTAGGTCCTAGTCTTGATGAGGTCATGCTGGCTCTTTGTAATTACTCCTTCCTTTTCTAGATGTTCACTAAAAATCTCTTTAATGATCCATTCTAAAATTTCCCCAAGAATTAAGGTCTAGTTCATTGGACTGTAGTTTGTAGACTGTTCCACTACCTTTCCCCATCCCATTTAAAAAAAATAAAGACATTTACCCTTCTCCAGTCTCTTAAATGTCTGTTTTTCACAATCTTCAAGTATTAACAATAATAGTGATCGTAACTGCCAGTGTTTTCAGTGTGTTGGGATGTATTTATCTGGGCCAAATCACGAGTTTATCAAGGATCATTACAGTTTCTCTTACTACCTTGTTATTTAGCTTGGTTATCAATTGCCAGTTGCCCTTTTTGGTCCATCATTTCCATCATGCACATATATAAATGTACATACACACATACATCTTCTTACATATGTAAGAATATATTTGACATGAGATACGTAAATGTACGTATTTAAGACATATATCTAAATAAACATAATCTTACAGCAATGAAGACATTGTCTCAGAACAATCACTGTTGTCAGAAATGCTTCCTGGACTGTATCTGATTAGCCTTATGATCACAGACTGCCTTTTATCTGGAAAATTTCCGTTAATAAGCATTTATTAATAAGTATTATATGACAGAGGCTATACTAAACCCTGGAAATGCAAATAAGGGCAAAAGATAAGTCACTGCCCTTGAGGACCTCACAATCTAATGGGAAACTGAACTCCTGTCACTGGGAAAGGTACCAAGTGCAGCCCAGGGGCAGAATGTGCAGATACAATGCTACTCTCCAAGCTACCTTTGAAAGGGTCAGTATTGGGGAAGCACATGAATACACCTAGATATAATCCATTTCCCCAGGAACCTAGCAAATATAGCCATCCCACATCACAGATGCTTCTCAGGGCTACAGCTTCCCTCCACTAATAGCTAAATCTACTCAGAAGCCACAGAGTCAAGGCCACCATGATAGTAAATGCTATACTAATAGCCCTTTCATGTTCTAACTAAATGTTGTCTCTGCCTGAGTGCAGTTGCAATAGTAATAATACTAAGTGTTATTATAACTAAAATTCATGTAACACTTTTTAAAGTTTGCAAAGTGCTTTAGGTACATGACATCATTTTATTCTCACAAAAATCTGTTTTTTTATAGATGTGGAAACTGAGGTTCAGAGAGGATAAGTAACTTGCCCAGGGTCACACACTTAGTGTGACAGCATTTGAACTCAGGTCTCCTTAACTTCCTGACTGCAAATCCAGTGCTGTACCTACTGTGATACCTAGCTACCTCTAGATGTAGTTGCCCCACCATTTCTGGTAGCCTTCCTCAATTATAGTGCTAATTTAGAAATATTTTTTAAAATGTACTTTATCATGTCTATAATTGTGGGATTGTCAAGTGGATTGTTCTTCATTCTTGAGGAGAACTAAAATAATAGCACTATGTTGGGGTGAAGTTATAGTGGCTCCAGCTGTGGCTGATCTGACCAATATGAACTTGAAAGGCTCTACCACAGATCAGGCACAAATAGCCCATCCATATGAACATTTGGAGTAGCGATGTCTTTAAATTTGTTTTATCTCGTGTTTCTTTTGAGCTACTCCAATTCTGTCTTGCTCATAGAGCACAGCACCTTCTTTGATGTGGACATGCCATGCTGGGTGGTTCTGTGCCTCCCATGTCTCTCAATCAATTCCGAAGTTCATTGGAGAGAACTTGAGAGTGTCCTTGTATTGTCTGTTCTGACCTCTATAAAAGCACTTGCATAGTGTAGATTCTCTGTAAGACAGTATGGCATTCAAACAATGTGGCAGTCCATCAGAATTGTATCTGCAGTAGAGTCTGAATGCTTGGCAGCTCAGCCCAAGAAAGGACCTCAGTGTCCGGTCTCTTATCTTGCCAGATGATCTTCAAAATCTTTTTAAGACAATTCAAATAGAAGCAGTTTGATTTTCTAGCATGGCCGTGGTATACCATGCATGTTTCACAGGCATCCAGTAATGAAGTTGGCACAATGGCTCCATAGACTCAGACTACCGGCAGCCTAATATCTCTTCTCTTACCCGCTTTCCTTTGGAACTTTCCAAACACTGGGCTGGCTTTGGCAATGTGTGGGTCAGCCTCATCATCTATATATACATTCCTGGAAAGTGTACTTATATTAATGTATGCTTATATTTAAATAAATTCAGATGTTCATCATTTATTTAGTTGAGGGATACTGATTTTCATCATGAAAAGATTTCCAGAAGTGTCTCAATGATTTTAGGTGAACTAGAACATTTTTTTGAAAGGCTATTCTTTTTTTTTTAATTAACTTTTATTTATTTTTAGTTTACATCATTCATTTCCACAAGATTTTGAGTTACAAATTTTCTCCCTATCTTCCCCCTACCCACCACCCCAAAACAGCCATCCCACTGTATATTCCCTCCCCCAGTCTGCTCTCTCTTATATCCTCACCCATCACCCTCTGACTTTTCGGCAGAACAAGATGGATCTCCCTACCCCAGTGCCTGTATATCTTATTTCCTAGTTGCATGTAAATAATAATAACAA
>CM053594.1:332470190-332488860 GCA_028646575.1 Pseudocheirus occidentalis
GCATACCTATATACATACACACATCTATATGCAGGAGTGTCTCATGATGGAGGCAAACACATAGGTTTCCACTTCAAGATCTTCAAATGAGTTTGTGGTTGTTTTTTATATGAAACGTAAAGTTCTAATCTACAAACTGGTCACTGTTATGCCAATTACTAAAATCCTTTAGTACAGCACGTTGATGCCATTAAAGTGACAGATTTACTCTTAGCTCTTCACCATACACACACATATGCATCTATGCATGTGTGTATATACATATACGAATATCAATCACCTATGTAGACTTTCACTAATTTCCTAAAGAATAAACAAAAAAGGCTAGCTTATAGTCCAAGGTATGGTGAAATTTCTTTATTAAGGTAAAGATATAAGAAATACATATTTCTTTCACTCTTCTGAAGTGCTTTTCCCACAAATATTTGATCAATCTTAAAAATTTAGAAACAATCAATAACCCTGCTATTTATTCAGTATGAATTTTTTCAAACCTTTACCACTGTAATAATAATAATAATAATAATAATAATAGCTTTTGGCAAGATACTTACGCTTTAAGTAGAAGGTGTTCTCCCACTTGTTTAGGACTCCACTTGTGAGAAAGCTCCCTAAAAAAGGAATTTATTTAATTAGTTCCTGAATTAGCCTTGGGTTCTAATTTTCCTATGTGTGGTCATGATATCAGGAGATAAGAAAGTAAAGGGTGATGCTTATGATTAGGCCAGTTTGCCTCAGTGGTTCCCACATCTAAAGTTCTAAATTCTTCCCCAAATTATGGCAGAGATCTGCGGTGGCAGAAAGGCGAAGGAAGATTAAAAAGGGAGAGTGGGTTAAAGATGTAAACAACAATACTTAGCGATTTGGATAGGAACTGGTAGTGATGGCAGACAGAGACTTCAGACAAAATAAAATCTGTGCTTTAATACAGCAATGAAAATGGTAAGAAAGGGAAGATAATGGGTAGGAAAGTGAGAAGTGGAAAAGAAAGAAATGGAGAAGGAGAGGAAGGGTAAACGGGGAACGGGAAAAGAAAATATCCAAAGATGAAAATGAAAAATCAACAAAAGTAAGAAGAGAAGAGAAAGAGAAGATCTGAAAGGAAAAAAAGTAAGGAAAAGTAGCGAACAAAAAAGAGAAGGTAGAGAAGAGAAAAACAAATAACTCTAATCTGTTTACCTCAGGCCTATCCTGTACTTCTGCCGTGTCCAGTTTAGTAATCTACAACCATGGCTTAGTCATACATACCAATGACAACTCTACTCCCATTCCTGAGAATTATTGTTTAAGTAACAAAATTCTGTTGATTGGACCCACAACAAATTCAACTACGACCTCACAAATGCACAGTAATTTTTAAAATGTAAATTTGTTTAGTCATTTACACATAATCTGTACATCTCACTTTTATCACATATAATTTTAATTCCAATTTTTCGTGTAAAATTAAAGTTTTAATAAGTAGAATGGCCTAATCTTGCTATTTTTTTTTTAATAGTAAAAGACTTCTGAGATTTTGAGAGACAATAAAAAACACCCTCACTCACTAGCAATGAAGGTGCTAAGAGAACTTTAGAACATTACTAAAGTCATAAGATAACTGATGGATAGCATGAAGAACCATCCTTTCTATGACAGGATAATAAGCCATTTTGTCTGTCATCATTACAGCGGGCAGTAAAACTGTTAGCAAGAAAAACAGTGAAGACCTCTAACGGAACTGCTCTCCATCAGTCTTTAAGTTCCCTGTTTTCTCAATCCAATGGTCTCTTCTTTGACCTCATTATCCTTGACCTTTCTAAAACACTCCTTAATTTTTGTTATATTATCTTTAGTGTCCATGATGGACCATCTTCAGGTCTTCTCCCTAGCTGTATGAATGTTCTATTGGTAGTTCATTCTCAGTTTCCCAGCCTCTAAGTATAAATGTTCCCTAAGACACTTTCTTTGGTGGCCCTTCTTTTCCTCACCTCCCCTGGCTATCTCATCCACTTCCTTGGCTTCAAATATCACTTTTTTGCTTCCCAAATCTCACATTTCCAACTGCTTGGTAAAATCTCAGACCTTTTCCTTCAGGACATATGAAATGGAACTCTTCTTCCTTCTGAACACCTATTGCTCCTTCTAACTCCACTACTTCTGTCAATACAACACTAATTTTCCAGCCAATGAGGCTCAAAAGTCATCTTTAAATCTTGTGCCCATATCACTTCCCTATTCAAAAGAAAATCTTCCATAGGATAACACACAAACTTATATTTAAGACCTTCTATAATCTATATGTAACCTACCTTTCTAGCCTTATTCCACTGTCCTACCTTCACAATCAATGTTCTAGCCAACTGGGTGATTAGTTGTTGCCCTATCTTGTCCTACAAATAAAGTTTCCTTATGCCTGGAGTGAATTCCCTGTATGTCTCTGCTAAAATCCTTCTCTAGCTTCAAAACTCTGCTTAGGTGCCACTCTGGCCACAGAACCTTACCTGATTATCCACTCCCTTAAAATTTCTTATAACACTTTCTTTAGATCTTTCCTGGGCACAGATTATATTTTGCTTTATTATATTATTTTTTATTATTAAATATTATATATTATTACAATATTATATTATATTATATTATATTTATTTGTACTTATATATCATTCTCTCTGAAGGTAGGGACGGTCATTAAAAAAAATCTTTATATTCACATATTTGTGTATATATATATATATGTATGTGTGTGTGTATATATATATTTAAACGAGTATAGAAGTCTTCTAAATTCAGAAGAAATAAAATGGTAGGGCCATAGGGAGGGGGAGAGGACAAGGGAGGGATCTTTAGAGGGGAGGGTGAGAAAATAGGTAAATAGGGGTATAGGAGGGTGTTTAGATTTATGGGAATGGGAGGACAAGGGAGGGATCCTTGGAGGGGGTAGGCAAGCCATAGGAGGGCAAAGTATCCGGTAAAAATAAAGTAGAAGAGGAACAAGAGATATGCATAGACATAAAAACAAAGATCAGGAGCAGAACAGATTTAGGAATATATGTGTATGTGTATATCTACAGCCATGGAGAAGGGGCAGCTAGGTGGTGCAGTGAATAGAGCACTGGCCATGGAGTCAGGAGGACTTGAATTCAAATCTGGCCTCAGACACTTGACACACTTAGTAGCTGTGTGACCTTGGGCAAGTCACTTAACCTTAATTGCCTTGCCTTCCCTCCTCCAAAAAAAAAACAAAACAACCCAGAGATTTTTATTCTTAAGTATGCGTATTCTGACGAAAATCAGATAGTTTCAAATTTGTAAGTTAAAATTTAAATATATAAACTTTAAATCTTTTTTGTATGACTATATTTAAGAGAATTTTAGGACCACAAACTGAGGACACTAGGACTGAGCCTGAGTCTATGATTTCAATGGTATACAGAAATCCTGGGAGAGAAAACTCTTTCTACTATTCATTGTAGTCTGCTTTAGAAAACATGTGACACTTTAAAAGGTATATTTTTAGGAGGCAAAATTTGAAACTATGGTATAATGAGAATAAGCTCCTTTCCATTTGTGATAGGAACAAGATCTGGATCTTTGATTTCATTAACACAGGGAACTCCTTAATAAGGAAATTCTCTTTACCATTCCCAAGTAAATACCTTCCCTGAAACTTACAGTATTAAAAGAATTCTCAGTGCCTACAGCACTGAGAGTTTATGACTTGCCCAAGGTCACATAACCAGTATATATCTGAAACAGGACTTGAACTAGGTCTTCCTGGCTCTGAGGATGGCTCTATCCACTATACCATAGCTATTTCCCCAGTTCAAAGCAATTCAATTAATCCTATCATTTACTGGACTATAATATTATAAGCAAATTTTTCTTTGGGCTATTTCACCCTAGATATCAGATTTAAGATGGATACTTAAATTTTTTTCCCCTTACATTTCACTAAAGATTTCAAAAGATACCTGGGGGGGTTGGTAGGTGGCACAGTGAATACAGAGCACCAGCTCTGCAGTCAGGAGGACCTGAGTTCAAATTTGGCCTCAGATACTTTAAACTTACCAGCCCTGTGACCTTGGGCAAGTCACTTAGCCCCAATTTCCCTGCCTTTTCCCCTCCAAAAAACAAAAAAACAAAACAAAAAAAAAGATACCTGGGCAAATGTGTGAATTCACTGATAATTCCTTCAGCTCCAAGTGTGATGCCCTGAACAATAAATGTGCTCCCCATTCCTTTCCAAAGGGCTCTTGGACCCTAAAAGGCAAAACAAAACAAAACAAAAAAAGTATACCCATTAAAGTCTACATAATATATTCTACATAATATTCTTAATTATATTGCAATAGTCATTGACACTTTCCCAAAGAAAATCTTAATAAAGAGTTTTGACTCAATTAATTTATTTTCATACTCATAGTATTAAATTCAATACAAATTAAGTATCTGCTATGTGCCTGGAACTCTGTTAAGTACTGAGGCTACAATAACACAAAAGAGCCCTCAAGGAGCTCATGCTATATTCTTACAGATAAGTAGTTTGAATTAGGGTCATGAAGAACATGCCAATTAAATATGAATACACATATTTCAAACTTTTCCACTTTTAAAAACTCTTTTCTTCACTGTCCATCTAAGTGGACAAGAATAGTTCTTTTTAAAATTAAGGCAAATGAGTATACATAATTCAACTTCAACTTTAAAAAAAGTATCAATCAAATCTGTAGATTAATATTCTCACCTGGGTTTTGTTGAAGCTATACATGATATTGATGACTGTAAATGGAGTGAGGTGATAATGTCGAGCATGATAATTAACCTGTTAGGAAGATTTTTAAGTCTTTGTTATCAGTGTATTACAAACTTCATTTTCCCTTAAATACATGTAGATAAACCAATGAAATATTCAATGATGTTAATATATTTCTATCTTATATTTGGAAAGCAATAATTTTATTTTTTAAAAACCAGGAAGTAATTAAAATTCATTTAAATTATATTTTTACAATAATAGAATATGCCTGTTACAGTTATATGAAGAGACTCCCAATCAACCTAAATTCCTAAAATATTGATGTTTTAAGTTCAATTCGTTCTCAGACAATCTATACATGGGTACCTTATAAGAAAGAGCCATTAATGAGCATGAGTTCCCCTTAAAGAACTTAAAAACTCACTACTGAAAACAGATTGAGCCCTAAAATGCCTGGTCTACCTTTTCTATTCCAAGCTCACAACCTATACATATAATATTTTACCCAACTCTTAAAAAAATCCTTGCTGTCTTAATCCTTTTTTTCATACAAGGTTTCAGGGATGATACCCCTCATACGCCTCAGGGGGGCAGTTATATGAACTGAAGACATTATGGACAGCCAAAAAAGTCCATGAGCTATATATCAGATACTTGCAGAAAAGCAACCATTTCTATGGTTCCTCTCCAGGGATCTGACCCCAGTACAGTGAACAGTACGGAAGCAAGGAACTTAGCAAATAATCATCCCTGCTTCTAGGAATTAGAAGATTTAGAGGAAGAAAGTAAGAAAAGAACTAAAGATAACAGGGATTGTATACCGTGACTACATTAGAACAAATGATTGAAGATGAGACAATTTTTTACAGTCAGAATATTTTTTAAAATGTATTTTCCTTTAAATATATGTAGGTCAATCTACAAAAATTGAAATAAATTAAGAACTACATTTTGAAAAAGCACTACATTTATGTTAAAACATTTGTTTTAAGAAAATTTAAAAGCAAAAGGAAGCCTTAATTTCTGCTTTGAAGTATGACAATTCACTTTATCTCTAAGGTTCCTACAGTTCTAAAATTCTATGCATTTATAATTCTAAGATAAAAAAGCCAGTGGATACTTACATAACACAATGGCAACTCTATAATTTTGGTCCTATCATACGATTTATTACAAAATAATAACAGTCTTTAAAGGTATACTAAAGCAACGACTTATAGTGTCTTCATTGATATACAGCATACAGAAAAAGGAATAAACTGAGAGTCAAAGAAAATGAGTTCTGATCCTCACTCTACCATTTATCAACCATGTGACTTTAGGAAACTTATTTAAACTCTGTCCTGTTTCCTATTCTTCAAAATGATGGGATTGGACTAGAGAGGTCCTCTGAAGATCTCAAATTCTAGGATCCTAAACACTAACACAGATGCTAGAAAAAAAACCACTTGAAAGACAAGCCTGCTTTATCAATAAATCTTGGAAGTCTCAACTTTATCATTACCTGTACTAAGTCAGCATTTAATTAAAATTTTCAAAGGTAGCTGAAAGCATGCAATTACCTGACACTGGCGACGGAGAACAATGCAAGGATGGGCCAAAACATTTTCTGTAAACAGACTACAAAAATAATTTTGAACATTTGTGTAAATTCTCCAAAAGCTATCTTTCTAAAGAATTATAGGCTTACAACATACAATTTTAAAAGTGTTAACATATATTTACTATCAAAAAGATCTCAACTGCACATAAAATATACTTCAAAAGTAATACGCTATTACTAACAAAAAAAAATCACAGAATTAAGCTGTGGCTATAAAACTGAAACAATATATATGAAACAACATTTATGAAGAACAAATCCCTAATGGTGGATGTGTGCTAAACAAAGTAAATCCTTTCTCTTTAAGTCTTAAACATCCACTTTCATTTCTCTAAACCTTTATTAGCATAAACTGTGGTGTCAGAATACATATTCCAAAAGTCCTCCTCTGATTCCTCACCATGGTATGAAGGTGCAATTTAGTTTTCTATTGTTCAAGAAATAACATAGTTAAATTTGAGGAGGTGCTTACACGTGACAGCCACAGGGTGATACATTTTGAGGTCAAACTCTTAAGTTGCAGAGGGTTATCGGAACAGAGAAAGGAATTCCCACATCAAAAAATTCCATACAGGAAAACTGAAATATAGTATGGCAGAAACTGGGCATAGACCAATATCTTAAACCATATACAAAAATCAAGTCTAAACGGATGCACAATCTAGGTTATAAAGGCTGATACTGTAAGCAATCTAGGAGAGCAAGCAATAGTTTACCCGTCAGATCTATGGAGAAGGGAAGATTTTATGACCAAACAAGAGTTGGAGAGCATTATGAAATGCAAAATGGATAATTTTGATTACAGTAAGTTGAAAAGACTCATGATGAAAGAGATATCCACACCCAGAGAAAGAACTATAGAGTCTAAATGCAGATTTAAGCACACTATGTTGTTCTCTTTTTCTTGTTTTGTTTCCTCTTTCTCATTGTTCACTCCATTGGTTATAATCCTTCTTTACAACCTGACTAATGTTTAACGTGAAAGTATTTGTAGATCCTCTATTTGATTGTATGCCGCCATGGGGGTGGAGGGGGCAGAGGGAGAGTTTGAAACTCAAGGGATTGTAGAACTGAATGTTGTAAACTAAAAGTAAATAATTTTTTTAAAAATCCCATACAGGTTCCTGAATTAAGCATTATAAAATCATGACGATAAGAAAAAACAAACTTAGTATTTTGCCCTTTACTGAATGTGATGTAAATGTAAAGAAATGCCCTATTCTTTTAGCCAAGCTGATGTCCAACTAAAAACTATTAGTAAATACAAGGCTATGTCATAGTTAAAATTTCCAAAACAATTATTTTAATCATACACTATTATATGTATTCTACAAATATTCTATTCACTATAGATCATAATGTTTATAAATCTAAAGTTAATTTTAAGTAAAATCCAGATTTTCTTGTGCTTAATCTTTTTTTTCCCCAATGTCAGGGACAAAACCATGAAATTGCTTTTTGATTTTCAAGAGGTTCAGGAACTTGGCTAAGAAAAAAAATTTATTATCTTTATTTCAATAAATCTAGTTTCCTTGGTAATCGAATGTATTTTAATTTATGCATTTAAAAACAATATTTTGAGAAGGGGAAGTTTTCATCAGACTGCCAATGTGGTCCCTGACCCAAATAGTTAGGAACCCTTCATCTAACCTATATTCTTCTGATTACAAACTCAGAATTTTGATTCTTACTGCCCAAAACAATTACTGCCTATTCAACCAATTCTTCATGTTAGACAATACTCATTTTCTAATTAACTTAAAGCATATATTCCATAAAACTAGTACCTTGCAAGTCCAATACCAAATCCAGCAAATCTATTCAACTGTTCTGAAAGAGAAGAAATAAAATTATATATCATTTATAGTTGGGTAAACTGTAGCAATTTAAGACTAATTTCTATTTTTAGAATGTTCAAATAAACGATGAACCTGTACTAGGGACCCTGAAATATTCCATGACTCCTGGTTACTCATGAATACATTTTCTTCTGCACACAATAAAGATGGATACACAATTACAGTTGGTACCATTAAAATGTTAAGCTATTAATCCTGGGGGAAAATATCACATAAAAGTCTCTATATAACTTTTTCTAGTAACCATATAAGGGTGGTGGTGGTGGTGGAATTTCTTACTTTTCTTTGCTGTATTCCCATTCCTCCCCCCAATCCCTGACAAAGTCCACTTGTTTTGAGTGTTAAATTCACTTACTGGCCTAAGCTTAAGTGTCACCAGTGCCTTCTGAATAATAAACTCAATGGAAAAGTGTCCAGTTAAGAAGCAGTTATGCATAGATGACAAAAACAGAAGGAATCTTTCTCTATATAAGTAGCTGAAAAGAATGTTATAGTCAGGTATCACGTACCAAAAAGTCTGAAAAGAGACAGAAAGGGAGATTTTTCTTTGACCACGCTTTTACTCTGTCTCCTTATATCTAAGTAAGCAATGACCTTGTTCTTTTCACTTTTAAAAGGATCTAAAATATATTAGTATGTGTCCTTCACTCATTCATGTATTCACACCAGCCTCAAAAAGTAGTATAAAAGACAAATTTTCTTTCATCCTCTTCATAGTTCTCTTCACCCTCTTCCTTATTTTGTGTGAAATACCTTCTCCACTCTGGCCAGAAAAATCAGTATCCAGGAAAGAATGTAGGCCAAAAAAACGGGTGGGTAAATTTTCAATAAAGCTTAAGAAACAAAAAATTCAAAAAACTACTTTATTCTCTCTTTTGCAAGAAATTTCAGACCCAAGAGATTTAGGTCCAAACTAGACTGCAAACTGAGACTAGCAGTTATCTTATTCAACTCTGTAGGTCCAACAGTGCTTGACAGAATTGAATAAAATAACTAAATTAAATTGGTTTTTGTATAGACTATACCATTATGTACTGGCTCCTGTCATTGCCACAACAGTTTCACACACTTTTCAGTGTAAGAAACTGACTTAGTTAAGATAAGCTTCTACCCTCATCCTAATAATATAAATTTTCAAATTTTTTAAAAAAAGGATTTGTTTCTTCAAAATAAGAACAGTAAATGAGCTCTAATAATAACTGTATAAATGGTTAATTATTTTCTTAGTGACTGACCAGAAGGGATTATCACTTTAGAAATGGAAGGAAATGGAAGTTCATGTAGTTAAGCAACTTCGTTTTATATATAAAGAATCTGAGATCCAGAAAGATTGAGTGACTTGCCCAAATTCACTGGAAACCAAGCCCTTTTCATTTCAAATCTAGGACTCTTTCAACTGAACCACAAATGCTTTCTAGTACAACAAATAAGTATTTTAAACATACAGGAGTGACAATAATGTGTTGAAATAAATTTTCATCTGTGGCTTATAAATTTCAGTATTTTATAATCATTGTATATTTACATGTGTACCTAGCACAGTATCAGCATCAGGCACATAATAGGCCTTAATAAATGCTTGTGTGTTTGTATGTGCATATATGGGGAAAAAATTGTGTCATGAGACAGTAGCACTATCAAACTAGAAGACCACAAAAAGAAATCCTTTCACTTTACTTGAATAAGAATTCCCTCTGTAACAGAATAGTCAAACAGATATGACTTCCCTGAAGAGAAATCCTCTACCTCTCGAGGCAGCTCATTCTACTTTGGGATACCTTTGGCTGTTAAGAAGTTTCCCTTTACAGTAAGCTAAAACTTGTTTTTCTCAATTGCCACCAGTTGTTCCTATTTTTGACCTCTAGGACCAATCAAATCCCTTTCACACAATAAATCTTCCCAATAATTTAGGGCAGCCATCAAGGAATTTTCCCAATTCCTTCAAGAAATCCTACCATGGCATTGCTAAGCCAGCACTCTCACAACCTTGGCTGTCTACATGTACACATAGTTTGTCTATATAGTTTCTAAAATGTGATATTCAGAACTGAATACAATTCTGTCAATATGGTCTAAGTAGGACAAAAATGGGTTTACCCTGTTCAGGACAGTGCCTTTCAAATCAATTTTTTTGGCTGCAATTCATATTGCTGACATATTTTTAACCAACTGAAACTCCCTAATTTTTCTCATTTATAGTTATTTCTATAGAATTACAGGACCATAATTCAAGCAAATCATTCAAACAAAAATATCTCCGTATTACACAACTTTGGAGCCCTAACTCCAAATCTGGAATCAAGGTGGGTGTAGGGATGTCATATACATTTTGACATTCAGTTGTGTAGCTTTACCATTATCATAAAGGCAAATAAGTTTTTCAACTCAAGGTGAAACTGTAAAATTAAATTTAAAAAAAATATCAAAATGAGCTTTTAAAGACTTTGTTTACTGCATGGAAAGTCCAAGTAACAGTTTCATGTTCACCTAAAGATGATTCTACTCCTAACAGGGATGGAAAATTCTAAGTTAAAGATAAAAATGAAGATTAAAAAAAAATATTACTCTGATGAAGGAAATGAGAACACTTAAAAATGTCTTTCAATCTGAAACTAATGGCGGCTCCAAAAGAGTTTAAGACCAAGCCTTCCACACAATTAATACAAACTGTTGAATAAAACTGTTGAATAAAAAAATGAAGAATCACGAGGTATCTGATGCCCATGTTGCTACTACTGAAACTTAAGTGAAAATAACTGGGTACGTAATACAAAAAGCTGGGAAAGAGCAGGTATTACTGACATTTTAAAAATGGAAGTTAAGTGAATTTCCAAGGTCACGTGGTGGAGCATTTGACACCCTACTCAAAACAATTTTCATTTTAAGCGTCCAAAATCGATTTCCTACAACCTTAATATACCCTCAAATTTCATATGGGGCTTCTCATCTTGGAGGCTTCGAGGGGGAAAGAAGAAAACTAAGAGAGCATGTTCAGTTAAAGAACAGGAAGAACAGAGAGGGGCTGGGATGGGGTTTGGAGACCCAGGCTAAAGAAACAGCCAGGAAAGCAATCCCGAGGGAGGCGCAGAAGCCCTGCAGGTCCCGGCTCCGTCTCCCTCCGCACAGCCCGCCCCCGTCAGCTTCTGGAGCCTGCCACTGGCCTCGCACTCCCGCTCCCGGGCCCTCACCGCTACTAGCCCCGGGTCCGCTGCTGCAGCTGCCGGGGTAGGGCTCCTCGCCGAGCGGGGTGGGGGCTGCTGCCGGCCCATAGTGTGGGGTCTTCTCCCCCCAGTGCAGGTTGCGGCTGCCGGGGATGTCGGGCGGAGTGGTCACCCAGTGGCTCAAGTCGGAGGTGGAGCTGAAGGACCTTGTAGAGAAACTGTTGCCCCCAGGCTCCTCCCGGCTGCCGCCACCCCCCTTGTAGCCCAAGCCATCGAAGCCGTCCGGACGCCGCGGATGCATCGAATTCGCCGAAGAAGGTGGGAGCCCTTAAGTGCCAGAGGGCAGGTCGAGCATCAGAGCAGGCCTCCCCCCGCTGCGACCACCGCCGCTTTCTCCTCCGCGTCCAGATTCTGACAACCGGAAGTTGCTCGTGCTCCCGGAAGAGGAAGCCCCGGAACATGAACTTCGTTTCTTCCGCTAGCCGTTGAGGCGTCGGTTGCTGGGGTGACGTAGGCGTAACGTGTATCCGAAATGGAGGCTAGATCCCTGCGGGGCTTGTAAAGGTTGTTGTTACGGGCAGGAGATGTGAGGGAAGGTGTCTGGTTAACTGAAGGGAGGGATCTCTTCGGGAACAGTGGCGCCTCGGCCTCGGAACAAAACCTTTTCTTCCAAGGCGACACCGGCCGGTACATTCCGGCCGATGTGTCACTTTTGTTGACGGTGAGAAGCACCCAAGCGCTATCAGGGGCGGCACTAAGGGAGCTCCCCAACCACGCGGTTGAGGACTTAGGGGCCCCTCTTTCCTGGCATCTCCTGGGACACCCCTTTGGTCGCTGACGTTTGGCATTAACAGCAGCGGGGCGTTTCCTCCAGTTTTGCTCCAAATAACAGGTTGGATTTTGAGGGGATTTGTTTTGGTCATCTCAGATGTCCAAACTATCGCTGTGCTACCGTAGCCACAGACACTTGTGCGAGGGCAAGATCAACGGGATCTAGGCAAAGATGTCGGGCCAATTCAAGTTATAGATAGAAAAAAAAAAATCACACCCCTCTCCCCATTCTGAAACTGGGTGCTGCCATAGAGCAAATAAAACCAATTTAGGGACGCATTTACACCTTGCACCTGAAGTATACACCACTAAATCCAGGCTAATTAAACCTAAATATAAGCAGTTATCCAAATACTAAGGTTACCTGTTTTCATTAGCTCCAAAGACTCCTGGAGCAAGTCTTCCTTTCTGAACCCGAACTTGCTTTCCATCTGTTCTTGACTCTTCTCTTGGCTCTCCCTGCTCAAGGTTCTGAGTCTCTTCATAATAGAACATTGAAACCTCCTTCGTTCTTGCCTATATACCCGTTACTGGCCTTAATTTAAAATGGTAGGCAACGAGTCAGTAAAAAAATATTTATTTAAAAAAAAAAAAAGGCACCTTTGCGCCAAGCAGTCTGATGAACAAAATGAGGCAAAAGACAGTTCCTGCCCTTGAAGGAGCTCACAGTGTAACTGGAAAGACAAAAGGCAAAGAGATGTACAAACTGTAAATAGGAACTAAAAAAGAGAAGGCACTATGATTTTGAGGAGCCTAGGTGGTGAAGTAGCTCTAGAACAGGGCTTGAAATCTGGAAGACTCCTCTTCCTGAGTTCAAATCAGGTCTCAGACACTTCAGAGCTGTGTGGCCCTGGGCAAGTCACATAATGCTGTTTGCTTCAGTTTCTTATCTGTAAAATGAGAAGGAAATGGCAAACCACTCTACTTATTTTTACCAAGAAGAAAACTCCAAACTCGGTCATGAAGAGTTGTACACAACAACTTGAATTAAGAAGGGTTGGAAAGTGTTTTCTATATAATAGATTATATGAGATGAGATTTTAGTTGGTACTTAAAGGAAGCCAGGAATTCCAGTAGGTGGAGATGAGGAAGACATACTGCCTGTGCAAATGCCAAGAGAAATAGGTGGAGTGGCTTGTTTTTGAAGAGCATGGAGGTCAGTAATACTGGATTGAGGAGTGTGTGTTGGGGAATAAGGTTTAAGAAGACTGCAGAGGATAGGAGGGGTTAGACTATGAAGGGCTTTGGATGCCAAACAGTGGATTTTGTATTTGGTCCTGCAGTTAATAGGGAGCTACTGAGGTTTATTGAGTAGGGGGTTACTAGACAGAATTTGTGTTTTAGGAAAATCACTTTGGTGGCTTAATGGAGATGGATTGGAGTGGGAATGTAATAGCAAGATTTTTAAAGAATGACCACAGTCTGGATAAAGGTTTTTTTTAGAAGCTTTTAATAATATTTAAAATTTAACAGTTGAATAGCTGGGCTGCCTTGGGGCCAATTAAAAGAAAGAGCAGCCCCCAACACAGCAAGTGCAGGCTCTTATGTACCATCCTACCCCAACTGAGCTGTTAATCAACATAATTGATTATCAGACCAACCACTGCCCAGGTGCAAACAATTCCTTGGCACTCAAATTCTGGTGTTGAAGAAAGAAACAAGCAAGAAACAAACCACCTAGGCTTGCTCCCAGGCCAGCCCACCTAACCCCATCCCGGGTCCACAGCCCAACCAGTTCCTGGCTGCTTCATTCCTGCCTTTGTTTTGTGAAAGAAGCCAATCACGGAATCCTGACCACTTATAGTGTTAAAATGTTTGCAGGACCCTGAGTATGACAGACTGGACCTGCTTCTGCACATAGCTGAAGAGGTAGGGGCTGGCTAATGATGTTACAAGGGAGGTCAGCCTGGGTGATCAATCAGAGATTCAAACCAATTTGTCCCAGATACCCAGGCAGCATCTCTTCCTTTCACATGCTGCCGTACCAGAAAGGGACAATTTTTGAGTGGTTTGCATAAAGACAACAGGCTTCTCCCAGAGCCATACAAAGATCTCCTTGCTTGAGGAATAAGAGATCCAGCCCTTGCCAGTTCTGCAGCACGACCTCAGCCAAGGAATCTAGGGAGGTTTCCAGACAGGAAATCTCTTACATCTTGATCTACCTGTATATTTAAGTTAGCATATTTAGAGATTCCTGTGACCAGGGTGGTCGTGCCCACAGCAGTGATCCAGCAATGCCCAGTCCTACCAGGAGAGGAACAAGGGAATGAGGATATGGGCTCACCTTGCTCAGGTAGACAAACCAAAATACTCCCAGCCCCCTTCCCCGGAATAAAAGAAAACCTAGGGTAGGACATAAACCAGAATACACATTTCAGGGGAGGTGGAGTCTGCTAAGACATGGATGGGAATGCAGGAGGTACAACCCTGGATCCTCATTAATTTCAATGATAGCAGCACACAATTTTGCATATGGTGAAAGGACACAAACTGCCTGTCCCTGCATATCCCTCAATGATCTTTTCCTTGGGGAATGCCAATTACAGGTACTAAAGTTACAACAATATCAAACAAAATTACAAATGCAGTTACAAAAAAGATTACAAAAACAGTTACAAACAAGGTTACAGACTGAACTTTCAATGATGTTACAAATGCACCCCCACAGCTAGGGACCTGATCCAGTTTGGGTCCCCTCTCTTATCTGTTTGTTGGAGATGGGACAGTGGCTCAGTATTAGATTTTGGAGGTGCAGGGAGGTTTTGCTTGAATGCTATGGTTCCTCCCTGCCCACACTCCCCAGAGCTAGCTTGGTGATGATGCCAAAAACACCCATCAGGCCTTTAGGTGTTAACAAATGCAGTTAGGCCTTTGGGCAGCATCTTTTGTCAGATTCTTCCTCCACTTCCTCTCCTTGGGGCTGGCTAGGGTAGGTCATGTCCCCAAGGGAGGCCATTGGAGATGTTCAGAGATGGGGGATTCTGGACAAGGCTTTGGCTTAACTAATAATCCAAAGTCGGGCTTGGGTCTGAGGGCTCTTATTAAATGGGAACCTATGCCCTTTGCCAAAGGCACCCCAGCTCCCCATCATTCCCCCCTTAAACAGACTGGACCCAAAATCATTTGGGGACAAGGGACGAAGGTCTCAGTTCCAGGCTGCTTCATGCTGAGAAAGGGTGTAGAGCTGGCCCTGCCTCACAGGGGTCCATCATTCAGGGACACAGTAAGAGCTGTTCAAAAACATCCAGCCCACTTTGGATAGGTAGGCAGGCTGTATTCTACTTTCATGAGAATTGCAAGAATACAGAGCAATAAGTTAAAGCTGTAGCAGTTCTTGTGTAGGCCTGATTCAGATTCTTGGAAAAGCTGTCTGCAGCCGATGTCATCTTTTCCATGTCCCCTGGCTCAGCTGTTCACTCAAGAGCAGGGGTCTCCACATTGCTAGAGTATTTAGCCAAACCTGAGAGGGGCTTAGAAGGAAAAGAAAACAGGGGACATATGACATTCCAAGCATGACAGGACAAAACATCCTTAGCTCTGTCCAAATTCAGGTAAAGCCACAGACATCCAACCACGCAGAATTGGCACCACCTCCCAGCTAGACTCACGAATAGGTGGGAAACACTCCCAAAGGAGCTCCACAGGCAAAGCTGGGAAGAGGGATCCCATCCCAGACAGAGACCGAGATTGTCCCTCTGGCTATTTACCGAATGTAGACTTCCACTAGTTCTTCCACCAGTTCACAGCACATCCCTTCTGAGTAGCTTGTGGCATTTACTGATTTATGCAGGCAACTATACCCAAATTCAAACTCCAAACAAAACTCAGTTATTGTCCCAAATGCCCTCCACCCTAAACAAGTTTCACCAATCACAGCTTAAAGGCAGCTTCTATCTTTTAGTCTCATGAATTTGTAATAAGCAATAAAATTTACAGAGACAAGACAGGGGACCCCCACTGGGCAGGGGACTCACAAAGACAAGACAGGGGCTCCCACTGGTCAGGGGACCTACAGAGACAAGACAGGGGTTTTTGAGCAGCGTCCTGGCAAAAACCCAGCAGGGGCACTTTACCGCTGCGTCCAGCAGGCCACCTACCATATTAAAAAGAGTACTCACCATAGATCTCAAGATCTAAGATCTGAACAGAGATTCTGAGGGATCTAAACAAGGGTTACAAATGGTTACACAGAAACTGAAGCTCCTAGCCTGCCAATTGTTAAGGTAATCTGGGAATCTTTCCAGTCTGCAGTCCAACTTAGGACAAGGAAGTGAATCTGGGACTGAGAAATATCTCTCAGCGGTTGCCCCCTGGATCAACTTTCCAGTCCAGTCCTTCTTGCAGATGGAAAGGTGGTCACTGGAGATGGCCAAAGGCCATCTCGCTGGGGCCTCCACTTGTAACAGCAAGTTTTTTAAAGAATGACCACAGTCTGGATAAAGGGTTTTTTTAGGAGCTTTTAATAATATTTAAAATTTAACGGTTGAATAGCTGGGCTGCCTTGGGGCCAATTAAAAGAAAGAGAGAGCAGCCCCCAACACAGGGGGTGCAGGCTCTTATATACCTTTAACTGAGCTGTTAATCAGCATAATTGATTATCAGACCAACCACTGCCCAGGTGCAAACAAGCCCAAACCTCTGGCCTAGCCCTCCATTATCCAGTTAGCCCCAACCCTTGATTGTTTCAGGAGGTGCCAAGTCTGGAAGCTAGACTGATTAGAGATTTATGAGGTACCATATTGGGAGGGAGTTTTCTCTCTGATAATGTTGTTCAAGGTTTTCGGGTGCAGCTGGCCACTTAGAACAAAGGAGCCATGTATTTCTTTAGACTATAGAGTTTGTTTATGAAATACTTGGGTGATGTATTCAATAGGGATGGCTACTGCTGCTAGGCAGACTTGCTAGCTCAGGGAAAAGACTTTTAGGCTAGGGGCAGGTGAGAAGCAGAGTTAATGCCTTTATGGCTGGGGGAAAGTGCGACTTTTACAACTTAACTGCACAGGCTTGTTACAAACTGATGCTACACACATAGGTACCCCAACACAAGTGAGATTTTGCAAACCTAGGTTACAGACAAAAGCATCCCAGACCCCATCATTCCCTCCACAAATAGTTGGGACCCAAATCCATTTGGGGACAAGGGACGAAGATCTCAGCTTCCCGAGCTGCTTCATGCTGAGAAAGGTCACAGACTGTCCGTGACTCACAGGGGTCCATCAGTCAAGGGGAGGGGGCTGTGGCCAATGTGTGGAACTTGGCAGACACCAGATCCAAAGGGTGCTGGGTAGTGACTTCAGGCAGTGGTTGGCATTCAACCTGAGCCATCATCTGCAAGTAAAGGGTGCTGAGCCTAGAAGAGACAGATCTGGCAAAGAGAGTAAACAAACAAGAGCCCGAAAGAAATAGGAGAAAAATGACCAGAAGTAGAGTCCTTTCTATTTCTACATGCTACATAGACTGGACACCTCACAAGCTATTAGTCTTTACTAACATAACTGTAGACCTTAAACAAAGGAGGTTTCTGACTTGAACCTCACAACTGAATAGTAGACGTACATCACAAAGCTTGTCTATCCTCTGATTATATTCACTTTGGAAGAGAGAGCTACTTCAGAAACGGAATCTTTTACATATGCACTCAGTTACAAATGTTAACTTTCACTTAGTTCATGGAATAGCTACAAATTCATATTGAAACAGCAAGATGTGTTTTGCTTTCCAACTCGTTACATCAATCTAGCAATAATTCAATTGAAAACTTTGTAGAACTTCAGAAATCATCACACAAGACCTTTCAAAACATCATTTGTAACAGTAAGGGTGACAGTCTCTTCTGAGAGACCACATTCTTTATTCCACACAGAACTTTAGCAGATAGTCCACCTGAGAAACCACACTCTGTCCCACACAGGGGTATGCATTATTCTCTGGAAGGTATACAATATGGAAAAGTATCTTTTTATTGCAATTATTTTCTTTTATATTAATCACCCATTATTAGGATACAGGCATTTTATTTCCTCATTCAAGTTTCAGTCCCTGTAAGTCAGTCAGTAGACTATCCTAATGTTAGAGTATTTGCTCCTCAATCTTGGACAGGATCCTAGCAATTAGGACACATTGCTTCTATTTGTGTAAACAGACTCTAATCTAGGTGAATTCCTCTCCCAAACCCTTGTCTTTGTTCTCCTCCATTGGAGTTTAAGGTAACCCAGCACATTAAGGAGAAAACCAACCAGAGTGGTCTAGTAGAGATGGATTCCTTGTAATGCCAAGCAAAGGCAACTTCCAAGGTTCAGATTACCAGCATAGCAAACCCCATTTATTCAGCAAACATTCACAGAAGAGGGAATATAAAAATACAGTATATAACTCATTTCACAAGTAAGTTCTCAGTTACTACTCCAGGTACTACTCCGCCTCTAGACAGTGCATTCTTTTAGTCAGTCAAAGTCTCTTCTCAAATGGGGATCAGTTTC
>CM053594.1:332489360-332509931 GCA_028646575.1 Pseudocheirus occidentalis
CCTTCCTCCCTCCCTTCCTTCCTGCCTCCCTTTCCCTTCCTCATCTATTTTTGGACAGCTCTATTCTGCCCTTCTCATGTTCCCTTACTCTTAAAGTCTCCCCACCAGTTCCTCAGTTCTTGAATGTTCCTTATGTAGCTCTCTCTTGTTTCTATTTAATGTTCCCTCTCCGTTCCTCAGTTAAGCAGTCACGTACAGTCCCCCTCCCTCTCGTCGTCTTCGCGTCATTCTGTCTGTTCATTTTTACACTCCGCTCTCTTCGCCTTTGTCTAAAAGGATTTCCTCCCTTCCTTCTCCATAGCTTCTCTCCCGTCAGTTCTAGGCTTTTCACATTAACTCTTTAGGCTCCGTGTTCCTCGCTGAGTTAAAGTTTTTATAGCTTCACTTTTAGGCTCCTTCTAAACACCTTCTATGTTTATTGCCTTGTAGATCTTTTTTTTTTTGGAGGGCAGTTGGGGTTAAGTGACTCGCCTAAGGTCACTCGGCTAGTTTTTTGTGTTAAGCGTCTGGGGCGGATTTGAACTCAGGTCCTCCTGACTCCAGGACCGGCGCTCCATGCACTGCTCCACCTAGCCACCCCTTGCATTGTAGATCTTGCCTACTTGCCTCTCTATTTTTCTGTTATGGCTCACTCTTAGAAAATTTAATTCATGTAGGTGATAGAGAGGATACTGTTCCACAGTAGTCATTTTTCTATGTCCCTGACTGTGCAGTTCATTATTGACATTTGCCTTCTCCATTGTAATTTTTTCCCCCATTTGTTTGGAAGTCTTCTCCATGGGACTGTGTTTTTCAATTCTTCTGGATTAGTTGCCCCCAAGAACTCTGATACCCTTTCTCCTGAGAGAGCATAAGCAGTCCCTCTGAGCATCAACTCCCTGCAGATTACATCTGTTGTAAGACTCCAGTCTCCCTTTATAAAATATCTCTTTGGGGCAGCTAGGTGGCACAAGGAATAGAGCACTGGTACCGGAGTCAGGAGGACCTGAGTTCAAATGTCAGACACCTGACATACTTACTAGCTGAATGACCCTTGGGCAAGTTGCTTAACCCCAAATGCCTTGTCTTCCCTCCTCCCTTCCTTCTCCCATGGGAACATTCATCACTGGTATTAGGTCCCACCACTGATACAATATTTTTCCCTTCCTTTCACCCTCTTTTAAATTCTCCCTTTGACCTACTATCCTTTCTCCTCTATGCTCTCTTCTTCCAGAGTGACTACAAGATTTTCCTTCCCTTCACTTTTATCCTTTGATGTGATTAGGGAACATCACATATTTCCCTCAGTCTTCTTCCTCTACTTCCCTTATGCAGCCTCCTATTCCATAATTCAGTGTTGTGTACAACAAAACTCTGATTCAATTAGAGGCAGAGTATTGTCACAATTTAGACCTTGATGTTCCACCATCATTTCTACTTAACTTCTGCTTTCTCCATCGTCTCCACCGTATTATTTAGAAAGAAATCTCTTTATGGTAGCTGTTGTCATTTCATAGCTGCTCTTTGGGGTCGCTGTGTTTGTTTACCCTTAGACTTCGACTCTCAGATGGTTAAAAAGCAACGAATACCTTCAGAGCTAGTTTTCTTTCCAGGAATATTTCAAGCATATCTTTTGGTGAACAGACAACTTTTTTCAATAGTAGACCCAGATTGGTAGGGTAGGTCACCTTGGATTGCATATAACTACATATGAAAGTGCTCCTAGAATATGCATTTTCTACTACAAACAGAAAATACACAACTACTGACCCATAGACAATGCAATCCAATTGCCACACCCTCCCCCAAAACCACCAGATATGTAGCAATCAGCAACTATTTTAAATATTATGAATTTGACCCTGACTTGGAAGACATTCATAAACAAGACTGTTTCTGCGGTACAGCTGCAGACAGATCAGGCCAAGCAAAATCAATTAATCACTCTGAAGATGCACTTGCCCCTTCATACTGGCAAATGAAGAAGGGATACATGTTGCAATAGGAAACTATGCATGAATAGATGATTATGCTCCTAACATAATCTACCAGTTTACACTGATAGAAGGAACCAAAAAGTATCATCCCCATGATCCAGAATGAGTATTAAAAGATATCTAGAATTAGATAAAGTTATTTAGGACATTGGATCCATGGATTCTTTGGTGAGTAGTATTGGTAGTGGTAACAGTGATAGTAGTAGTAAATTTTGTTATTTGCTTATTGTGATATTGCTTAGAATTCTGCCCTAACATTGACTTTATGAATAGTGCCTCTACCTCAAATGGAGGTCTGGATCCTACCTTATAAAAGATGAGCTGACTCATGGGATGGTCTCTCATTATCCTAACTGAAAGCAGAATGTAGCAAGCTAAGGCCAAGTATAAAGGCATTAAAAGTGGAAAAAGCAGGGTGGAAAGAGAAACCAGAATTTCTTAGTTGGAAGTTCCTAGGCTGCAGTGCAGACAGAATTTTATTTTCTTTTTAATGAAAAAAAATTATTTTAAAAGTTTGTGGTTTTTTATCTTTAGGTAATTTTAAATATGTTTTGTTTTTTTATATCACTTAAATTTTTCCTTTAAAATTTTTTCCTTATTTTTAACATTCACTTAATTTTTTTTTTGAATTATGAATTCTCTTCTCCCCATCTTGGAGAAGACAAGAAATGTAATATCAATTTTATAAATGAAATCATGCAAAACATTTCTATATTAGCATTGTTGAAAAAAAAAGAAAGAAAGTTTTTTTTAAAAAATGTGCTTCAGTCTACTCTCAGACTCCAACAGTTCTTTCTCTGGAGGTAGATAGCATTTTTTATCACAAGTCCTTGGCAACTGCCCTAGAGCATATATTGGTCAAATAGCTAAGTCGTTCACAGTTGATTATTACATAATATGGCTGGTACTGTGTACAATGATTATCTGTTTCTGCTCACTTTATTTTGTATCAATTCATGTAAGTATTTTCAGGCTTTTTTAAACCATCCCCTAGCAAAATAATACTCTTTCATAATCATGTCACAACTTGGTCAGCCATTCCCCAATTGATGAGCATCTTCTGAATTTCCAAGATTTTGCTCCCATAAAAAGAGCTGCTATAAATACTTTTGTACATATAAGTCCTTTTCCTCTTTTTTGATCACTTCGGGAGATCAAGTAGTGCGACTGATGAATCAAAGGGTATACACAGTGTTATAGCCCTTTGGGCACAGTTCCAAATTTCTCTAAGAAAAATTCCCAGGAGAGAAAGGAATAGTTTACCTGTCAGATTTATGGAGAATAGAAGAATTTATGACTGAACAAGAGATGAAGACCATTATGAAATGTAAAATGGATAATTATGATTACATTCAATTGAAAAGTTTTCGTACAAAGCCAATGCAAACAAGATTAGGAAGGAAACAGAAAACTGGAATTTTTACAACCAGTGTCTATAATAAAGGCCTCATTTCTAAAATAAATAGCGTACTGTGTCAAATATATAAAAATACAAGTCATTCCCCAATTGATAATGATCAAAGGATATGAACAGGCAGTTTTCAGAGGAAGAAATTAAAGATATCTATACTCATATGAAAAATGCTTTAAATCACTATTGATTAGAGAAATGCAAATCAAAACAACTCTTAGGTACCACATCACACCTGGCAGATTGACTAACATGACAAAACAGGAAAACTATATATGCTGGAGAAGATTTGGGAAAATTGGAAGACTAATGCACTGTTGGTGGAGTTGTGCTCAACCATTCTGGAGAGTAATTTGGAACTATGGCCAAAGGGCTATAAAAAGTGCATACCTTTAGACCCAGCAATATCACTTCTAGGATTGTATCCCAAAGAGATCATAAAAATGAGAAAAGGACCCAAATGTACAAAAATATTTATAGCAGCTCTTTATATGGTGGCAAAGAATTGGAAATTGAGGGGATGCCCACCACTTAAGGAACAGCTGAAGAAATTGTGGTATATGAATGTAGTGGAATACTATTGTGCTATAAGAAATGATGAGCAGGTAGACTTCAGAAAAACTTGGAAGGACTTACATGAACTGATGATGACTGAGGGGAACAGAACAAGGAGAACATTGTATACAGTTACAGTCACATTATGTGATGACTAACTTTGATACACTCAGCTCTTCTCAGCAATGCAAGGTTCTAAGACAACTGCAAAAGGCTCATAACGGAAAATAGAAAGAAATACAGGGTCTAAATGCAGATCAAAGCGTACTGTTTGCTCTCTCGCTCTTTTTTGTTTAATTTTGTTTCTTCTTTCTTATGGTTCATTCCACTGGTTATAATTCTTCTTTACAACATGACTAATGTGAAAATGTTTAATATGAATATATATGTAGAGCCCATATCAGATTTCATGCTGTCTGGGAGAGGGGAAGAGGGAAGGAAGTGAAGAAAATTTTGCACTCAAAAGCTTGTGGAACTGAATGTTATAAACTAAAAATAAATATTTTTTTTAATTTAAGAAAAAAAAAGAACTTCCCAGAACAAGATGGATTAACAAGTAAATTCTACCAAATATTTTTTAAAAATTCCAATATTATATAAACTATTTGTAAAATAAGAAAAGAAGGAATCCTACCAAATTCCTTTTATGACACAAATATAATGCTGATACCAAAACCAGGAAGAGCAAAAACAGAAAAAGAAAAATATAGACCAATTTTGTTGATGAATATTGATGTACAAATTTTAAATAAAATATTAGCAAGAAGATTACAATACTATATCATAAAGATCACACACTATAAGCAGGTGAGATTTATACTAGGAAAGCAGGATTGTTCAATATTAGGAAAAATATCATAACTGACCATATCAATAATAAAACTGACAAAATCATATAATTATCTCAATAGATGCTTTTTCTAAAACTTTTGACAAACTATACTACTTAATTCTATTAAAAATACTAGGAAGCATATGAATAAATGGAGTATTGCTTAAAATGGTAAGTATTATATATCTATAACCAACAGCAAGCATTATCTGTAATGGGAATAAGCTAGAAGCTTTCCCAGTGAGATCAGGAGTAAAACAAAGATGGCCATTATCACTAGTATTATTCAATGTTGCACTAGAAATGCTAGCCAAATCAATAAAAGGAGAAAAAGAAATTGAAGGAATTAGAACAGGAACTATTCTATCATTCTCTGCAGATGATATGAGGGTATACTTAGAGAATCAACTAAAAAACTAGTTGAAATAATTAACAACTTAAGCAAAGTTGCAAGAAATAAAATCTACACAAATCATCAGCATTTCTACACAGTACCAACCAAGTCCAGCAGTCAAAGACAGAAAGAGAAATTCCACTTAAAATACAGATAATAAAAAATATTTAGAACTCTACCTGCCAAGGGAAATCCAGGAACTACATGAGCACAATTACAAAACACTTTTCACACTAATAAAGTCAGATCTAAACAACTGGGAAAATATTAGCATTTGTCATAAAACAAAAATGACAAATCTAACTAAATTAACACACTTAATTCAGCACTGTACTAATCAAACCACCAAAAAAAATTATTTTATTGAGTTAGAAGAAACAATACCAAAATTCATCTAGAAGAACAAAAAGGCCATATTTTTAAAATGAGAAGGTGGCTTAACCATACCAGGTCTCAGACTATATTACAAAGCAGTAATCATCAAAATAATCTGGCACTGGTTAAGAAATAGAGTGGTGGATCAGTGAAACCCAAAGATCTGAGCTTTTGGGACAAAAACTCACTACTTGACAAAAATTACTGGAAAAACTGGAAATCCATTTCACTGAAACTTGGTATAGATCAGCATCTCACACCTATACCAAGATAAGATCAAAATGGGTATATGATTTAAACATAAAGTGTGTTATCATAAGCAAAATAGAGGAACATGGAAAAATGTACCTGTCATATCTATGGATAAAGGAAGAATTTGTGATCAAATAAGAGATAGAATTATGGGATATAAAATGGATAATTTTGATTACATTAAAACTAAAAAACACTTGCACAAACAAAACCAATGTGCCCAAGAGTAGACAGAAAACAGGAAACTGGAGGAAAATGTTTATAGTAAGTTTCTCTGATAAAGGCCTCATTTCTCAAATATATATATGCAATTGAGTCAAATTTATAATACAAATTATCCTCCAAATGACAAATGATCAAAAGATATCAACAGGCAGTTTTCAGATGAAGTAAAGCTATCTGTAGTCATTTGAAAAAATGCTCTAAATCACTACTGATTAGAGAAATCCAAGTTAAGGTACCACTTCATCCCCTATCAGATTGGCTAATATGATAGAAAAGAAAAATAACACACATTGGAGGGGATATGGGAAAATACGGACACTAATGCATTGGTGATGGAGTTGTGAACTGATTCAACCATTCTGGAGAGCAATTTGGAACTATGGCCAAAGGGCACTACCAGTACTAGAATCTGTATCCCAAAGAGATTTTTTTTTAATGGAAAAGGACTTACTTGTATAAAAATATTTATAACAGCTCTTTTTGTGCTAGCAAAGAATTGGAAATAGAGAGGATGACCATCGATTGGGGAATGGCTGAACAAATTGTGGTATATGAATGTAATTAAATACTATTGTGCTACAAGAAATGATGAGCAGGCAGACTTTAGAAAATCTTGGACATGAATTTTAAAAAAAAAATTGATAATTAAATTGATTTCTGATGGACATTTCCTCTCCAAGGCCTGATTAGTTTGGGTAGTGTGAGCTAGCATCAGCTTGGGTGACATCTAGTGACCAAACTGAGGACAACAACACTTTTAGGTGATTTGGTCTATCTGGCAATTAGGTATCAAACATGTCTTTAACTGGTTTAGGCACAAGGCTGGCTGGTCAATGAAAACCTCACTTTAGAAACAATAAAGAAACACTATAGAGCAGGGGTAGGGAACTCAGTCCAAGGACCACACTTGAGAACCTAGAGGGCCACGTGTGACCTACAGGCCAAAGGTTCTCCACCCCTGCCCTAGACATTCCTTCATAAGTGTGTGTTTATTTTTCTATGTGCTTGTATGTCTGTGTTTGGGTGGTTTTCTGTGCCTATGTCTGTTTTGTCTATGTCTATCTATGAGAAGTTGGAAGCAGGCAGGAGACAGAGGGATGAGATCTTTCCCTCACTTTGCAGGATTTTGTGATGTCAAAAACTAATTACAGGGGCGGCTAGGTGGCGCAGTGAACAGAGCACTGGCCCTGGAGTCAGGAGTACCTGAGTTCAAATCCGGCCTCAGACACTTAACACAAAAAACTAGCCGTGTGACCTTGGGCAAGTCACTTAATCCCAACTGCCCTCCAAAAAGCAAAAAAAAAAAAAAAAAAACCTAATTAGACACTGAGTTTGAAACTGAACTGTAAGTTCCCTAATATAAATCTCCATATTGTGGTTTGAATGTTTTTATAAATGCTGATATATTCTACTGAGTTTGGGGTTAACATTCTTTAGGATTTGCTTTAAGTAAACTGAGTATATCATTGTAAAAGTTACAATAAAAATAATAGTCAGGTCTCTTATCACTCTTTTCCTGCCAACCAACAGATTTATTGTTCTGTGGCTAGGAGAGGAAGATTATTTAGATGATTAGAAAAAAAGCTGATTTGGAAGTAGTTATCAGTGAAATTTCAATGTATTAAAAAAAAAAAAAACCAGGCTGCCCCTTACATTGTAAATAAAGCTAGCAATTTAAAACTACCTACTTATTAGTAATTCCTGGTTCCCAAAAAGAAGTTTGTGTCAATTAGGAAACAACCAGAAAGTAAATAAGTTTGATTAGGTCTTCTAAGTAGATACTTGAGAATTGTACAGAGTAAATTTAAATACTAACTGATTTAGAAAGAATTTTTCAAATTGGTGTGTCTTGCAAGTAGAAATTTTGCTGTAATAATATTAGTGCCCCCCCCAGGGCACTAATTAATTAATGTATTAATATTAATTAATTACACATTAATTAATTACACAATTAATCTGATTAACACATATTAATTAGAGTAGATTTCAAATAATGTGTCAAAAAGAAAGTGACACTCCTACCCATTTTTATATTAAATTATGTGGAAGTGCTAGGTAAATTTGAGCCTAGATTTGTTCAGACCATGGGATGCAGAAATTACCAACTCTGTTTTAGTTCAATAATCCCTGCCAAGAATTCAGTGTTATACCTGTTTTCTGCCCTAGATGGCATGAGAAGGGTAAAGATGAATTTTGGAGTATTGCCATAGAAGTATGAGAAAGACAGAGACAGAGACAGCACAAAGGAAGGGAAAATCTACACCATTATCTTCATCCCGTTCCCCAGGTGGGATTATATCCCTCTGTGGTCTTCCTATTCCTGGCCACCTGCTCCTAGCACCAACTATAGCCCAACAAGTCCCAACTGCAATCCAACCTCCCCCAGGTACTCTATATCACAAGGCTGAAAGAATGTTTTTACTGCCACAGAAAGGGTCACACCAAACTGAGACTATAATATTGAAAAAAATGATGGTACATACCTCTCAAGGTTGTTGTGAGAATCAAAAACATGATATTCTGATTTTAAAGTGTTCAACATAAGACCTGGCATATGGCAAGCACTATATGATTGTTAATTATTGTTACTTCTCTGACTGAATGCAATCCATACTGGTTGACTCTCTACTGGGTTTTAAATGTGATTGGTGCAAAATGCTAACCGTGGTAAAAGTAGATGATTTTCTCTATAAGATTTGGAAATGTATTTTACTGAATTAATGTCATCTGATTAGTAATAAGTCTTGTTTCATGTTTCCCATTCATGATGCTGTGAATGTTATGATTGGATTTCTAAATTTTCTTATATTGTGAATTCTGAGGAACCATTATTTAAAAACTACTGTTGAGGATGACAGTTTTTCCTTTTGATTCTGATACTGTGAAATTATTGTGTATAAATAATTAGATATTATTAGATATAAATAAATTTATATTATATTTATATTATATTATATGATAATATATATAACTATAAATAAATAAATTAGATATTACTGTCATAATGTTGGAACCTGTGAATCATTTAATTGGGTATATTTACTTGCTTTATAGCACAGAACAAAAGACAGCAAAAAAGATCTAATAGAAATCTCCTTACTAGTATGCCTGCCAAATTTCTTGGGACCACCTGCTTGATCAAGGTCATAATATCTTAGTAGCCCTATAAAAGCATTTATGAATTTTTACTTTACTTTAGAAGAGTGAGTTCTTCTCCACTTCTTGACATATGGAAGAGAATTGAAAAGTCTATTTATAGCACTGAAATGTCTTATGTGTATGTGATGATTTGTGATTATTAAAATTGTGAAGTTATATCTCTAAGTTACACTTTGAATCAACTTGGTCTTAACAGACTCCAGGGATTTATTAGGTTGGTAAAGCTGACCAAAAAAACTGCAAATGTTAGAGGGGCTAGGGGAAAAAGGCATATTAATACACTTGTTGGTGGTAGAGATGTGAAACAATTTGTAAGTGTGCCCCAAAGTTCACTAAAATGTGTAACCTTTGATCCAGTTATACCACTACCAGGTTGATACCAAAAAGAATCAAAAGAAAACAAAAAGACTCTTATGTACAAAAATACTTAGAGTAGCTCTCTTTGTGATACCAAAGAACTAAAACCGAAGGGATGGCTGAACAAAATATGGTATATCAATGTAATGGGTAGCATTGTGCTGTAAGAAATGACAAAAAAGATGTCTTCAAAAGAATGTATAAAGACTTGTATGAACTGCGTGAAATGAGCAGAACCACAAGAACGCTACTTGTAATAAAACAAAAACATTGTTTAAAAACAAACAATTGTAATGACTAGAATTCTCAACAAGGATTATTCCTTAAGGATCAGTGATAAAGCGTGCTACTCAGCACCTAGGTGGATGCAATGTGAAAAAACAAGACATACATACATGGACATAGCCAGGGGGATTATATTTTGTTTGATTAAATGTATTTGTTATAGAGGTTTTAATTCTATCTTTTTTTTTCTTTTCTCAACTGGGGTATGGCAGGTGAGAGGGAGAGAAAATAATTGCTTATTAACTGAAAAAATAAAATTTAATTAAAACGAAAGGTTATTGTTTGATAATAAATTACAAAAGGGACAGATTCAGAGAGACTTTGGATGATTTCTGTCAACTGATACAGTCAAACAAGCAGGGATAGAAGAGCTATTATGTAATATATAATTTTATAATATTACAATATAAAGGAAAACAACATTGAAAGATTAAAAACCCTAAGTAATACAATAACAAAATAGGATTCCAAAAGACAAAATTATATATACCCACCCTTTGGTGGAGAGGTCATGGTCTGCAAGTGCAGAACAAGACATGTTTTCAGTCACAACCTATAATACAAACTTGTTTTGTTTAAGTATGGCTATTTGTTACAAAGAACTGTTTTTCTTTTAACTCTTGGGGGAAGGAGGGCATATTTGGGAAGAGTAAAGAACTAATGATAGTGATACAAAGAACATAAAATAGCAAAAATCTTTAAAAATTTAATATTCACATATTTAAAATGCTGTATGTGTGATTCACAGTTTCATATACAATCTTCTTTTTCTGGCCTTCTTTACACATATAAGTGTTTATAACTTATCTCCAAGCCCCAGTAATTTTATTTTCTTCATGTTGTAATAGCCTTATTTCCTTTTTTTGAAAGCACTAAAGTATAAATACTGGGAATTCTGTGGATAGTTTGCCTAGGTTTTAGTGAAGTTCTTCATAAAGAATCTCATACTTCCTTGGGCAAGTCACTTAACACCAACTGCCCTCCAAAAAGCAAAAAAAGCAAAAAAAAAAGAATCTCATACTTTTATTTTGGACAAGATGAAGAGATGGTTTAGAACAGCAGTTCTCAACCTGTGGGTTATGTTAAATTTGTAACAATGAAAATACAGCCTCCATATCAGATATTTACATTATGATTCATAACAGTAGGAAAATTGCTGTTATAAAGGAGCAATGAAAATAATTTTATGGTTGTGGGTCACCACAACATGAGGAATTATATTAAAGGATCACAGCATTAGGAAGGTTGAGAACCACTGGTTTAGAGGACAACAGAATAGATGAATTCATAACTAGCTGGACAGCTGGATTCAAAAAGCACTTATTAATGGTTCAATATTACATGGCAAAGATTGCTCACTGAATACCCTGCTTACCTAGTTTGTTTATCATACTTATTAATGACTTGGATAAAAGCATAAATGACATAGTCATCAGATTTGCGGATGACAAAGAACTAGAGGGATAGCTAATATACTGAATGATAGAGTTGGTATTCTAAAAGTACATTCACAGGCTAGAATTGAAATCTAATATGATAATATTCAATAACAATAAATGTAAAGTCTTACACTTGGATACAACAAATTGAAATCAAATTTAACAGTTTTTAAATGGGTAGGCATGATCTGAAAATTTTCACTCTGAAAAAAATTTGGACTTTTCAGTGGGCTATGATATGAATAATGTGTGTGATATAAACCAAAAAGGATAATGAAAACTTGGGCTACATTGAGAGGCATAGCTTCCGTGAATAGTGAGGTGAAAGTAGTCTGTCCTCATAAAAGCTCGCCAGGAGAACTGTGTTCAGTTTGGGGGCCAGAGTTTAAGAAGGACATTCATTGTCAGTGTAGATAAGAGTCCTCGGGAGAGTAATGAGGGTGGCAAAGAAGTCTGAGACAGTGTCATGTGAGGTTGCTAGAAGGAACTGGGCAAGTTTAACCTGGAAAAGAGAGGATTCCAGGGGGATAAGGAAGGTTTCTTCAAATATCTGAAGGGCTGACATGAAGAGAAGGAAATAAACTTGTTCTGTTTGGTCCCAAAGAACAAAATAAGGAGTATTAGACTAAAGTTGCAAAGAGGCAAAAAAGACAACATGTCAAGAAGAACAAACTAACAATTACAGATCTCCAAAAGTGGAATCTACAAACTCTCCTTAAGGTCTTCAAGTGGAAAGTAGACAAAATCTTGGCGGTTATGCTATAGTAGGGATTCCTTTTATATAATAAGCATTGGATTACACAGGCTCTGAGATGCCTTCCAGCTGTCAAATTGTGATTCTGTAATTGTAATTCCTGATTCTAAGGCAATCAAGGGACATATTCAAATAATCCTCTTTAATAGAACTGCACAATTCAACTGATAATCAATTTGCTCTGAAGCCCACCCCACTTTGTTAAATATGAAATAAACCAGAGAAACCTTTCCTCATAACATTTTGCTCATCTTTCTATCAGACTCCCTCATCTAATAGGCTTACATATGATTACTGATTATAGTCAAATGTCTTAAATGGATTTGTGATTTGATCTATTCCAGAGTTCCTTTTCCAGGGCACTCACAATCCATCTAATACTTAACAAAAGGATGTGTAAGGGATCCAGGCTTGGCTCTGTGCTATTTACTATACTTATCAATTAACTATTTACTTAGCTATAGCAAGGAAAGAATATTAAGGAAAGGGAAAAAGATATTTACTCAAGGATACATTGATTCAATTAAACACAGCTTCCCTGCATCTCTGTTACCCGTGGTGATTCACTGACAAAGCTTTTGGGGAAGCTGAAGCTTAATGTATCTTCCTGTACTCAATTTGATCTGGAAACTACATCAAAATTCTTAGCTAAACTAAGTCTCTAGGAGAGATTTTTGCTTGGTTTTTAAGAAGTGACCCACCCCTACAGCGATGGATTCTGACAGATATGGTTCTACTATATGTGTGTGTGTGTGTGTGTGTGTGTGTGTGTGTGTGTGTGTGTATGGACTACTTAGTTGCAAATCTTCAACCACCTAAAGAGCTTTATCTTAACTGGATAGTCCAAATTTGTGGAAAGTTTGACATGGGTCACTCAAATCTCTGTATTCAGACTTGAACAAATTTGGGATGAGTTTGCCTGGAGTCAAGGTCAAGGTTCCCTTCAATCAGTAGTACCCCAGAAGGACTGCAGGTCATATGCCATGTTGTGGTGACCTGGAAAGGAGGTGGGGTGACAAGTACAAAGAAGGTTGCTGCTGCTATTTGAAGGAAAACTAACAGATACATCAGCTCCCTGATCCACAGGAAATAAAAAGGTAAGCTATTGAGCAAAGAAATACTCTTGTTCAGACAGAAGTCTTTGGAAGATCTCATCATTGTAGCCACTAATCAGAGGAAGTGACATCTCTCCACCCTAGGGGAGATAAAATCAAATGACCGTTTCATTTCTGGAGCCAAAAGCTTCCTGAAGCTCCCACTTACTATACCACTTTTAAAAAGCAGTTCTTCAGTTGTTTCAGTCCTGTCCAACTCTTCATGACCTCATTTGGGATTTTCTTGGAAAAGATACTGGAATAGTTTTCCATTTCCTTCTCCAGCTCATTTTATAGATGAGGAAACTAAGGCAAACAGGGTTAAATGACTTGTCCCCAGGTTCACACAGGTAATAAGAGGCTGAGGCCAGATTTGAATTCAAGTCCTCCTGACTCCAAGCCTGGTGCTCTATTCACTGTATCACCTAGTGATTACTCTCCTACTATTGGACCCTAGTTGTTATGAAGTAGATGATGCTTACCACTATTACCCAGAGGTGCTTCTTTGGGTTTGGTGATAAAAGACAAACCCTCTTTTAGAGGTAAATAAATAGAGCACAAAAGACCTAAAATTGTTAAATAGAATATAGAAATTTTACATTCAAGATGGAGCCTGACTTTTCTTCTAATTTTATTTATAACAAGACTGTTAAGACTGATATGATTCAGCTCTTCTAGTATCATGTCAACTCACTGGTCTTTGGATAAGGATGTCACATGCAGAGCATAAATAGTCAAATTAAAGTTTGTTGATGAATTAAAAATAGATTTTTAGCACCCTTTGCTATTTTATACAGTACTCCGCTACTGTCACAGGAGAAGCTGAAAGGTATGAAGACCATTTAAAATTTTTTTCTGTTTTACTGGTCATCAATGGTGAAAACAAAATTTAATTACCATCTGAATTGTGATATACTTTTCTATGACCCTATGCTATTTACTATACTTATCAATGAACTGGTTACTTAGTCATAGCAAGGAAGGAATATTATGGAACAGGAAACAGATATTTACCCAAGGATACACTGATTCAATTAAGTTAGTTACTGGAGAACAGAGCCATTCTGTTTCTGGGGTCAAACATGGAGTCTCTTTCAAGCATAGCAGAAGCTGTCAGATCTTACACTTCATTGTCATAGCCTTCAAAAATCAAGAATTACTCCTCGAATCATAGTGAACACTCTATCTTAAATATAAGAGAGTAGGGGCGGCTAGGTAGCGTAGTGAATAGAGTACCGGCCCTGGAGTCAGGAGGACCTGAGTTCAAATCCGGCCTCAGACACTTAACACAAAAACTAGCCGTGTGACCTTGGGCAAGTCACTTAACCCCAACTGCCCTCCAAAAAGCAAAAAAAAGAAAAAAAAGAGTAAGAGAGTCAATAGTCCCTGTGAGAAGAACTACCAAAACTGGTGTTATGTTAGCCCTAAGTAAAATGCAACAAAAAGCTTAGGGTTTTAGCTGGCCAACAAGTTTTATCCTATTTTAAGAGCTTAGAAATCAGTTATTACTTTAGGTAAAGACTAAAACTTCCTGAACTCCTCTGGCAGTCTTTGAATCAGACTGACAGGGAAAGAAAGGAAGTAAGGTATTAAAGTGAGCAGATAACAAAGGAATGTTCAGCTCCTTCATGTAGAGAGGAAGAGGAAAAGTGTTTCTCCGCCTCTCTTCCCTAGCTATGCTTCATAATCAGTGAAGATATTGCTCAGTTTATAGTTGGAGTCATTTTTCTGATTTAAGAATCATTACTTTAGGGGCAGCTAGGTGGCACAGTGAGTAGAGCACCGGCCCTGGAGTCAGGAGGACCTGAGTTCAAATACGGCCTCAGACACTTGACACACCAACTAGCCATGTGACCTTGGGCAAGTCACTTAACCCCAATTGCCCTCCAAAAACCCAAAAAAAAAAAATAAAAAAAATAAAAGAATCATTACTTTATTAACACTGATAAAACCTTGCTAGCAGTTGATAAGGTTCTTTTCTGATGTCTGGCCTGCTTGTGCTGGCGGGCATTCTCTTCACATAAGTCCTCCTGATTCTAAGGGCACGGTCAAAGGGTAACCTAGGAATCAAGATAATGGTCTCTTGTAGTCCATGGGGGGCTTGGGTTTAAATCATGGGAGCACCAAGAGAATGAGAACCACAATGTGTTAACAAAAAAGAACTTTTATTGAATGAGGATAAGCTTACATTTCCAGCAGCATGGACACAGTATAGACCCTGCAAGCAGTATAGACAGCTTATAGGGGAAATCTCTTTGATAGAGGACCAGCAACCTGAACAGTCACATCTTCCCCCAAAAAAACTTTTTTTAAAAATTCAAAGAGTAGGATGCTATAGACATACTTTCCATGAGAAGACTAACCTGCTTCTTCTTCTAACTTCCCTATCTCTATTGATGAGACCACCAGTTACCAAAGCTTGAATCCTCAGATTCATCCATAGAACACTGAGGGAGGTTGGAAATGAACAAAAATTACATAAGATGAGAAAGTAAAGGAACATTACAAACTGTACCAAAGGAGAAAACATTCACAAATCTTTCAAGTTTTCAAAGAAAACGATATGCCTTTGCAAGCTTATTTTCAGTCTTCTTATTTAAAATAACTTGCTTGTAGACTTATATAAACTGATACAAAGCAGAGTGAGCAGAACCAGGAGAACAGGGGCACACAGTACCATTACTATACAATGATCGACTGTGAGTGACTTAGCTATTCTCAGCAATACAAAGAGTCAAGACAATCCTGGAGAATTTATGATGAAAAATACTCTCCACCTCCAGAGAAAGAACTGTTGGGGAGTGTAAGTACAGATAAGATCAGACTATTTTTCACTTTTTTTTGCAGAGAGAGGTCTGTGTTTTCTTTCACAACATGATTAATATGGAAATGTATTTTGCATGACTGCACATGTATAACCTGTATCAAACTGCTTTCCTTCTCAATGATGGGAGAAGGGAGGGATGGAGAGAATCTGGGACTCAAAAAAAATTTTTAATGGATGTTAAAAATCATTTTTACATGTAATTGGAAAAAAAATATTTGAAAAAAACTTAGTTTCTTAAGTGTCTCAGCTACATTAATCTCATTTGTACTAAAATTATTTCCACTAAAACATAAAGGGAAAAAGGAATATTCACTCTTTTGAGTCACTACATTACTGCTTAATGGTTCTAATAGCAACTTTACACAAGAATGGAACAGGAGCTTTATTTCATAAATAGGCATGTTTCAGATGCTTACTTACACTTTCCCTGCTCTCCTCTTCCTAATGATGGGGTTAGTAGTCTAGAGTTCAAGATAGGAATAAGACTATGCTATTTACTTCCTCTTTGGTCCACTAAAGCAACACTGCTTACACCTCAAAATGGGGTCTAAAATTCCTGGAACCCCACTCCTCTCCACCCCTCTCAGTGGAAGGAGTGGTATCCCCTCTTCTGCATTATCATAGTTTAATAAAATGCTGAAAGAATAATTCTAATGCCTCCATCTTTTTTTTTTTTTTTTTTTTTTTGCTTTTTGGAGGGAGAAGGCAGGGCAGCTGAGGTTAAGTGACTTGCCCAAGGTCACATGGCTAGTTTTTTGTTAAGTGTCTGAAGCCACATTTGAACTCAGGTCCTCCTGACTCCAGGGTGAGTGCTCTATTCACTGCACCACCTAGCCACCCCTCTCCATATTTTTTAAACTTACTATATAATTTCTCAAAGACCAAGGATTGCACCTATCTATAGCAATGAAAAAAATTCTAATTTCATGTGTCTATTTTTATGTGCAACACTGTACTATAAGTGAGATTATTATTTTTCTTTGGAGACTTCAATCCCAGCATACCACATATTATATGGTCTATTATATACCAAACTCTCTATCCTGAAGTTTTCCACCACTGACCTATATAAAAACTACCTTTCTTATTAGTCTCTTTGCCTCTAGCCTTCCTCCCATCAGATGTAGCCTATAGTGAAAAGAATCATCTTTTCCAAAAGTTGCTGTATCATAACTCTCCTCTTTATTAATTTCTTTTAATTTTGTGGTCATATTTAGTCTGGCCAAAGATTGAAGAACTATAATTTAATTCCCAGATGTCAAAGGGGTACAGTGTTTGTCTAGAAGTGAGAGCAAACATCTGAAAAGCGCACAGGTATTTTGCATTCCTAATGCACTCCATTAAGAGTATATACTTGTATGAAACTACACCAGCTTCTGGTTTCAACAAACCTGAAGAGTATGGCATGGGATATTCAAGTTAGGGTTACGGTTGTAAAATCGAGAAGTCCGCCATCTTTAGGATATCGGGAATCATTTATTAAATATGATTACATTGTGCGTAGTGGTGAAGCCCTGAATGAATTCACATAAATTTTTACCTTCTCAACAATTCTGAACTCAAATATAATAATAGAGAGCTGTTATCAAGCTGTTAAACATTGTTTCAAAGGCAGGTTTACTTGGAAAATTTGATAGGCTCTACTACAAGAGATATATCAATTAAGTACAGATATAAAAGAGGTCAGGTTACCTCAAGAGCAAACATCCTGTCCATCATGCTTCTTGATGAAGTGGCATCAGCTACGATGTGAACTTCAACACCTCGGCCGACCAATTCCAGAGCTGTTTGCTGAATGCACACGTGAGTCTAATAGAAGAGTGTTGACATGATAACAGAACAACAAAACACAAGTTGTTTTGATATCCTTCTATTCTTAAAAATAATAAAAAACTGAACATAAATAGGTTTAATACACACAAACTAGCACCTCTATTTGTCAAGATCACATTTGAAAAGATAAATACAAATCAATACAATAACATTTAATATGAAAAATACCTACTTCTACTCCAAACAAGACAACACTACGGACTCCAGGAATTTCTGCTAATGCTGCTTCTACTTCTGGTATTACCATTGAAAATTTAGTCTTCGGAAGTACCAGTTTAACACCTGTTAAATCAATTTCTTGTACCGTACTGCCAAGACCTTTGGGGTACTGTTCTGTTACAATAACCGGAATTCCTAAAATTCGTGCCCCTTGTAACTGCAAAACAAAACAAAACAATTTTGTCCCAAAAAGTTATATTATGCCTCATCTAAACAGAATAGAAATTTAATACATCACACATGCTGTTTTTTTAAACCTACCAATCTTTGTCCTACACTAATGATATCACCAAAATACTTGATGGCTGGTCTGAATCTTTCTTGCATATCACAACAAAAAAATACAGTGCTTGAAGGTGTAAGATTCCCCAGTGTGGTGAGCTGGAAAAAGAAAAGAAGAGAAAAAATTAGCAGTTCATTTGTGAATTTTAATTCTGGAATATATTTATTAACAAATTTTTTAAGTTTAAAACTTAAAGTAGGTAATGAGGTAAATTAAAAATGAAAGATAAAAACAGAAAACCAGCAATTTGAAATGAATTGTGACAGAGCAAGAAATGCTTATAAAAGTGAAATAAAACCAGAAAAATGTTGTTTTGCTAATGAACACACAAAGTGAATTATAAAAACTAGAAACTTTTTAATATTGAAATCTGTGCCCTAAGTGACTCCATTGTTTTCAGGCTGGCTTGTCTCCTGGTATAGACCTGCTAGTCAGCACCCAGCATTAATCAGTCTGGAAAGGCCTCAGTCAGTCTGCAATGATGAACTTTGATCCCATTCCCTATCAGAGAATCAACACAGCAATTTTCTTCTCATTCCCCTTACCTCTAGTCTCATTTCCCCATGATGTTGCAATGCAGAAGAAGCTGAAGCCCAATTTAGAAATATGTATCTTGGAGGCTAGGTGGCACAGTGAATAGAGTACCAGCCCTGGAGTCAGGAGGACCTGAGTTCAAATCCGGCCTCAGACTTAACCCCAATTGCCCTGCCTTCCCTCTAAAAAGCAAAAAAAAAAAAAAAAAATGCATCTTCCTGGATAGTAAACTTGTCTCTGAGATAACACTAGACTATCCCCTTTTAAAAGACCTGTACTTATCAGGATTTATCTTTCCTGTATTAGAAAAATTGTCTTTAAAAAAACAGCTGGCAAATTTTTAATTTTTCCCTTTCTTCTTGGGTTGATTATTTTAATTACTAATGAATTTAAAGTTCAACCAATATTTTCCTGCACTCGTTTGCTTTCTTAACAGCTATTTTCAGGAGTGGTAACTCTGATGTGACCAGGGCTTGTTTGGTTGATTTTTCTTATATTTTCAATAAAACAATAAATATTTATTAAAAAAAATAACTGGCAGTTTGAGGCCCTCGTTGGCCCTTGTGGCCATCCCATCAATGTGTTTTCACTTTGGTGTTTTTAAATAAACTCTTTTTAATTTTCTCTAAATGAGTTTTCTTTCTTTAATCAGGGCAAACAAAGATTTTCTTTTAGCATTAAAAAGGGCAACTTTTAGGAAGATAGCAAAAATGGGAGAAATAAAGGTTTTTAATCAAAGATTTTAATCAATCACTTTTGAAAGCAACATCCTACGATTGCTAAATGACCTGTAACATGCCATAAGAGCAAAAGTCTAAAGCGTTATCTCTGTTCTTAAATATGTATTAGGACAATGTGGAAATCCAATGAAGTAAGATTTTTTTTCAAAATTACACTGCCTTATTTGATATTGTCACATTTAACAACAGATTTCAGTAAAGGAATCTAAAAGAGCTCAAGTCAATTGAGCCTTTAAGGAAGGTGTGTTCTTATTTATTTGTTTTCAATCACATCAGACTCTGTGAAATCTCATTTGGGGCTTTCTTAGTAAAGATACTAGAGTGGTTTGCCAGCTCATTTTACACATGAAGAAACAGACAAACAAGGTTAATGATGTGCCCAGGGTGACATAGCCAGCAAATCCTTGAGGCCAAATTTGAACTCACATCTGGCACTGTGCCACCTAGTTGACCAGGAAGAGAGCCTTTGATAATTGCCAAGTTTTTGTATTGCAGTTTTATCTCAAGGATTAAGATTGGGTCGTGAATACAACTTTTACAATTACCTTTAAATAACAGCACGCATTAATTTACACCAAGGTTTATAGGGTACTTTCTTCATAATATCTCTATGAAGTAAGTCAATAACTCCTCAGATATATATTCCACAAAACTGTCTTAATTATCCTGTATCCCCACAAAATTTTTTTTCAACTTTATTCTCTAATTAGAATGTAACATGGAATTTATTTATCCTGTTTGTGGTAATAGACACTCAATAGTCATGTTGATGCGGTATAGGCTCTGGGACTCCCCTCCCTTTTGAGCTCTCCTTGAATCTTTGAGGTACATGCTCTGGGAAACCCCTTGAAGTCTGACTGAATCTTCAGGAGGTGCTGGGGATTGCCCTGAGGACTGGACAAGAACCTGGCAGCTGTCTGCTTCTGTATCCAGGTGACTGTTTTGTAGATTCAGGAGGGAGCTGGGACCATGGAAGGGGATGCAGGGAATCAGAGAGACCACCCAGAGTCAAGATGAAGAAAAGACC
>CM053594.1:332510431-332522057 GCA_028646575.1 Pseudocheirus occidentalis
TCTCTCTCTCTCTCTCTCTCTCTCTCTCTTTCTTTCTCAGCTGCCTTCAGTCTCCACAATTCTTCTACCAGAATCTTGTCAGGAGAACAATTCTGCTTCCTCCACCAGGAGCCTGCCAGGAGAAAAATTCTGATTCTGCCTCTCTGGGGCTTTTCTTATATACATACACACAGCATTGGCTTCCTGTTTGGCTGAAAAACCAAACCCTTCCTGTTATGTCAGCCTCTTTCACAGAGGCTTGACTAAGGGCTAAGTACCTGCTTACTTGACATAACAAAAAGGGGTCTTCAAATTTAAATTAATTACCATTATACGGGAGAATCATGAGGATTCTGACAAATCTTATAGAAAAATTTTTTATCAGAATGACAGATAAATAATTGTTTTACATATTGCAATTTTGTACATTCCTCTTAGGCCACATTGTTGTTCGTCTTGGGCTGGGAGGACCAATGATATCATCAAGATGATGTCTTGACTTGTAAGAGAAGTGGATTTAAGTGAAGTAGAGCTATGCAAAGTCACCAGCCTCACTTTCTCCTACATAGTCATTGGAGTCCAGTGAAAAGACATAGGTCAAGACAACTGGGAATGGTCCCAATGCAATGGAAGATCTTGACCCTCCCAAACCAAGATCTTTCTCAGGTTTCAGCTAATCCAAGGCAACACCCATTCAGCAGTTAAAGGCTAGGTAAGAATTGAGGCAAAAGATGGTTTAGTTTATCTTCACAAAATATATACACTCTGGGAGGGGAAGACCCTCTGAGTTTCTGTAAATTGCAATTTACAGTCACTATGAGCCATCAAGCCCCAAACAAGGAGCAAACAAGACTTGAGCTGGGACCCAGCATTGGTCAAGCCATGAGAACCATAGTGATCTGGGTTCAAAGGCATAGTCAAGCAGCTCCATTTGAATCCCAAAAGGTTCCATCAAAGCCTGGTCTTCCAGAGCTATATCTTAAGAAATCATAAATAAAAACCATATAAGACAAAAGAGTCAATTATTTCAGTTTCAAAAAATAAAAGATAAAACAAATAAACGAGGAAGAAAAAAAATCTAACCTTCAGATCCCTAGATACTCCACAAAGCACAATCAAAATCTATATTCCTTTGGATGGAACACCCACATGTAAGGACAGGAATTTCCATATGGACAAAGGGAGAGGAGGAGGAGGAAGAAGAAGTAAAAGGAAGAGGAAGATGAGGAATATGAGGAGAAAATAGCAGCACTGCCCAACTGGAACTAGCCAGTTGATTCCCTATTGAGGGCAGGGGGCAGCTACTTTACTCATAGATTGTTGTTAACCCTTCATTCTTGAAGAGGACTAATGGTACTGACTTGAAAGTGAATGGGATTTAAGTGAGGCAGAGCAATGCAAAGTCTTCAGCCTCCCAGCCCAAGTCTCACTGGCTCCTTGTATACTGATGGCTCAAAGTGAATGTAAATAACAATTGTTTTTGTTTTGGCCAGAAACTCCCAGAGTCTTCTCCTCCCAGACTGACTCTTTTATGAAGGTAAACTAGGACATCTTTTGCCTCAGTTTTTACCTAGCCTTCAACTACCGAATGTGTGTTGCCTCAGAGAAACAGATCTAGGAAAGTTTAAGGAGGCCAAGGTCTTCCACTTCATTGGAGCCATCACCACTTGTCCCGACTTGTGTCTTACCACTGGACTCTGATGACCCTGAAGGAGAGAGAGTGAGGCTTAGGTCATAAAAATTAGAGGAAAGATAATACTTCCTTCAGTGTTATGAAAGTTGCAACTAATTTAGTTAGAGTCATAATCTAATATATACCCCTAAGAAAATAAACCTCATCAAACAAACTCCATAGGCAAACTAAATCAGGTTATAGATTAAACTACATTTAGATGATTCACAAATAGATTGATTGAGGATGTCGAATGCAGCTGATCGAAGCTGAACTCTCCCCATTCTCAGACCCATGAATCTCTAATTACAGACCAGAGATTTTCACTCCAAGTGTCTATTTTATAAATGTCCTAAACTCTCCCCTCCTAGATCCCTAAACTTTCTCTGTGGACTTTTAGTTATTATGCAAAACAACTTACTTTGTGAAACCATAGAATATGCCAAGCCCTTTGTACCTGCAGCACCTCTCCGTCAACCCAAATACTTTATAAGACACTTCCCTGTCTCCCCTGATCTTCTCCCTTCCTTCCCTGCCTCCCCCCACATTCAGTCCCCAGCACTTGCTGCTGCTTGTGTTGTGCAGAGAAATAAGAGCTAGGTAAGATCTGGGTTCAAGATAAATTTAGATGTGGATTTATTGATCAAGCACGTGACTGCCAGAGTTCTCACTCAAATTGGCAGTGATTTCTGGATTTTTCAGATCTTGGTTATATAGGCTAAAAACCATAAAATTATAATAGGGAGGGCACCTAGCAGAAGTTATGACATACAGAAGGAAAGAGCAGCCATTGGTTAAATCTATATGACTCAAGGGTGTATGGCACATGACTCAGGGGAGTATGATGTAAGGGTACAAGGGGTACAACCGTTAACTGAGTGGAGGGGCATGGGATGAGGGGAACTAGAATTTCCCAGGTTGTAGTCATAGAGGGCTGAAATTCCCCCAGGACAGGTCAGGGTCATGTTCCAAGCAAAGGAGGTGAGGGCCCCGCTTGGTCAACGGGGCAGGACAGGACAATACTTAGATAAGATCCTTGCACCATAATGAGCCTGGTACACTATAATGATTCAGGGGGAAATCATGTTGATAAATTTATTGTTAACAGAGAGGGGCTGCAGGTACAAAGGGCTTGGCATATTCTATGGTTTCACAAAGTAAGTTGTTTTGCCTAATAACTAAAAGTCCACAGAGAAATAATGATTCGGGGGGAAAATGAAATAGACAGAGTCAGGGAATGCCTTGAGCAGTATGCTCAGACATCCCTTAAGCAGTTTCAAGCTAAAACAAAACAGGGACAAAGACAGAAATACAAGAGGTGTTTAATGGTGGGCTACAAGTCAGGTGGTGTGTAGTGATCTGAGATTTGGGTTTGGGTACAACACTTGGACCTTCAGTTATAACTCCTTCCTCCAACTAAAGATCGTATTTTTTTGTTATTTTGGCTGCCTTCTCCTTAATTCAGGTTGATGAGGAGGATTTATAGGTTGCCAAGGAGTTGGGGACAGTTGAGATTCTTCCTCTGGTTTCTGTAATGGCATTAGGAATTTGAAGATTTTTCCCTGTCCCTTAATAAGCCTAAGAGAATTTGAAGACCTTCCCTACTTTGAAGATCTTTCCTGTTCCCTAATAAGTTGAATGTAATCACATAGAACTGATGAGGTGCAGCTCTGGGAGCCCCCTTGAGCTCTCCTTGAATCTTCTCATGTAAGGCATTTTTCTGAGGCATAAGGCATAAGCCTTTCATTGTGGCTCTTTCCAAGTCTTTAGCTAGCCCTCTTCTCCAGCAGTTTCCCACCCTCGATCCTCCTTTCCCACCATTAAACTGACCTAGCCCACCATTGTCTGTGGTCTCCAGGTAGCCTCCAGCAACTTCCCACCCTTAACCACTCATTACTGGAGTCTGACCTCATCTGACTCCTCCTGAAGACCCTCCACAAATTCCTCCTCTAGACCACCCCTAGATTCCTCCCACAACCTTTCTGTACATGAGACCCCATCTTCCCTCCATGTGGTGTGAGAGAGCCATAGAATGACCTAGCACACACTTACTCTGTCCTGCTTGCCCAATGCAAGTATCACAGAAACCCAGGCTCCTTAAGAGTCTACCAAACATAGCGAACTTTCAATAAACTTTGCTTTTCTTTGGCTGAGAGAAGACTTAAGTCAAATTCATTCAGCAGGACCCAGAGTGTTGGTATTTTGGGGTCTCGAGTACCCCTAACCTTCTTTATGGGTAATCTCTACATCAGAACCTGTGGTGGGAGGAATTTGCTGAAGAGGGGAACAGACCCCACAGGAAACTTGGAGTCAGAGCTGTTAGAGCTGGAGTGAAGAGAGGACACACCCAAGCAGACAGTTAGACTTGTGAGCAGTGGTTTGCTGTGAAGGCTAAAGGATGGTATGGCTCTCTGTGGTGTTATAGCTTATTAACTTCTTTGCTACTATGATAGATTCAGCTTTCTGGTTTGGGAATTTGGTTTTCTGGTTTGGGAATTTGATTTTTCTGGTGTCTGAATAAATGTTTTGCTTCTGTCTTCTATATGGAGAATCTGTTATATTTTTTACAGTTGAGCACTACACTGCTATATATACAGTTGCCGTTGGCACTCTGAATATTGCATTGGCACTACAGACTCTTATATAAGAAATGCTCTCAAGCAAAATTTTACATCCCATGGAACATTTTTTTGTTCAGGTGAGGTTAATATTAAAGTAGACTTTAAGTTAGTCAAAACTTGCAGGAAGAATTACCCTGAATCTAAAAAAATAAAAGGAAATAAAAAGTTCCCATAACACTAATATATTAATGAAATTCCAGATCCCCCCAGAGTCAAAAAGGAGTCAATATTCTTAGAAGCACACCTGTGCAATGCTAAAATAAAAATCCCTGTGCAATGCTAAAATGGAAGAAACCATAGGTCTGAGAGGGGAACCTGGAATGATCTGTCTGATCATAGTTTACGAAGATTATAAATGCATTTATTGCTTGAGAAGCTTACAAGCTTCTTCTTATAAGCTGGAGCAGTGTGACAATGTTCTCTTCTGCTAAAAGGGGAGTGTGGGGGGGGGGGTGGAGCACAGATGGCAGAGTAGAGGCAGGAACTTGTCTGCACTCCCACTCCAACCACCTCCAATACCTGTAAAGTGTGACTCTAAACACATTTTAGAGCTACAGAACCCACAAAGTGACAAAGAGAAACAAGTCTCCCACTAAAAGCAGCCTGGCAGGCTAACAGGAAGGGTCTATTGCACCAGGCTGGGAGCCCGAGCAGACTTCAGGAAAGTGAATCACCAGAAACTGTGGTGGTTTCCAGACTTCTCAACCCATAAATGCCAAAGAGAAAGTAAAAGGTCAGTGGGGAACTCTGTTGGAAATGAGTGATGAAAGAGCACAGTCTGGCTGCTACCCCCGGGGCAAGAGGTGGTAGAGGCACGGGGGCTACAGCTGCTGCTGCGTGGCTACCTCTAGAGTTGCTAGCTTGCAGATCATGGGGGGACCAAGTGACCATTCAGAGGGTAATAGCTCATACTTTGACCTGCTTGGATCTGGATCACAGTGTTGCATGGTGGTCCTGGGGTATGTGGCCAGTATGCCAGAGCTTGGGGTGTCTATAGAGAGGATGCCCTCCTCAGACCTCTGATAACATTTGTGAAAACCCTAGAAATTTGGGACATAGCTCTTTCCACTCTAGAAGCAGAGTTTTACCATGGCAAATATCTCAAAAGTCAAGTAATGGCCTGACAAGATGAGCAAGCAGAGGAAGTACAATCAGACCACAGAATCCCTTTGGGGGACAAAAAGGATCAAAACATGGAACCAGAAGAAGTCAATGAAGTCAAAACTCCTGGGTCAAAAGCTTCCAAGAAGAATATGAATTGGTCACAGGCCATGGAGGAGCTCAAGAATGAGTTTGAAAATCAAGTAAGAGAAGTGAAGGAAAAATTGGGAAGAGAAATGAGAACAATGCAAGAGAATGATGCAAGAAAATCATGAAAAGCAAGTCAACAGCCTGCTAAAAGGAGACCCAAAAAAAGACTGAAGAAAATAACACCTTAAAAATAGACTAACTCAAATGGCAAAAGAAGCCCAAAAAGCCAATGAAGAGAAGAATGCCTTAAAAAGCTGAATTTGCCAGATAGAAAAGGAATTTCAAAAACTCACTGAAGAGAAGAATGCCTTCAAAATTGGATTGGAGCAAATGGAAGCTAATGGCTTTATGAGAAATCAAGATACTATAAAACAGATCCAAACAAATGAAAAAATAGAAGGCAATGTGAAATATCTCATTGGAAAAACCACTGACCTAGAAAATAGATCCAGGAGAGATAATTTTAAAATCATTGGACTGCCTGAAAGCCATGATCAAAAAGAGAGCCTAGACACCATCTTTCAAGAAATTCTCAAGGAAAATTGCCCTGATATTATAGAATCAGAGGGCAAAATAGAAATTGAAAGAATTTACTGATAGCCTCTTAAAGGGGAGCAGCAACAATAGGCTCTGGGAACCTCCTGCATTCTCCTTGAATCTTCCCATTGGATCTGACCAGTTTACCTGAGACCATAAGCCTTCCATTATTTCTATGTCCAAATCTGTTATCCTTAACCTAGTCTAGACCTCCTTTGTTACCCCCAGATTGCCTCCCACCCTTGATCCCACCATTAATCCCATTCTCTAGGCTACCAGCGTCTGACCTCTAGTCACTCCAGTTCTACCAAGGTCCTCCTTAGACTCCTCCTCAAGATCCTCCCTGGACCTTTCCTCCTATTACCCCAGACTACAAGACTACCCCTAGATCCCTCCCACAGTCTTTCTGTATATAAGATCCATCTTGCCTCCATGAAGGTGCTCAGATTCAATCTGGTCCACTGGCATTGGCATCACAAATGTTCAGATTCCTTAAGGGTCTACCCAATGTAGCAGATCTTTAATAAATTTTACTTTTCTTTGGCTTAAAGAAGGCTTGGGTCAAATCCATTCAGGCAAGACCTGGCATGTCATTATTTTGGGGTGCTGAGCACCCTGAAATTTTAAACCCAAACAGGAAAGGGCATTTATGGCCAAGTCAGTCAGGAAATGGGGAAGATATTTCTAAATACAATAAATCAGAAAGCAAAAGGATTCCTGCTCTTTAGATAAGTCAGAAAACAAGACATTTGCTTTTCTCTCTGAGTTAGTCAAGATTGGTTTCAGCAGTTGCAGGCATCTCCAAGTTCAGCTAAAGTTTGCTTTGTAAAGGATCACCGGTATACCAAGCAGCCCTGGGCATCAGAAAGTCCTCCTGATTAGTTAATTGTTGTACTACCCCATTGTCTGCTTCTCCTGTGAAAAAGGGAAGCTCTACATACTTAATCAATTAGTACAAGCCTTATGGATCTCATGTCCACAGCAGCAAGTAAGTATAGGTTAATAGACATAGGCCCAAGTATCTTTATGCAGAGATTGGGGGCGGAACTCTAGTAGAGTGGTAAGAAGAATAACTGCCAGGGTCCTCCATGATATAGGCTATGCTAGTTCTTTGTCCAAAGAGTTACCAAAACCACAACTGAGATTTGATTGGTGTAAAAATTTACTTAGAGCCTTCAATGTTCCTTAGATAAGAAGGTAGATGCATAGGTTCCCAAAGTGGGCAATACCACCCCCAGAGAGGCACTAGAATGATCCATAGGGAGCAGTAGTAGCAAGGGGTATAATTGGGGGACACTGAATAAAAATAAAGGGGCAGTGGAAGCATACAGAAAGAAGAGAAGACAACATTTTGAAAAATCATTTGTACACATTTCATCTGTTGTATAACAGTTACAGTCATAGTGATTACATTATTTTTCCAAATAAACACACAAAATGCAAGTTATAACCAATCATTGGTCAAGTCCACCACAGATGGAGTGATGGTTGGCAAATGTGTGGTGCATTGTTAATAAGTCCAGCATGCATTGGCAGGAATATGTGCGTGTAATGACTTGTGGTCAATTTTGTGGTCAATTGAACCACAATACTGGGTCATCAAAATTTCAAGTCAGGAAAAACCCACACATTTGCAATAAATTATTGAATTTAAGATGGGTCATTTTTTTTTATTTTACAAAATTTCTTTGTCACTCATGTAATTTTATTTACAAGAAGCCTTGCCTCATGATTGTTCAAGTTTTCTCTAAGGATGGAATCTGTTTGAGCATAGTAATAAAACCTAGGCTTTTAATCTCTATAAATTCTGTGTTGTGTTATACATGTGTGTGTATGTGTGTGTGTGTGTGTTTGGCAGCAGTTACTCACCATATGAACCCAGAGAATAAATATTAGTCCCATAACAAATGCTTAGGGCCTCAAAAGTGCCTCTTTTCATCCCGACATTGAAACTGAAGCACGGGCTTTAGAGTTGTGCCTAGAACTGCTCCTTGTGTGCCACATATTCCAACAGAGTTCAGGATGTCAAGAGCTCCTCAGTTCCTCACTCTAGGCTGTCTCACAGGAGGAGCTTTCTGTAGGGGAGAGAATGATTTCTAACGGGTGGTCCCCAAGATCTGGCCTGATTACCAGGAACTTCTTTCTGACCTCAACAACGTGCTGGGCAAATTGTTAGCAACGACACCCTGGCAGTTAGTAGCACAGATGTTTCTAGGGTGCCTGCCATCTAGGGAGCATTGCCAGGTCCCAGCTTAGGGGGCAAAGCTCAGGCCCAATCTGTGCTCTCAGTACAAAGGAGGGCAGTGGTAGCATTCATGGCAGGACTCCTTCAAAAACACAAACAGGAGCACCTGCATCTGGGTAGCACTCGGCTCTGGCACAGGAAGTTTCAGTTTATAAGTAGGGCTAGTAAGAAGACCTTGTCGCTGGGGGAAGAAATCAGGCCCCAGTACTGTGAGTGCCTGGCACAGGATAGCAGCAACACTGCCTACAGCAGCATTCTTACTCTAGTGTGGGGAGATAGCAATAGTGTCTACAGTATTACTTAGAACCGGGAGGCGGGGAACAACACTTGGAATCTATGGCAAGAGGCAATAGTTCAAGCCCCAGTGGCAAAAAGCTGCTTTGTGAGTCTGGTGGTAATAGATCAGGCAGTAGAGCAGGCCCCAATAGAATGGTCACTGGTATGGGCAGAGGCAAAGGAAGGACCAGCAATACTGTAATCTGGAACCATTAGAGCCTCTCCATGTTGTTGCCAACACAGTATCTAATGCTCAATGGACAAGGAAGGGCTTTTAAGACCAAGGGTTGGTATTGTTGGGAAGCGACTTGTCACATTATCAAGCTTAAGATTGCCCAACAACATCTCTAATGACATTTTAGTAGCCAAAATGCCTATAGAAGACTTTTAGGATCTTGCCACCAAGAACAGGGTCACAGTAGGAGAACTAGTTACCAGGATACAGTACCATATACACCTGGACAGTCCTTTTCCTTAAAAGGTATTGAAACCATCCCTAATGCTCGAATAGCTCAGCAGACTAAAGACTCTGGCCTTTGACATGGATTCTGGATCAAATGAGTACAAAAGAGCAATGAAATGAGGAACTCCAGCCCTTCTTCAAGAGGTTTCTAATTATAGACCAGGAGCAAGATCAACAGTTACATAAAAGTTGTGTGCAAGGGAATCAGAGCTATATCCTCACTGAATATACTTCACCTGTTCCCTATCCTTCTGCCACTATGACTAAGAAAATATTTTTTAGTCAACTAAATACCCCATGAGTGTCTGCTTTCATTCTAATTTTGAACCTAATGTACTAGATCAGACTTGCCAGAAAGCATGGAAATAATTTATCCTGTGATTTGTAAATCTGTTGATATTAGAATGAAAGGGAAAGTGTCCAGCCTAGGACATGTTCACTGGTAAAGATACGGAGAGCTCCTACTATGGAGAGATTTTCAGAATAGTAGTAAAGAACTTGAGTAACTCTATTGGAAATGTCATAGGTAAAAGAGTAGGAGGAAAAACAAATAAAGACATTGGAAGACTTTATAAAACACATAGGACTTTTAGTTTGCACTGAAATATCTCAGGGAAGTCGCATGAAACATTAAGTAGTATGTGCTATGCCCCTATTGTACAGGTTATTCTGCCATTTAGAGAGTCTTCAGCTACCTTTCAAAAGATAGAAACAGATGTAGATTTCTCCAATTAAATTCCACCAGTGTCATGAAAACCTACAAGTAGAGTATACAGAAAAGTGTTGCACTGTGTCAAAGGCCGCAGAGGGGTCAGGAAGGATGAGGATTGAGAAAAGGCTGTCAGATTTAGCAATTAGAAGATCATTAGTAAATCTGGAGAGAACAGTTCTGGTTGAATGAGGAGGTCAGAAGCCAGACTGTAGAGGATTAAGAAGAGAGTGAGAAGAGAGGAAGTGAAGGCACTTATTTGTAGATAACTTTGCAAGAAGTTTAGTCATTAAAAAAAGAGAGATACAGGACAGTGAATGGGGATGAGTGGATCAAGTGAAAGTCTTTTGAGGATGGAGGAGACATAGGCAAGTTTGTAGACAGTAGAGAAACTTTCGGTAGTCAGGGGGGTAAAGAACATTAGTGGGAGAATAAGGGTAGAAAGGAAAATCTGCTGGAGAAAGTAGGATGGAATGGGATCACATGTGTATAAAGAAGGGTTTCTTGGCAAGGAGATGCTCCATCTCTTTGTGTGGGAGGGGGTAAAGGAGGAGATAGTGGAAAAAGTTATCTGAGTGATATGAGATGGGGAAGGCATGAAAGAGAGCTCTCAAAGCTCAATTGTTTTTTTCAGTGAAATACGAGATGTAAGGCTCTTTCTGAAAGGGCAAGGATAAGGGGAGACGTGTGAGGTTTGAGAAGAAATTAAAAGTGTGGAAAAGTCACCATAATGAGTAATATAGTGACTTGTAGTGATTCTATAGTAAGGGTCCAGTTCAAGTTATGTAACATAAATTTGCAGTAGACCCAGGTAACACAGTTTCATGATTTTCCCACCTTCATTCAGAAGCACATGAGGAGTGAAGGTAGTAGATGGTGGAGGTGATCCAAGACTGAAGCCTTAGCAGGGCAAAATCGGTGACAGAGTAAGGGGAAAAGCGGCAGCTGAAGTTGTGTAACATAAGTTTGTAGTAGAGCCAGGGAGTACAGTTTCATTACCGGTCGTTCAGTCAGTCAACAAATATTGCCAAAGGTCTTATATCAAGACACTGTACTAAGCACTGAGAATATAAAGGAAGGAAAAAAATCCATGGTCTCTATGTTCAAATAACTCACATTCTAATGGAAGAAACAACAGGCAAGCAATTATGTACACAGCACAAGGGTAAATGGGAAGTAATCTAAGTGGGAAGAAATGAGCAGAGTAGAAAGGTCTTCTGAAGAATGTAAGATTTGAGCTGAGTCTTGAAGAAATATAGGAAAGCCAAGAGGCAAAGATGAAGAGGGAAAACTTTCAAGGAATGGGAAACAGTCAATGAAAAGACATGGAATTAGGAGAGAAAGTGCCATGCCCAAGGAAGAACAATAAGACCAGTGTTGCTGGTCCATATGGTAGATGGAAGGGGGTAAAGTACAAGATGATTTAAAATCTAGGAAATGGACAGGTTATAAAGGGCTTTAAAAGTCAAACAGAGGATATTAAATTAGATCTGGGCAGTAATAGGAAAGCACTGGAATTTAATGAGTAATAAAAATTCAAGAAATAAAAATCACATGGTCAGACCTACAATTTATAAAAATCGCTTTGACAGTTGTGTGAAAAATGGATTGGAGTCGGGGAGGGAATTGAAACAGGGAGACTAACCAAAAGGCTATTGCAATAGTCTCAGATGTGAGAGGATGTGTGTATCAGGGTGGCAAATGTATGAATGCAGAGAAGGGGACATACATGAGAAATACTGTGAAGGTAGAAATGATAGGACTTGGCAATAGACTGTATATGAGAGCAGACGTGAAAAAGAGGCTGAGGATGAGGAGGCTGTAAGTCTGGGTGATTAAGAGGTATGGTGGCATCCTTGATAATAATAGAGGA
>CM053594.1:332529569-332541434 GCA_028646575.1 Pseudocheirus occidentalis
TTTCAGGTTGGATCAATGGTGAAGTCCCCTACTATGATGGCAGAAGTACAAGTGGAATTATTTTGAGAAGATCTCTTGACCAACACAGTTGTCAATTTTTATTCCTCACTCTTACCCCAGATATCCAAACATTTGCCAAATCTGTTTAAGTTCCAGTTCTAACATTTATCTGTCTGTCTGTCTATCTTTCTAGCTAACTAGCTATCTATCTTTCTATCTATCTACGTTTCTACCTATCATTTATCTATCTACCTTGCTAGTGGATTGGCCTATAAGAACTATTCCTTAGAGTCTGTACATATTTCTTATCTGGATTCAGTTTACTGTATGCCATGTTTGGAAAGTCTCCCAACTGACTGCTAAACAAAAAGAATTTAGAGATTTTAGAAATGTGAGCTATTAGGCTCTTGAAATACTCTTTTCTTTTTGACTTAGAGCGACACAAGACTGCTTCGAGCCTCCCCCTGAGGTTTACAGAGGTGATTCCTTGTTATCATCTTGTAAGTTTTTGTGCCATCTTAGAAGACAGCGGAAGCCTTCCAATCCCATTACACTGGAAGTATGAGTTGCCCCTCCTCGTATGTGTTTTGGCTGTCTTTTCTAAGTGTCTTTCTCATCCAGATTACTTCAATAGCTGAGTGGAGGACAGACTAGAATAAGGAGAGAGCTGAGAAAAGGAGAGCAAACAGAAGGCTATTTGAATAGTTTAGGGGTGAGGTGATGAGATCCTATGTCAGGTTGTTAGCAGTGTTTGAAGACAGAATGAAGTATATGAGAGATGTTACAGCTGGAACTTAAATCCAGATATCCTGATTCCCAGGCCAGTGATCTTTCCTTTATTCCATACTGTGCTTTTAGAGATTGGTAGAGTCATAGTTGAGAACATACTCTTGCTTTTGACTTTGCTGAGTCTCAGTTTCCTTACACAAAGTATGTTTTCATACTTTAAATTGGGTCTGAAATAGATGACATTTAACACCTGCCCAACACAATCTATAAATTTATGAAATGCTATTGTTTCAGTGGCAAATTTTCTACTCGTTATACTTAGTGTTAAATATTCAATACTTAAAACTCAAAGGAACTACAAATGTCATTGACTCCAATTCTCTTTACAGATAAGAAAGTTGAAGCCAAGAAAGATGAAATGTTTAATGTTGGAGATTTCTATAACTAAATAAATCTCTTCAGAATAAAAGAATTATCCGAGCAGAGTTTAATTGGTGGGTTTTGGGGTTTTTTTTGCATTCTGTCCTGGGAATTAAAGTCCCTCCAAAAGCTGGAATTACTATATGGGTTTTCAGATCTGTTCTGAAATGAAACTCTTGCCCTTGTCTTATGCTTAACCTCATTAGTTCTTTCTTCTTAAAATAAGACATTATTTATGAGCTAACATAGTATCAGTGCAGTGACAAAGTTATAGCTATCTGCTTCTTAGTTGGTCCACAGGCAGAGGGAAAATGGGAAAGAGAAACAAATTGTAGATTGGATTTGTGAGTCTTAAGAATCCTTCATGCTTTCCTTGGAGAAATAAACTAATAAATGGGAGAATCAGAATTATCCTCTGAGATTTTGCTAGGCAAAAAATAATTTCTACATTTTCTTTCCTTTGACACCATGATTATAAAGCTGATTTGTTGTCAAATGCCCCTTAATAGAGACTTGATAATAAAATGAGAACTGTTCTAAAATGAACTTAATATGTTATCATATCTCAAATACTTTTCCAATGAGTGAAGGAAAAAGTTCACTTAAAACATTTCTGCTCCCAATGCTTTCTTTACTACAGAGTCAAGATTTATCTAGATATTGAATTATGCAATATTTAGATAAAGAAGTTAAAATGAGCATAGAAGTGGCTGTTAAGAAAGAGCATATGCAAAATTCTAATACGGGGAACAGGATGCACTAGAAAAGGGAACAACAAGCGACATTTATGCAATACTTTAATATTTACAAAAGGTTTTGCATCTGTTATCCTATTTGATTCTCACAACAACTCTGTGGCTGTTATTTTTGCTATTGACTTAAGGATTTGTTAGAGTCACATAGCTAAGTCACATAGCTGGGACAGGATTAGGATGAAGTTCTTTTGTTCTGTTGTACTGTGACTAAGGCAGTGAGTAGAGAAAATATCTAATATGGAAAGAGAGAGAGACCCGTCCCAAATATTATTTTGAAGATCAGTAGTTCATATTCTGTTCAAGGTCATATGCATCACAAACACAGAAGCGATAGGGAGAGAGAAAAATAAGCACCCTTTGGCTTTAAACACCTCTGTGTCTTACCTGTGAGTAGACCAGGTTATGCCAGTGCTGAGCCGCTGGATAATTGCCACCTGGTAGTGGTAGTACTGGGAGATTGGCTTGAGGAAGGGCAGACTTCTTTATCAAAGATTTCACTTCAAGTTGCAGGAATTTGTCAGGGTGGTTGTTGTTTGGCAAAACCGAAAGATCCATGTCTTTCTGTATGGTGAATATCACCCAGACTGTTGTTTGTAAGGCTCTTCCATTATTGATGTTCCAGGGAAGGATCTCATGGTTGCCTGTAACAATACCTGCCTGGTGTTCAGTTGCAGGCTCCTCAGGGAATTCAGTCCTTGAAATGATATATTAGACGTCAGGTGAGAGAAGCAGAGGTAATAAACCACATTGTCTAAGGGTTCACATTCTGGATTTTCTGGATTAAACAGGCAGGCTGGCACTTACTAATATTTGCACAGACTAAGAGAAAGTGGGTTAGAAGATTCTCTGCCCCTTCCCCCAAGGTCTTACAATTTATTTAAGAGGGCACAAAGACAGAATCTTAAAGTGTCTCTTTGAATGCTGCCACGACCCTTCAGCACATTCACTCAAATTTCTGTGACCCATGAGACTTAATTAGAATCTTTCACCTCAGTTTAGGGCTTAATGTGTCCCTAGCTATTGCAGCTTCTAATCATGTTCAGGTGTTGGGCACTCCATTCTAAAAGAGGAAATGGAAAGATTTTATTTGACGGTTTGACCCATGACCTTGAGATGTTCTCTATGAGAAGTCCAGCTCTGGACCCATGCAGAATCTAGATTCATCCAGTTAGCACACTGACCCCAAACTGAGGAGTTAGGTTTTTCTCAAATTCTCTAGGATCTTCATGCCTTTATGATAGAGTAAAACCCTAAAGAAAATTTCCAAAGAAAACTTGCAACGCTCATATTTAGAGTGCTTTCAAAAGTTTGTTAACATAGTCCAGTGGTTCTCAACCTTTTTAATGCTGCGACCCTTTAATACAGTTCCTCGTGTTGTGGTGACCCCCAACCATAAAATTCGTTGCTACTTCATAACTGTAATTTTGCTACTGTTATGAATCTATCTGATATGCAGGATGGTTTTCATTGTTACAAACTGAACATAACCCACAGTTTGGGAACCGCTGGCATAGTCCCTTTTACAAGAGGCACTAATTAAAAGAAAATCTTTGTTCAGGCCCTTGCCTCAAGAATGAGACAAACTCAGGTAGATAAAATTGAAAGGAGTTTATTTTAAAATATAGAAATACATTGGTGAGCTGGTCATGAGGGAAACCCCCAGGGATTCAAACCAGGACCACGTTTAAAGACAACTTTCCCTAATAAGAACAAGACAATTCTGACAGGTATACATTTTTCAAAGGGCATGAGGCCATCACGACTCAAATAAAACAGAAAGAAGCCAGGCATGTACCTAGCTCCACGGGAGTTTTGTCCAGTAAATAAGGTGGTTCCCCTGATTATCTCCATTCTAATGCTTTGCTACTGTAATTCTTCACCACCTCCTACCCACAGCAGTGGGATTTAAGATATTCACTGCATGAAACATGTTCATTTTGGGCTATTCTCTTGGCTTTCTTTTCAGTATTACAACGTATAGGCTTTACTAAAGGATTCATACAAAATAGTTTGAAAGCAAAAGGGAATTTGATGACTTGACAGGGAAGTTTGGTAACATTCAAAAATTAATCTGTTACTTACATCCATTGCAGAATTAAAGTACCTCACATTACTACTGATAGCTTTAATGGAGGTATTCTGGCTCGATAACTGCCTTCAGCCTACATGTCCCACAAGTCAAACTAGTTTCTGGTGTATCATTGACTTTCTGTTTTTAGGAACAAGAAAACTCCCCAATTTTAGAAATGAAACATAAACTCTTTGGCTTTTCCTAAAATCACTGTACTAGGAACAGTCAAGAGGATGGATGTACTTTGCTGGAAAATGGGTTTATAACATTCTCTTAATTCAGCTTTGATGTTCTGATGAAATGAGACACTCCTCACTTTTAACACCCCAGCTCCTAGGAATAAAGTACTTACTCGGTAAAGAGGCCCCCTCCCTCAGGGCAGGGGGTAACTACCCTCCTCCCTAGAGCAGGGTTAGGATAAGTCCAAGGTTTTCTTACCACTGGAGGGAATTCCCCAGGCCCCGCCCAAGTCTGCTCTCCTCCAGTTTCACAGATTCATCTTTGCAGGAATCTGAACCACTGGATCAGAGACCTTAGGGTGGGTTCCCAGCTGTCCCACCATACAATTCGTCCCTGAGTCGCTACTCCCGTTATCTATCAGGAGAGATCTCTTCACTAGTGCAATCCCCAGCTCCATGAGCTTTTACTGCATAGTCCCTAAGAGCCTGGAGTTATCTAGCTGCTGAAAGCACTGGCCTCCATTCACTTTCAGTGTCATTGTGCTGGCAATAGACTTTATGCAGCCCTCTTAGCAATACTCGAGAAATGCTGGCTTGGCATTTTACATTACCCTTTCAGCCAAACATCTCCATTACCCAGGGGACTTATCCTTCTGCCTGAATGGGAGCCCAATTCCACAGAGAAGATGGCCCATAAATGATCACGAAGGATCTGGCAATAGGGAGAGAGACTGTGTCTCATCATCCAATTGTTTTCAGCCAAGTTGTCAAATGCTTTCAATGAGGATGAACATGGAATCAAGCGCAGCTACAGTGCTGATGGTTAGGGTCCTCAACTTGAAAAGGCTACAAGCCAAGACGAAAGTGAAGGGAATGTTGGTGTATGATTTTCTGTTTGCAGATGATTGTGCACTCAGTACAGCCTCTGAGACTGAAATGCAACAAAGTATGGATCAGTTCTCTGCTGCTTGTGCTAATTGTGGCCTAGCAATTAACACCAAGAAAACAGAGGTTCTTCATCAGTCACCACAACACCATCCATATGCAGAACCATCGGTTACAGTAAATGGAGAAGTTATAAATGCTGTGGGTAAATTCATTTACCTTGGTAGTGTACTTTCTAAGGATGTACACATTGATAATGAGGTAAATGCATTCATTGCCAGAGCTGGCTCAGTGTTTCAGAAGCTCCAAAGGAAAGTGTGGGAGAAGAGAGGTATTAGCCTGCCTACCAAACTGAAGGTCTACAGAGCTCTTGTGCTGACCTCACTGCTGTATGCCTGTGAAACTTGGACAACCACCAGTACCATGCCAGGAAACTGAATCACTTCCATTTGAATTCTTAGTCAAACCGAGATGATTAAAGGAGATAAATGGACAATTTTGATTGATTCATTTGAGGAGGGATAAAAAGGTTTGGAAAACCTGCTGTGATGAATAGGATACTGTGACAATTGGGGAAAGGGGGGCGAGTGTTATAAAAAGAATTACCCTGCTGTGGTTAGGGCCCCATTGAGATTATGTAACATAAATTTGTGGTAGACCCAGTTAGCACAATTTCATGATTTTCTCCATCTTCATTCAACAGGATGTTAGTAGGCTGAGTAATCCAAGGCTGACACTTGGAAAAGCAACGTACTGTCTTTCACATAAAAGGAAGTATCCTATTACATGCAAATGTGGCTTTAAAAAATGAATGCACGATGAACCACACCGTTGTTATTATTGTTGAGTAGTTTCACTCATCTCCAACTCTTTGTGACCCCATTTTGGGGTTATCTTGGTAAAGATACTGGAGTGGTTTGCCACTTCCTTCTCCAGCCCATTTTACAGATGGGAAATTGAGGCAGGCAGGGTTAAGTGATTTGCCCAGGGTTACACAACCAGTAAGTGTCCGAGGATGGATTTGAACTCATGAAGGACCTGGCATGTAATGGTCCATGAGGATATGACTGTACAACAAAAAAAAATTGATTAATAACAAGAAGAAAACCAAATTACCAGTATCAAAAATGAAAAGGGTAAAAAAACACCAATAAAAAGGAAATTAGAGCAATTATTAGGAGCTATTTTGCCCAATTATATGCAAATAAATCTGACAATCCAAGCAAAAAGGATGAATATGTACTAGAATATAAATTGCCCAAATTAACCAAAGAGGAAACTGAATACGTAAATAACCACATCTTAGAAAAAGAAATTGAACAAGTCATTAATGAACTCCCTAAGGGAAGAAGTGTCAGATGAATTCACAAGTTAATTCTAGAAAACTTTTAAAGAATAATCAATTCTAATACTATATAAACTATTTGGGAAAACGGGAAAAGAAGGAGTCCAACCAAATTCATTTTATGACACAAATATGGTGCTAAACCAGGAAGAGTTTAGACTAAAAGACCAAATATTTTCTAAAGTTTAGTTTAGACCAAAATACACCAGTTTCCTCAATCAATATTGATGCAATATGAATAACCTGTTAAAAAATTGCTTACCTCCTCAGGGAAGGGAGAAGGGAAAGAAGGAGGAAAAATTTGGAACCCTAAATTTAAAAAAGTAATTGTTAAAAATTGTTTTTCTATGTAATTGGGGGGAAATGAAATATTTTTAAAATATTGATGCAAAAAAAAAAAATAAGATACTACCAAGGAGATTACAGCACATTTTAAAGTGGCAATCATCAAAAGAGAATCTGATACTGGATAAGAAATAGAGTGGTGGGTCTGCATAGTAGCATAGTGTTTGATAAATCCAAAACCCCAAGCTTGTGGGACAAAAATTCACTATCTGACAATAACTGCTGTAAAAACTGAAAAACAGTATGGCAGAAACTAGGCAAAAACCAACATCTTATGCTGTATACCAAGATATGGTCAAAACGAGTTCAAGATTTAGACATTAACAGTGATACAGTTAGGTGGCATAGTAGAGAAAACATGAGCCCTAGAGTCAGGAGGACCTCAGTTCAAATTTGGCCTTGGACATCTGACACCTACTAGCCGTGTGACCCTGGGCAAGTCACTTAAAACCCTAATTGCCTTCCCCCCCCCAAAAAAATAGTGCTACCATAAGCTAATTAGAGCTTGGAAGCATGGGAGCATGGAATAGTTTATCTGTCAGAACTATGGAGAAGAGAAGAATTTAGGACCAAACAAGTGATAGAGAGGATTATAAGATGTAAAATGGATAATTTCGATTGTATTAAATTTAAAAGTTTTCGCACAAACAAAATTCATGCAATCAAAATTAGAAGGTACACAGAAAGCTGGGGGAAAAATTTTACAGCAACCACCTCTGATAAAGGCTTCATTTCTCAAATATATAGAGAATTGAGCCAAATTTATAAGAATACAAGTCATTTCCCAATTGATAAATGAAGTTTTCAGAAGAAGAAATCAAAGTTATCTATAGTCATATTTTTTAAATGCTCTAAATCACTACTGAGTAGAGAAATGCAAATTAAGAACTCTGAAGTACCACCTCACACATTGCAAACTGGTTACTATGACAGAAAAGGAAAATGATAAATGTTGGAGAAACATATATGGGATGGAATATGGGAAAATGGGGACACTAATACACTGTTGGTGGAGTTGTGAACTAGTCCCACCACTCTGGGGAGCAATTTGGAACAATGGCCAAAGGACAATCAAACTGCATATTCTTTGATCCAGGAATACCTCTACTAGGTCTGTATCCCAAAGAGATCAGAGACAGAGAAAGACACACACATTCAAAGAGAGGCAGAGAGGGTTGGGAGAGAGGGGGAGAGAGAGAGAGAAAGAGAGAAAGAGAGAGGGGGGGGGAGAGAGAGAGAGAGAGAGACAGAGACAGAGACAGAGAGACAGAGACAGAGAGACAGAGACAGAGACAGAGAGAGACAGAGACAGAGACAGAGAGAGAAGGACTTATTTGTACAAAACTATAGCAGCTCTTTTTGTGGTGACATAGAATTAGAAATTGAAGGGATATCCATCATTTGGGGAATTGCTGAACAAGTTGTGGTATATGATTGTAATGGAATAGTATTGTGCTGTAAGAAATGGTGAGTTGGATGACTTCAGAGAAACCTGGACTTACAGGAACTGATGCAAAATAAAATGAGCAGAACCAGAACATTGTACATGATAACACTAACATTGTACAATGATCAACCATGAATTAGATAGTTATTCTCCATAATAGCATGATCCAAGATAATTCCAAAGAATTCATTATGTAAAACGCTACCTATTTCCAAAGAAAGAGCCGATGAAGTCTGAATACAGATTGAAGCACAATATTTTTCACTATTTTCATGGGTAATTTTGGTGGTTTTGGATCTGTTTTCTTTCATAACGTAACTAACATAGAAATACACTTTGCATAACTGCACATGTGTAAACGATATCAAAATTGCTGACTGTCTGGAGGTGTGGAATTTGGAAAACAAAATTTTTAAAAAAATCAATGTTAAAAATTGTTTTTACATATAATTGGAATAAAATAAAATACTATTAAAAATTATAAAAACCTAATGCACATGTATTTTATTTGCCTGCCCCCTTTTTAAATCAAATTTTCAAACACATCTTAAAGAAATATTATATTTGACTAAGTCTCATTTCTATACTCACCCAGCTCTGTAGACCTGAGTTAGGAAGAACTAGACATGCTGTCTCACTAGTCAATCAACAAGCATTTATTTAGAGCTTACAGTGTGTCATGTATTGTAATAAAAGCACTACTGATAAAAAGAAAGTCAAAACCAACATCCCTGCTGTTACTGGGGAAGATAATATATAAGTAACAACAAACATGTGAGATATACAGAACATAAAAATATAGTGTAAATTAAAGGTAAGATTTAAGCTAAGACTTGAAGGCAGACTATTAGTTATAGGTGCTCAATAAATTATTTGTTGGGCAAATATTTCTTAGTTCTCATTAAACCACTTAAATTAAATTCAATCAGTTATTACTTACTAAATATCAGTTAAGTGCCTAGCTGAAAGAAAGATTACCACTGAATACGAGGCGGGGCAGGGGGGAAAGGGAATCCCTACTGAAAAGGAACTTACAAGTTCATAAAAGAATTTTTAAAAATTTCAATAAAGTGATTTAACAGGCAAAAATAAACACATGTTAACATTTAACTAATCAGAGAAACCATAAAGAAGGTGAAGGAGGAGGAGCAGGAAGCAGTCCAGCAATCCATTTTTCTCCAAAACTACTCCAACAAAGATATAGAAAGAATGTAAGACCAAGTGCAGTGATGACAGTGAAAATCGAGATGAAAACAGTGAGTAATTTTTCCAGCTCTAGTTAGCATTGGGAAACAGTCTGAAGGCACTGGGGACCAAGTCTGGTCAGGAAGGCATTGGGAACTGAACTAAAGCAGGAAGTACAGACCACAAGGGAGCCTGCAGTTCTATTGCCATAAGCCTGCAAAATCTTCCAGCTGGATGACAGGGGCTAGGACCAGCAGCTTTCTCCTGTAGCTTCAAACAGGATCAAGTTTGGACAAAAAAGAGATTTAGAAGTTCCAATTAGGAGGAACAACAATCAGATTTAGCCCTAGATCAGACCTTTCTAATGTTACTAAAATTTGCTAATTTTGGCTCAAGTTGCTCAAAGAAGATAGCATTCAGTATGTGGAGAAAGCAGCAGCAGCAACACCCTAGACAATGCAAAATAGGACCAAACAAGGCCCAGATATTCTCTTCAGAACCTCACAGAGCTAGGCTTTAGTACAAAGTCCCAATCTGTGAAGTAAAGCTAGGAGAATGAGTAAACAAAACCAAATTTTGGAGATGGGATACAGCCAAGTGGTCCTTAGGAAAAAAAAATTAAATCACTGAATTCTTTCATCAAAAGAGAGAAGAGATTAACAGTTTGAGCCTACAACCTAAGACAACTCCAAGAAATTAAAAGTCCCAAATTAATCATCAAAATAGAAATTCTAAAAACCAAAGAAGAGATTAACAAAATCAAAAGCAAAAAGAAAAGCTGAATATATAAAATTCAGAGCTTTAAAAAAAATGATAATTAGTTATTTTGACTTTTAAAAAGAGGAAAACTAAATTGCCAGTTTAAAAAAAAAATGAAAATGGGGCAGCTAGGTGGCACAGTGAATAGAGCACCAGCCCTAGAGTCAAGAGGACCTGAGTTCAATTCTGGCCTCAGACACTTAATACAAAAAACTAGCCATGTGACCTTGGGCAACCCCAATTGCTCTACCTTCCCCCTCTGAAAAGAAAATAATAATAATAATAAAATAAATAAATAAAAATGGAATATATCAAGAAAATTAACAATATAAATGAAACAAATGAATATTTAATTGACATAAATATTCCATTTATCATCAATAAAATTCAGCAAGAAGAGAAAAAGAAATTCCATTTATTAACTATAAAATGTATAAAATACTTGGGAGTCAACACACATACACACACACACACAGAAACTATATGACTACAACTAACACTGAAAAAATATGGATCTAAATAATTTGGAAGATATTATTTGGTCATGGGTAGGCCAAGACAATATAATTTTTAAATGACATTCCTCACAAATCTCCAGTTCCAATAATCAAATAGTTAATAATTTAGTTCTATGAACTGCTCCAAGAATCCATGCATACATTTTAGGAGTTCATTGATTTTGAAGGAGAAAAAAAAGGTATCTTTATTTCATCATAATTGGTTTACTTTATAATTCTATATATTTTGTTTTATATATTTAAAAACATTATGAGGAAAGGTCCCATGACCCCAAAAGGTTAAGAACTCGATTAAGAAATTGTTAATAGCATAAATGAGCAAATATGTGGTACTACATTAATACCATTAGGTATAATTATTAACAGCTTTTCAAAAGCAAGTAAGTAGTAGCATTTTACTGTATATTTTGACTTAAGAAAAAAAGTCAGTTTAGCTGCCCAATAAAATAATTTATTTCATCTTATTAAATAACTATTGCTGTTTCAACTGAGTAATAATTGTTTGAGTACCTGCGTGCCTGTCACCACAGAAAGTAATATACAATTATTAGATAAGAAATACCGTAGTGAAGAAATACAACACACTCAAATATCATAATGCAAAATAAGTGCATAGAGAGGAGCAAAGTATTATATGTGGTATCAGAGGTATTATAAACTGGGACAGGAGAGGGTCAAGAGATTAGAAAAGAACTTCACTTCATTTGAAGAATCTGGCTTTCCTTTTCCTGTATTTTAACTGATGGGATACCTAGTCATTTAACTTTATTGTACTTTGCAACACAAATAATAAAGATAAAGTTTTAAAATGTTAAAAATCAGAGTTTTAAAAAACCAATCAGCAATTGTAAAACACAGGGGAAATTGATGAACCTTTCTAATCCCACCTCCAAAAAAAAAAACCTCCCTAAAATTTATCTAATAAATCATAGATGGTTGGGATATGTTTTGATAGAGAGTTCCCCACTGTTAACAAATTCACAAATTCTTCTCATATTTGAGTAGAGATTATGATTTGTTCATTATTGTAGTTTGATCAAGTTTAGGAATCTGATTTTTGTCCCCAATGTATCATAAACAAAATAACAAAAAACAATTAGAAAAAGCATGCCCTTCTCTCAATGTCTACTCATATTATGAATACACTGTCCTGATTGTGTTTTCTTTTTTTTTAAGTTAGTTTTTATTTGTTTTCTTGTTTACATTATTCATTTTCATTACATTTTT
>CM053594.1:332541934-332560890 GCA_028646575.1 Pseudocheirus occidentalis
TTTTCTCTCATTTTTAGGGAACTAGGTATCACAATGGATAGAGTTGCTGAACCTGGAGTCAGGAAGACTCGAGTTCAAATATGGTCTTAGACTCACTAACAGTGTGATCCTGGACAAGTTACATAATCTCTATCTGCTTCATTCTCATTATCTGTAAATGAAGTGTTTGTAAAGTGCTTTGCAATTCTTAATGTGCTATAAATACGCTGTCATAATATGAATGACAAGGAACACACTGGCTGCCTTCTCCACCCTCTATCTCATTGACTTGGCCTCTAGTATTCCTCTATTAAAAAGAGGTAAATATTGGTTTTGATAGGCATTATTTCTCATATTAAGAAAACATTAATTCTTATGTTTTATTTCCCCCATAAATGGCTATTGCATTGTCAAAACCTTTTTGTTTCTGTTGGTATAATCATGTAGTTTTTATTGTTTTTGCGATCAATATAGTCTATTAGGTTCATAGTTTTCCTGATATTGAAACAACTATGCATTCCTGACACAAATCCAACGTGCTTATAGTGAATGACCATTTTAGGGTGATGCTGTATCCCCACCCCCTTTGCTAACATTTGAGCCAATGTTTCTGTATCAATATATTTTGAATGTGTTGATCTATAAATTTCTTTCTCTACTTTTTTCTCCATCTTTTAGGCAATAGGACCATATTTGCCTCATAGAAAAGCCAAGGGCTGTTGATTTTACCTTTGCAACATTTCTTGCTAAAATTCCATTTTTCTCTGCTGATGCGATGACCACACTAGTGATCCTCATCACCTTATGTCTGGACTACTGCAATACCCTGTTGGTTGGTCTACTTGCTACACATCCCTTTGTCTATCCTCCCCTCAGCTGTCAAAGTGATCTTAGTAAGGTTTAGGTCAGATCATGTCGCCCTTTCCTCAATAAACTCTAGTAGCTTCCTTTCACTTATAGAATAAAATATAAAATCTATTTGGCATTCAAATCTTTTTATAGTCACACTCCTTCCTTTTCAGCCTTCTTACCTCTTCCTCTCTCCCTTCCCCTATGTAATCTGTAATCCACTGGCACTGGCTTCTTTGCTGTTGCTCAGACAAGACTCCTGACACTAAGCATTTTTCGCTGGCTGTCCTCCATGTCTACAATGCTTTCTCTCCTTTTTTGTCAATCTCTTGGCTTCCCAGGCTTCATTCAAGTTGCAGCTAAAATCCCACTATTTATAGGAAGCCTTTAATAATCTCTCCTAATTTTAGTCCCCTCTCTCTGTGGATTATCTCCATGTTACCCTATGTATAGCTTGTCTGTACATAGCTACTTGCATGTTGTCTTTCTGATTAGATTGTGAGATTGGGGCTGTATTTTGCTTTTCTTTGTACTCCCAATGTCACACATTGTCTGGCACATCGTAGGTGCACACCGTAGGTGCTCAATAAATGTTTGTTGAGTGAAAGAAGGAGCTGCACAGGCTGTCTCTCCTCTATTTCTACCAAAATCCATTTTATGTAACATTGGTATTAATCAGTTTTTGAATATATGTTTGTATACACTTGTAATTCTACCTAATATAAGATTTATATTTCTTCCCATTGGATGTTCTTTTTGGGGGGGGGCTTGTTCATTTTTTTTGGCTGAGTTCTTTGAATCATCTATTTTCTGTTAATCTAGCTTTTTAGTTTTTCTGATGTCCCACACATAGTATGGGGAATTTATTGTGTGACTTGAAGGGAAGCAGAATAGGTATCTTTGCCAGGTGTGTTATCTTCAGGTTCAAACTAATTTTTGAGTGATGTTTCAATACTGGAAGGAAAAGAGGCTCCCAAGCTTTATATCCAAGGCCTGACTCCCTTCTCCACCAAATACCTAGTTCCACAATGGATATACGCAGCAATTATCATAGAAACCCAATTACACTAATCATTGCAAAATAGTAATCAGAGAAAGTATTCATAAGAGAACATAAACCAGACAATATGAAGTGAAGGAGTTCTAACGTTTTGGAAAGAACTTGGCTCAACCAAGGAAGAGATCCTAAATCTTGCCCAATGGGAAGTTCCCTAAACTGCCTAGTGTAGCAAACTGGAGAGGGAGACATGATGAAGACCACTTGCTCCTCTAACATCTTCCCAGAATCTTTTTCTTCAGCAACTTGAAATGAGGTTGGCCTCTTCCATCTTCCCTCTTGAAACTGGAAACCAAAAGAGCTGGAGGTGACTCAAAGCTTGACAGGAACTACAAGCAACCTGAGGACAACTTGAAGAAGACTGAGGAAAGGCTGTAGCTCTCTGGTTTTCACAACTCCACCCTGACCCTCACACAGGGAAGGGCATTCATCTCCACCAATGAAGAAAGAGTCCAACTGGGACTGGAATTACATATGATAGGTCAAAAATATTTTTTTGGAGGGGGAAGGCAAGGCAATTGGGGTTAAGTGACTTCCCCAAGGTCACACAGCTAGTAAGTGTCAAGTATCTGAGGTAAGATTTGAACTCAGGTCCTCCTGACTCCAATGCTTGTGTTCTATTTACTGTGCTGAAGGGGTACAGGCTCTGGGAAACCCCTTGAACTCTGATTGAATCTTCCCATTTGATGAGGCAGTTTGAGGCCATAAACCTTTTATTATAGCTAGGCCCAAATCTCTGTTACTCTTCACCTAGCCTAGCTATCCATTGTCCAACTACTTCCAATCCTCCACCCTATCAAAATATCTATACCCAAATCTGTTACCCTTAAACTAGACTAGCCCTCCATTGTCTGTCATCTCCAAGCAGCCTTCAGCTATTTCCCCATCCTTAATTTCATTCCTCCAGTCTGACCTCAGTTGTTAAGATCCTTCTTAGACTCCTCCTCAGGTCCCTCCCTAGGCCCCTCCTCTAAACTGCCCCTAGATTCCTCCCACAATCTTTCTGTGTATAAGATGCATCTTGCCTCCATGAGGGTGCCAAGAATTTAATCTAGCGTGAACTCACTCTGTGTCAGATTACTCTGGCCTGCTTGTCCAATGCAAGCTAACAAATACTTATGCTCCTTAGAGTCTACCCCTTAAGGCAAATCTTTAATAAACCTTGCTTTTCTTTGGCTGAGAGAAGACTTGAGTAGAATTCATTTGGCAGGACGTGGTGTGTTGATATTTTGGGGTCTCAAGCACCCCTAAAACTCAACAACACCACCTCATTGCCCCCAAAATGCTTTCTACTAATTACCTTTATTTCTTTTTCATCCTTTATGAATTCTTTTTTCATTTCTGATATGGTAAATTGATTTTCTTCTTTCTTCATCAAATTAAAGAACATGTTGGTCAAAGGTAAAATGGATTTGTTATTTTTATTATTATAATTTGTGTCAATTCTATGTCTTTTTTTGTTTTGTGTCTTCCTAACAGTGCTAGTAGGTATTTGTGAAGTATTTTTTGTGTAAGTGATTAATGAATGCACTCTCTCTTTCTGTGGCTAGTATGGTTCCTTCTCAGCTCTTCCTCCTGGCCTCCCTTTGAGGTATATAATTTCTCTCTGGTCACTCCCTTGGCTCCTGACTCTGGGAATATTTTTCCTTTCAAAACTGCCAACAGGCAGCAATAACAGCAAATGAAAAGCATCTGAGGCACTTACCTAGGGAAAGGTAACTACTAATTTGCTCATAATTTGAATGCTAGCTTTGAGACTTACTACCTTAGTAACTGTGTGACCTCTGGCCTCAGTTTTTCCCCCTTCTGGTGGAGAGTGTATGAATACCTCTCAGCCTCAGTTTCTTCATCTGTAAAATGAAGAGTTTGAACTAAGTGAACTAAAATCTATGCAGCCAAATCTATGAAATCTTTCCCAACAATGCAGGGACTAGGTCCTATAATCAAAGTAAGCCATAATCCCTTACTTGTGACGCTGTCCTGTGGAGTCTTATATCTCTCTCCTTTTCCTGGAATAATCCCCAATTGAGAGTTGGCTCCATTTCCTGCTGACAAGTTTCAGTTGGATGTCTGGAATTATTCTGTCAGGTTCAGGACTCCTGTCAGGTTCCTAAGTACTCAGGGACTGAGCCAGCACCATTTCTTTGTTCAGTTATAAAAGGAACACTGCCGTCAAGGCTCTTTGCGGGTCCTTATCGCCTCAAGGCCTATACTGACTAGGACTCCATGGACCTCATGTGGTATTGATCTTTAAAACCAGGGAAAACTGAAATGCCTCTTATAGCATAGAAAACTTTGGAATTACATTGGGATAGATGGACATTGGAGGTCTTCTTGCCTAATCCCTTTACTTTTCATTTAGTTAAGGAACTGATGAGGTGTAGGCTCTGGGACCCCTCCCCCCTTTTGAGCTCTTCCTGAATCTTTGAGGTACATGCTTTCAGAAACCCCTTGAAGTCTGATTGAATCTTCAGGAGGCATTTGCAGAGGCCATAAGTATTTCATTGTGGCTGGGCCCAAAACCTGTTACTAGCCTGGCCCTCCATTGTCCATCTGCTTCCCACTCTGGAGCCTATCAAAATATCAATCCAGACACTCCCCAGGCTCCTCCTCTGAACCACCCCTAGATTCCTCTGTATATAAGACCCCATCTTCCCTCCATCTGAGTGACAGTGTCATGGAATGGCTTGGCACAGACTTGCTCTGTGAGAGTATCATAGAATAGCTTAGCATAGACTTGTGCTGTGTGAAAGCTCCATAGAACAACCTAGCATAGACTGGCTCCTTAAGAGTCTACCCCATATGGCGAACTTGATCTTTGAATAAATTTTTTCTTTGGCTGAAAAGACTTGAGTGGAATTCTTTCCACAGAACCTGGCATGTTGGTATTTTGGGGTCTTAGGCAACCCTAACCCTCTGTGGGTAACCACCTCAGAACCTGAAGGTCAGAGAAATAGTGTCACAAAAGTGTAAGTGGTAGAGGAAGGACTGGAACATCGGGGCTTCAACTCAAATTCCCACCCTCTGTACTGCACCATAAAAATAAAGCTTCTTTCTGTATTGAAGGGAAGGAGAGGAGTCAAATGGTCAGGTTTGTGCTTAAGAAACATTTCTTGGGCAGTATAGGATGGACTAAAGTCAGGAAGAGAATTGAGGCAGGGGCACTAATTAGGAGACTTGCCATAATATAGTGAAAGGTAATCAGGGCCTGAGCTAAGTTGGGAGCTGTGTGAATGAAGAGAAGGTGGAAGAATTGTTGAAAAGATAGAAAAAGCAGGGTTTGGTGACTGATTGGCTATGTAGGGTGGTTCTTAATCTCAATGCTGAAGTTGCAAACTGGGAGACTGGAAGGATGGTGATGCCTTTGACAGAAATGGAAAAATTTGGAAGAAGGGAGTTGTAGGAGGAAAGATACTGAGTTCAGTTTTAGAAATGTTGAATGTGAGATGTTTCTCAGACATTCAGATTGAAATGTGTACTATATGACTGGAGATTCAGGTCTTAAGCTCAGTGAAGAAACTGGGCTGGACATATAGGTCTGGAAGTCCTCTGGAAAGAGATCTTAGCTAAACTCAAGGGAGCTAAAGTGGTTGCCAAGAGAGAGCAGAGGAAGAAGGGGAAAGGGCCAAGGAGAGAGCTTGGGGAATGCCCATAGTGAGCAGGCTATGGATGACGATCCAACAAAGAAGACAGAAAAAGAAGTCAGACAAGTAGGGAATGAGCTAAGAAAGAACAACATCACAAAAACCCATAGAGAAGATAGTATCCCAAAGGAGAGGATGGTCAGTATCCATAGCATCCAGTCAAATGCAGAATATAGGCCAAAGAGTTTTAAAACTGAAGGTGTGAAGTCAGGCAGGAGTAATGCCCTGAGCAAACACTGGAGGTTAGAGCAGGGGTGGGGAACTGCAGCCTCAAGGGCACATGTGGTCCTTTAGGTCCTAAAGTGTCATCCTTTGATTGAATCCAAACTTTATAGAACAAATCCCCTTAAAAAAAGGATTTGTAGGGGCGGTTAGGTGCCACAGTGAATAGAACACAGGCCCTGGAGTCAGGAGGACCTGAGTTCAAATCCAGCCTCAGACACTTAACACTTACCAGCCCTGTGACCTTGGACAAGTCACTTAACCCCAAATATCCTGCCTTACTCCCTCCAAAAAGCAAAACAAAACAACAACAAAAAAGGATTTGTTCTGTAAAACTTGGATTCAGTCAAAAGGCCACACCCAAGAAGGACCTAGAGGGCTACATGTAGTTTCCAGGCAGGTTCAGCAGGTGTGAGGCATAGGGTAAGGGTGGGATGATAGGCAGCTATGGACAGATAGGAGAATATTAGGATTCTTATTAGGGAATTGGAGCATTTGTGACTAGATCTAATGTGCAACATTCCTTATGTGTGAGTGACTGAAGTAGAGTGAAAGATGTTATAATATTTAAGGAAGCTGATGAATCAGAAGGTTAATGAGTTTTAGGGTATATTTATAATGGCCATAAAAGTGAGAAGCAGTCTTGAGAACAGGAGGTAGTTTCTAGCCAAATGAAGTCAAGTGAGGGGCAGTGTAGGCATCTGATTGCAGTTTTTGTGGGACCACTGGATTCTCTGAGGGAGTATATGCTTTTGGGCTATGAAACTGACATTTATTACTGTGGCCCTCCATGTTATCAGTGGCCAGGGTTTGGGAGTGGAGTGTTGGGGGCCAGGACACTGGTGAAACTGAGGAAGCCTGAGTTTCCCCTCCAGCTCCCCTCTTCTACCCCCATACACACACTCCCACAATAACAAACATTGTTTTGAATCAAAATGCTCTAGAGGAGACCTAGGGCAGTTGGTTAACTTTGCTCCCAAGTGGATTGATCTTTGGACTCAGCTCTGGGCCCTTTGGGCCACAAGAATATAAAAAAACACTTTTAGGAGTTTGAGGATAGCTCCTGGGACTCCAGGGAACTTCCTTGGTAACTGTTTATTTCTTTACCTGCTTTTGCTTTCTTGGATTGATTTTTCTCAGCTACTGGATTGCCTTTTATCTAGTGATTAGTGAAAGGCACTGTTTTTCTGAATTTCCAGATTTTGAGTGATTCATTAACACCCAAGAGGCAACTAAGACCAAGACACCCTAATACTTAGCATAATGCCTAGCACATAGAAGGTGATGGGTGCTTGTGGAGTTAAATGGTAAGTGTTTTTTTTCTTCATCATCATCATCATCATCATCACCATCATCATCATCATCATCACCATCATCACCACCATCACCATCACCACCACCATCACCATCACCACCATCATCATCATCATCACCATCATCATCATCATCATCACCATCACCATCACCATCACCATCATCACCATCACCATCATCATCATCATCATCATCACCATCATCATCATCATCACCAGCACCATCATCATCATCACCAGCACCACCATCACCATCACCATCATCATCACCATCACCATCACCATCATCACCAGCACCATCACCACTTATTCTTCTCAATGCTTCATCTGAAATCACCAACTGTAAAAGTTGATGTTGTTATCTTACATACCAGTATAATAAAGGTGACATCTCTGCCTTGTAACATAACACAAAAATCACGTAAGGGACATGGAAGTCTCACTGGCAACAGTTTTTAGGAAGGCTGCAGTATTTATAATGAAATAACAGTTCAGAGGCTTGTCCTTTACAAAAGTATTACATGATAACACAAAATAGAAGATGGGGTTAATTCAGAATCATAATGCTAGTCTCTTGCAATAGCTTGATTATAATCTTAACTCTTGATTTTGAAAAGTCATATTTATAAAATATTTTCAAATGTCATTAAAAACTGGAAAAAAAAACACCCAACAACTGGGGAATCACTGAAGAGTATATGAATAACTACTATTTATATGTAAATTTAAAATGAGTGAACTGCATATTAATCTGTTTTGATATCAAAATAATTTTGTAATGTATGGGCAATTATTTCCCCTATTTTCCCAATGACAAAACTCAAGAGGGCTAAAGAGGGAGAAGTTATGTGGTTCACCCAGAGTCACCCAACTCATTAAGGCAGAATTCCAACTTGGGTCTTCTTGACTCTAAGTTCAGCATTCTCTCCACTCAGGTAAAGTGTCTTTGCAATGGAACAGTATTACTTTATAAGAAATGACATTTGAAAACTGCATCTACATTGTTATATCTATCTGAGGAATTCAGAGAAATATGGAGAGATCTGTATGATCTAATAAAGAGCTAAGAAAACAAAATTCTTGGAAAAAAGTATTAAAAACAACTAACGTAATAAGGAGACATACTAATACGTAGTTGATCTCAGATTAAATGCAATTATCTGTCTTGATTCCACAAGACAGAAAATAAAACATATTTCCTTCCTCTTGGTAGAGATGTGGTAGGTTTCAGAAGATGGAAACATCTATTGATTGTACTTGTCTAATTTTCTCTGCGCAAGGGGAGGGGTCTACAGAAGAGAAATATGGGGTGGCCCAAAGTCTTAGCGTAGTTTTAAGCTACTAAGACTTTGGGGATATGCTGTACTGTTAGTTCTCCTATAATACTTGTTTTTCATATTTCCACTATGTGTTAGAGTATTTATGATTTCATAACCATTCTTAACCATTCAACATGTAGACGTGTTGTATACTGTGCTTCTACTCTGACAAGGTTCCTATCTTTTTAAAAAAATATGTCACTGATGTTTTTGAGAGTTGTGCCTCATCTCATCTCTCATAAATGGTTTTTTTGTAACTATGCATATCATGGTGATTCACAGCACAATTTTTTGTGCTGAATTTGTTTTGCAGAATGACTATTAAGTAAATAACAACAAAATCAGTATTTTGAAGACAGCATCTGCATACACATCAGTCTTACTAGGCCTGTTATATATGCTAAAATAACAGTTGTTGATGTTGTTCCTTATCTCAAGGAAGCAGCATCAAACTTGGCACTGGTCACTTGGTTAGTCCATGATGAGAGTTTTGCTACAGAAACATAGTGTAGAGAGAGATCATTTTCTCAGTACATTTCAGCTCCTAACCTTTCCGGGCTGGCATTTGTGTAAAGGACACAAAGATATAAGAATAAGCCAATGTTATATTATTGAATATTATATTGAATAAACCAATACCAGTGCACAGTAAGGTCAGTCAGACTGGCCAATTAACATTTATTAATGTTGTGTGCTAGGCACTGTGCTAAGGGTTGGAGAGACCAAAAATACTAACAATCCAATGGGAGAGAGAACACGCAAACAGCTATGTACAAAAAAACTATAGAAAAATTAGAAATAATCAATGGGAGGCAGGTACTAGAATTAAAAGGAACTGGGAAAGGTATCCTGTAGAAGGGGGGATTTTTACCTGGGATTTGAAGGAAGTCAGCCGATTAAGTCTTTTTTGCATTTGGCCACTTATCTCCAAAAGAGTTTGTAGGTTTTAAGATAGTTTTGCTTTTCTTGCTTTTTTTGATTCAGGGTATCTGCAACCACATGTGAGCGAGGTTATTTAAATGGTTTAGTAACAGCTGTATCATTCCTAACAACCTTGTGATAAAAACTGTGAAGTTAAATTTATTGTACTTGAATGAATACCATACTAACTGTACTAATGTCATTAGTCTGGCCTTATTTAATTTGATTTAAATGTTTCAATTATGTCTCCTTAAAAATGCGTTTAATTCATGCTGTTGTTAGGTTTGGAGGGCTTATTACTGGGCCGTGGAGACTGTTGTACAATGTGTTTGTTACTGTACATAATGATCAAATCTGTAGCATGTCAGTTTTATAATTTAATTGATATTAAGATAATTTTAATGACCATTCGACAAACTATTAACATTTTCGGTAGTAGTATTTCCCCCCTTTGGTGGGAAAAAAACATCCAAAACTTTTTTTTTTAGAAATAGAAAGTCTTAGAGAGGTTTTTTTAGTCTCTAAGTTTTTATGGTGTGGCTACTTGAGAAGTGTTTGTAACTTCTTTGAATCAGTGCTCACACTTTCTATGGATATAACATGGCCATGTCCTTAACTGAAGCTCTGAAAAACTGGAGTTTGTCAATTGAGCAGCTTCAGAGCAGCTTCCTCCAGTTGATCTAACAATTTGGTCAGTCATTTTTTCTCCAATGCCTTAACAAAGTCATTGGTAATATCAAAGCACACTAACACTGTCACTATCTACTTTCTCCATTATCTGTAGGAAAGTGTCCCTTGATGCCTTGGGGCTTATATTCTTACTAGTAACAGATCAAAACAATCTTTTCCTTTTCTTCTTTTGACATAATAATCTCATAGTCTCCACTTTGCAAGTCCAAGACCAAAAATTGCTGGCTGGCTAGCAGATAATCCTGTCCATCTTGCACACATTGCTTTCTCAGTGAACCCAACAGACAACAGATCTAAGCTCTGTCAGAGGCTTTAAAGGTATATCTCCCCCCACCCCCTGCCCCTGACATATATATCATAAAAATATTGGAAAATGATGGCAACTTGAGATCCATGTTCTTGATAGCATTGCAGTTCACATTCTAAATTTTTATGTCTACACAAAGCCCTATGAAAGCATCCTATGAATGCATGGAGTGCGTGCATAAGGGATTGACTATTTTTGTGTTCCAGTCCATATGTGACACCTTGATCTCGATATGAACAAAAATGAACATTATCTTTTCCCCCAAACCCTATTACTTTCAAGGGTTGAAAATTAGGTGTCATCCTTGCCTCTTAACTCTCTCTCATCCCCCATATCCAGTCTATTGCAAGATCTGTTGGGTTTACTTTTTCATATCACTTGAATATCACACCCCTGCTCTCTTCTGACATTGCCACCATCTCTGTGCAGACCCTCCTACCTTATTTGTGGACAACAGCATGCTAGCTGCTCTTCCTTCCTCAGATCTCTCTCCACTCCAGTCTGTCCTCCATCCAGCTGTGTATCTTCTGGAACTGATCTTCCTAAATCATAAATTTGAGTGTGTCATTTTCCTATTCAATAAGATCCATTGATTCCCTATTACCTCCAGGATTAAATTCAAAATTATTTGTTTGGTCTTATAACCTGGACTTTCTTACTTTTCCAGTCTTTTAACTTTCTTTAAGAAGCCTTTCCCAATCCTCCTTAGTTTTGGTGCCTCCTTAATTGTAGATTATCTATAATTATATATATATATAATATATATACACACACATATATATAATATATTCATATATTTTATATATATAATATATTCCTATAAATATATAAATAACATTCCCCCCAATTACATATTGAAACAATTTCTTAGATAATTTAAAAAACATTTTGGGTTCCAAATTCTATGCCTCCCTCTTTCTTTTCCTCCTCTCCCCCTCTCTGAGACTGTAAACAATCCATTATAATTTATATATGTGCAATCATATAAAACATGTCCATATTAGTCATTTTGTACAAGAAGACTTAAATAAAGAAAAAGAGTGAAAGAAAGACAGTGAAAAATAGCTTGCTTCAGTCCATATCAGATGCTATCAGTTCTTTGGAATAGAGGATAGGGGGTGGGGAGCCTGTAAAGTTGTTCCCCCAAGGGCAAAGCTTGAAACTCAAGCTAAGTCAACAAGCATTGATTAAGTAACTACTTATATGCCAAGTACTATTTTAAATGCATAAACTACAAAGAAATTTTTCAAAAGTCTTTAATCCGAGGAGATGTAGGAGAGAACATGAAGAAGAATGATGTACAAGCCCTTCCCCTCTCCCCCTCCCCCCTTCCCCAATTGCATTAGAGACAAAATTAACAGGCTTCTTCTGACCTGCTCCTCTCATGCATCTCAGGTAAAGTTTGTTTACATTCTTGTCAATTGACTTTTGGCCATACCCCAAAGAAGTTAACCACTACCATTGAAACTGTAGGCCTTACACTCTTTCCATCTTATCACTTTATCTGGTTAGGGGGTTTCCAGATCTAGAGAAAAATGATCATTTTTGATCTATGATAACTACCACAAGTAAGTAAGGAATAAACTCCCAGAACTGCTAAATGAAGAAGCCCAGAGTGGAAATTTAAAAAAAAAAAAAGCTTGACGGGAAATTTTCTTGTTACTTAACATGATAGCCAGAGGCAATGCCCATCCAAGCACAAAAAGCTAGGTAGAAGACCCAATCCAGCAGGATTCATCCCCCTTAACAGCCCATCAGTCAGTTAGCCAACAAAAATATGTTAAATACTTAATATTCAACAGGAACTGTGTTAAATGCAGGGAATGCAAAGAAAGGAACAAACAGAGCTCACATTCTAAAGGGAGGACAAGAGGCAAATGGGTAACTCCTTATAGACAAGGTATGCACAGGTCAAAATGGGAGCTAATTTTAGAGAGAAAGTATGGAAGAAAAGTTATCTTGCAGAAGGTAAAAAAGAGATTGACAAAGAACTTTCTTAAAAAGTTGCAATAAGAAAAGTAGAGAACATTGATGGGGTGCTGGGGTGCCTTTGTAACTTTGTTTGTAATATTGTTATAATTTCATTCGGTAAAAATCTCACTTGTGTTTGGGTACCTATGTATGTAATATCAGTTTGTAACAAGCCTGTGCAATTAAGTTGTAAAAATCACACTTTCCCCCAGCCATAAAGGCATTAACTCTGCCTCTCCCCTTTCCCCAGCCTGCAGATAAGCTCCTACATATAAGGCTTACATGTGTTGCCTGTGTGAGAAATATACTTAGTCTAGAAATAAATAATATTCATTGGAAAGCCAGGAAGGTTTTCATTACATTTATTTTACATTTATTCTTTCTGAATAAATGGGTAACTCCTTTAATGGAGTACACTGACTCAGACAAACGTGAGCCCTTTTATAATGCTTCCATTACAATTTCCCACCTTGTTCTCCATTGGCTAGATCAGTGGTTCTCAACCTTCCTAATGCTGTGACCCTCTAATACTTATACATGGGCATATCTGCCATGTGGGCAGACCTTCCTGGAGACAAATAAAGTGGGTGTCCCCGCTCCTAAGACCATTGAAAATATGTGTTTTCCGATGGTCTTAGGCGACCTTTGTGAAAGGGTCGTTTGACTCCCAAAATGGGTAGCTGCTCACAGGTTGAGAACCACAGGGCTAGATGTAACCTCTTGAACCACCCACATCATGCTTCCCTTAAACAGTTCTCAAGCACGTGTACGAGTCTCTAACTCCCTAACTGATCAGGAGCCTGCCCCAGCTAGATCACAGCTCTCATTAGAACTAGTCACCTCTGCCTGCTATCAAAGATTGGAACACTTGTAATTATGTGGAAACAAGTACCCCAGGGTACCTGCTTCACCTGCCTTCATGGCTGTTGGAATAAATTGCTCACATCTGCCCATTCCCTTAACTCACTGGTTTGAGGCAGATCAACCTGGTTTAGCTCATCTGCGAAGACAGTTTTTCAGGATGTGGTCACTTTGCATGCTAGGGCTTCTTGAAGTCACAACTGAATGCCAGGTGGACATCATAGCTGAGCAACCCTAAAGAGGGCTTGGCAAGCTTTCATACCAGAGGTGCTATCTTCCTTGAATACTCCATTGTAGCTCCAATGCAATATTTATAGCGCCCATGATCATGGTAAAGACCATAAATATTGTATGATATTCAATCACAAAATATACCAAACTCGCCATATAGAGGACAAAACTGAAGCATTTATTTAGACACCAGAAAACCGAATCCCAAAACCAGTAAGCCGATTCCATCATAGTACCAAAGATATTAAAAAGCCATAATAACACTGAGAGCCACACCATCCTTTAGCCTTCCCACAAGCCAATACAAGATCAATATTTACTCACAAAACTCTCTCCTTGCCTAAGCACCTCTCTCTACGACTGTCTCACTAGCTCTGGCTCCCCACTTCCTATGGGCTCTGCTTCCCTTCAGCAAACTCCTCTCACCACAGGCTCCATGTGATTACATCCAGCCTTTTAGGCGGCAGAGTTTACTTTCAAAGCAGGGGAGGTCCTCAAACTACCTGCCTTGGTCTATTAAGGGGCAGGGAAGATCTTCAAATTCCCATTCCCATTACATCCACACACCCCTATATAGGTTAGGTATGTTCACATGAGTTGTCTAAATGATTATCTAAGTCTGGCATGGAGGAGTTAGATGGCTCAGTGGATAAAACACCAGGCCTGGAGACAGGAAAATCTGAGTTCAAATTTGGCCTTAGATACTTAATACTTATGTGACCATGGGTAAACACTTGACTTCTGTTTCCCTTAAGCCACTGGAAAAAGAAATGGCAAACCTCTTTACCAAGAAAACGCCATGGACAGTATTGTGTACTATGATCCATTGATCACAATGAGTCAGATACTACTGAAAAACAAAGGGAGACATGGATAGATATCACTGGAATCTTAAACATTTCTCTCCAAGGGAGACTTCAGGAACAGGACTGACAGCTGTAATGATACTGAGATCTGAAGATCTTCCATGCCCCTTGAACTTGCTGATGTAGCAGGAAGGGGTGGAGCAAGAGAATGCCAGAGCCAAGCTACCGTCTATACTGGTGACTGGACGCAGCGGCAGCAGTGGCATGAACTCCTTTTTCTTTGAGCCAGCCAGAATCTCTGCTAATGACTCTTGCCGAGGACTTCCAGGGACGAGAACTGCGGATGGGCTGGAGCTGCTGGGATGCTGGGAGCAAGCTGCCTGGATGCTGAGCAGTTGCTGTGAGTGAGGAGAGGAGGTCTTTGCCTGAGGTCACCTGTCCTGTTTTGAAGGCTTGAGAACGTGGGTATTTACTACTTTAACTACATGTGCCAACTTCATAACTACTGTGTTGGCTTTGACTTTCTGGTTTTGGGACTCAGTCTTTTGGTATTTGAATAAATGCTCTGACTATATTTCTCATGTGGAGAGCCTGTTACATTTTGTGATTAATAACCATATCAGCATACTTATAGTTACTGTAGGCACTGTGGATATTGCATTGCTGATACAACAGCTAGGAATATGGTCTCTCAGTTCTTCAAGAGAGAGGGTAGTGAGCTAGAATTACATTTGTTTCCTCCAAATATTGTTGCTCTAGTGGCTCAGTTGGTTCAGAATAAAAAGCTACCAAATTTCCTGGCCTTCTAAACATTAAAGGGGAGGAAATATAGCTCACCTTATACTCACTGGCTTGACCCTCTTCCATGAAAATCAAGCTACAAAAAGATCATCACAAAAGATAATGAATAAACTAATTTATTTATAACAAACAGAAATCAGAGAAGTTACAAAAAATTAGAATATTCTAGAAAATATGGAGTGGTTGGGCTCTCCATCTGTAAGTGAGATATCTCAGCTCAACCAAGAGAAAGAGCTAGATCTTTCACATAAGGGGAAAGTCCCTAAAAATCTCTAGAGGCAGATTGGAAGTCAGTGACATGTTTTTTTTATAAGTATACAAGAGAGTTTTCTTTTTCCCCTCCTTGGAATAGGTCAAAAAGCGGTCTGGAATCACTTATGTCTTTCTCAAAGAAGATATGAAGAGTGTCATACCTATTCAAAGCTCTGGAACTGCTGAGTTTGGGAGCTTAGGGGTGCTTGGGACCCCAAAATAGAAACATGCTGGGTCCTGTCCAAAGAATTAGACTCAAGTCTTCTTTCAGTCAAAGTAAAGCAAAGTTTATTATAGATTCACCATATTGGGTAGGCTCTTAAGGAGCTTAAGCATTTGTGATGCTCAAGCTGGCCAAACTGAATCTCAGCTAGATTGAATCTGAGCACTTTCCTGGAGGCAAGATGGATCTTATATACAAAAAGATTGTGGGAGGGATCTAGGTGTGGTCTGGTAGTCTGGGAGAAGGGATCTAGGGAGGGTCTCAAGGAGGAGTCTGAAGAGGATCTTGAAGGGACTGGGGTCACTAGAGGTCAGAGTCCAGGAACCAAGAGAATGGGGTTAAAGGTGGGAAGCAGTGGAAGGGTATCTGGAGATAACAGACAATGGAAAGCTAGGCTAGGTTAAGGGTAACAGATAGGTCTTTACTTGAACTAAACTGCCAAGCATTCAGACTCAAGCTACAGAGTGCAACTCCAACAGGAGTTGGTTGAATGCAAAAGGTATGCTTACCAAAGAGACTATTTTATGGAGAACTCACACAGGGCAAGTGTTCACATGGTGATCAGAAGAGATACAAGGACACTCTCAAAGTCTCTCTCAAGAACTTTGGAACTGATTGTGTGACATGGGGGACACTGGCACAGGACCACCCAGCATGGCATGCCCACATCAGAGAAGGTGCAGTGCTCTACGAGCAAAGGAGAATTGAAACAGTTCAGAGGAAATGCAGGATGTGCAGATTTGGAGAATCTACCCCAAATGTTCACATGGACCATTTGTGCCTGACCTGTGGTAAAGCTTATATTGGTCTGATTAGCCATAGTCAGACACATTGAAACTTGACTTTAGCATAGTGATATCATTTTGGTCCTCTTGGAGAAGGAAGGACAAGAACCAACAAACCAATGGCCTCAGGCGAATCCTAGATCAAGTGGGAAAATTCAAGGGGGTTCACAGAGCCTATACCCCATCAGAACCAAGTCTGTTCCTCATGGAGGCATGTAGCATCCAGTTAGCATTCTATCTACCAAAGAGGACAATCTCATACAAAATGTTTCAAGTTTGGCTAGAAATTTGGGTTACACACACACACACACACACACACACACACACACACACTAACCCTGACACTCCCTCTCCCCCATATCAATTTTGACATATGTTATGTCAATATATAAATATTTGATGAGGTGCAGGCATTTGGAGGTCCCTTGAAGTCCGATTAAATCTTCCCACTTGATGAGGCATTTGCAGAGGCCATAAGTTTTTCATTGTGGCTGGGCCCAAACCTCTGTTACCAGCCTCACTCTTCATTATCCATCTACTTCCCACCCTTGAGCCTATCAAAATATCAATCCACCTTTGCATTGACCTCATTAACTCCTCCTGAAGACCCTCCCCAAACTCATTACTGGAGTCTGACCTCATTGACTCCTCCTGAAGACCCTCCCCAAACTCCTCCTCTAGATCACCCCTAGATTCCTCTGTACATAAGGCCCCAGTTTCCCTCCATGTGTGTGAGAGCATCATGGAATGACCTAGCACAGACTTACTCTGGCCTGCTTGCCCAATGCAAGCACCACAGGTACCTAAGCTCCCTAAGAGTCCACCCCATATGGCAAACTTTTAATGAACTATTAATATACTTTACTTTTCTTTGGCTGAGAAGGCTTGAATTGAGTTCATTTGGCAGGCCCGGCATGTTGATATTTGGGGGTCTCCAGAGCAACCCTGACCCTCTTTATGGGTAACCTCTTCATATTGACATTTATAATATGATTTAATTATATTATAATATAATTTATAATACATAAATACACGTACACATATCCAGGTTTGAGAATGATTTCTTTTTTTAAATGTAATTTATTAGGGGCCTTCTACACAGCATGCACTATGATAAGCAAAGGTGAGTAGAGGGAAGGAACAAGAATTTATTATGAATCTACTATATGCCTTACACTATACTAAGTGCTTTGCAAATATTATTTTCCAAGTACAAAAATAAGATGGTTCCTGTGCTCCTAGTCTATATATTCTATTATGGGGACACATTCACATACAAGTGATTATAGCATAGTCACCACAGTGATTAGTAGAGCAGCAAACACAGGTGGAAAAAAGGCCTCTTGTTGGGCTGAACCATGGAAGGCCTGAGTGGGAAGGAATGTGCCAATTTAGAAAGATGATTTCAAGCCAAACTATAAAAGGTTCAAAAATGACAAACAGAAGCATTTGTATTTTATATTAAAGGCAGTGGGGAATCACTGAAGCTTCTTGAGCGGAAGAGTGGTATAGTTAGATCTTTAAAATATCAATCTGGCAGCTGTGTGAAAGCTTCGAATTAAAGGAATTGATGCAGAATATCAGTTACAAGCCTATTGTAATAGTTCAGGAGAAGGGTGGACAAGGGCCTGGACTAAGATGGTTATGTTAACACCAAAGAGATTGATGAGATTCAAGATATGATGAGTGGGTGGATTTACAGAGGTTGGGCAATTGAATGGATTTAGACTGAGGGAGGTAGGGAGAAAGAGAAAATAGAGGGAGAGCAAGAGAAAGAGAGAAAGAGAGAGAGACAGAGAGAGAGAGAGACAGAGACAGAGACAGACAGAGACAGAGAGAGACAGAGACAGAGAGAAAGAGAGAGAGACAGAAAGAGACAGAGAGAGAGAGAGAGAGAGAGAGAGACAGAGACAGAGAGAGACAGAGACAGAGAGATTGAAAGAGGGAATGATGATTCCAAGGTTATAATCCTAAATGATGGGAAGAATGGGGAGGAGAAATTGGGAGATTAAAAATCCCCAGAGAAATTGTAATATTAGGAGGAGGGGTGGGTTTAGAGGAAAAGATAATGAGTTCGGTCTAGAACATGTGTTTGATATTCTTATTAGAGCTCAGATAAGAAACAATGGGCTAGATATACAGACTTTATTATTATTATATGCATAGAGGAACAAGTTTAAAAAGGAAGAGCTGATGAGATCATGATTTAGAGGGGAAGTCCAGGATAAAGCTCCAGGCTTCAAATGCTAAAACGGAGAATTGATGATAATCATTCAAAGGAGACCCAGTTGACTGAGCTCAGCAATCATTATCTCAAAGTAGAGAAAGTATTCAGCAGAATTAAGGGGTTCAACAACTTTGAACACTGTATCAAGATCAAAGATTGGGGGAGCTGAGCCAAGACGGCGGCATAGAACCAGCAAAGCACCACAGCTCCCACACAAACATGCTAAAAAACTCATAAAATGGGACTCTAAACAGATTTTCAAGCTCCAAAACTCTCCACAAGACAGAAAGCACATCTGTTGCTACAGGCAGCTCAGCAGGTGGGGCTCTTCACAGCAGTCTGAGAGTCCCGGCCGGATCAGGCCCTGGGGCATCAGGCAGGGAGCCTATAGGAGAGCAGATCAGCTGCACTGGAGGCACAGCTACCACATTTATCAGACTAGAAGACAAAAAGGCTAAGAGAAGGGTCAGTGGATTTTGCTAACTGGGGAGGAGAAGA
>CM053594.1:332561390-332580878 GCA_028646575.1 Pseudocheirus occidentalis
AATTTCTGAGGTGGGAGAGAATTAGAATGAGAGGAGACAGGGAGAGACAGAATGGGGTTAATCATCTTATATAGAAGAGGCTAGGAATAACTGTTACAATGGAGAGGAAGAACAAGAAGGCAAAAGGGAAAGGGTCGACCTTACTCTCATTGAATTTGGCTTAGGGAAGGAATGATATAAACTCTAAACTGGATATCTTGCCACACAGGAGAGTAGGGGGGATAGAGATGAGAGGTGGGATGACAGAAGGGAGGGAAGGGGGGGAAGGGTTGCTAGAAGTACATACCTGTAAAAGGACAAGGACAGGGACAGAGAATAGAAAAGGGGGGGCGGGATAGGAAGGAGGGACATATAATCAGTCTCTCACAATATGTCCACTGTGGAGATGTTCTGAGTAATTACACATGTACAGCCTGTATTTAATTGCCTGTCCTTCCAGTGGGGAGGAAGGGAAAGAATCTAGAATTTAAAGTTCTAATCAAATGTTAAAATATATATATATACATATACACACACATATATATATGTGTGTGCATGCGTGTATATATATATATATATATATATTATTATTATTATTATTATTAACTACATCCAACTGGGAATTAAGACATATAGGCACTGGGGTAGGGAGATCCATCCTGCCCTAGTGGAAAGTCAGAAGGGTGAGGGGGAGAATATAGGAGAGAGCAGATTGGGGGAGGGGTTGTACAGTGAGATGGATGTTTTGAGGTGTTGGGTAGGGGAAAGATGGAGAGAAAATTTGTAACTTGAAATCTCATGGAAATGAATGATGTAAACAAGAAAATAATTTTTTTTTAAAGAGCCTTAGCATCTGAGCAGTTGGGGAGCTCTGAACACAGGCCACTCAGAATCTCGACCAGGGAATCACAAGGTCTTTCTCACAAGCAAGCCCCCAAAGCAAAATACCAACTCAGAGTATATATATACTTCTCAGACCCAGAAGGCATCACAACCCTCCTGACTCAATGCCTAATTAGAAATTAGCAAAAGGTCTGAAAGCTTTCCTACATGCAAGCCTATTCTAAGCTAACTTCCTTTCATGGCCTCCACATGAGGCTAATTAACAGGTGAGGAAGATCTTAAATCCCATTAAGATTACAGATGTCTACATCCAGGGAGGCTGCAAAGTACTGGGAAAACTGGTAGAAAAAGAAAGCAGCATCCAGGAAACCAAGAGAGAGTATCCAGTACAAAGGGGAAGGTAAATGATCAAGTCAAGGGCTGCACAGAAATCAAGTAGAATGAAGACTGAGAAAAGACCATTAGATTTATCGGTAAGGCAGCCATAAATGCTTAGAAGATTGCAAGAGACTGAAAAGTGAGTGGGAAATTTGGAAATTGAAACGAATGTGGAAAGATCTTTTCAAGAGTACAGTTAGATCAGATTGATAAAAATGTAAAAAATGTTAAAAGCTGAATGTATTATGAGAAGATCAGCATAAAAATGAATGAAGCTGGATCAGCATACAATCATACAACTAATGGAGCTCTGAATGAGTCCAACTATTCAAGAAAACAACCAGAATTTTCACAACATTCCCTAATCCATACATACCCTTTGATCCACTGGCACCACTACTTAGCACATAGCTTAAGTCAAAGATAGAGGGAAAAGTCATATGTGTACAAAAGAATTTAGAGCAATAATTTTTGGGGTGGCAAAAGACTAGATACAAAGCAGTTGCCCATTGTGTGGGCATAATGTTAATGCACCATAAGGAATCACAAGTATGAAGAATTTAGGGAAGCTTGGTAAAGTAAGCACAATCAGAACAATTTACATAGTGACCAAAACAATGTAATGGAAACATTAAAAATGCTCACGGCTCTACATCAATGCGGTGGCCAAATGTAACATCAAACTTCTGATCATAAAGCGTACCTTCTTTCTCTCATCAGACATCACCACTGAATATTTGTTTTTTGTTTAGCTGTACTTCTTTGTTACAAGAGAAGGTTCTATGGAGAAGGGGAGTCACTGAGAAGTAAAAGTTATTTTTTTTAAAGCATTAATACTTTTTTTTTTAACTAAAGAACTATAGGTTGACATTGTAAAGGATCACATGAAGATTTTGTTTTGTTTCTTTAAGGGTGAAGAAGATCTGGGGATATTCCTGAAAAGTAGAGAAGATAATGCCACAAGAAACTAAAGATGGAAGAGAGAGAAGAAATAATAAAGTTCTCAGAAGAGATGGAAAGGAAGGAGAGGGGAAGGAATTAAAGGAACAGCTTTAACTTGATAAAGTTCAAAGTCATCAAAGACTAGCTTAATAGAGGAGAAAATGGAGGATCCTAAGGTGGGATTTTGAGGAATGGAGCAAGGAAGAAGAGGGAGTTCTCAAAAATGGCCACCACTTACCTAGAAAGTATATAGAAAGGTAGTATATAAAGAAAGAAGTTTAAAATAACTATTTCAAGAATGTAATATAATATCAATAAGGAAATAATAAAAGAATTATTATATAGCAATGAGGGTCAAATTAAGATTTATGCTGAACACAGAACAATTATGTAACTTTCTCCAGGAGCAATCAAAAGAAAATGAATAGGAATGGAGAAGGTAGGGGAAATCTAAAATAAACAGTGGTGGTAATCCAAGCTTAGTGTCTAACAAGGTGACACGGTCTTTAACAAGGGATTCAACAGAAGTTGATGGTATACGAAATTACCAGAGAATCAGGGCTGTGAAGGTGATAAACTGAGAGAACAGGGAAATGGAAGAAGAACATGGAAATCACGGTGAGGATAAAGAACAAGTTTTGAAAAAGTGAAATCAAAGAAGAGAATAAAAAACAAAGTTAAGTTTAGAGAAGTAGAAATTCAGAATCCTTTAATATAGAGACGAAAGTTGTAGGTGATGATTAGATTGTGAGTGGCTGAAGGCAGAATGAAGAAGAGCTCCTTCATCATCATCCTTAGCTCATAGGCACTAAGTGTTTGAGGGGACATTGGCATGTACATAAAGTCACAAAGTATAATAACAGATAGAACAATTGAGCCTACCTTTATAGAAGACAGAAACTGGATTCACTCCATTTTGTATCTCCAACTCTGCCTCCTTTCAACTACCAGGAAAAAGATGCCCTTCCCAGAATAAGCTCATCATGTCTAAACTAACCACCAAGTTGCTAACTCAAGCCCTGATTGCCTCTACTTCTCTCAGCCTCTTCTGCCTCCTGTTTGGAGGGCAGAGTACCAAACTCTTCCCAGTGCCTTTCTTTAAAAAGGGAAGAAACTACACTCAGATCATTCCACTCGGCATCTGCTACCCTAAGTGCTTTCAATTTCATGGAACATAGTGCCCCCACTATCCCATCTTTCTCTCCCCTTTCCTGCTTCTTCGTGTTGTCTCCCCCTTTAGATTGTAACCTCCTTAATGGCAGGGACTAGCTTTATTTTTTTATTAATTGTATCCCCATCACTTAACACAGTACCTGGCCCATAGTATTGAGCTGGACTGGGATAATTAGAAATTAAGGGTTAGTTGGACATAATCGATGTAGTTTTCTAGGAGATCTAGGTTTCTATTAGTATAAGAAGATGGAGATACAAAGTGAAGAATGAAAAAAAATCTATTTAGAATAGAATGGGTTCAATAGAAGGGGAGGACAGAGAAAGTTATGTACTATGGAAGGACTAGAGTTGAAATGGATAGGAATGATAGTGGGAGGTGAATAAGTGGGAAAAGGATCTTCCCCTTTAGCTGCATTGCTTCTGAATCATGAGGATAAGGAGAGCAGGAACAGAGAAATCATTTGCCATTGAATAAGACCCAGTTTATCAGGGCCTCTCCCTTGTGCAATGCCTAGATCTCGCAGCCTCTGTCTCCCAGAGATCTAGCATCCTGCAGAATATGCTATGAAAAGATGTAGCCCCTCAGCCCCTTGATATGAGTCTCTAAAAGCTAATCCTCATCCTTCCCCAACCACCACCAACTTTCCCCACTGCCTCCCCAACACCATCTCAAAACAGAGACTCAGTTTCTGTGATTGCAAAGAGTATCCTTCAAAACAATCTGTCTGTTACCCAGGGCAAGAGAGGCTGAGGTCTCCGGTAGTACTTTTCCCTTCATAAGAGGACCGCTGCCGCCTCCTAGCACCTGGAGGTATTATCATGGTCTGGAAAATTTTTCACATACTAGGTTTTTCTCTCATAGATAGTTAAGTTGAAATGTTTTTCCAGTAATTATGTATCCTATTTAGAAAGCTTTGAAAAATTCAGAGACTTGATGCAATCAGCAATGTCATTAGCAAATAGGTGCATCTGGAGTCTCAGCATCTTTAAGTAATTCTGCTTCAATTAATCACCTCAGCTGGACTTCTTCCATGAGAGAAGCGAATAGTGCTGGCAGTTATATGTCTGTCTCCTTGGCATATATCTCACACCGTATTAAAACAGGGAATTGTCAAAGTTATTTTTTTTGTTCCATCTTTCAAAGAATCTTGTGTGTCTTTGAAACATTTCCTTTGACAGAGGAAAAACTTTTTTGGTTTCAGTTCACTGATTTGAATGCTTTTTGTACAGTAAATAAACAATAGGCATAGTGAAATCTTGTATTCTCTAAACCTTTCAGTCAATTATATGACTAGAATGACATGGTTTATTGGAGAATATTGTTTGAAGGCCTTACAAGAGATGGCAGAAGATTACAAGTTTTAACTCATGTGACTAAAACAGCAAGGAGCAATGGAGGAATTCGAAGTTTAAAGAAAATTGGGCACGAGAGCCAATGAATTCAGATCATCTCAAGAACAGTCAAGGATAAAAAATGGAGAACAGACACAGTGGGGAAAAAAGACCTATTTAGGTTTCCTTTTTCTCCATTGATGACAATGGAGCCAATACCTTTCGATTCTAAGATTAGTTTCCAGTGTGCAACATAAGGAAATAGAAAGGGCGCCAATGAAAATAAGGATGTACAGCACAATCAGATCAGAATAAATATACATACAGTTGTTTTGTTATTTTTGCTGACACAATTTTAAGGGCGCAAAAGCATCAGACTTGACTAACTATATTTAAAAGAGAGGAATATGTTCAATTGTGCATAGATTGGTAGGGGAGGGTAGTATTTTTACTAAGAAAATGTCATCAAAAATACCAATAAGTCACTGACTACTTTTTAATCTCTCCAAACAGGGCTGAGCTACACATGTACAGTGAGAATCCCTGGTGAAAATGAAAATGAAATAGGAAAGGTTTTGAAAACAATATTCTATAGCAATTCATACCTTCCTAGTTATACAACTGACTAAGGTACAGAGTAGAGGCCCATCCATGTCCCTCCCATGCCCAAGAACCTGCTCTGGTTCAATATTACCTCTAGAATAAAATATAAATTCACCAATTTAGAGTTAAAGTCCACATTTCTAGATTTCACATGACTCTACCAGTTCTCCATTCCAACCTCACTAGCCTGCTTGACATTCCTTAACTCTGTCTGTATTCCATTTCCTTCCTGTACTACACATTTGCGTAGGCTGTCCCACATGCCTGAAATGTACCATATGCTTACTTCTATCTCTTGGAATCTTTAGCCTCCTTTTTGACTCAACTCAAAGTGTCATCTCCTATGGGAAGCCTTTCCTGATGCCCTTAGTGGTTATTTTCCCCCCTCAAATTATATTGTATTTGTTTATGTTTGAATATTGCATTTTTGTATTCCCCTAATAGGATGTAAGCCATTTGAAAGCAAACATAGAATTTAGTATAAGTTGGAACATGGGCTAGAATGCATTTGAGGAACCAGGCAGTTTTCAACAACTACAAGCTTCTGCTTGAAATCAAAATTCACCATCTTAAAATCAATATTCTTTTTGTAATGTTATATACCATCAAATCATGGAATATCACAATCTCTAAAGAATCAAAGCTGCAGGTCACGTAAAGGGATATGGAGAGGTATGTGGTGAATGTAAATATGCTTCGAGGTATTATCAGAGACAAATTTTGTACAAGAATGGCACAAAATCAGGGGCGGCTAGGTGGCGCAGTGAGTAGAGCACCGGCCGTGGAGTCAGGAGTACCTGAGTTCAAATCCGACCTCAGACACTTACACACACACACACAAAAGCTAGCCGTGTGACTTTGGGCAAGTCACTTAACCCCAACTGCCCTCCAAAAAAAAAAAAAAAAAAAAGAATGGCACAAAATCAAAGAGCTGTATTACAGGAAAAGTGGGTGGACTGGTCATGCAATGAGAACAAAGTTGAACATTGGCACACTGTACTAGAGCCCACCTAATGATGAGAAACCTGGACAAATGCCCTTAGCATGCTGGGAGGATGCTTTGTGGAAGGAACACTCAGGGGACAACATGGATAATAGTGACACAAGAAAAGAAAACATGACCAGTCATACTGAGAAAGTGTAAAGTTTATGATATCAAAACTTATGAAAAAGGAAAACATTTTTTTAAAGCTTAAAAATACATTGGCTTGCCTTTTTCCCATATCAGCATCTATATAGATTTTTAGCAGCTGTCCTCCCAATACATATCCAACAGCAGGACCTAGGACTGACATAGAAAATCCAATTCCTATAAGGAAAGAAAAAAGAGAACATGAAAATGTGCCAAAAATTTTTTCAAAATGCATAATAATATGAAGAATATTTTATGGTACAAGTTTGAAACTGCATGGGGATCACAGTCACAACAAAAAAAATGGGTTTATTTTTACTTTTTGCTTCATACACAATACTTTCAAAATCAACCTATGGAAATGGCATTTATTAAAACATTTAAGAAACAAGCTGTTAACTCAAAATCTTGTGGAAATGAATGTTGAAAACCAACAATAAATAAAAGATTAATGAAAAAATTTTTAAAAGAAAAAAAAAAGAAGCAATCTGTTAAGCTGTAGACATAAGGCCACAATAGCTAGGAGATGTAAATGTATGTGATACTCATGATTTCAAGGATTTAACACCACCTTTGCATCTGCCCATAAATCTAAGATACTACTGTGAATGATGATTACTTTCTCTGTGTTCAGCTATATCAGAAGAGAACAGAACTCTATGAAAAATCCTTTCACTATTCTTTATATCTGTAGCAATCTATTTAAATCTACATTTATATCTATGTTGATAGATCTATACTTATAGACATGGCCAGAGGTATAAATTGAGATAAAGAGATCAATGCAGATAAATCAGGTGTCTGTTTGCAGAGCCTAGAGATAAAAGACTCAGTAGCATATTTGTTTCCCCTAAAATTGTTGGAGATATGCTGGAATGTCCAATAGTCCTGTACCAATAACCCAAGGAAGAAAATGAGAGATAGAAGTGGTGAAACAGAGATAAGGAAAGAGAAGAGCAAGTTAAGTGCTACCAGGCTCTTCCCTTCCTGCTAGCCTAAGGGGCAACCTTAAATATAACCTTCTGTCTACCCTGCTAAGGCCAAAATATATTCTCATTAGAGAGGTCCCTGCTAAAGGCAATAGCTGGTGTTTTAAAACAAACAAAAATACTTTAGGGTGTTCAGGAAATTGAAATACATGCAAGAAAATATAGCTAATAAAAAGGGATGGTATGATATTCTTAACTAAACTCTGAGGTACCTTCCATCATTGTTATCTATGATGTCCATCATCTGTTAATGTAACTAGAATTCAACAGATTTTATATTAACTAAAAAGCTCTTAGGAAATATCTTTTTTATGCTACGAAAATTCATAAATTACAAATAAATTATAAACAATTATGCAAATTTAGTTTAATGGGAAAGATCTACCTGAAATATTACTAACCCTTTTCACTAATACATATTTACTTTGTTTACAAGGCAAATCAAACAAAAAGCCATAATAGAACACAAATTCACCTATATAGAGAGATGATTTATGTGTAGGAACACTGTCATCAATAAAGGCAGTTCCTAGTGTGTAAAGAGGGGTTCCTCCTACTCCCAACAACAGCTGCCCCAAGATGAACACATATAGGTAGTTAGAAAGCTTGGAGGTGGCATCCCTGCAACTGCTAATGTTTCCCGTTGCTGGGCAAGTATCTGAAAAAAAAAAAGGAAAGGAAAAGAAATTATTATTTGCAGAAACTTGGCACAAGGTGTTCATTCGAAACATCCTTTTCATGAATTTTTAAGTCTTTAATTATTGTCCCTACTGAAATTAAATTCAGCTTTATTCAACCACAAGTTGAAAAGCATCATGATCGAAAGAACCCTAGTCTTAGTGTTAGGAAAAACATAATCAAAACCAGTCATCAATATTTGCTAGTTGCATGATCATGTGAAATACAGATAATATCTCTGAACCTCAGTTTGTCCATCTGCAAAATGGGGGTGATGACACCTGAAGTATTACCTTGGAAGTTAGATGTGAGGATCAAATAAGATGGTATATGTATAATACTTTGCAAACCTTTAAACACAACCTACACAGATACACACACACACACACACTATATAAAATATACATATATATGAAGAGAGTGAGGGACGGAGAGAGAGAGAGAGAGAGAGAGAGAGAGCTTATTTTAATCTAAATTTAAAACTGCAATAAGATTTTGGGACACTCTAAATGTCAGCTGTTATCATAACTATATTTAGAAATACTTTTTCTTGAAAGAAAATTCAACAATTATCTTGCTATAAAATTTCTAAAATACAGAATGAAACTGAGATTTTTTCAGTTCTGGTTTTTTCAGCAAGAATGTTTGAAAGTCCTCCACCTCACTGAATGACCGTACTTTCCCCCTGAACATTATACTCAGTTTTGCTGGGTAGGTGATTCTTGGTTTTAATCCCAGCTCTCTTGATCTCTAGAATATCATATTCCAGGCCCTTCAATCCCTCAATGTAGAAGCTGCCAGATCCTGGGTTATCCTAATTGTGTTTCCACAGTATTCAAACTGATTCTTCCTGGCAACTTGTAATATTTTCTCCTTGATCTAGGGACTCCGGTACTTGGCTATAACATTCCTAGGAGTCTGTGGGCATTCTTCATGTTTCTTAGAAGCTTTTGGTGTGCGAGTTCTGTGTTGTCTTCCTCCTGTACCTTGCTTTGATCCTTCTTGTCCCAAAAGAAGGAGTCTAGAGTTTGATTGCTGTTCTTGCTTTGCTTCCTTGGCCTGCTCATGTTGGCAGTGAACTACTTGACTTTTTAGCTCTGTGGAACTCTGCTTCCAGAGGGAAAAGCTCTGTCTCAAACTGCTGGGGGGTTTTCAGCCACCACAGCTATAAGGAGGCCGCTACAGCCCCAACCAGCTTTGGCTCACTGAAAATGCACCCCAGGACCACCACCCAAGACCACAATCCAGATCCAGGCCCCTCAATACAAGAGCACTTAGCCTCTGAATGATTGCTTGGCCTCTCCATCTTCTTTCCTGCCACTAGAGGGTTCCAATAAATATAGGGTTTATTTATCTTAAACTATTAAAGTTTAAAATAGCGCTAATACTTTTGGAACAACATGAATAGCGCTACCCCCATTATCCTGCATTCTGAGTTCCTAAATCTAATCAGTGGCAATGACCTTCTCTTCAAAGTCATAGACAAGAAGACCATTCTGGAACTTCCATATCAACATTATTATATACTTTTAAAAAAGAAGAAGCTGTACATAGTAAAGATTCCTAGATTAACAACAACAAAAAAATTCTTTTTTTTTCTATTCTTTCTTACATAAAGATAAGTCAAGTTTGTTTACATTAGTCAAATTTATAATAATAAAAATAAAGTTTAATAAGAGAAGAAAAAAAAGGAAATCCAAAGAATGGAAAGTAAGCAGAGAAAAGGAGGCGGGAGAACACTGAAGATAATCTTCATTTTCACAACTTCACATCACCATCCCCGATCCCTCACTGCACAGTAACCAGGCAACAGACCATTGTTCAAAGTCAAAGTGTTGAGGTTCAGGGAAGCATATGTTGAGGTTTAGGGGTGCTCGAGATCCCAAAATACCAACACACTGGGCCCTGCTGAATGAATTCTACTCAAGTCTTCTCTCAGCCAAAGTAAAACAAAGTTTATTAAAGATCCGCCATAATGGGTAGACTCTTAAGGACCCTAAGTGTATGTGACTCTTGTATTGACAAGCAGGCCAGAATAATCTGACACAGAGCGACTCTGCCCTAGATTCAATTCTCAGCCCCATCATGGAGGCAAGATTCATCTTATATACAGAAAGATTGTGGGAGGGATCTAAGGGTGGTCTAGAGGAAGGGTTTGGGGAGGGTCTTGAGGAAGAGTATAAGAAGGATCTTAACTACTGAAGCCAGACTACAGGAATGAAATTAAGGACGGGGAAATAGCTGAAGGCATCTGTAGGGATGACAGACAATGGAGGGTTAGTCTAGTTTAACCTTTGCTATTTTATACTTTGGGGTACAAATGAAGAAGCACTTATCATGTGCTTCTTATATTCCAGAGACTAAACTTGGTGCTGGTAATCTCTGACCTCAAGGAGCTCTAAAGGTGGGCAAAGTATGATAGAGGAAAGAGCAATGGATTTGAAGCCAGCAGACCTGATAGAAATCTTTCCTCTCCCACTCACCACCTGGGAAATGTCATTCTGACAAATAACTCAGTTATCTCAGTTGTGTAAAACCAAGGCCTAGAGCTAGATAATCAATCTGCTTTCCATCTCCAAATCTATGGTAAGGGGAGAAAGCACATATGGGAGAGTGGTCAGCAGGAAAGAGTGTTTCTGTCTAGAGTCACAGGAATGGCAAGTAGTCAATTCTTATGCTTTTTCCAGAAACAAAGAATTGATTTCTGTTCCAAGAGCAAGAAATTGAAAAGTAAAGGTTAGTACAAATGTATGAGAAGTTGTCCTGAGATATCCTGGGTAGATAGATTTTAAATTTGGTATGGGGACTTATTAGATACATTCAATTAGTCAAATTGTCACTGACTCACTGGCCAATCAAACTCAAGGTCAAGTTCCAAACTGAGTAGATTATTGCTTCTAGGGAAGAAGGCATGGTCTCTGGTCTAGAAGGAGCTATTCAAGTTGGGGGAGGGAGGGGCAGAGGTAGAGTCAGGGTCAGGAAACCACTTAACTATGTTGAACCCCAATGTTGTTATCTGTCAAATGTAAGGATTAGATCTGATGATCTCTCAAGGTCCCTTAGGACCTTACAGCTCTACATCTATAACACTGTACTCTATTTATAACTGTAGATTTTACACTAACACTATTATAGAAGCAGACAGCGTGGCCAAGCCAAGTGAAACTGAGAACAGAGAGATGAATCAATAGCAAGCAGTAATGCTTACTTTACACTGGGAGTAAAGTAAAGTAAAGAACATTTGGGGCAGCAAACTGTGGTGAGATATAAGCAATAGAAAGATTCATACTAAAGCTGGTAAATTAAGTTAGGTTGGACCACTGTCTTGTCTTAGGGTGGTTCAGGTTATTTACCAGAGTAAGACCAGGTAATCCCAATGCGTTAGAATCCCAATGCGTTGTCTAAGTTTTTCTGGGAGAGAAAGTTCTGATATGAATCTGTTTCTAGGTTTTTCACCCACTGTAAAGTCAGCAGGTAAGTAGATGGGGAAAGGGGATAGTATTGGCTGGGGGGATAGGGGGAGTCGTCTTATATTCCTTTACCCTAAATGTCAGGTGCCTGGTGGCCATACTGATATTACCCCCTGCCCACAAAGATCACTGTTTGGGTAAAGGAAGACTCTGTAATGAGGTCTTTCCTACACAACTTCAACTTTAATTTCAGGTACCTGCAACATTACCCTAAAGGTCAGAGGCAAAGTCAACAGCTATTTATTAAGTGCTTGTTGCATGCTGATAAAAAGAAAGGCCAAGCCAAATAAAACTGAGAACAGTGAGTTGAGTCCTTGCCCTCAAGGAGGGCATATTGTCATAAAGTCATATTGACTAGAGCCACATAAGGAAATGAATGTTTACCATCAAATGTGTATTATATAAGAGGAAACAGACAAGAGACTTACTTGATCTCCCATACAAATACATTAACATACGATCTTTTAAATTGTCTCCACTGTGATTCTCACTTAACTCCATTTCCTTATATAGATAGAAAGAATACAACTTTTTCACCAGAACAATACAAAACTCTTTACACTGTTTAAACCCAGTTTTTCTATACATGGATTGAACCAGATACTCTTAGATAAGTTACCAGGTGCTTGCTGAAATGTGAACTATTTCAGTTTACTATAGTACTCCCAACTGCAAATCTTATAAAAATTTTTCCAAAACATACCAAACTCAAAAACTAAAGTATTTCCCAAACAGGTTCAAAAGAGGAATGCTTTTAAATGAAATAGATGCCTTCCTGAAATGTCACTTACTTGTAAATAATTTTTTTCTATGTCAAATCATTTCTTTTTAGAGCTGAAAGATACACTAAAAATAATTTCAATCAAATACCTCATTTTACAGAAGGGTCCACAGGCTCAGTTAAGTGATTGATCCAAAACAGTTTTGTTTTGTTTTTTATCAGAACCAAATATCCTCACTCCAGTCTAATTGTCTCTCTACTTCACTAATTCCCTCTACTATTTAAAGTGTAACTAAATTTTTAAAAATAACTTTATGATGAATCCATACTATACAGGAAAAATGCTTTTCACAAAATAAGTAAACCTTAATTGCATATGCTTTGCAAATACGGATTTTCAAAAATCAAGCTCCTTGAAAGTCATACGTTCATATACTATATATAAACATAGATATAGATAGGGCTATAAACATATATAGTAATCAAGTAATCTTGATTACTATACACATATACACAGATAAGATAACTATGTTCTAGAATAGTTCTTCAGATTTTTCTTAGCACCTGATTTTTTCTTGATTACTACATTCCCATAAATGTCCCTAAAATAATCAAATTCAATACAACTAATTTCGTTTTCTTACTCTTAGATGGAATTTTAAAGATTTGGGAGTGTTTAGAATAAATTTGACAAGCAATTTTTACTTATGCTGATGTAATGGTACTGGTATTTGAAGATCTTCCATGCCCCTTGAACTTGCTGACTTAGCAGGAAGGGATGGAGCAAGAGAAAGCCAGAGCCAAGCTTGCATCTGTGCTATGGTGACTGGAAACAATGGCAGTGGCTGCAGTTGCTGCATGAACTCCTTTTTCTTTGAGCCTGCCAGAATCTCTTCTAAGGACTCCTGTTGAGAACTGACAGGGACAGGAATTGGAGCGGGGGGGGGGAGGGCAGCTGCTGGAAGCAAGCTGCCTGGACACTGAGCAGTTGAGTGAGTGAGGAGAGGAGGTGGCCTGAGGTAGCCTGTCCTATTCTGAAGGCTTGAGAATGTGGATGAATACATTAACTACATGTGCCAATTTTATAACTGCTGTGTTGGCTTTGACTTTCTGGTTTAGGGACTCAGTTTTCTGGTATTTGAATAAATGCTCTAGCTATATTTCCCATGTAGAGAGCCTGTTATATTTTGTGATTAATAACCATATCAGTATACTTATAGTTACTGTAGGCATTGTGAATACTGCATTGTTAATATAGCTAACAATAGAAAAGGATTTGACAATTCAATGATAAAATAAAATGCCGGGATTAAATAGTAATTGACATTGCTTAAGGATTTACTGACTGATTCATAAAATAGTTATTTAAAATTTCCAAAGCATACATCTAGATTCGTGAATATGCACACACATATGCCTCTGTGTTCATGCAAATGCACAGAGTTCTAAACTAATGTTAAAAGATATGGCCAATGGTACTTTTAATAGTCCTTCTATTCTCCTTGGTTGCCCTTGAGAAATTATTTCCTTCCAATAACAATCCACATACATGCAAATATATAGTCACACATATGTATATATATATTCAATTTCTTGTGCACTGGATTTTGAATCATTATGATAATTGACCACAAGAGGGAGCTCCCACTTTCTTTATAACATCACGCTTAAATTCAAGATTTAATATAGTGAACTGCCTTTTATAAAAGACAGTTTTGCCTATGTTGTTGTGGTGGTTTGTCCTTCATTCTCAAAGAGAGCCATGAATCACTAAGGTTATGCCATGACTTACAAGTGAATTGGATTTAAGTGAGGGAGGGCTGTAAGAGATCACCAGTCTTACTCTCTGTAGCCATATGGGTCCAGTGGCAAGATCAGGATGACTGGTCTATCCCCAAATGTAGTGGGAGACCTTGCCCATGTAAATATTACCAATAAGGAAGAGTTATAGAAAATAATGTTACATCTTAATACTTCAAATATGCTTACAGATTCAATTTTATTTGAAATGTGCTTTTATTTTTCTACTTAAGCTATTCAGCTCAGTTCTCCCAATTGGGATACCTTTAATTGCTCTAAAGCAGAAAGATAGTTAACCAAAATTGAACCCACAGAAACAGTTACAAATGTCATAAAAAGGTTTGAGAAGATTTATTGCTATTTAAGAACCATCAAATTAAAATAAGAATATTTGCTTTTCTTTGTATCCCACCCCCAAATAAAAGAGAGGGAAATATATCCTTGATCAACCAAAATTCACTTTTATAAAAAGATATTAAAAATCTATTTTATTTCTCTAGAAATATTATGATTTTTTTTCTAAAGCCCTTTCTACAATGCAAGTACTAGGAAAAACTCTTTGGTAGAACAGATTGGGAAAAAAGGTTTTTAAAAAAGGGCCTTTTGCAGGATGAATTAAGAATTAAGGATAATAACCAGAAACTTTTAACAAAAAATTATTTCTAGATAAGAACTTAGCCTTTACCCATCCCAGTAGGTGACCAGGATTTGAACCCATACAAATATAATCAATACTCTTCCTTTATTCTTTGAAGGGATTACATTAGGCCCAACAGAAGTACTTTATTCCCTATACAGGGACTAGGAGAAATTTCTTTAAGAACCTGAAGGACAAAGGGAAGAGGGGAAGGACAAGACTTTGAGCTTGAAATAGAGTTCAACACCACCCCCATCACCCTCCTACCACTCCCACCCTCAGATACCCAAACTCCATAAATCAACTGGTAGCTTTGTGGTTCAGTCACTTCCATTGTGTCTAACACTTCATGACCTCACTGGATACTGGAGTGGTTTGTCATTTCCTTCTCCAGCTCATTTGAGGGAACTGAGTGACTTGTCCAGGGCTATACAGCTAGTAAGAGTGTTCCTGACTCTAGGAATATTAAAGATCTCTTCTTCCTCTATATTATTTCATTTAGTGATATAAATAGTGATTGAGTCCCTGAGACCAGGGACTCAATGATTCTCAAATCTACTTATCTAGCCCTACATTCTTTCTCCAGACTTGGATGTCAATTGCCTACTGGACTCATATTAAACTCATATCTCATCTTCTCATCAAATCAAAAACCAATTATCTTTTCTACTCTTTGATTGCCCCTCTTCCTAACTTTCCAATTACTTTTGAGAACACTACCATAATTTCGTCCACCTGGGCTCTCAACTAAGTGTCAATGACTCCCAGTCTCCATATACTATCTGCTGTCAAGGCCTGTGGATTAAGCCTTTGTTACATCCTTCACATTTGACCCCTTCTCTCTTCTGACAAGGCCTCTGGTGCCAGCCCCCATCGCCTCTTGCCTAGGTGATTCCAATGATCCGTTGGTTGGTCTTCCTGCAACAATTCTCTCCCCACTCCAGTCTACCCTTCCCTAAAGTGCACATGTGTCAGACACACACACACCCCTCACTCATTAAGCTCCAGTGACTCCCTATCACCTCCATAATCTAAATAAAATCCTTTCTTTGGCATTCAAAGTCTTTCATAACCCCTCTTTCCAGTCTTCTTATACCCATTGCCTTCTAATACATTTCTCAGATTTACAGGTGGAAGAGACTCCCAATCACCTAGTATAAGTCTTTCACAACTTAAAAATGTAGACATTGAGGCCTAGAGAGGTTAAGGGACTTATTCAGAGCTGAGATTTGAAATCACGCCCAGCTAGCATTCTTTCTGCTCTAACCTATTACACAGGAGGCACAAGCAATGGAACCCAGTAGCATGGTGATCAATAAACCCAACACAAACGGCTGAGGTAAGGATTCAATAATCAATCACAAATATTTCTTGGAAGTGGAAAGTAATTTAGAAGAAATTAGACTTAAACCACCATGCCATACCAGATACCACAGAAAGATTGGGTGGGCAATGGCATTGACACGAACTGCTTACGAAAAGTCTTATGATACGCAAACTAGGAGAAAGAAAGGAGAGGCCTTTCGTAACTATGCTGCTGTTCAGTCATTTCAACGGAGTTTGAATCTTCATCACTCCATCTGGAGTTTTCTTGTCAATGATACTAGAGTTGTTGGCCATTTTCTTCTCCAGCTCATTTTACTAATGAGAAACCTGAAGCAAGCAGGGTTATGTGATTAACCCAGGGTCACACAGTAAGTGTCTAAGGCAGGATTTGAACTCAGGAAGATGAGTCTTCCTCACTCCAAACCTGACAATATCCACTGTGCCCATTTTCACAACTATGGAGAGAGGAAATTTTCTTAACCAAATGAGGAACAGAAATGATCAAAAGCTAAATGGATAATGTTGATCATATAAAGTTAAGCATACAAACAACTATGTTAAGACAAGATATTAAACCAGATTGGGGCGGCTAGGTGGCATAGTGAATAAAGCGCTGGCCCTGGAGTCAGGAGGACCTTAGTTCAAATCCGGCCTCAGACACTTGACACAAAAAAACTAACCGTGTGAGTTTAGGCAAGTCACTTAACCCCAATTGCCTTCGTAAAGGAAAGAAAAGAAGTTGGGGAACTGAGAAGTTAGGCTATTAGAAGTATCAATACGTATGTTAAAGTTCTCTTGTATAAGGATAGGAGTTAGGAAAGAGATAAAGACTGTGAACCAAGCACTGAATTTATGGAAGGAAAGCAGTCACCAGTGATTAATTTAGTGATAAATATAAATTGAATGAACTTTAAAGGAGGAGAGGTTAATGAGTAATAGTGATAGAGGGAAAGCCCAGAAGGGGGTAATGAGAAATAAGAATAATTCCATTTCCCCCCATTATAACCAGTGACTATGAATGAAAATGCAATTAGTCAGTCAATGGGAATTTATTAAGTACCAGTTCTGTGTCAGACACCTTGCTAAGAGACAGCCACTGCCCTCAAGGAGTTTTCAATATTATAAGGAGACAATAAGCAAACAAATGTGTACAAACAAGCTATGTTCAAAAATAAATAGGAAATAATTAATAGAGATACTAGAATTAAGAGTTTTGAAAAGGTTTACTGTAGAAGGCAAAAACAGTCAAGTCAGTCAGTAAATATTTATTAAGCATCTACTTACTATGTGTTTACTATGTGCTATACTAAGTGCTGGTTATAAAGAGGCAAAGAACAGTTCCTACCCTCAGAGAGCTCACAGTCAAATGGGAAGATGACACACAGACAAACTGTACAAATAAGTTATATACGAGACAATTTGAAAATAATTGAGAAGGAAGGCATTAAAATTAAGAAGGGGTGGGAAAGACTTCCTCTAGATTAGAAGATGGGATTTTATTTGGGACTTAAAGGAATCCATGAAGACAGTAGGCACAGATGAGGGCTGGAGAAAAGTAAAAGAAAATGTCCAAAGCTGGTAGATGGAGTATCTTGTTCATGAAGCATCAAGAAGGCCAAGTGTCACTGGATATAAGAGCACAGAGAGAAACAAGGTATAAGAAGACTGGAAAGGTGGGAAGATTCAGTTATCAAGGGCTTTACAAGACAGGAGGGTTTGTATTGGATGCCAAAGGTAATACAGACTCATTGCTGAGTTTATTGAATGGGGGTGACATGGCTTGACCTGCATTTATATATATATATATCCGTGCCAGGATCCTACCTCAGGTCCTAACTCCAAATCCACTCTCTCACAGCAACATCTTTTTCAAGGTTAGAGTCTCTTTTCAAATACCTCAGTTTAAATGTCATAGATGATACATGGAATTAAATACATCTTAGCATCAATCCAGAAAAGAAAGGAAGTTTAGAGGCCATCTTGTACCCCTGCATCTTGCATCTGAGGAAACTACAGTTCAATGGGTTCAAGGACTTGTCAAGGATCAGACAGCAGGCAACAAAGAAAGAATCTGAATCCAGATCATGTTAACTAGTATTTATTGTATAGGACAATGTATGTAAGATGATATGCAAGAAAGGGTATGATCAGATGCCAAAAGCAATAGTGTTTCAGAAATGAAAATGCACTTATTATGACAAATGGCGCAGTTTTACTTGGCTGATCATGTAACACAAGTGGACAGCATTAAAATGCCAAAAATAATTTTCTCCAACTGGTTCTGTAACATGAAACGTGTTATTGAACTTCTTATTAAAATAATAAAGATGTTATAAAGGGCATTCAGTCCATTTAGGAGCACTGTGAAATCTACCTTCAAGGACTACAATTAGTGATAATGCTTCGCTGACAGTTCAACATTCCATATTACAATCCAGAAATGTGAGAAGTGTTACTTACTCCTAATGGTAGCCAATAGAACAACAGGATGCCTAGGACACTTCGTTGTTCCTGGGATGTGCTATTGTTTTTACAAACTTTTAGATAATTACAAAGAAATACCGGTGGTCGAAATACATACAAAATGAATCATGACAAGTATGAGCTTGCCTTCATAGGCCTATATCCCAAGGAAATCACTGATAAAAAGAAAGCTCCCACATAGACCAAAATATTTATAGTAGCACTTTTTGTGATAGCCAAAAAAACCCCAAAAAACTGAAAACAAAGTAGAGACAAATTGATCGAAAAATGGCTAAACAAATTGTGGTACATGACTGTGATGGAATAATGTGCTATAAGATATCACAAATAAGGGGTGGCTAGGTGGCACAGTGAATAGAGCACTGGTCCTGGAGTCAGGAGTACCTGAGTTCAAATCCAGCCTCAGACACTTGACACACTTACTAGCCATGTGACTTTGGGCAAGTCACTTAACCCCAATTACCCTCCAAAAAAGAAAAAGAAATCACAAATGAGATAAATTCAAAGAAGCATGAAAAAATCTATATGAATTTATAAAGAGTTAAATAAGCAGAGCAAGAAAAAACTATACATACATGACAGCAACAATGTAAATGTAAACAAGGAAAACAAAACAGACTTCCGGGAACCAAGATGGCAGAGCCAGCAGTAAGTGACTCTCACTCTCCCTTACTGACCTTGAAAATCCCAGAGAATATTGCCCCAGGAAAAATCCTGGAACAGGGGAGCCAGCAGAAAGATGAGGTGCAGCGGTTTTTAGCTCAGGAAGCTAACGGGATTAACAGGAAAGATCCCTTTTGCTGTGACTAAAGGGAACCAGTACAGCATAAGAGGCATCCCATCCTGGCAAGCCAGCAGCAAGCCCTACCTCAGTGGACCAGCTGGAGGTCCTGAGCCCCAGGGTAGTGGAACCAGCAAGTGCCAACACCAACACCCCAGGTGTGCCTTTACAAAGCCAGGAAAAATCAGCAGGCACTAGCATGGACAGGTATCTACCAGCA
>CM053594.1:332581378-332603436 GCA_028646575.1 Pseudocheirus occidentalis
TTAAGAAATTTGCAGAATATTTATAAGGAGCTCTAAGAATTCTAGGTTTAAATTTGAGAAAGAAAATGTTAAATGAAATTCTTTTCATAAGAGAAGCTTAATTTGTTTATTACAGCTCCATGGGAATAAAACATTTTCTCTTAATTCTAATTGGCTAATGAGCCATGATTTGGTGAAAGAAACTTTGTAACTGTTCAAGGCTCACCTTAAGAAGATTCTAATATCACTAGATTTTAAAGTAATGTGATCAGGTTAGTTTACAATACCTTTTCTGGCTAAAACATCTTTAATATTTAAGAATTCCACAGTTATGTAGAAATTCAATTTTTATCATGCTTTGAGATTTTTGTTACTTAGGAGAAATCTTTATACCAACTTAGTCTTAATCATCTTGATTTGGAAAGGTTTGTTTTGCTTTAAAATATTCACAAAGATCTGGTTATAAATATTTGGTTTTTTTGAGCATCTCTAGGGATAAGAGTGCACCAGCGGAGAAGCTGTTTGGGAGGTACACACCCCGTGTAGAATATACATTGCATGTGAGGTCACATGCTATAGGAATAAGGTCCATTTTTGATGGAAACAGATACGTTGATTCTCTCCTTTCTTTAGATGTTTTTTCTCTAGGTAAAGCTCCCTCAGCACATAATAATTTTCATCTTTCAGTTCATTCTCTCTGGATGCTATATGGATTGACTAAGAAACAGGCAGCAGAGATTGTGAAACGTTGTGTCTCCTGTGTTCCCTTTAGGCCACCCCCGAACATCCTGACTGAAAATCGACTCGCCCCCAGGAGTTGTGGCAAATGGATGCCACCCACTGAGGTTCTCAATGCATTCGTGTCTCTGTTGATGCCTTTTCCAGGTTCTTGTGGGCCACCATCTAGCCAGAGGAGACAGCCCGGCATGGGATAAGTCATTTATTAACACGTTTTTCTTTTGCAGGCCTCCTAATGGCCGTAAAAACAGATAACAGCCCAGCTTATGCTTCTAAAGTCTTTGCTTCCTTTTTGCAGGATTTTTCTATTAGGCATGTAACAGGAATTTCCCTATAACCCACTGGTCAGGCCATTGAGGAAAGGGCTAACCACACCCTTAAGACTCTTCTTTTGTAAAAGAAAAAGGGGGAGTTCTGCTGCGGACAGGGAGAGTGGGCCAACTCACCATGGGATAGTTATATACCGCCCTCTACACCTATAACTTTCTTCAATTTTCTTCTTTAGATTTGTTAACCCCTGCTATGCACTTTTTTGCTACAGCCCCACAGGTTAGGGGATCTTCATCAGCTGACACATGGGCACCGGCACCTCCTCCAGCTCTAACAAGAGCTAGGGCCTTCTGGAAAGACCCGGAGAAGGATTGGGAGGGAGCAGGGTATGCTTATGTCATTCCAAATGGAGAAACCAAAGACAAATGGATACCCACAAAGTGGCTCTGTATCCTCGCCAATGACAAAGTACCAGAGAGAGAAACGGAGAAGGCACCAGAGACAGAGGCCCAGACTGGGACAGGGAAAGACCCGTGACCATCAATTGCTGACCATCCTGACCATCATACCAGCTATAACAGATGCTGCTGTCAGAGAGCCACAGGACAGATGCATAGGAGCCACCCGGCCTTGGTGCTTGTCGAAAGGCATGAATAAAATTGCTCTGCCTTCCTACTGCCTGGATGTGACAAACATGCAGACATTTTTCTATTGTGGTAAAATACAATATTCTGGCCCCAAACAACAGGCCCTGTCAAATGAGCTACCCTCGGATTGGGGAGTCATGTGAAGGCCCTTTTTCACACCTCCCATGCCTTCCTGCCCCCCATGAACAGCATAATGTGTCTCTCACAGACAAATGTGTAGGCACCATAGACACTGGGAAATTTACATAGCCTGGATTTGGCCATTATCGCTTATTTAATACTGATACATCATCCCAGGGCCAAGTACTCTTTCCCAGAGGGATTGTCTCTGTGTGGGTAGGACTCAAAGAAGACCCAAAGAATCACACCTGGTAAGTTTGGACGGTTACTGTAGGTCCAGGTAGTCTGTTCATGAACATTAATGGATATAATGCCTACTCTCATGGAGGAGTTTGCTTTACTAACCCCTGCTACGCCTTTGCTGTGATTTCTAGTGGCGCTGGTGGTGTTGGTGGTGGTGCAGTGCAGTGTCTCAGTGATATGTTGTATAATTTTACTTGTTATGATTGTTTAATTACCTCTTGTATATCCCATTATAATTGGTTGTTAATAAGTGAAATTTATGTGGTACAGAAACCCATATATGCTCTTATTCCGGTACAGCAGGAGGGATGGCATCCTACACCTGCTGACCATGTGCTACAATTATTGCATAGACAAAAAAACATGTATTTGGAATCTAAACCACTCTGTTCTTGTAAAAAAAAATGTGTAATTTACCTTGGGTTTCATGAGGAACCTCTCTATTGTGGGGAGTTATCCTGCTTGCAAGACTTTTATTTGCCATGTTGTTGCTTTCCCCTTGTGTTGTGCCTCTTATGTGTTATGTTTAAAAACACCTTTGCAATGTGGGGTGCTGACACCCTCCTTTTGTAAAAGAAAAAGGGGGAATTTGTAAGGGCCACTTTAAGCCTTGAATGACTAGAGGCCTGAACTCGGTCAGTGTGTCTTCGAAAACAAGAAGAATGGAGGCGGGTCTAAGAGGTATCTGCGCATTTGCCCTACCCCCTTGACCATACTTCCTGTTTACCAAGCACTCCCTGTCCCGCATCCCACAGGCATGAGCGTCTTGGGGGAATAAAAGGTCACGGGTAGCACCCAGCATGCCCCAGTAACGGAGGAGCGCTCCCCAGCCTATCAGGCTACTGTTGTTGAGGCACGTGAGGGGAAGACAGACAGTCTATATAAGGCAGAGGAGCGCAGGAGAGCGTGGGACACGGGGCACAAAGAGGCGTGGCACACATGGGGATAGGGCACACAATAGGATAGAATAAAGAGACCTATACTGCTCCACCAAGGTATCTAACTAGGCTGTCTGTCTGATCCGGGAGCATCCCGAAGGGTCATGGAGGCGACTGACACTGTCCACGTGGACTGAGGTGGGTGACTCGGGAAGTTAACAGCCCCAGTCCGGCAGACCCAGGCACTGCCTATTCGATTCTTTCTTGGATACTCACTTCTTTCTACTTAACTATGCTTATCTATCTTAATTAAAATAAGATGGTCAACCCCTTTAAAGTGGTCTATCCTTTAGAGAAGTAGATCAAAGAACTGTGCTAGTGTAGCTGGTACTACAATTTTATTAATTTTCTCCAATTATATAGTATATATTTTGTTTGTTTACTTATTGTCTCCCCAATTAGACTGTAAGGTTTTTAAGAGAAGGGATTGGGTTATTATGTTTTGTTTTTCTTTGTGCCCCCAGAGCCTGGCACAAAAGTAGGCACTTAATACTTATTGACCAGTTGACTAAAACAAAGAGCAAAGAAAGAAAAAACCCAACCTGAGACATTCATTTTGAAAAGAGTAGCATGTTATCCCAGAGATCACTGGATTCAAAGTCATAAGCCTTAGATGCGAATACTTCCTATTTCTTACTACCTTTGTTACCTAGGGAAAATCATTTTTCTTTATGTCAGTTTTCTAATGTAATAGATGAGACCGAGTGATATCTACCCAGGTCTAAAATTATGAAACTGTGTACTCAGGTCAACCTAAAGCCAAAGACATCTTCCCAGACTATCAAAGAATACTGTTATATCCCTTTATTCAGACTTCAGAAAAGCCCATAACCTCTTCCTCTTTTTCTCATGATTTTAATGATAGAAACAAAAGAATTCATTCCCTTTCCCTCCATAATATCCAGGAACTTACTTTCTTTATTTCCTTAAGGGAAAAGGGAACTAAGATACTGTCTGATTTAAGGCTGACTTTCCCCAGGGAGCAATTCAATTCTTCTGCAGGATAATGAGGCATATTATTCACAGGTATTAACGGTAATTAGTTAGTGAGACGTTCATTTGCAAGAAATGGCAACTTTCCAATGAACTGAAAGCAAGTCTTTTTAGGCCCACGTAGTTTAAAGAAAGGCTTAGGAAAAGATAGTCCCTGGTAGCATCATATTCCCTCATCACCTGATGAAATTTTAATTTTAAAAATCAGTGGGGCTTTGAGCCTAATAAAAGCGCTATGAGGTTGAAAAAATACTGAGTTCAGCCAGATAAGTCTAATCCGGTGGTTCTCAAACTTTTTGATCTCACAAATTCTTACACGCTATTAAATTATTGATGACTCCCAAAGAGTGTTTGTTTATGTGGGTCATATCTCTCAATATTTATCGTATTACCATACCATATTTACCAATTAAAATGCTCTAATATGATTATTTGTTGAATTCTTGAAAGGGCCTCACACACCCTCTCCAAGGATCCCTCGGCCACACTTTAAGAACTGCTTGTCTAATCCATAGTTTCTTCCCTCTTCTAATTGTAGCGCAATATGTAAGTATATTCCAAGCATGAACATAAATGAGCTCCGTCATTAAGGGCTGGGGTGGGGAGAGAGGAGGAAGGAGAAGGAATAAGCCTATTTGCTATCAACTACTATACTTGTCTGTGTTCCCTCATAAATAAGAGATTCATAAAACATTGCAAATGAAGGTCATTCACTTTAACTAGAATGAAACACAATAGCGATGCAATTTTCTTAATCTCCTGTATGACTTTCCCTGCATGCATTACATTTCCATCCCTCATTTCTTTTGTCTCATTTCATGTCTTCTATTATAATGGTTTTAATATGCTTATCCTCCAGTCTCTCATTGGCACTGCTTCAATTCACTAACTGTAGGTAATTAGCCTTAGTGTTTCTGAGCCTCTGTTATTTCAGCCAGTTGTTTGCAGCTTTAGTTGTTTTCTTGGTGGGTTTTTTTTTAAACCAGTTCTTTTCCTAGTTTATAATTTAAGAGTCAGAATAAGGTCAATGTCAGTTAAGGTCAGGATGGCTTAATTTGGTCATAATTTGAAGCAACTAATTGCTCTGCTTCAGTCTTTTAATTAAAGATATACAACCAGTGTCAGACGCCTTGTTTAAAAAGATGGAATGAGTCGAGTGAGGCTAAAATAAAGTGGGGTCCATCATTCAGATAACCCTCAAATCTAAACAGCTAATACTCTTCAACTACAAGGCTAAACAGACTCAAAAGGCTCTTTGCATTCTTTGAAGGAAGGTGCAAAGAAAATTGGTTAGATTAATATCATAGTTGCTTCAAAGCCATGTGATTTCTTCCAGAGAGGCAATGAATTTCACTCAACTCAGAAAAGACTCAGTAAATTACTGCTCTGTTCGTAGCACTGTGCTAGGCCCTTGGAAAGATACAGTTGCAAAAATAACACGCTACGTTCCTTCAAGGAATTTATAATCCAGTCTGAAAGAGCAGAGACTATATTACGAAAAGATTTGTGATTTTCTCCTTTTTTAGGAATTCCCAGTGTGGGAATTCCCTTCATAAAGCAGATCCATTCCAGGTAGGACTGGGTAATAATAACAAAGCTATGATGTAAAAAGTTAAGTCATTTATCCAGGATTACACAGAAGCAGATTCATAGGCAGGTTCTAGAAATTCCAAGTCCCAGTCAATACCAGCCTGTTTCTGAAGGGATACAAAAGACACTAAATGGGCAAAACCAACTCAAATACAAAATAGAGAAGGATCAGTACATACCAGAGGTACAAAGAAAAGGAAGAGAATTTCTGGCTAGAGGGATTCAGAGAAGGCCTCAAACAGGGAAAGGCATTTGACATGGGCCTTAAAGGGCAGGTGGGATTTAGAGACAGAGACTGGAGGTCTGGGACACGGATAAGATTGCTATATTCTCACTAGTTAATCCATTTATATGCTAAAAACTCCCCTAGCTCTCTGTGCCTGACACATGTGCATCACAGATCCTTCCTAATGTTTCTCACTAAAAACATATCTCTTTGCCTTTGTACCAGTTCTCCTTTCTGACTAGAATGAACTCTCTCACCACCTGAGAGCTCCCCAACACCCATTGTTGTCAAGCAACATCTGCCTTTCCTGAGTCATAGAATACACACACTTGCATCTATTTTGTATATGCCAATATACGTGCATGTTATTTCCCCATCAAAATCCTCCTTCAGAAATATCCAATAGTATTTCCTTTTATAAGTTGGGGTGGGGTGATGGATTGCAGAGAAAAGGCAGAGATTTGCCTGAGTTGTCCCCAACTCCCACACAAACAACTTTAAATAACACCTTAAAACAAATGCTGTAGTGGCAGAACCCACAAAAGGATGGGGTAAAATAATTTTCCAACACAAGACAACTTAGAATTTTGACAGGAAAGGTCTGTTACACCAAGGTGAGAGTGAAGAGCAAGCCAGTGTAAGCCCTACTCTAGCAAACTAGCAGTAGGCCTTGGGGGTGACTGAATCAGTGTCAGGAGTGATGATTTCTGGACTTCCCAGTCCACAGACAGTAAGGGGGTCAGACAAGAATCAACAACTTGGGAAAGGAAGAACAAAAAAATTACTGAAGAAAATAGCACCTTAAAAAACAGACGAGGACAAATGGTAAAAGAGGTTCAAAAAGCCACTGAGGAGAAGAATGCCTTATAAAGCTAAATTAGCCAAATGAAAAAGGAGGTACAAAAAGTTACAGAATAAGAGAATTTCTTAAAAAGAATTGGCCAAATGAAAAGGAGGCACAAAAGCTCCCTGAAGAAAATAATTCCTTAAAAATTAGAATTGGGCAAGGGAAAGCTAATGACTTTATGAGATTTCAAGAAATAATCAAACAAAATCAAAAGAATAAAAAACAGAAGCAAAGAAAATGTGAAATATCTCATTGGAAAAACAACTGACCTCAAAAATAGATCCAGGAGAGATAATTTAAATTATTGGACTACCTGAAAGCCATAAAAATTAAAAGATAAAAAAGAGAACCTAGATATCACTTTTCAAGAAATTATGAAGGAAAACTGTCCTGATATTCAATAGCCAGAGGGAAAATTGAAAGAACCCACTGATCACATCCTGAAAGAGACCTCAAAATGAAAACTACCAGAAATATTATAACCAAATTCCAGAGTTCCCAGGTCAGAGAAAATATTGCAAGCAGTCAGAAAGAAAGAAACAATTCATGCATCATGGAACTGCAATAAAGATAACACAACATTTAGTACTTTCCATATTAAGGTATCAGAGAACATGGAATAAGATACTCCAGAGGGCAAAATAGCAAGGATTGCAACCAAGAACCACTTACCCAGCAAAACTGAGTGTAATCTTCAGGGGGAGAAATGGATATTCAATAAAAGAGAGGAGTTTCAAGCATTCCTGATGATAAGAGAGTGGAGCTAAATAGAAATTTTTACTTTCAAATACTCAAGTCAAGAGAAGTATAAAAATGTAAACAGGAAAGAGAAGCCATTAGGGATTCACTAAGGTTAAACTGTTTACGTTCCAACATGAGAAAATGATATTCATAATTCCTAAAATCATTCTCATTATAGGTCAATTAGGCGCATACAGTACAGGATACTAGTGTAAACTGAATATGACAAGATGATTATATAAAAAACAAAATTAAGGGATGAAAAAGATAAATGCACTCTGACAAGAGAAAAGAAAAAGATAGAATGTGGTGAGTTATCTGACATAAAAGAGGTAAGAAAGAGCTTTTATGGTGGAGGGGAAGATGAAGGAGCTTTGGTGGGGAGTGGGAAGCAGGTGAACCTTACTTTTATCAGAATTGGCTCAAAGAGGGAATAACATGAACAGTCAGTTGATAAAAAAGATCTATGTTACCATACAGGTAAATAGAAGGGGAAGGGGGTTCAATAGGCCAGGGAGATGGAAGAGAGATGATAAAAGGCAGGGCAGATTGGGAGAGGTAAAAGAGAGAGACAGAGAGACAGAGAGAGAAGGACAAACAGGTAGGGAAATAGGATAAAAGGAAATTCATAGTTAGTAATCATAATGGTGAAAAAAAATTATAGCATGTTACTCTGATAAAGACTCTCTTTCTCAAATATAGAGAGAACTAAGTTAAATTTATAGCAATAAGAGCTATTCTTCAATTATATCAAAGGATATAAATAGCCTGTTTTTGGATGAAGTGACCAAAGCTTTCTATGGTCATATAAAAAATGTTATAAATCACTATTAATTTGAGAAATGAAAATTAAAACAACTCTGAGCTACCACCTCACACCTATCATATTAGCTAATATTAAAGAAAAGGAAAATGGCAAATGTTGCAGTGGATATAGGAAAATGGAGACATTAATGCCCTATTGGTAAAAGTTGTATATTGATTCAACCATTTTGTAGAGTAGTTTGGAATTATGCCCAAGGGACTATAAAACTATGCATTCCCTTTGACCAAGCACTACCATGTATGTACAAAAATATTTAGAGTAGCTCTTTTAATTATAGTAAAGAATTGGAAATTGAGGGGAACTCAAAAAAATTTTAAATGAATGTTAAAAATTGTTTTTACATGTAAGTGGGGAAAAAAATAAAATGTTAAAAAATAAGTCTAACCCAGTGGTTCTCAAACTTTGTGGTCTAGTGGACCCTTTACACCATTAGCAATTATTGAAGATCCCCACCAAAAAAAGCTAATAGGATCCCATCTTGTTCATGGTACCCTGAACAGGACGATTATATAAGCTTCTTCCAAAAAGATCCTATTTCCCTTTGGATTTTCTATAGTCTTGTATAGCACAATACCTGCCACAAATTATATGTTTAATAAATATCTGCTGATTGACTCATACCTAAAAGAAATGGCTATAGGCACACAGGGCATTCCTTGGTAGGAAGGTGATGTCTCTACATAGAGATTCTTTCAGTCACTTTATGGGCACAGACTGCTGATAATGGACTCTCAAACTGGGGAGAAGTGGAGAGAGTGGGAAGGGTGAGGGAATTTTTCACTCCAATTCCCCAAGGTATTCAAGGACAGCCCATCACTTAGATTAACACAGCCAATCAGTCAGTTACTTTTCTTAAGTGCCTACTATGGGATTAATCACTGTGCAAAGTAATGTCGATGTAAAGAAAGACCAAAAAAAAAGTCCCTGCTCTCAAGTAGCTCAGAAAGAACTAGAGAGACCATGCAATCTATTGTTCCCTGCATGTATGTGTGCATACATACACATATGACAAAAAGGTGCATACAAATTGACAGATAATCTATGATGGAAGGCACTAAGATTAAGGAGGCCTGGAAAGGGCTTCTTATGGAAGGTGAGTTTTAAACTGAGACCTGAAGGAAGCCAGGGAAGCCAAGTATAGAGTTTGGGAAGCAGATTATTCCAGGAATAGGGTGTAGCCAATGAAAATGCTTTGAACTGGAAGATGCAGTGTCATATGCAAGGAATAACAAGGAGGCTAGGGTAATAAAGTAAGGGGGAAGGAGAAATGGGTAAGGGTAAAAATGGAAAGAAGAATGGAAAAGTGGGAAAGGGCCAGGTTATGAAGTGCTTTATAAGAAAAAAAAATTATATTTGATCCTGGAAGTAATAGGAAATAACTGGAGGTATTTATCAGATTGGGGACTAACGTAGATCAATTTGATATCTGACTTGAGGATCAATTGAAATAGAAACTTGAGGCAGGAGTGCAATCAGCCAGCTATTGCATTATTCAGGGTGTGAGGTGATGAAGGCTTGAACCAGGGTGATGGCCGTTTGAGATGAAAGGTAATGTATAAAGGAGATGTTATGAAATGGTCTGATTTGGCGACTAATTGGGTAAGGGGCATGAGAAAGTGAGGATTCAAGGGTAACACTTAGGTTGAAAACCTGGGTAACTGGGAAGATGATGGTTCCCTCGAGTTAATAGGGAACTTAAGAAGACAGGAGGATTGGGGATAAAAGATAATGAGTTCAGTTTGGGATATGTTGAGTTTAAGGTGTCTAGGATACATCCAGTTTGAGATGTCTAATAGGCAGTTGAAAATGTGAAACTGAAGAGAAGTCATGAGAGAAGTTATGCTGGACAAATAAAACTAAAAATTATCTGTATGGAGATGATATCTAAGTCCATGGAGGATGATAAGATAATCAAGTGAAATAGTGTAGAAGGAGAAAAAAAGGGGACCCAGGACAGAAATCTAGAGTTAATAAGTTTGCACTGGATAAGGATCTAGTAAAGGATATTGAGAAAGAGTGGTTAGCTATGTAGGAGAAGCAGGAGAAGGTAGTGACATGAAAACCTAGAATAGAGTATCAAGGAAAATAGTGTGTTTAATAGTTTCAAAGACCACAGAGATGACAAGAAAGGTAAGCACAGAGAAAAGGTCCTAGATTTGAAGTCAATCTATTGGAGATGACAGGATGGAATGGAATCGTTTGTGTATCACAGAGGGCTTTGCTTTGTCAAGGAAAGTAGGCCAACCAGGTGAGGGACTCATCTGAGTGACATAAATTGAGGAGGAGGAAAGGAGAGGGAGCTGTCAGGGAACGTCTTCAGTTTCTTCAGTGAAATATGAAGTAAGGTTCTCAACTGAGAGAGTGGGTAAAGGGAAAAATCTAGGAGATCTGAGGAACAATTAAGTGGTTTAGAAAAGTCCCTCTGGTAAATGGAATAATGAATTCATTAGGGGATTGGAAAAGAATTGACTGCCTTGCTGCAGTGAAGACTCAGCTGAGATTGTGTAATATAAATTTTGAATGATCCAAGTCAGCATGGTTTCATGATTTTACCCTGCTTCCAACAGCTTCACAGGAGCAATAGAATGGATGGGTGGGTCGGAGTAATCCAAGGCTAAGGCATATCAGGGCCAAATGTTCATTAGGGTAAAATGACAAGGGAAGAGGGCATCACAGAGTTGAATTGGTATACCAAAGTGTCAAAATGGCAAATGAGGGAGAATGTAGCCAGTACAGGCGTGATGACTTGGGAAAGAACTAAAGGGTTGAAAGGATTGAAAATCATGGTGAGGATAAAGAATAGTATTTGAAGTTTAAAGGTAGAGGGATGGATGGTATGACAATAGACTGACATCAGACAAAGTTCATGAATTAGTGCATCTGTGGGTGACAACAATATCAAAGGTATGACCATCTCTCTGTGTAGCTGAGGTGAGGTGGAGAAGGAGGTAATGGAAAATTACTAAACTGAGGAACCGAGAAGTTAGAATGTTTAATGGAGTATATATATATGTTAAGGTATCCTAGTATGAGGACATGAGTTTGGGGAGGAAAGACCATCAGTCAGGCACCAAACTTGAGAAAAGAAAGTGTCCAGAATATGGGGAGAAAATTACTACTAGAATCTTGATTGAGTGGTAGCTGTGGATTAAGTAAACTTCAAAGGAATAGAAGTCATTAACTGACGGTAGTAGAGAAAGAGCCTGAAAGCATCAATGAGAAACAAGGAGTTTTCATCTCTGTCACCACAACTAATAAGTTGGGATAAATGAATAAAAGTGTAACCAGTGCTAGAAAGGGTAGCCAGAGAAGTTGTATTATTAGGAACTACCCAGGTTTCAGTAAGTGCAAGATGAAGGAATCAAGAAAGGAAAAGTTCTAAGATGAAAAAGCAAGTATTTTTCCTATAAAAACAGTTATTCCAGAGACAGTGGCAGAAGAGGTAAGTGGTTTTAGAGTAGGATGTTGGAGAAGGGAATTGGGTTGAGGGAGATAGGAATAAGGGAGTGATCAGTGGATGACCAAGAGTGGGATTTGAACAGTGAAAGCCAAGGTTATGGGATCATTGAGATGGATATGTTATGGTTTATGTTTCATGTATGCTTATAATAGAAGAGTGAGTTCGGATAATTTATCATTGCACAAAGAGGTTTGACCTGAGGGTAGAGTTGTCTCAGGATATAATAAATTATGTAAACTTGAAAGGGAACATGGGATGGTGAGTAGCCAAAAGGAGTTATTAGTGGTCAGAGTGGGTGTCTGGAGCACATAGAATACATTGTCCATATGTTGAATTCTTAGTTATTTAGGACCTATCTGGTCCCTAAATCTCCAACACTGGCCTTCTAATTCTGACCATTTAAGTAACTTTGGGGGTTAAGGTATTTATTTAGAAGATCTTTGTTAATGTCTGTGTGTGTTATTTAGAAGAGGCAATGTACTTTCTCATCAATATCAGATAATTCACATCTTAAGAGAAAATTAATGATCAGGTTAATTAGCTTCAAATAACAGGTCTTTTCAAGAATCAAATAGAAAAATTTTATTAATGGTGAGGAAGCAAGGAAATGATTACAGGGATGTAGTAAAGATCTAATGAAATAATGGACCCCTGACTTCCATTCTGGAGAGGATTCAAAGGATGGTAAAAGACCTTGAGAGTGTACCACATGATTAGTTAAAGGAAATGGAAATATTGGACTTTGTGAAGGAGAAAAAACTTGAAGGGGTATGATTGCAGTCTTTAAGTATTTGAAGGGATTTAAAGTGGAAGAGAGATTAGATTTATTCTGCTTGGACTCAGGAGACAGAACTAAGAACAGTGGAAGAGGCTCCAAAAAGGTACATTTGTATTTGATGTAGAAGGAGACAACTCACAACTTAGGAGTTGTGATTCATATCCATGAAGGGAATACATACACCAAGGAAATCTCAAATCCTTCAACTGTGGAAATATCACTATTATTTCATACACATTTAATAGAGCAGCTAAGTGACACCGTGTATACACAGTGTATATTATTTTATTCAAATCTGGCCTTGGGCGCTTACTAGCCATGTGACTCTGGGCATCTTGCTTACCCCTGTTTGCCTCAGTTTTCTCATCTGGAAAATAAGCTGGAGAAGGAAATGGCAAACTACTGTAATATCTTTGCCAAGAAGACCTCAAATGGGGTCATGAAGAGTCAGACATGACTGAAACAACTGAACAACAACAACAAATACAGACCTCTAATCAAAGTAACTAAATTATGCAGATCATGTAACTTTTCCATATATGGTTCTTTGGTCTATCTTTAGACCACGTAATTTCAAACTTGACTTAAAAACACACTAACTCTATTATCTGCATTCATTAAGGGTGACCGTGATTATTATCATCCAAAACCAGACATCATTTTAAAATAATTTCTTTGGTCTTTTAGTGTAGCATTTTTTGGTAGAATTAGTAAATGCACCTTTCTAATCATACATAAGTTAATATTAAAAATCAGCTTTTATTTTCTGAGCACATATTAACTGACTATGGAGGGGAGTTAAGCATAAGACTGCTAAGTGGGAAATTGAGGTTAAGTTGTTTTGTGCTTAATGACTCAATCACTAAGCATTAATTAATTCCCTACTGTAGACCCCGTGGCATGTTGGGGAAACAAAGCAAAAAAAGAAACAGTATTTGATCTCAGGGAGCTTACATTCTATTGAGGGGGATGATAACTGGAACATAAATACAGTGAAAATTATTTGGAACAGGAAGCTATTTTTATAGTGTTTTATTTTTTGACAGGGAGAGTCATGTGTACATGTTTCTATTGACACGAGGCTGTCATTGACCAAATGAAATCAGATTGAGCTGGTTCCTCAAGTTTTAAGTAGTTCTCTTGCAGTTTAAAAGTAGATATTTATTCTACAGTGAGAGCAAGATCCAAATAAGGCTAATTTTTCTTTAAAAGACTGTTGAAGTCACTTCTTGGTCACCTGAGTATAAAACAGCCATGAAGAAAAGTCTCTGATGTTTGGCTAATGGAAAACAATGGGCAAGTCAAGCAATGGAGCTCAGCTGTATCAGCTGAGGTGTCCTTGATGCATATATTTATTAATATATTTCTCCTATTATGGCTACCTAACTATCCTTTCGATAAATGTCAAACATCCTAGATATGTCTCATTTTGTTACAATATCAAACATAAACTAACAATGATTGATTAAAGTCTGGTCAAAAGCAGTGACATGCCCGTGGGTTTGACTGGTTGTGTTTTGTTTTTAATTCTGTAATTTTTTTTTTAGAATAGATATTGTGCTAATGAAATGTACAGGTGTAGTAATTCTTAAAGATAACTTTCAGTGACTGTTAGAAATAATGAGGTAGTTCTTGGTGTGGGAAGGTCAGGTATCCTAGTGATCATTCTAGCCCACAATGAAACAGGGTTAGTCACATGGAAGAGCAAAGGAAAGTGAAATTGGAAACAAAGAACACATTTTTGCTGTAAAACAGTCTAAGTCTCAGATAAAAAGCAAAAACCCTTGAAAGATCCTGAAGTCTAGAGTAACTGTTATTCATTCCTCTACAACACATAAGTTTTCAGAACTTGGAAAAACAGTTAGAAGCCAATTGTTGGTTTTCTTTTTGTTGTTGCTGTTGTTGTTTTCAACAGCTGCTAAGTTTTCTTCTGAAGAAAAATAAGTTATGGACAAGACAGTTCAAAGATTGGGAAAAAAGTAATTTTTATGGATTAAATTCACTCTTTCATCCAGTTCTATATAAAAACTATTGCCAGAAGAAGTCCAGGTAAATATGTAAGATCTGGACATCTATATCGGATAGTAAGACATATGTGCCCCTATCAGAAAAGTCTGGGAATTATTTACTTATGAAGTTGTGGCCCCATTGAGGGAATGCTAAACTCTGATAAATACACTGATGATGCTGAAAAACTGGAAATCTTCAGTAATTACAGAAATGAAGATGAAGTCTTACACCGTGCCACATGTCAAAAAGTTGAGAAATTTAGTCAAGAAATGCAGATAGACATTCTTTAGTGCCTTGGGAACTCAATTTTAAGCTTTACTGAAAATGCATTGTAATGCCATACCATTTATATATTCTATATATCATCAAGACAAGAGTTGGAAAATGGACTGTTTTTCAAAAGTATGCTTAATATTTTACATGAGAAAGCTGTAGTTTTATAACAAGGAATTATATCATATATATCAAAATTTTGTGAACTCAGTGCCAAATCATGTAAAACAAGTGATGAAGGCAAAAGAATATTTTTATTAACTTCTTAAAAATGAAAAAATTGTAAGATTTATTGTATGTCAATAAATTGAATTATTTTATTATCTCAATTTGCATGCTATTATATATAAACTCAAATTATATAAAATGTTGATATAAAGTAATTTGTGTATGGTAGGAGATATTAGCAGCTGGGAGGATCCAGAAAGTCTTGCAGGAGATGGCATTTAAGCTATCATTAGTAAAGGTTTGCTAGAGCTAAAAGTGAAGAGAGAGTGCATTCCAGTCATGGGGACAAAGGCACAGAAGGATATTGGGATCTCCTATATAAGGAACAATAAGTGAGTCAGTTTGACACAAACATAAGGTGTACTAAAGGATAATTTAAATAAGTGGATGCTTTGTAGTAACAATTCAAAGACATTAAAGCACAAAATCCATTTGGGAAAGAGAGGTACTCAATAGTTTGCATTTATTTGCTCCTTTATCTTTAAGTGAAATTCTAATCTGGAAAGCTCAGGAAAGTAGGGGTGCTTGTGGCTCCCTAAACAGTCTCTAACTAGAAGAATAAAAGACATCTGACACTGGCCTGCACATAACATTTTGGCTGTAATTTGTCAGCCAAGGTCAGACTTTCTGTTTAAAAACACATTTTTTTTAAAAAATCAAGGCCATGAAGGTTCCTGTGAAATATAGTGCCCTCTTCAAACACAACAGAGTAACCTCTGCTTCCTACCTCCTCTACAAACCACCTCCACCCCTGACCCACCATACAGGAGGACTACGGTGAAAGGAGATGTCAGAAGTGTTCTAGTACTCATCCCTCCCAGCACCACATGCCCTTGGCAGGGATTTTTTAATATCATTTTTCTTCATTTCTCTATGATATCGATGCTTGATGGATATCCCCACCACCACCTTTTTAAAAATATGTTGTCAAACCAACAAAAAACTATGAGCAAGGCAATGTTAGATGAGGAAAAGGCACCTGCTCACCCGTTCCAGATTGAACTCTAAAAGATTAGCATTGCTCTAGATCTAGGATATGCATTCCAGGTTGTTGTTGTTAATAATAATGTTGTTGAAAATATCTCTTATCAGCCACGGCAAAAAAAATGACTTTAGTATTAAAAATTTTGTGGAGAAAGTCATATCTCTAGATTCCTACATTTTATATTTGGTTGACAGGAATTATACCATATTCTGGTTTTTATTGAATCAGGGAGAACTCCATGCCCAATTAAATGCTGAGAAGGATATAGATCTGAGAATTATAGTTAACTCTTTTGGTGTATTGTTTTGAATGGATTGTCTCTTTTATGGGTTGCCCACAAACAGATAACACAGCTCCTGTACCAAGTTAAAACACATAGCTCCAAGGTCTGAGTTCTCAGACCTTGTTGGTGGGTCTGAGTTGATTTCACAGGAAAGTAGTGAATTGATGATGATGCCAGCAATGTTTATGAATATTATTGTGGCTCTCTCAAGCTTTGTCTTCCCAGAAACAGGAATTGTGAAGGACTTGAAGTGGACTAGACACTATGAACTTCAATATGGAACAGGAACTGGACAAAGAACTGAACAAGGAGCTGGACAAGGAACTGAGAGCTGTCTGCCTTTGAACTCAGGTGACAGTGGGAGCTAGCATGGAAGAGGAATCGTGGAAGCTGAGAGTCAGCCTCAAGTCAAGCTGAAAGAAGACTTTACTTGGATTTACTTTACTTTTACTGCGTACTGACTGAGAAAATTAGGATTTACTGTGAACTCTGGGTGGAGAACTTCGACTTTCATACTTTGTTATTGAATTAAGGATTTTGTGATTGACTAAATGAATGTACTTTGTTTAAAACTATGTGACCACTTCGGTGAAAACCATGTGGACATTTTAGTGATTAGTTGTTGAGTTGTGACATGGTGAATGCTGTATTTTGATTTTCTGTGATAGGTTGTAACATTGTGAATGCTATATTTTCATCTTCTATGAATGTTTTACTTTGTTTACTGCTGAATAAATAGAGAGCTCACTATACTATGTAATCAGAATCTTGAAAGCTATTCACAGCAGCAGTCTTCTGGAAAGCTGCCTGTGTGTGGCTTTATAGTCAGGTACCAATCTGTGACATATCCACCAAGGGCCTTTGTGTCCTACTCCAAGACTTCCAACAATATAGCTGAGATGTATCCAGGAGCTGGTGGCAACTAGGTGGTACAGTAAATAAAGCACAAGGCTTGGAATCAGGAAGATTCATATTTATGAGTTCAAATTTGGCTTTAGAATTCACTAGCTGTGTAACCCTGGGCAAATCCTTTAGCCCTGTTTGCCCATTTTCCTCATACAGAAAATGAGCTGGAGAAGGAAATGGTGAACCACTTTAGTATCTTTGCCAAGAAAACCCCAAATGAGGTCACAAAGAGTCAAACTCAAATAAAATTACTCCAAAACAAAACAAAAGCGGCTCCTAAACATTGAATCTTTCACTTTTATATGTGAAAGAACAAATTAATCTATGAATCACCAAACTTTTAGTAAGGGCTTCTTATGCTAGGCACTCAGTTTGTACCCTCAAGTTTACATTCCCATTCATACTGGAAGAGATATAGGTGAAAACAGCCTATACTCAGGCTCTGCCAAGAACCTTCTGCTAGTTGAATACTAAATTACAGCATTTTGTAATGTAATGTAAGTCTCCCTTTCCCTCTTCTCCAAGGAAAACAAGAGGAACATACTGGAGTGACTAAGGCCTTACATCCCTGGCCCTTGCCCAGCAACATATTGCTTTTGTTGTTTCTACATTTGCATTGCTGAAGTCATGTACATGGTTTTCCTGTTTTTGCTTACTTTCTAGTAAATTAATTGATATATATATATATATATATATCATCTTATACTTCTCTGAATTCTTTATAATTTCTTATGCTACAGTAATATGCCATCCTATTCATATACCATAATTTTTTTAGCTGTCCTATAATCAATGGATATCTACTTTGCTTCTAGTTTGAGGGTGTTTGTGCTCTATTGTTTAGTTTTCTTACTATAAAAAGTATCTATTATGAATATATTGGAGAACAGGAGACTAACATTCTAACTTGAACTTCTTAGGTATGCACCTAGCAGGGAAATCTCTAGATCAAGAGCATGGATATTGTATTCACTTTCATAGCTAATTCCAAACTCCTTTCTTAGAAGAATTCATAGCTCAAGATGCCAGTCTTTCTACAGTCCTTCCATTATTAAGTATTTCTCTTTGCTCATGTTTGCCACTTTTCTAAGTATGAAGAAAAACCTCAGAATTGTTTTGACTTGCATTTCTTGCATTATTAGTGACTTAGAAAAATGTTTGACATGGTGGCCAATTGTTTTTCAAATATATTTTTGAGAACTATTTGTCCCTATCCTGTGACCATTTATTCACTAAGGAATGGCTCTTAGAGATATAATTTTTTTCCCAAAAAAATTGTGTCCCTTTTTATGCTAATTACATTGATTTTGTTTAGGTAAAACTTTTTCAATTTCACGTTATCAAATTTATCTATTTTACATCTTGAAATGGCCTTATTTCCCTCATTTTTAAGAACTCTTCCCCTTGTCATAGCTCTGAAAGGTCACTCACCTACTTCTCTTCTATGTTTTTTTTAACGACAATTTGGCTCCTAACTTTACCATTCAGCTGAAATGTCTTTCTCTAGGGTTAGCTAACTATCTTTTAATTTCTAAGTCCAAAGACATACACTCTGTTCTCACTCTCCTTGATTTCTCTGGAACTTTTAACTCTGTTAATAACTCCCTCCCCTTGCATGCCTTTTCTTACTCTAGCTTTTATGATAATATTCTCTCAGTCTTCTCTTCTCAGTCTTCTTTTCAGGATAGGCATCTATATCCTATCCACTAAGTATAAATGAGCCATAGGATGTATCCTAGGTCCCCTTCTTTCTATATAACCTCCTTTATATGCTCTTGTGGATTCAATTAATATTTCTCTGTTTATGACACACACACATTTCTTTATTGAGTTGCAGTTCTACATTAGTGGTCTGTTGAATAGTGCCTGTGGCATCTCAAATTAATTCTAAAACAAAACTCATTACACCATTTGAAAAGTGCCAAGGGGAAGTGGGAAGAATTTTCCTTTCCCCCCAAATCAACCTCTTTCTAATATACAATAATGACAATCTCAATGCCAACTTTGTCTCTTTTCTTTCAGTCCTCATAGGCTAGCCATTGTCAGGTCTTGTCGGTTCTTATTCCACATTTTCTTTTCATCTTTTGCCTTCTCTTCACTCATGTGATCATCAGCCTATTTCAGGTTTTTGTCACCCATCCCCAGTAATCTCCTCTTAATTAATCTCCCTGACTCAGTTCTCTCCTTACTCATCTGTATCCTCCACCCAAATGCCAAAATCATCTTTCTAAAGCACAGGTCTGGGCATGTCATTCTCTTCTTTATGAAGCTTCATTGGCTCCCTATTGCTTCGAGGGTAAAATATAAACTCCTTTATTTGGTATTTTAAAACCCTTAATGATATGGTTCTGGCCTGTGTTCTCAGTTTTATTTCATATTACTCTTCTTCATAAACTCTGTGCACTAGCCAAACTGACCTGACCTACATGCTGTTCCTTGTATGCAACATTATATTCTCCACTTCTGAGCCTTAAACAATTATTCCTCATGTTTGCAATACTTTTCACCTCAGCTTCTTGGAATCCCTAGCTTTCTTCAAAGCTCTGTTCAGGTTCCATCTTCTCCATTAGCGTCCCTGATTTCTCCCTTCACCTTAACTTGTTTTACAATTACTTCGTATTCTCTTATCCGTGTATAAATATTGGATTCCTCTTTGAGGGGAAAACTTGTTTTTGTCTTTGTTAATGCCTGGTAACAAGTTAAAAAAAATTATTAAGCATTTACTATGTGCCAGACAATGTGCTAAACACTGTAGATGCAAATGTAAGCAGAAAGATATATTTCCTGCCCTCAGCAGCTTACATTCTAATGGGGGAAGATAACATGTAAAAGAAACTTTAAAAGGACAGGATGGTGAAAAGGCATCTCTGAAGTCCAGAGAATTAGAAGCAGATCCAGGACTAGAATGGGGGATGATGATTCCAGGCATTCCTCAAGATGAAAGTTCTAGGAGGAATTCACTAGTGGAAGGGAAACGGCAGGACCACAAAAGAGGAGAGATGTCCCAGGAGGAGGAAGCATCTGAAATGTGGTGATCAAGACCAGAGAGTCAGAAGCAGGGCTAGGAAGAATGAATGCCTTCAGAAAAGCAGAGACTTACTAAATATACATTGAATTGGATTGGATTTTAATAATCTTTAAAATGTGAAAAGGATTTTGTTAAATGATAAAGGAAAGAAGTATATAAAGAATCATAATAGTTTCCCAAGTGATAAAATGCAATTTTATTAAAGAATCAGAAATATGCTTCTTACTATCTCAGGATTGTCTGATATTGTGTGTAGAATGATTGAGTGAGTGTGTGTATGTGTCTGTGTGTGTGTGTGTGTGTGTGTGAGAGAGAGAGAGAGAGAGAGAGAGAGAGAGAGAGAGAGAGAGAGAGAGAGAGAAAGAGAGAGAGAAAGAGTATGTATGTGGGAAGGGGGTGAGGGACACTGGGCAGGTATGAATCCTAAAATTCTTGCTTTCCTAAAGAAATTGTAGCAACATGACGGTTAGAAAAAACAACAGAGCCACCTGTTGGTTAAGTAAAGGAAATTACAAAGCATTTTGGAAAGCTGGAGCTCTTTTCAGTTAGTAATACAATTTACTATTTTCCAAGCAATAACTCTTGAGATTTTTAAAAGAGGACGGTAAAATTCTAGGTAATCTGGTTCTTCCCTTCCTTCCCACCCCCATTACCACTAAGAAGGAGATATATTTTTTGAGAAAGGAAGGTCTCATGAAATCTGGACTTCCCCACTTCTCTGTTCTCCCCTCTTTTTCCTCCCTCTCCTTTTACCCCACTCTCTCCTCTTACTCCTCCCCATCTTTTTACTCATCCACCTCTCTCTTTTTCCTCCTCCCTCCTCCCCTTTCTCCTCTTTCTCTATCCAGAAGAGCTCTGATTGATGAGATTTATTTTTCTTTTGACTAGAAATACAAGCACTATACCACTTTCCAGACATCTCTAAGCCATGAAACTGGGCACCTATCACCAGCCTCTTTCAAAAGGTTGGTTCACTATATCTGTTATCTCCTCCTACTAAAATATAAGCTCCTAAGAGTAGGGACAATGGGGGCAGCTAGGTGGCGCAGTGAATAGAGAATCGGCCCTGGAGTCAGGAGTACCTGAGTTCAAATCTGGCCTCAGACACTTAAAGCGGAAAAACTAGCCGTGTGACCTTGGGCAAGTCACTTAACCCCAACTGCCCTCCAAAAAAAAAAAAAGAGTAGGGACAATGTTGTTTCCTTGTATTTTTATAACCAATGCTTAATACATTGCCTAGCACACTATAAGCGCTTTAAGAAATTTTTAATCAATTCCTTTATTTATTTTATGAAGACTAAGAAATATATTGACTCTGTAGGATTTCTAACTCAATACAAACATGAGTCCATAAACAATCTTCTACCAATTTAAAGTATAATTCTTTTTTTGGGGGGGAGGGCAGTTGGGGTTAAGTGACTTGCCCAAGGTCACACGGCTAGTTTTTTGTGTTAAGTGTCTGAGGCCTTAAAGTATAATTCTTAAGAGTGATCTTTAAAAATAGAAGAGACATTTTTGCAAATATAACGGAATTTGATTTCTTGCCTTCTTTAACATGAGGTCACTTGGATTTTATATCTCCAAGGAGGAAGACACGGTGAATTAGGATGGGAGGAACAAGAAGGGAATGAAGGGAGCAGAGGAGAGATGTTGCCTCAATATATATTTTACCAAACTATCTATGACATAATTTTATTCAAACCAGGAAATCGGGGGGGACGGAGCCAAGATGGCGGCGTAGAAGCAGCAAAGCACCACAGCTCCCACACAAACACGCTAAAAAACTCATAAAAAGGGACACTAAACAGATTTTCAAGCTCCAAAACTCTCCACAAGACAGAAAGCACATCTGTGGCTACAGGCAGCGCAGCAGGTGGGGCTCTTCGCAGCAGTCTGGGACCCGTGGCCGAAACCCAGCCGGTTCAAGCCCTGGGACATCGGGCGGGGAA
>CM053594.1:332603936-332634585 GCA_028646575.1 Pseudocheirus occidentalis
AGGGGAACGAGAGGGGGGTGATGGAGGGAAGGGCGGGGTGGGGGAGGGGCACAGGAAGCATACATCTCAGTAAAGGGACAGGTACAGGGTAGAGAACAGAACAAGGGGGGTGCAGGATAGGAAGGAGGGACATACAATTAGCCTCTCACAATTTGCCCACCATGGAGATGTCACCTGTTGGAAAGGTTATCTTCCTTCCAGGTAGCTCCATGAAGTCCAGTGTGACATCCTTCCCATCCAGCCAAGTGTTAGAGTTCTTTACCTCCCCAACTTACTTTATCTTTACTTATTAATATTCATACACAAAGACATACAGTGTGGTGTAGTGGACAAAGTAAACCAAGAAGATCTAGATTCAAGTGTCACTTTCTGACATACTGGGCATGTAACTCTAGATAAGTAGCCTAACCTCTCAGTGCCAAAGACAGCTCTCCAAAGTGATAAATTTCAGAGAAGGCACTCACCTGCACTCCTAGTAAAGGGAGTCGCCTCACCTAGGCTTTCCTCATACCAATTAAATCACAGGTCTAGTTTCTATCCTTACTTACACTTATGTTGTATTCCCAACCACTTACCCACCTCAGGGCAAAGAATGTTTCACCTACTGAATTGAATGATGTGAATTAAGTTGGTCAGAGGATCAACCCATCAAAATTTTGAGTCTTATCAAAAGAAGATTGGCTAGCATGCAATCAGCCAAGTCACAATGAACAAAACAGAGTAGTTGTAATCTGCATCAATGGAGGAAGTGCTCATCTTCATTGAATCAGATCTTTTGAAGTTCTAAAGCATCAAATAACATACATGTAAGAAATTTTCTTATTACAAAATATTTGAGCTTCCTAAACAGATAGATTGTTCACATTCAAAAGAATTCACTTTTCAGTCAGATAGTTTCTTTCCTTAACTCTTTTAATTAGATCTATTTTTGCTTTTGCTTTGTCTGAGATTGTGATTGCTACCCTTGTTTTTTTGTTTGTTTGCTTGTTTAAACTAAAACATAATAGATTCTGCTCAAGTCCCTAACCTTTACTCTGTGTGTCTCTGTGCTTCAAATGTGTTTTTTGTAAATAACATAGAGGATTCTGGTTTTTAATTCATTCTACTATATGCTTCCATTTTATGGGTAACTTCATCCCATTCACATTTCTAGTTACGATTCCCTCCATAATATTTTTTCCTTTATTCTCTCTCCTACCTTCACCCTGTCCTTCCTCACAAGTTTTAGTTCTGACCACCACTTCCCCCATTCTGCCTTTCCTTCTATCAGTTACTCCCCTGCCCCCCAAATAGACTGAAGCATATTATTTTTCATTTTCTTTTTTATTGTTATTGTTCAAGTCTTCTTGTACAGAAATGGATAGTATGATAATGTTTTACATGATTGCATTTGTATAACTTAAATCAGATTGCTTACTATCTTAGAGGGGAAGGGGAGGGAGGGAGGAAAAGAATTTGGAACTCAAAACCTTTTTTAAAAAAGTTAAAAATTGTTTTAACATGTAATTGGGTAAAGAATAAGATATTATTAAGGAAAAATTCAGCATAGTACCCTTGAAAATAGCAAGGCATCCAGGTGGGGTTGAAATAGGATAATATAAAAAGTTAAGACAGGTGCAAAATTGTTTTTCTGGATTACAAAACCTAGTATTTTATTTTTTCCCCAATGGTCTTTCTGTAACAGTATCTCTTTGTTGCAGCAATTTCAAGCCAATCTGTTCTAAAATGACATAATTACCCCAACCTCTTGGACATTTAATGGTCTTAAGGAGTCATAATTATAACCTGTGATTCACTAAGCTATGTTTATCAAAGTGTTGTCCAGAGTCCCCTGCAGGTTCCTGAGACCTTCATTTCTAATATAGCAAATACTGATAGATAAAAGTTAGATAAACAAGTTTTCTGGGTTCTTTGGTAAATTTTAACAGTGCAATGCCATCTCAAGACCAAAAAAATGCAAGAACTGCTTGAAGTAACCATTTGATGATTATCTTTCTGATGTGATTATAATGCTGTAATATGTATATGTGTATTATATGTGCGTATGTATGTATACATATATATACACACATGTGAATGCAACTAATCTTACAAATACCTTATTGTCATTTATGTTATTTTTTCAAGGCCTGCAAAATACACTGAAAATTTCAACACCAATCCTATTGTTTCTTACTGAGATGTTGGTTCACGATATACGTGGTGTGTAATCCTGACTTTTTATGTTGTAATCCAATTTTAGAATATTTAAATTATTGTTGGCAGTATTGTCTTCCAAATAAAGGAATAAAAATCATTTTGAAAGTCATTTCTCACAACAGAAATGGTCCATAATTTTAGTCTCAAAGTTTTTTTAACTGGGAATGTCTTACTAACAAACGAGATAGATCTTGCTGATTATGTTGAATTCTCTGAATATTTTTACAAAACAACTGAGATTATGTCTCAATTGTAGAATATCATCCTAAATAGTAATACCTCAATAACAATAGCAGAGTAGCCAGATGGTTTTTCTAAAATTGATTGCTCTGAAACACAAATTTTCATTTGCAGTATTTTAAGATGAGTACTTCCTGAGTATTGCTTTATTTTCATGATTCACAGAGAAAACAAAAAGCAATGTAGAAAGTCATTGTTGCAATTGTCTTTTGACAGTTTACTGAACAAAGGGCCATTTTCAGAAACCCAACAGTAATTACATTTGTTGAAGAAATATTAAGCAATTCAGAATTATAATCTCAAGTAATTTAGAAATGAAATTTTTTGAGTACATGGAATAGTTTGGGGAAGAAGTTTCTATCAGATGTATATAATACAAATCCAGACATATTTTGTGACTATAAATAAATTAACTACCAATTCCTTGTGTTGTCAGAAATGCCTTGTTTGGTATCCATATTTTAACAAACAGCTTTACAACACATTTAATTTACTAGAGGTATACATAATACAAAAGTTACATCACATAGAGGAATCAGACATTGTTCAAGATTTATGTGCACTTCATTCATTAACTTTTTAAAAAATGCTTTAGCCTTCATAGAAATACAAAAATTAAACTATCACAGAAATCTATATTTAAATCCCACAGAAAGACAAACTTCTTAGTTAAAAATGTTTATTTGAAATCATATATGTTTGTGCATTTAATGTGCATACCTGCAATGCCTAAACAAATGATGGTACATGAATGTAATTGGAATTTTAATGTGTCACAAGGAATGAAGAATTCAGAATAGCATGTGATGACATCACAATAAAGCATAAAATAACCAGAATCTATAAAACAATATAACTAATGATGACAACAATATAAAAGGAAAAAAACAATAAAACATAATTGATCACTGTGAAGAGCTGAGAAAATGAACCTCCTTTTCTTCTTTGAAGAGACAGAGGACTACTGGTAGCTAATAATGCACATGATCTCCAATATGACTTTTATTGGTTGTTCTTCCATACCCTCCATTTTTTTATTTCTTTTAAGGTATATCTTATTTTATAAAGCTATATTCAGAAATCATGTGACATACAGAGTATATCAATAAAAATAGAATTTACAAAAAAAAATCCCTGATTACAATTCAATGGCTAGCCACTTTAATTGCTCCTTATCCTGGCTATGTTTGCCATGATTTTCATAGACTAATAGTCTTAAATTTTAAACTACAATTCATTACAGAATGTCATCTTTTCCTTTAAAGATTAAATATGAATGGTTAGCAATCATTTAACAATCATTTAGTCAATGAAATATTTATAAAGTGCATTGTGCTAGGCACTGTTGATTCAAAGACAAAAACAGTACCTGACTTCAAGGAACTTACTTTCTACTGAGGGATACAACATGTAGACAGAAAAGTAACTGCAAAATAATGAGAGCAGTAATTAGAAGGGGCATCAAGATTTCCTAAAGGAGGTGGCAGATATACTCTGCCTTGAAGGAAGCTAGAAATCCTATGAAATGGAAGTGAAAAGAAAGTGAAGTCCAGGCAAGGGGGAAAGTCTTTGCAAAGGCACAAAGACAAAAGAATTGGAGAAATGGCAAATAGACCAGTTTAGCTGGAATGAAGAAAGCATGAAGGGGCCTAGAATAAAATAAGACTGAAAAGCTAAGTTGGAATCTTTTTTATCATATAAAAAAAAAAACCAAGAAAAGTGAATGCCTACCAATTGGGGAATGACCAAACATTGTGATACATAAATATATGGAAATATTATTTCAACAGAAATGATGGATATAAAGCATTTAAAAAACCTTGGGAAGAGTCATTGAACTGAGGTAGAGCTGTTAACATGGGAATTTCTGGGCTCCAGCCTCTGGCAGCTTCACCCTGAATCCCAGCAGATAGAAGGACAGAAGCAGAGACATGATAAGGGGTTAATTTACTTTATTCTTCCCACAGTGGCAGTTTGGGAGGTTGTGGGGGAGCTCAGTTCCTACAACACCCACCTAGTCACTCTTCTCACAGGGGCCAGCAAGAGTAAAAGGTAAGAACTCCAGTTCCTACTTAGGAACACCTACTCCTATGGCATTGCCTAAATCTCAAAGGGGGCCAGTCAAGATAAGCATACACATTCTATAAATCTCCACTTACCGACCGGGTGCTCACTTGATTTATAGAGGAACACACAAAGAAGGCAATTTGCCAGCAATAGCCTTTCAAGTTTACATTAACTTTAGCAATATCACATTAAGGGTGTTTACACACTAAACTCAAATATTTACATTATCTTGGTTACATAATGATATGCAAGCTTGGTGAGATTGTTTATGGCCATGGAACTAGCATTCTGGTATTTTAGAAAACAAAACCACCCTACATACAAAATCAAAGTAAGCATAATCAGGAAAAACAATGTCCATAATTGTGCAAAGGAGAACAACACTGAAGGGCCTCAAAACTCTGATCAGTATAGTAACTAATTGTGACGTCCAAGGCCTGATGGTGAAACATGTCTTTTGTCTTCCAATAGAGATATGATACACAGACATGGCTAATGTTTGTTTTCCTTAATTGTACTTACCTTTTACAAAGGAATGTTCAAAGGAGGAAAGTAATCATTGGAAAACAGTAGTGGTGCCAAAAAAAGAAAAGACTATAAATTAAACATTTTGAAAAGGAAGCCAGGAAATTTTGCAAGATTTTAAATACCAAGTGAGGTAGTTTAAATTTTATAGTTTAGGGGTAAGAGGGAGCCAATGAGGAATTTTGTTTTTTGTTTGTTTGTTTGTTTGTTTGTTTTTGGAAGGCAGTTGGGGTTAAGTGACTTGCCCAAGGTCACACGGCTAGTGTGTGTGTGTGTGTGTGTGTGTGTGTGTGTGTGTGTGTGTGTGTGTGTGTGTGTTAAGTGTCTGAGGCCAGATTTGAACTCAGGTACTCCTGACTCCAGGGCCGGCGCTCTATTCACTGCGCCACCTAGCCGCCCCTCCAATGAGGAATTTTGAACAAAAGAGAGACACTGTTATATATATGCTTTAAGGATTTTTTTTTTTACAGTTGTATGGATAATGGATTGAAGTGGGTAGAGACTGGATATAAAGTATTGCCATAGATTAGGTGAGAAGTGTTAAGAGAATGAATGACCCAGGTGGGGTAGCTAACATAGGGAGGTAATGAATGAGTCAGGCCTACGGGTATATGTTTGTAATTCAAATTACCAGGGAGGTTGAGGCTGGGGGATCTCTTGACCTTGAGAGTTCTAGATTGCTATAAGCTGTGCAGATGGAGTAGCCATACTAAGTCTGTTATTAATATGGTGGGTTCCTGAAATCAATAGAGGGGATTGAGGGGAAGGGGATGAATCAAGGTGACTAAGGAGGGGGGCGGGGCTAGCCTAGGTAAGATGCCGAGTGGGTCAAAACTCCTATACCAATCAATACCCATGAGTAGCTCCCACAATTCCAGTCTGGAAAAGATGGGGAGACTTGGAAGGAAGAAGGAAGGAAGTGAGGGAAGGGGGAGAAAGAAGGGAAAGGAGAAGAGGAGGAAACAAAGGAAGAAAGATGAAAAAAATGTTACAGAGGTAGAACTGCTAAGACTTGGGAATTATCTGTATACAATGTGACAGAGTAAAGAATAAAAGGTAACTTCAAAGGGTACAAAACAAATTAATGGGAGAATGTTGGTATATTTAATTTAAATAGTTTTGAGATTGTGAAGATTTAGTGGTGTAATGGTAATGGAATTTGGAGATGCTCCTGTATTGGCTTGGTTTGGGGGTTAAGTGTTAAAACCCAGAACCTGTGAATCCCACTTGTGGGATAAACTTGTTGATGTGAAGAGAGGGCTGAACCGAGAGAAGCCATGAGTTGGGAGAGAGGTCCAAGCTGAGAGAAGGCCAGAAGGACTTTTGGAGAGCAGTATCCAGTACCATGGAGCCTGAATTGCTGAAAAAAAGACTGCTGAGGGCCCACTGGAGTTGCCCAGGACTTTTGAGAACTGCCACCCGGAGCTGCCAAGGATTGAGGAGGCATGGCTGTGATGCCAGGATTTTGTTTGTTTTGACGTTGTTTTGCCAGATTCACTTGCTGGTGAAGGACAGCACTGCTTTTCTAGCGGTCCTGGAACCTTGCTGTTGGTTCAGAAGCCCTGAAGGAAGATTTTCTTGTGGTATGTTTACAGAAATCCTCGAATGTTTTCAGGGGTTCTGGGACTGTTCTACAGGCAGAGAGTGACTTGATGAGGATACTGGCTATGGCTTTGTTGAGCCTTGTCTTCCCAGGAACTGAGATTGCTGAGGGCTTGCCTCCAATGAAGACGAAAAAAGAGCCTTTACTTGGGTTTTCAATGCTGAGCTGATATCTTAACCTTGTTAACCCACTTAAGGGTGGATGGCCTTTTGTGCTCTCCTGCCACTTGAGAAAGTGCTTGGTGTTAATGGATAGTATTATAATTCAGTAGTGTCCAGGGGTGGGAAACCTTTGGCCTTTTTGTGCTCTGTGATTGACTAAATGAATGTACTTTGTTTATGATTGGAAGCTATTCTCCATTTGAGAATAAATTAATGTACTGCCCTGGAGTGGGCTACTTTGACTACTGATTCAGGGGTGGGATACCTGGACCTTGGTATTTTGCAACTGAATTGAGAACTAACTTGGTAAATTAATGAGTTACACTGTATTTTGACTGTCTCTGTTCTGTGAATGTTTTTGCTGAATAAATGGGGTTTGCTATGCCGGTAATCCGAATCTTGGAAATTGCCTTTGCTTGGCATTACAAGTGGGGAAACTAAAAACTTCTGGCTTTGATATAAAGTACAACATTCTCAATTATGTATGAAGTCCTGACATTCTAAAACGCTAGTTTTTAAAAGATGTTCTGCCAATTTACAAGCACTTGGTATAAAACATGAAATTGAGTTTTCTGATTTAAAAAATTAAGTAAAATAAACATCTTCATAAAATATGGTGCTCATTAAAATAAAAAGTATTTTCCTATAAGTGATCACTTCTTTATGGCTCCATTTTTCTATGAAAAAGATAATTTACCTCAATTCCATCTTTGAACTATGAGTGAACTCTTTTTTTTATTTTATAAATAATTGTATGTATATTGATTCTTCCCGTGAATTCTAAAGTGTAGTATTTATTAAGTTTAATACATTTGCTAATATCTCTAAAACCACTGAACATGTCAAATGGTTTCCAAAGTAAAAAGAACATTTTCCATTTGTAAAAAAATAAATTTATATTTGTAAAGCAGCTTAGTTAAATTTTAATAATGTTGATTTCAAGTAGATAAAAATAAGCAATTTAAATAGTTGATTTTAAATAGCCCTACAATATAACCCTGCTGAATTTATCAACATATAAACATTCTAGTAGCTGAATCTATAATATAATTTAAAAGTTGACTATTCCCAAATATTTATAATTTTATATTATTTGCATAGCTATAATTGTTCATAATTTGTACATATTAATTTTACTTCATATATTATAAACATAATCTCAATACTCAAAAGTCTAAATCATTCAATACTGCACAATTATATTCAAAAATAACAAGAAGGTAACTTCTGTATTGAAGTTTCTTATAAATAGTGAGAAAATTTTTCCTTTTAAAGGTAATTCACGACTCGCAATTCACAACTCCTGAATTGAGAAGATCAAAGATTCATCCGAGTATTTGAGTGTTAACATTGCATTCATCTAACATCACTGAGGAATGAAGTGTATCACATAAAATGAACTTTCCAAATAACTTGAGCTTTTAAACATTGTGTGTGTGTTGGGTAGGATAGCAAGAGAAACATTTTTAGTTTCTAAAATACACTAAATATTTCCTCGCTTTATGAAACAATATATACTGTATACAGTAAAACATTTCTCGTGGACTCATTGTCTTCACTATGAAGAACAGCTAATGAACTATGACACAGGATGGTGATGCCATGCTAAACTATTGAGGTATACGGTGACATTTGCCCCTACCACAAATGATCTCAGACTTCTGTGCATTTATATTTTTCTGGGTTTGTTGCTACTGTTATTTTTAAATCATTCTTTTGCACCTTTTCCTGATGTCGTTTATATTGCTTTTAGAATTTCTGTCAAGATCTGTCCTTATTTTCCACCTATGTACTTCCTCTCAACAGGTGCAACTGTTCCTAGACTTCTTTCTACCTTAGCTAAGTACTCTCCACTTCAGTAGGCAACATAGAATAGCATTTTGGCATTTGCCTCAGATACAAAGTCTCCTTGGTACTTAGGCCTCACATTTGTTTCCTTTGTTCTTCCTTTGCCCTGGCACTTTGCTTCTTGTAAATCTACAGCCTGCTTGGTATCCATGTACTTTTAATTTTTCTCTCCATTCCTTCCTCCACTGTTTTCTGGTCCTCAAATAGTCATATGTGACCTGACTTTGGTTTGCTCTTCTGGTTCCTAACCTTCTGCTTACTACTCTCTGGCATCTCCATATAGTTAATTATACTCATTTTAATTTCTTTAAATTTAATTTCTGCTTATCTGTCTGGTTCTAGCCTCACATTTGATCGGTGCATTCTCCTGGACTCCAGAGTAGTTGATGAACTTTAAGATAGATAGCCTGGTTGCAAACTATCACACTGCTAATTCCGTATTCCAGCACATGACTACTTAGTTCCTCTGGTCCTATCTTACTTCTACACTCTGTGAACATGTTACCCCACAGTTCCATGGCTGACAGTGTTTGCCTCTAGAAGGCCTCTACTCACTGCTATTAGAATACTGTGCATCACAGGTGTCAAAACAGATCTTGTGGGTTTTCTGAGTCTGCCTGCAATCAAGATTAAAATGTAATTGGGAAAATACAATGCAATATAGATAATGTTAATTTGTGGTTTTCTACATCAAGGCATAACCCACTATTCAAGTTTTGACACCACTGCTGTACATTATGGTTTCCTAAAAAGCAAAAGATGATAGGGACTGTTAGATAATAAAAGTTACTAATCAGTAGTATTATTGTACTTACAGCTCTTAGTCAATAGGCTCCATGAAAGGTATTGAAGAGTTGACTCTACACCTCAACTATGAAGTTTGTACATGGGCTTTGTATTATTTTCTCTGAGTGTGAAAAAAGTCTTAATCCTATATTCTAAACAACTGCAGCTCCTGAAAGCCTGATCCAGCCACATAAGGTCTTACTGTATAGTTTACCTGGTCAGTGAAAAAAATTTTACCATTAATCACATTTTTCAAAGTATGCTAAAGGTAGAATTTTTCATATTTCATCTATAAGCAACATATTTAATGGATACTTGCTATAGGTAAAGATTTGTGGTAAAAGTTATGGGCACAATTTTGAGGGCTGTTTGGGAGGTTGGTAATGAGGGGGAAATAGTTTAAATGATATTCCAATATCATTAGGAATATCAGTAGGCATCTCTTCAGGAATTTTTTTAAACTGAAGGTGAACTCAGTATTATACAAAAAAATAAGTAAAGCACAATTTTAAGATGATTCCCAATCCAGTAACTTGTTATGATAAAGGGATATCTATGATAAAAATAGGAAAACTTGAAATAAAATATGACCCTCTAATCTTGTCTCCTACATAACCAATTGAGTCCTAGACCTATTTAAACATAATGCTACAACTACCTGAAAACTTTGAATAAGGCTTTGCCTAATCTAAGATTTGACACTCTGAAATTAAAGTAGTTGATAAATAATAATAATGGTTTTGACTTTCTTTAAGCTATCAGAGAAACCTAAATGTCCATAGCTCTTATGAACTGGATTAATATTCTACTAGGTCAGTGCTAATAGTCTCCATTACCTTTGTTTACAATGTTTAGTTTGGAAATTAGTCTAGATAGATTGTTTTTATGTTTAGTTTAGAATTTCAGACACCTGCAAGTTTCATACTCCAGGTTTGGGAGCTTTTCAGTGAAATTTAAAAACACAGGTATCTGCTTTCTTACTTTTGAATATACAAAAGTAAATATTCATAAACACCTTAAAATTTAATTCAGTTGTTAAATCTTTTTTTGTCCAGTTGTTAAATCTTTTGACCTTACCAAAAGTGTGATTTTTCCACTTGGTGTGGATAATGCCGCAATGGCAATCTACAATTAAAAAAAAACTAGTCATTCTCTTATTGAATGTTCTCTTCTTTTCTCTTTCATCCGTCATGTCTTGTTTTGCTATAATCAGGTTCTCCTGGGACAGAAGCCACGACTACATTTTCACTCTGGAATGTGACATTAGTGCCAGAAGGAGGAGGCTTGTATAAGAAGATTGCAAGGGTATTGAAGAGGATGGTTAATGCTTTACAACCAACACCTGAAAAGAAACACAAAAAAATAAAACCAAAGGTTTCAGTAACTTAGAACAAAAATGTACTCACTATAAGTAAGTCATAAAGGGTCTAAGTAGTTAAAAAGTGATTTTTCTCCATTATGAGTTTTTTTAAGTGAAATAGATTTTATGCATCAAAAGAAATAGTAATAAAAACATATGCAAATCTAATAAAAAAAGGAATATACATTTATTAAGGAACTATTGCACCAGTTACTCTGCTAAGCACTCTACAAATAATAGCATATTTGGTCCAGTTCTCAAATTTTGCCCAACACAGCTAAATAAACCTAACCTTCAAAATCTTCTGAATAAGTGAAAGAATGGGTTATCACAATTATTTCCTATTATATCAATATATATTATGTTTTCATAGAAAAAATAGTAAATATCCCCTGAGTCAATATCTAGCTTATATACTATAGCTTGCTACATATGCAAATATAAAAAAGTTATACATAACATAAAATATAAATCCAGGCACCACTATTGATATCAAATATAAATTTTAAATTTTTTGTCAAGATTTCTGCTTTCTATGAAAAATCTTTTCAGACTTGGTGGGGAAAGTTCCTGCATAAATATATCAAATTCAACATCTAGGCTTCCACTTGTGAATATGGGAAATTGAGGCATATTTTATACAGCTCAAAGAATCATAGATTCTCATTAGGTAGCAAGGACCTCAGAAGCCACCTAATCTAAAATATACCCATACACAAGTCCCAAATATAATATCCAGCTCCCATTTGAAGACCTTCAGTGAAAGAGAATGTACTACCTCCCAAAGTAGCCCATTGTACTTTTGAGCTGCTCTGGAAGTTTTTCCTCATTTTACCTACCACCTACCTAGGCATCCTATTCCTGACCTCTGGAGCTAGGCAAAGCAAGTCAAATCCCTCTTCCACAAGAAACCTCTTCAGATCCTCTTCAGCTATCATATGACCACTAAATTATCTCCTTACACCAAATATTCCCATTTCCCTCAACTTGTCCTCTAGCATGGATGCTAGGGACAGTTGCAACTTTCAGTTACCTTCCTCTGGATTGTCTCACCTTTTCAATATTCTTTCTAAAATATGGCAATAAGAAATGAACAGGATTCTAAGTATATTCTAAGAAAAAAAGTAAAGCAGGATGAACAAACAGTATCCTAGTTCTGAACAATATACCTTTGTTAACAAAGCCTATTATTTGTCTTATCTGCCATAATACAAACAATTTTGAGTTTGTAGATCAATAAAACCTTCAGATTTTTTTTCAGACAAACTACAGTCCAGCCACAAATCTTCTGCTTTATACATGTGGGGTTCATTTTTCAAACTGAAATATATGGTTTTAATATTATTCCTATCAAATTGTATCCTGTTAGATTCAATCCAATACTAGCCTGTTGCTGTCTTTTTGGACTCTGCCCGACAATATGTTAGCTAGCCCTTCCTTCATAAAACTTCAATTTAAAAAAAATAAAACTTAGGTTTTTAAATACAACTTAAAAATATCTGATCAGTTACCAAGTCTGGGTAATACTATTGCCACAATATCTCTTGCATCTTTTCCCCCCTCATCAATAGTATCACTACTATCTTAGGTCAGGCCAACACGGTTGACCTAGACTATTGCAATCAATAAACATTTCTTAAGCACCTACTGTATACAAGGCACCATGCTAAATACCTCCTAATTGGCCTCTCTGTCTCCAGTCTTTGACCTCACAAAGCTATCTTCCATAGAACTGCTCAAATGAAATTCCTAAAGGTCAGATCTCACCATCATGTAATTCCAGCCTCCAACTCAACAACACTAATATCTCTTTATTTGTCTGAGACAAAATACGAAACACTCAAGCCTGGAATTAAAAAAAACCTTCTACAGTCTAGTTCCCACCTTCCTTTCTAGGTTTTATTTCTCTTCATTTATTCTCTATTCTAGTCAAATTCCCCTGCTAGTTGTTTATACATGAAACTCCCTGGCTGTCAAATGTACCTTTGCACAAATAATTCCCCATATTGTGAATACTTTCCTTTCTCACTTGAGGCTCATAAATCCCTTAGCTTCTTCCAAAGCACAGCACAAGTTGAATCTCCTACGTGAGTCCTTTACTGATTCCCCATTCTCTTCCTCTTGAGATTATTTCATATAACTTCATATTTCAAAAGAGGAAAAAAATAGTACTACTCTCTCTGTTTTAGGTACAAGTCTGACAGAAACAATTTTACTTAATTTAGCATTAATCTAATAGCCAAGCTATCTCTAGCTGAGAGATAGAGACAGAGAGGTTCAAAATGGCACGGTTCTCCATACCCTCTGACATACTTCACATTATCTTGGGGTAGGAAGAGGTAACATTTTTAGGACTCTTAAACAAGAAAATTCACAACATGGAAAAATATAATTTTGATTTAACGTTTCAAAATGATATTTACTACAGCATTACAGAAATGACAATTTCCTCTACTATTCTTCAAGGGTAAACAAAGAGACCTCCTCCCTATAATCAATATCTCAATATGTTCTCAAAGGAGGAGCGAGTCATATCCCCATCAGAGGATGTGGAAGAGGAGACCTTGGACAGATCTTTTTATTGTCTAATCATTTCAGGTAGGCAACATTCTTAACAAAACAAGAGGTGTTCTTGGTTCTAAGTCTTGGTTATCTGTAATGCATTTCTCTAAGAAAAGCCTTTTATCCTCCATCTAACCCCCTTCTAACAGAAGTCGGGAAAGCATTATTATTTTAGACCAGGGAAATATTATAGCTTGGAATTTCTAAAGAAATTAAAAGGAAGGTTTTTAATATGCCTCCACAGTGTATACTTTTTAGTTATATATGTTGTTTCTCTTCCCCCACAAGACCCACCACAAACCCCCTAGAATATAACTTCTTGGAGGGGAGGGTCTACTTAGTTTTTGCCCTTGTTTTACATCCCCAACACTTGGCATAGTTCCTTGTACATAGTAGGCCCTTTATAAATGTTCTATGAATTGCAATTAAAAATAAACCTGTTAGTCACATAGTAGGGTTGCAATAGGTACTTACTAAATGAACAAAATAACAATAGAAAGTTTCAGTATTGATTTATTTTCTACATCATCATATTATTATTTTTAAATGTAAAACTTCATACTCAAAAAATTAGTGATCTAATCTTTTACATTATGATTTTCTAGAGATCTTTCCTTTTTTAATCATAACAGTATCCTTAAATTTATAATAAGCTTCTTCCATTTTATCTGTTACAAAGAAATTCCATTATCGAATATGGAAGCAATATGGTCTGTAGAAAAAGGTTAAAAGTAGAAAAAAAGAAATAACTAAGATAACAGAATTAGGGAAGCACTAAGCCAAATTACTGTATTTTTATTTTCTAAAAGAGTATAACCTAATTAAAATCAATGTTTAAGGCCAGAACTAACAGCTAACACTGCCCCTGTCCCCTCTCTACCCTTCCACTCATCTCTCACTTCTTCAGTATGCTAGAGATTTTATAGGAAGTATAAATAATAGGCAACATTTGGTTTATGGAGACATGGTTTGATCTCTAATATAATCAAATATGAGTAATCAGACAATGATTTCATAGTGTATAATTCTATCAAAGTTTAAAGGATATATTATTCAAAATTCTTCCATAGACTTCAGTGACATTACAGCATTTCCTTATTTAACTGGATAATACTTTAAACCTTCCAACTACAGTACTATTTTCAGGAAACATTATTTGTCACAATGATTATAAGCCTGCGAATGAGAGTAAAGCATCATCCGTAAGCTTCTCTGTCAGTGACAGAATAAAGAAAAGGCAAATGGAATAAAAGGGGGGGAAAAGAATATTTTGAACACCTGGTTAAATTCTCTGATTTAAAGATTCTTATAAGGTGTTTCCTGCTCAATTTATTCAAACACTCATTCCATTGCTTCTATGATTCAGCTATTTACAAGATTGACACTGAACTCTCATATCATTATAAGTTTGGACACAAATAGTAATTTAGGGTTTCCCACAATAGGAGCTTGCTGGGAAAAACACAGATCCTTTCTCCCACTTACAGTTCCTGTGATGTCATGTAAATATCATGGGCCTCAAGAGACCTGAGTTTTATTTACAACTCTTCTACTACCTAGCAAGTCACCTAACTTGTTTCTGCATCTGTAAAATGGTGGGGGGGGGGGGGGAGAAATAGCTCTCCAGCGTGTCAAACTGATCTGGTCATGGATGCTCGAGGGTTTGAAGTGTGGAGGTGCATGAAGATGAATACTGTGGGTTTGAAGTGTGGAGGTGCATGAAGATGAATACTGTGTATTTAGGGGAAACATTATCTCCCCAGATAAAATAACCAAAGTCAAAAGAAATAGCGGTATGAGGCCTGTACTCTACTTCCCTCCTTATAACAGGATGAACAAAAATGTTTCCATTTTTCCCCCATCTTAGGGATTTCCTGCCAATATAGAGAATTCTGATAAAACCAACCACCAAGAAAAAAAGAATTTCCCACAGGAACGACCTCAACATTTAGCAACTTCTATGACCCCAAGGTTTGCAAATTTCACTCTGTTTCTTTAATACAACAGGACGTCTATGTCCTCTAAGTGAGTGAGCCTAAAGATACAGAAACACAGGGTGTATCCTAAGAAGCCGGTCATTAGCAGCCAGCAGTCTTCTTTATTACACTCATAATTTTCTATTCCTTTCAGCTTGGTTACTCTATTTAATCTCCAGTCAAGCCAACCAGCTGGTTTTAAGACTCTCAAAAAAACCCAAGGTCAAATATTTACATAAATTGTGGTCCACAGGTAGATATGCAGGATGGCATGGAATACCCCTAATGGTATAGTGTAAGAAATGTGATGCATTAAGCGTAGAATGGGCAATCTAAGCAGCATAGCAGATGAAGAGTTGGACCTAGAGTCAGGAGGACCCGAGTTAAAATCCAGCCTCAGACACTTACTAGCTTTGCGACTCAATCCCTCATGTGTAAAACGAGCCGGAGAAGGAACTGGCAAACCACTCCAGCATCCTTGCCAAGAAAATCCCCAACGGGGTCAACAAAGAGTCAGGCATGACCGAAAACAATTCAACAGCAACAAACATAGAACAACTAGGATAAAATGAGTGCCTACTTCCTTCTCCTGCTCTCAAAGTCCTTCCTCATTCCTTTTAAATCTCCCTTAGAGACCTAGAAAAGAGTTGTTACCTATGGAGTCCACATTTTACCAAGGCCAGGACTTAGCTTCTTGGTGTTGGTGTTTGTGTTTTTTTCAGGGCAGGGAATCCTTTATTCCTGCTCTCCAGTTTCTGTTCTAAGTCTGGTTGACAAGAGTTTGGGATTCCTTAAGAAGAAATCTGTTTTATTATGTCCATTATGTGCTAGAATTTCTCTGTTTGTTAAAGTTTCTGGCTTCCCTGTGAGGAGAGCTACTTAGGCATCTTCTCCTTCCTTACCTATATAAGAGCCTATCAGTCTTTCCTCAGCTGAGCTAACTGGTTAACAGAGGGGCTGAATCTACCAGCCCCTCTAGAAAAATGTACCCCTATGCTCCTTATTTGTCTTTCCAATATGTGTCTGTGAAGGGAACAGCTCTACTTAGTAAGTTCCAATGAGAGAAACCCAGTAGCCACATGAAATATTATTCTCTTGAGATTTAAACAGATACAATTTTACACTTGGGAAAAAAACACAGCTAGAGTGTAATCTTGATTTGTTCAGGTAGAACGCTCATGTGTGAAGCCATGAAAATGCTTCTTTTGTTTGCTTAATGTATAAGTGTGTGGGTGAAGTCGAGGAAGGATTTGTTGTATTTTCATCTGGGCCTGTTATTATGTGATGAACTGAAATGGGAGCCTTATATGAGCAGAAATCTTTCTTACCTCAGCCTGAGCAACCTAGAAAACAAAGAACTGCCCCTTTCCCTAAAAAATACTTGTGCTATCAGTGTCTCCTTGCACATATACAGCTTTGTAAACATTGACTAAATTATTTATTGTCGATTTTAGGTGTCAATTCTAGCTTTTCCAGGAAGAAGGTATTTCTAAATGTCTACATTTTAAAGCTCGATCTGAGCAACTGTTAATCTCCTAAACTAGGGCACTTAAGGTGAAGAGTAGAAAACAGAAGAATTGGAGGGGAGGAAGGTTCTTTCTTCCTCAACTCTTCTGAAATATTGCTGCCTTAAAAAAATAAACAAAAAAGAATTCAATATTACTGCATGGGATAATATCTGAACCATGAGAAATTAGCCTCAAGTAAATTAAAGTCTTTGAAAGTCAGGTTTACAAAAGGTGTTATATATCTTCATGATGATTTTTAAATGATTTTAAAATGATTTCACTGGATGAAAGAGAAATTTTTTAAAGTTTCAAAATTTTACTCAGATTTCTTTTCTCACATAACTATAAAAGTTGGAAATAATAGAATATAGAATTTGTGACAGACAAATTTATTATCATGTTTCCTCAGGATGAAAAAAGTATTTTTGTTCAGTGTAGAACTGTGGATTGTTTTTAATTATGTTAAAAGAGTTCTTAAAAGAGAAAGGAATAACTTCAGACTGCCCTGCCCATATTTTACAAAGCCTAGGTCATTTATATGTGCTGCCTTCACCTAACTAGAATATAAGCTCCATGAGGTTAAGAGATTGTCTAGATTGCTTTTCTTTGGAAGTACCTACCACAGTGCCTGGCACATAATAAGTGCTTAAGAAATTATTTTTTTAATTCATGGCTGTTTTATGTTCAAATGATGCTCTGAAAAAAAAGTGATGCTCTGAAGCAGTTAACCTCTTTGATTGCCCTCATTTTCTGAAACAATTAAACTCTCCCTAATGTAACCAATTATATTTGTAAAATGAAGAAAAATATTTTTTGTGTTCTAGAGATTCTAGGCCTGTATTCTATATGATGTTTCAAAAGTGTTGGAATAGGAATTGGTTTTTTTTGGATATTTTTGGAAAAATGTACAACTATAAATGGACCTTCAAAATGTCATGGCTGCACCTACCAATCAGAGAAACAATGAGTGGTGATAAGATAGAATATGAAGGTCAGATGGAATCCTGCAGGATGTTGAAGTTTTCCCAATAATGAATTTCCTGGGTCCTGGTGGAAAAGTCAGAGAGATCCCAAAAGTGGAGCAGCCAGGTGCTACAAGAGATTTCTGGAGGAGAAGAGGACCGAAGGAAAGGGATAGGACAAGTGCTTGGGCTTGAAATATAGCTGAACACCACCCCCACAACACCTTTCTGCTAGAGCCTCAGACACTCAAACTACATGAATCAATTGGTAAGCAACAGCATCATGGCAATTCTGACCAACTGTTGATGCCTTGTCAGAGTACTGAGGAACAGAGGGACAGAACACTAGAACAGGTCACTGTGTAAAAGTCTTCTGAACATGTGTAATGGGAATGGGAATTTAAAGATCTTCCCCTGCCACTTAATAGGCTAAATGTAATCACATGGAGCCTGTGATGGAAGGAGTTTGTTGCACGGGATGAGTAGGAGGGGTGGAGCAGAGCTGAAAGGAAGCTGGGAGTCAGAGCAGTTAGGGCAGAGGCAGGAGAGGATGCAGGCAAGGAGACAGACTTGTGAGTGTTTGTCTGTGGGAAGGCTTTGGGATAGTATTGCTTCCTGCAGTGATAAGGCATATTAACTTCTTTGTTGCTATGATGGATTCAGTTTTCTGGGCTTGGAATTTGGCTTTCTGGTGTCTGAATAAATGTTTTGCTTCTGTCTTCTATAAAGAGAATCTGTTAAATTTTAAAATTCAGAATTATGCCATTCATAGTGGCAATACAACATTTTAAAAAGGTGAGAAAACTTGGGGAGAGGGTGGGAGAGCAATTTTAGAGGAGTGTGTGGATTGGAATTTGGGTGGGTGGGAGAAGAGGATGAAGAGGACTTTTGGAAGGGTATGTAGACTGAGATTGGGAGGGAATGGGGGAGGATACTTGGAGGGGTAAGTGAAGTGGAGGTGGGATGGGGGATAAAATAAGATAACAGGGATAGGATAAAAAGAAAGGCTGAGAAAGAAAGAGCTGAAGGGAAATTCACAAATAGTAATAATAATTTTGAATCTCTTTGAAGTGACTAAGAACTGGAAATTGCAGGGATCCTCATAGATAATGGAATGGCTGAACAAGTTGTGGTGTAGGGGTGCAATGAAGTGTTATAAGAAATGATGAGCACAATAATCTTGGAAAGACATGGAGACATCTGCACAAAATGATGAAGAGCAAGGTGAGTGGAGCCAAGAGAACATTGTATACAGTAACAGTAATATTGTTTTAAGAATGACTTTGAGCAACTAAGTTATTTTTGACTATTATAAATACATAAATTAAAAATAAAGGACACATGAAGAAAGATGCTACCCACATCCAGAGAAAGAACTGATAAATTGAAGCATCGTTAGAATCATTATACGTACATATACATATACACATACACATACACATACACATACACATACATATACATATTAGTGTTTTAAGATAGCCATCTTGGGGTGGATGGGGAGAAAAAAAGAAAAAAATTTACACAATTTTGATGTATCTTTGGAGGGAAGAGCAAGTTGTACATGGTAGATTTGCAGTCTCATGCATAATCATTTTTTTATTGTACTGTGTTACAGAAATGTTTGTTTTTTTCCATGAATTAAAAATATAATTAAAAAAAAAGAATTGCACGCATGACAAAAAAGGGTGGATTATATGCCATTAATTTTGAATAATTGGATATAATAGTCATTGACAATTAAATACTGTATTCTGATTATGGATTGTTGATTGGGATTAGATTATTTGTTAATTATTATTGGCTTCTATTATTGGTTATCAATAATTGTTAGTGATTATTTATAATTGTGGATTTTCAATTTTGGATATGGTTTCTGATTATAATAACCCCTAATTTGGGATTAGTATTAATTTTCAAGTCATCTCTTAAAATTTATTTTTCCTTGAAGACAATTCTTTCTCCCTGCTATGGGCACAAGCTCCTTGAGGTAAGGAGGACCTGACTTGTATAGTCTATAGCCTTTTACTTAACCCATTTTCTAGTCATATAATTTGAGGAATAGGTCAAAAGAAATGAAAGGACAGACTGCTTTTATGCATATAGACATAATGAGCTTTCAAATGGCTGTTAACAATTGATGTTGTATAAAGGTTTTCATCCCCAGAAACTAGAACCTGCATTCCAAGTCATCTAGAAGAAAAGAGAAACACCAGGTACCTCTGCCACTAACATTATTTTTGAATAAGGCTTTCAAGCTGGGAACCATAGATCCCTACATTTAAGATTCTATAAGTTGAGAATGAAATAGGAGGACAGAATCAATGTGCTAGCCAACAAGGCAAGTTCATTTTGGCTTATTGGAGATTGGTATGCAATGTTCAAACCCATATCTAACAAAAATTTCTTCTTCTAACAACAATACTCCACTCTCCCTCCTTCAGTAAACAGCTTTCTCTAATGAATAGCCTTAGGTCATATTCAATTTCACCAATTATCCTTAAATGCACAATGATAGAAATATAGGGATAAAATAATTTCCTTATAAAATCAACCAGTTTGTAATTGTATTCTAATTGTATCCCTGAATTGTATTCTAAATTTTAATAATAGATTTATAATGATAAAGTGGATTTTCTAACCATGTCAGTGGGGTAAAGAGAGAGGGAGATGGTGGACTGAGGGATCTGTAGACTGAAACAGAGGCAATTATTCTGATTTTCATAACTTAAAAATTGCCTAATATAGATGTTACATTAAATTTAAAGAATTTTGTCAATTTTTATTTTTCTCCTCACAGAACCCATATTCACAGCATGAGGAACGCCAGGCTTCCATGAAGCAAAACCATCAAACAAACATTGAACCAGAAGATCTCTGAAGTTCCTTGAAGTTCTAACATTCTTCAGACCCATGACATTTATTCTAATCTGTTCTCAATTAATGTTGCAAGCTCACCATTAGCTAACAGTTGAGTCGGTCTCTATGATCCTTTAAGGTTATGAATTTCTGATTTAAACTGCCAAATGTATCTTCTTAGGTCAGGGTACATTGACCACTCTATTACACAATCACATCTTGACCCCTTTCTGATATTTTAATCAGGGTGTTATAATTCATCATAATTAAATGTTATAGTTCATCAAATGAAATATGCCTTGTTTTAGATTCCTCTACACATTAAGATGGTCTTCAGATCTCCACAAACAAGAATATATTTAATAGTATCTCTAGTATTTAGGAAGCAATCCATTCTTGGTAGCTCTATTAAAATACACAATACAACTTTGGCAGTGATCAGAAATTGATGAACACGTCTACATATACTAAGATTTGTTTTATATTAAAAACCTATTGATGCTCTATTGTTATTATAAACAATATCACATTGGAAGTTGATTATTCATAATTTCCCCAAACAAACCAATTTACTTTATCTCCAAAGATATCATTACTTACTTATTCCTACCAGCATGAAGGCCATTCTGATGTTGTCATATATCCAGCAAGCTCCTCTAATTCCACATTGGTTAATGTCCCAAAGAGTACAAGAACTGTCTATTGCAAAGCCAAATACAATTGGTCCAGGAATTGTACCTATATGTGGCATAATATGTAATATTATATATATTATATTTATGAATAGAGATAGACTATAGTTAATATTTTCTATTTGCATGCATACATAAAACATATTAACTATATGCTTTTACATGCACATATGTGTGGGTCCTATCTGTTAAATGTCATGAACCAACTAAGCTTGGAACAGCCTCCAGGGGGTAGTGATGTCTCAATAGACATTATGTATCTATAACCTGATTAGTGTCACCTAGGCAGTTTTACATAGCTAGATCTCTCCTTATAATGCCTCTAGCAAACTTTTAGTATTTTTCACATTTTTTCTTCTGTCAGTCTTACATGTAGATCCTTCTATGCTTCAATTGCATTAATTTCAAATAAAGACACAATAGGTCTAAGATATGTTTCATTGCTCCAAGAGTAGGGAACCTGTGGCCTAAAGGTCACATGTGGCCTTCTAGATTCTTGGGGTGGCCTTTTGACTGAGTTCAAGTTTTATAGAACAAATCCTTTTATTAAGGGAATTTTTTCCTGTGGAGTCTGGATTCAGTCAAAGAGGACTTGAGGACCTAGAGGCCAAATATGTCCTCAAGGCCACAGGTTCTCCACCCCTGGAAGGAATTCTCATGTGAGGAAACCATGTAGCAGTGTTCAGCACTTGCTCTGTAATTTAAGCGTTTTAGAGAGTTGTCCAGAACTCAGAGAGGACAAGTGACTTGCTCAGGATCACATCACCAATGGGTGTCAGAAGCAGGACTTGAACCCGGTTCTTCTGGGTTTCAAAGCCACATCTCTATCAACTACATCACCCTATGACTCTCTAAAAATAAATAAATAAATAAAACAAATCAGCTACCTTTTCCACAACCACAACTAAGATTCTCTTTTATTAGGGGCAGCTAGGTGGCACAGTGAATAGAGCACCGGCCTTGGAGTCAGGAGGACCTGAGTTCAAATCTGGCCTCAGACACTAAAACACACACACACACACACAAACTAGCCATGTGACCTTGGGCAAGTCACTTAACCCCAACTGCCCTCCAAAAAGCAAAAAAAAAAAAATATTTTTTATAAAGATTCCCTTTTGTTCAACCCAGATCTAGCTACCGCTGTACAAAGGAAAGAATTATCAGAAAGGGAACTAAAATAGTCCATTTGTTGCTCTTAAATAGTTAAAATTGTATGTAAATAGCTTTAAAATGTCATTTAAGGCTAATTTTTTCCATCATATTTAATTAATCTATAGATAGTTTTCTTATATTTCCTTTAACTGTGTGGCATAAAAGTAGTAGATTGGTACACATAAATGAACATATCTCAAAATTGTTTTAGACTATTCTTAGATTCATCAGTTAATGGTAAAATTATTATAATATTCTGATATTTTATATCCTGAAAGAGTACAGATATGAAATCCTCAATTGTGCAAAATTATTTATTTTTACTATATTGCTTCTTTGGTTATTTTTTTCCCTAGTGTCTAATATAATTAACATGGTAGTAACCTCCCAAAGAATTAAAAATATGCTTACCCAATAGTCGGACCAAAACAAACTGTACACCAAGAGCTAGAGAGCGTTGATGGTTATTCACACACCTAAAAATAATAGTCAATGGTAAATAGTTATAAGAATATTTTAAGGGGTGGCTAGGTGGCTCAGTGAATAGAGCACCAGCCCTGGAGTCAGGAGGACCTAAGTTCAAATCCGGCCTCAGACACTTGACACATTTACTAGCTGTGTGACTTTGGGCGAATCACTTAACCCCAGTTGCCCTCCAAAAAGCAAAAAAATATATATATTTTAAGTAACAATTATATATTATAAACAAATCATTCTTTAAATTCAATATCACTTTTACTCATATGAAGTATTTTCTTCATGTCAAATTGGATATTTTTTAAAAAGTGAAAATGAACAAAATAGCTGTGAAGCAATTTCCATTTTGATGCATCTGGACTAAAATGGATAAGAAATTAGTGCTGACTCTTTGATTCAGATTTTTAATCATTTATATTCAACAAATCAGTTTTAAGAAGAGTCTACAGATATATTGCTGTATTTTATTTTCATGGCCATTATTTCCACAAGACAACAGCACTGTTGACTTCTCAAAAGCTGTTGAGATCTTTAAAAATGTTGACCATATTGTTTGGTTGGATTCCATCTAAGAAAATGTCGACTGTTTACTTTGAGTATTTTACCTTCCAAATTCTCTATTCTATAAACATTTTCAAATTTCATAAAGCTAGCAATTATATCATTATTATATAACATGATTCAAAAGCATCTGAAATCTATAAATTATCCAAAAAGTATCAAATGTCAAGTTTCAAAAAAAAAAAAAGCTACTACCCTCTAACAGGATAGAGTGAATTTTAAAAATTGAGAGTAGGACGCTATGTGATGATGGCAGAAGCAGCATATGAAGTTGCAATAGGAAGCCAAATGGTCCTATGTGTTAGAGGGTATGAGAAGTAATTATCCTTAGATAAAGTGCTAAGAAATGTACTTAGGAGAAAGACAAATTTCAGTAATCACCAGAACATAGAAGAGATTTTAGATTCAGACGGTAAAGGGACCCTAAAGGTCATCTACTCCATCCTTATCCCACACCACCCCCCACAACTCCTCTTTTCAGAGATGAGAAAAATGAGGCCAAGAATGCCAATGATTTGTCCAAGTACCTACACAAGCACTGAGAGAGCCAAAATTCAAATTCTGGTGTTCTGACTCAAAATCTAGTCACCTTTCTCCTGTGTAAGGTCTCTGAAGGTATAACACAAAGGCATAACAAAGGGGCAGTATTATGCCCTGGACAAAATACAAGATTCAGAGCCAGGGGGCCTGTTTTGTAATACAGGGTCTGTCTTTCACATCTATGTGTCCCTGGGCAAATAAGTTCATCAAGCTGTGCCTCAGTTTCTCTATCTGTTGGGGAAGGGGGAGAACAGGACTAGGTGACCTTCAAAAATCTCTTCTATCTTTATTTTTTTTTGCTTTTTTTTTGGGGGGGGTTGGAGGGCAATTGGGGTTAAGTGACTTGCCCAAGGTCACACGGCTAGTTTTTGGGTTAAGTGTCTGAGGCTGGATTTGAACTCAGGTCCTTCTGACTCCAAGGCCGGTGCTCTATTGACTGCACCACCTAGCCTCCCTAAATCTCTTCTATCTTGGGATCTATGATTCTCTGGAAGTTTCTTGAAGGAAGAAATTGTGTTTTTGCCTTTGTGTTCCAAGTGGCTTAAACTGATGATGATTAGTAATCACCATACGTGGGGTGGGAGATACACTACAAGAGGAGGCCACCATTGCTAGTCCAGCAGCTCTTGCCTCTTTGGCTACCATAACTCTCCTAAAAGTACCTCCCTATCCCACCTTACCCCCACCAAAAGAGCTGACACTATTGATCTTGCATGCTAAATGGCAGTTACTCAGGACTTGGCAGGTAAGCTAGCCAAGGCGTGTGACAGCGTCAGGAACAAGGGGTGCTGATTGGTGGGGGGGAAGAGTACGTGGCACAGCCTTTAGCCATCCCATACTTTTTTTGTCCTGGGTGTTGTTGTAGCAGAGGTGCGATGGGGGTAACATTTTTTTCCTTCCTTCTGATTTTAGCCAACATTCCCTCACATGCATATTTAAAGCTGATGGCTTCAGCTTTCAGGAAAAACTTCATACAGGGTGGCGCAGATGAAGAAAACATACATACCGAAGAATAGCTACAGTAATGGGAGTACCAGCCATAAAGGTAAAAATAACAGTAACGAAGAAAAAACCCAGAAACAGAGGCAAATTTGTACAGCGGGCTTCACACTTCCCAGTTTTGGCTTCAAAGTTCAAACTTTCTGCAGAAGGCATCATTTGTTTTGTCCTTCCAATACAGGAACAGTTGTAGTATGCCTGTGAATATTGTCAACAAAAAGATCTTTGTGAAACTTGAAAAGATAACTGAAAATGTATTTTTTAAAATATTTGCAACATTCAAAAAAATTACAGACCAAGTAACTTATCAACATGAAAGACCATCTTTATACCAAATCAATCATTCATGATTTAGAGAAGTGACAAAAATATTAAGATTGCACAAGAAAGGAAAATATACCAATTGTCAGGAAAAGAAAATTATAAAATCTGCAACCTATGCTGATGAGCTTTTTATTCTTGTGAAAATACTAGAATATATCATTATACTAGAATATATCGAAATACTAGAATATATCATTAAACTTGGGATAAAGTAGACATCTAACAAAATTAATGGAGTTTACAAAAAGCATGATAGCTTCTTCAACAACAGGTCGTGTTGACTTTTTCTGACTGAGCAGCTAAACCAGTAGGTCCAGAAGATGTGTAGATACAGTTTAGTAGTCATGGTGGTAGTAGTAGGTGGTGGTTAACATTTTAGAAGCTAACATTTTATTATATAGCACTTATGTGACAGACAGATATGATACTAAATGCTTTACTACCTCATTTGATTGCCACAGCCACACTCAAAGGTAGGTGCTATCATTTTCCCCATTTTACAGATGAGGAAACTAAGGCAAATGGGGGATAAGTGACTTGCCCAGGGTCACACAGCTGGTAAGGCTACATTTGAAACCAGGTCTTGTTGTCTCCAGGCCTGTTGCTCTATCTAACTCTGCCACCTAGATGACCAAACTAAAATTCAATTTGCCTAAATTTTAACAAAGTATTTGATAAATGAGCTCCTACTTATCTCATGAAAAATATAGGAGATATAAATTAAAAGAAGATCCATGATAGATTTGGAAATGACCAAGTGGAGGACAGACTCAAAGAATAATGGAGCACCCCAAAGAATGCCGCTTGGCCCTTTGCTCTTTAATACTTTTATCAGTGTCTGAAATGCATAGCATGCTTAGCAGATTTATAGATAACAACAAAACCAAGAGGAATAGCTAACAAGCTAGAGGCAAGAGGCAGGACCCAAAAGATCTTGATGTGCTAGAGAGTTGGGTTTAAGATAAGAAGAAATGAAGTATGGAGAAATGTAGTATCTTACAATCACCTATCTGCCTATAAGCATATGCACCCTTTAAAAAAGTAAGCTAACTTGATTACATAGGATCCCCCACTCTATCATCCTTTCTCAGCTATACCCCTTGCGGAAGCCATATATATTAAGCCTCTCCATTTTTCTTACCCTCTTCCAAACTCTCTTCAATTTAGATTTCTAGCTTATCACTCAAGAGAAATTGCTCTATCTAAAATTACCAATGGTTTCTTAATTGTCGGATTTAATGACCATTTCTCAATCCTTACCATTCTTCAACTTTTTACAAAATTTGATACTGTTGGGGCAACTAGGTGGCGCAGTGAATAGAACACCGACCCTGGAGTCGGGAGGCCGTGAGTTCAAATCCGGCCTCAGACACTTGACACAAAAACTAGCTGTGTGACTTTGGGCAAGTCACCTAACTCCAATTGCCCCTCCAAAAAGAAAAAAAAAATTTGATACTGTTCATCACACATGGGAAATACCAACAAGCCTAGAATAACTGGATAATAGCAGCATGAAGACTATCAGAAAACCAAAAGTAAGACATGCCGAGTCTATATGAAGACAGTGGCTGTGGGAGGGGAGAGAAGAGAACATATAAGAGACATCATAAAAGTGTTGGGTTGGTTTTTTTTTAAGGCAAGATTTAACAACACATTGTATAGATGCAGTAAATGTGAGTCAAGAGTTTAGGATGGAGATAAAGTTGTAAAGCTGGGTAACTGGGAAAATAGTACTGGTCTTGAGAGTAATAGAAAAGTTGGAATGGCAAAGATTTGTGGGTATAGATCATGAATTCTATTTATATATTTCATAATATATTTCTAATTTAAAAAGAAATACAATTTGACCAATATTTACTTAACTCAGACATAAAGTTTTAACCTACCTATTACAACCTCACCGCAACCCCAATTCGTTTTAAACTTTAAAGACGTCATTATTTCAGGAAACCATAAAGAAGTGCTGATTGCACGACTTCAAAGAAATGGGATTTTTATATTTGCTTCAAGTAGGACCAGCCTTCCTTTAATAAAGACATTTTGTTACTGCTAATGTGCTAATTGCCCAACCACTCACTCAAGCTGGCATTAATATGATAAGATCTAGCCAAGTGTCTAAGTGGTTATAATCAGACGATTGAGAAATACTACATAGTAATACAATACAATAACACTGAGAAAACTCAAATTTGTTATATATTTTAAATGGAAAAAGTTGAGAGACACCAAATCCTTTTTTATAGTTATCATAAAACAGAAGGAGTTAGCGGTTGCCCTCCAATTCACTACAACTAGCAGAAAATTAGTTTTCTGAGACAGATTCCACAGTAGAAATACTACAATGGAAAATCATATAATTAAACCTCTCTTTATTAGACTGGCTGGATTTTCTAAAAGAAAAAAAAACGCAAATTGAAGATTTCATTAAAAAAAACTATCCATTGATGAAATGGCAATAAGCACATTTGTACTGACTAAATTAGAAACAATAAAATGAAAATATTATTAGCCCTTCAAAGGCATGAGTATTTTTTTTTCCTTGCAGGTAGAGATGTATTTCTCTGTTTTACAAATCAGTAGTGCAATTTTATGCCATTTTGATTCTTTTTCTCTTTTCTATCTTATCTAATTCTGTTTTATTTCATCCCAAACTTGCTATTCATGAAGAGAGGAAGCCTGGCGTGGCACTTAGATAGCTGTCTCAAAGCCAGAACCACCTGGCCTCTGACACATCTTGACTGCAGCTTCCTGTGCAAGTCAAGTCAAGGCTCGGTACTCTGAGAATTCCCTAAATCAAAAAGATGGTATGAACACAAATACACACTATTTCTCAGTAGGCTTGAGCCTGTAATCACTTAGCAACTTGGGGAGATTTCATTCCATCAGTGCCGTGGTTGTTAGGGGGAGTTTCTTCACCTTTCCCTACACCTATGAAATCACAGGTTCACTCTCTAGCTCTATCTTTATATGAAGCCTGTAATTAAATTCTTTCAAAACACTCCCTCTATATATACAACAACTGCTTGATAATCTATCTTAGAAAGTTGCCTGGGCCCCTGAATAAGTGGGACTTGCAAGTATCAGAAGTAGAACCAGAACCTACAACTCCTGACTCCAAGATTACACTTCCACATACACACTATGGCTAAGTTCTTCATTTGGTTAAGATCAGTCAAAGCTATTGAATACTTGTTCATTGGTAATAGATTGAACCCTTGCTTTCTTCTCTTTTGGAGTCCAGTGTTTAGCACAGTGCCTAGCACAAAGGAGGCCACTTAATAAATGTTGATTGATTGATTGGGCATGGGAAGTAGAGGAAAGGACACTAAATATGAGATTTTTTTTTTTGGAGGGCAGTTGGGGTTAAGTGATTTGCCCAAGGTCACACAGCTAGTTTTTTGTGTTAAGTGTCTGAGGCCAGATTTGAACTCAGGTACTCCTGACTCCAGGGCCGGTGCTCTAATCACTGCGCCACCTAGCCGCCCGAGATTTTTTTCCTTATGAAGATAAAAGCCAAAAATAATGGCATGGTTTTGAGGGTGAACTGATAACATGCTGGGGAATTACATACCCCCAGGTCTAACTGTAAGCCAGTATGCTAAGAATTGCTAAGAACTTCATATAAAGATAGAACTAGAAAGTGAACCTGTGGTGTCAAATCTGGAGGACACTTTGTCATCCCTTGTATGCTCAGTTTCGCAGGGACTTTTAAAAGATAAGGCTGCAGGGCAGCTAAGTGGCATAGTGAATAAAGCACCAGCTCTGGAGATAGGAGGACCTGAGTTCAAATTGGACCTCTGACACTTAACTAGCTGTATGACCTTGGGCAAGTCAAGTCACTTACCCTCAATTGCCTTACCTTCTCCCCTCCAGGAAAAAAAAAAAGACTGCAGAATTGAGAAATGATACAGGCCAAGCATCTGCATCTCATTGACATTTATCAGCCCTGTCCTACGTATCCTTTCAGCTACTTCAGATCCAGTCTCCACAGATTGCATTTTCCTGAATGCTTCCTCCTGCATCTACTTAAGTGACACTCGGTCCTGGTTCTCCTCTTGTCTGTCTAACCACTTCTTTCCTTACCTAGTTTTACCTCTCAGCTCTTTACCTCTTATCCTCAGAAGCAGGAGAGCCTTCCCTGTTTTTGTAATGGATGTCATCAACTCTCAGATAGTCAAGTACCATCTGCTACTACAGGGCTTGCTGCTGCCCTCCTGGCTTGATTACCCAATCCACTATCCCTAGCAAGAATGAGACCAGATCACATTTCTATCCAACAGTTCACCCAGGCCAGCTTGCCACCTGACCTTTCACTGTATGTATGCTACTTTTTCCCCCTTTAAATCTCCAGTTTCAGGAACACAAATCAGATCAATACAACCATTGCTTCTGGGAAGGATGTGTCAGTTGGTAAATACATAGAATGAAACAAGGGGCTTGACCATTTCTTGCTTAAAAATCTCCACAGCCTACCTTTTGAGGGTTCTTAATAGGCCTTTGTTGAATCTGTCCTAAGGTTCTAGGTGACTAGGCTTAATTGAAGATGAATCTATAAATTTCTTACGCAGCACCATTTTATAACACAGCAAAAAAAAAATGTTCTTAGGCTATCTTAATTGCTCTACCATTTTAGGTAATGTATAAGTGTCTATAAAGAAAAAGATGTAAGAAGCTTCCTGCCCCTAGTTTCTCCAAAAAAGATAATCAAATTGCCCTTGGTCCACAGGATTTGAAAAATTGACAAAGCTTCCTCATTACCTAAGTACATAAGCCTAGGCAAGGCATCAAGGGTTTCTTCAGATTTGAAATATGCTTCTGACCAGGTATACCACTTTGGCCACTGTGAAGGAAGAAGAGCTGAAGCAGAGGAAGTGCCTGTTTGAATCAGTGCTGTCTTCTTGCGAATGCATGAAAAATACATGCTATTTTGAGTAAATCTATTGCTAAATGTTAGATGGTCAATTTTATTTCAATTCTGAACTTGATCAAGCAAACCCAATGGATTTAAACCAGTCCCAGAGCATTTAGCATTAGTTGGAAGAATGATCTCTTGCTGGCCTCGTGTGTTTCAAGCTGGAGAAGGGCAATGAGGAGGAAAGGGAATCCTTGGTGATTAGATGCTTTCACATCAGAGGTTTGCATTCAGTGGCTGCAGTGTTTCTAGACCCAAGGAATTTTCCAGAATTAAAGGATATGGAAAAATATCCCAAAAGCTGATTTGCTAAGGCTAGCAGGGAGGGTACAATGT
>CM053594.1:332635085-332658454 GCA_028646575.1 Pseudocheirus occidentalis
CAGGACTGCTCAAAAGGCCTGGATTTGTTTGAGATAAATTTCATCACAGCTCTGTGTTTAATGTGTCCTAGTTAATCAAAGATCTGTGCCTAAGGAAATGCAAAGCATTTTGAAATGCAATCCCTCTTTTTCCTCCATTACCTATAAGCAGGCTTAAGCTGCTATGTGGAGACAATGTGAAGTCATTTATTAAATTGTTACTGAGTTCATTTAATAACTGGATGTACCGAAGTTGTAATGCTAAACTAATGAAGGAAAAACAGTTCATTATCCTGCTGAGATACTATCATTGGAAATAATGAACTCATGGTTGATGAGGGTTTTTTTTTTTTAAGAAGGAAGGTACTTTTACTTTCTCTGAGTTATTGGATTTCTAGCCAACCTTGTAGAAGGTATTGTATCTTCCCCAGTCACAGAACTTGTAATCACTAGCCCTGATTAGATGATTAACTTTTGAATCCAAATGCTACATCAGCATTTTTGTTTACAATGCTCTCCATAACTCATCAAGTCTTTAAGTTGCAGGAAAGGTGCCCACTTGTACTGGTAGAAATTGTTTCTTCATTCAAGAGTGTCCTATAGTAATGAAATCACTGAACCATTCTTATACATAAAGTATAGGATTCAGGTCTGCCTCTACTTTGAATAAGATACAATTTTAGACAAATGTCATTGTTTAATGCAATTAAACTATGCTGAAATGATGATTTACATTTATTCACAACACATTTTTTAACTCACCAACTAAAACTGGGATAATTGAGGTAATTGATTTAAGTATTTTATTTTCGTTCATGTTTTTATATCACCTTCATCCCCTAATATGCCCCTCTCTCCTCTCCTCATCGAGATAGTAGAATCATTACTTTTAGCAAAGACTAAAGAAGAGAAAAAAGGAGTTAAGCAAAAATTAAATTAAGGACTGATAAATATGCAGATCACCTTTGAGGCTACTTCCCATGAGGAAGAGGCTGGGGAACCTGCCTGGTAGATTTGCAGTGATGTGTAAGGGAAATGCTTTAGTGTTCCGGGCTGAGCTGGGCCTGGCTTGGTCCCTTGTTAGTTCTGATGTTGGAATAAAATGAGACACGTAGATAATTAACAATTAACAAAAAGACATTCACTTAGCAATAGCTGGAGAAGGATATTTAACAAGGATATGATCTATCATAGTATGCCATTGTGTGCCTCTTAAACTCATTGGTGGCAGCTCTGCATTCAGGCGACCCAGACATCTCATCAGCAACTCTGTGTGTGTGTGTGTGTGTGTGTGTGTGTGTGTGTCTGTGTCTGTACGCACTTTAGTAGTCCTCTGTGTTTGTTCTCTGTCTCTTCCTCTCTCTTTCTGTATGGATCTCTCTGTTATTTGACTCCTTTGGTGATGGCATAATCTGGTGAGAAAAAAAATGACTTAGGTCCCTCCCTTTGCTTCACAGTTGACAAATGGGTGTATAACTATGGACAATAGTTGTTTGTTTTCCGAAGTAAATTTTTTTTTTCATTTTAGATGAAGGAGATTAATCTGGAAGCTCTGGCTTTTTTAGTTTTAAAGGAAACTAAAGAGCTCCCAGGTGCCTTGTACTTTAGTGTCCAGCAGTGTGGAGGTCTGGGATTCAAATGCATCTTAACACCTTGAGGACCAGCCTTTGAAATCTAGGCCATATGATAGTCATGACACATTCACATGTGAGCTTGGAGGCACCATTGCTACAAACTGGAGTAAATTTGAGCTCATTCTCTCCAGATATGTAAAAATGAACCCTTTGGTTATTGAGGGGAAATGCTTGTGTTTTACTATTGCTGTATTTTCAAAGTAAATATTCTTTTTTTTTAAGCTGATGGTGTTAAATGAAGAAATGGAATTGGAGTGCTACTTACTAGTCACCAAAAGTCTCCAGAACTTTGCTCTCTCAAGTTCATCCTGGAGATTTTATTCATCCACCCCACAGGACTGAGGAAGGGTCAAACTCCCTGTGGTTTTCAGAGGGTTAGTAACTCTCTCTCAGCTACTTCTCACCATAGAGCAGCACTGCTCCAATATTTAGATATTTGAGACTGATTTAGAATCATTTCATCAGAATCATCTCTCCAGCCCCAACTGCTAGTGAAACCTGCCTCTTCCATGCAGTTGATGTTTCCTGAACTCTAGAAAAGTCTTGACAAAATTAATTCTACTTCCAACAAAAGAAGGCAAATTACAATGCTTCTTTATAATAGTTGCTTTTATTATTGTTATTGAATTAGACAAAATTGGTAATTAGTACCTAACATATAGTAGCAATAAAATATTGGACTTACTTTGTCTTAAGGACATCTGCTGCATGGTTATGCACCTGTCACTCTTCAAGACTCTGGAAAGTCCCCAGACAGTACCAAAGGGGCTATTGTGCCAGAAATATGCAGTTCTGTCCTCCTTTTAAGTGCATGAGGGCATGTAGACAATACAATATCATTCAAACAAACTTGATGTTTGACTTGGCTCCTTATTTGAGGAAGTAAGTAGAAGAAATGAGAAAAGACATAGGCTTATGAGAAAATAGAAAGTTCCATGATTAGTGCTTTTCTTAGTCTTTGTTGTTCTGTCACTCATAGGGATCTACAACCTTTTAACAGCCAGTTTACAGAGAAAGGAGGATATGCCTACTGGTCAGCCCCAACATGGAGAGCAGGTACTGCTGCCACGCTACCCTTGCTGTTCTCTACAATCTTAATTTTTAGCATCACTTTTTATGTTTCATTACATTTCCATTCTCATTTAATTCCCCATCAGGCTAAATATCTTGATGCTCCTTTGAATCTGAGGGGTGAGAGGAAAAGGAAGGAGGAGAGAGAGTAAGAGGGAAGGGATACTCTAGACATTTTGAAACCTGCTTTCTCAAAGTCTAAGATGCATATCATTCTATGCCTGTCATTCCATTTATTTCTATCACAATCTTTCAAGTTTTTCAAGGTTTCTAGCATTTCCGCCTCAAGACCAGTTTCTTTTTCTCGTTGAGAATCAGAACCACAAATTTCTCTTTCTCTTTTTCTGGACTGACAAAAACAAAAAAGGTTAGTAGTTGTTCTACCTTTGGCAGAAAGAGAGTAGTTCTTTGGATAATTGAAACCTCCATCATTACTATATCATGCTTCAGTGCTAAGTTTGTGATATATTCTTGAATTCCTCATCTCTTTCCTCTCTATCCAGGTGGTCTATAGTATTCTCTGATGACAAACTTCCTTGCTTATCCCTCCATTGATCACCACCCCAATGCATTTCATTATACTTTCCTATTCTGATTCCTGTATTTCCCCCCATGAATATCTTCCTAATATACAATGATATCCTACCCCATCTTCTATCCATTCCATTTCTTTTGAATGATATTAACCCTTCTATAGTCTTATTCCAGTCATGGATTTTATTCTATCAAGTTTCTACAATGTTGTCTATGAGGTCAACTTTTCTTCCTAGTATTAGGACATTGGTTTCATCTTGTTTATTTCCAAAGCATTATGCATTTGTGTTTAGATATCTGAGGCTACGGATTTTACTAGTGTCTCCTTTCTTGGTTTGTGTCTTTTTGAGTTTCTGGGTGTTTTAATGTCTTTTCTTTTTTCTGCTCCCTAGAGGAGGACTTTAGGAAGAGAATGCTAGATGTAGTCTCTTTGTCAATTGGTTCTATTTAACTGTTACTCTTTGTTCTCTCTGTGTGTGAGGAAGTGACTGTAGCATTTAATAGTCACTGGTTCTCAACCTTCCTAATGCCACGACCCTTTAATAATTGTATGTAGGCATATCTGCATGTGGGCGGACCCACCTGGAGATGGATAGAGGAGCGGTGTCTGGGTTCCTAAGACCATCAAAAATATGTGTTTTCTGATGGTCTTAGGCAATCTCTGTGACCCCCGTGAAAGGGTCATTCGACCCCCAAAGGGGTTGGGACCCACGGGTTGAGAACTGCTGATCTAAGTGATGGTAAAGTGACTGTAGTATATAAAAAGCAGAAAATGAGTTATAAAAGGTGGTGAGAGGAGACAAACCCGTATCTTAGTACTATAAACTGATGAAGAAACTGTTTTGTTTGAAACCATTAGCATTATATAATATTCAAAAGGATAAAATATTATTGAAATTCAGAAATGGAAGTAAGTAGTATTAAAAATAAGGAGATATAGTATAGTAAATACAGTATATTATATAGTACTTGTACTCTTTTTTAATTTATGAAACTTCATTATTTGAAAGCTGTTTTAAAACGATCTCTTATTAGAATATAGATCATGTAACCATTTCCATAGATGCTGTGCACATAACACAAACATTTGAAATTATTTCTTGTCTCATTGTCTTGAAAATATAGACAATTGTAAAATTATGCTTTTCTCTGCTACTTTTTTTTGATAAATCCAATGTCAGTAGCCAGAAATTTAAAGAATAAAACTCTATATAGAATAGCTTTTAAAAAGCAGTGTATTTGATTAATTTTCTCTTATAAAAAGGAAAGCATTACATACAAAACCTGGAGGCTAAAATTGCATAAATCAATGGAAATTAAACTAATACTACTACTTAAAACTGATTTCTCCTCTTCCAGAAAAATAACGTTGCTAGACAATTTCATGGAATATCAAGTTTAATTTGCAAATTGTATTGGTTTGAATGCATAAATATGTTAAAAAAATAATCTCTCTCTGTCTGTCTATTGTCAGAAGCTAGAGTAACTAAATTTCTATTATTAACAACAACAAAATAATTTGTGCTATAGCATTCCCAAGTGATTGTAAGATACTTTATTCAAGTGTGACCCTTTACCCGCTATCAGGGTAATTGAGTGATTCTTTAAACAACAACAACCAAATTTAGTCCTTGATAACAGGACAGAAGAAATTACCTGTGAAAACTTATGAGAAAAGAGAAAGAATAACAATATTTGCTGCCTTTCATAAATCTGCCTCTCTGTCTTCGTTTTTTGACATAAATTGAAAATCTGATTTAAAATCATCTCTCTGGTAGCTGAAGATATACATTAGTCACTAACATTTTATGCTATAATATCCTTCTTTTTAGAATGACTTTAGGCCCAAGTGGGTAATTTATTCAAACATGGTCCCTATTTGGTGTTCACTGTAGAATTCATAGGAAGCTTTTGAATTTTCAAGTATTTTTACAGGCTTATAATAATTTTCTTCTAGTGAAAAACATTCTTTCATGCTTATGTATTTCTAGCAATAGAATCAGCTATGAGTCTACTCTCATGTAATAAAACTCAAAAAATATTATTAACGGTAAAACTAGTCATGTGACTTTGGAAAGATTTCTGTTATTGCTCAGAATATCCACAACTTTCAAAGACTTTATCTCTCTCAGGTAAGACAAACATATAACCCATTCCTTTTTCATGCAGAAGCAACTTCAAAATGACTTTGAATCTTTCACATGTGACAACTTCACCAAAATTTCTCAGCAGTGGGGTCTGGGGATGAGGATGGGTGGCAAAATTCAACTTCAGAATGGGAAACATAAAATGAAGTATGCCTCAGGAAGTAAAGCAGCTCAGTAGCAAGAGGTGCCCTGCCCAAGACAGGAACATGAAGTGCAGGAGAGAAAGGAGATGCACAGAAGGGAAGAGAATTTCTCTCTGAGTCTGTCCTACTCTTGCCTATACTGCCGAGGATTCATAAGGAATGAATAGGTGGATGTCAGAAAAAGTTGGAGATTCCCACCACTGTTAGGAAACCTAAAGCACCAGCTTAAAGTAATTCTAGTTCACAGTAGATTCTAAGTTCACAACCTGTTCTGAAGGCACCAAGACAGAAACATTGCACTAGAATTTGGTCTACTGTGTGACATGACATCTAGGTGGTAGTTTACACTTTCCCCGATAATCAGAATACTTTATCTCTCTGATCCCTATTTTCCTTATCTGTAAAATGAAGTTAGATCAGATGACTAATATTCACCCTTCAAGTGCTAACATGCAATTTATTTATTACTCCTTTGCTGTTGGCTCCTAGGTTCCCATGGAAGATCTCTGAGCACCTAAGTGCTCTCTTCCTCCTCGAGGAATAGCTTCCTTCACTGTGAAAGTTCTAAAGGGGCCCAATGTGTGACCCTGCGTCACTGTGACTCAGTTCTCCTGGTGCTTGGAGTCTAGGCTATGGAAAAGGGAAATAAAAAGAGAGGAAGAAGAAGGCTATACTTTGATATCTTGATTGTGGTCATTTCATCCAATGGAAATAAATATTCCTGCTTCCTAATGTAAAATGCTATGATTATGTTAATTGTTTTAAATGTTAAAGAATTTTGGAGCATTGTTATGATGCTATCCTTAAAACCCATGAGTTATATTCTCTATTAATTTGCATGAGAATAACCTTCTTCTGAGGGTATCCATGATAAACCTCAGGAAGATTCCAGATGAACTCCTTGCTATGGTACACCATGTTTTAACATGCTTGTATCATGAATATTAGATTTAAGTACAGGCATAGGATATATAACTATAGCTTCAATCCCACTGGGACTGAGCACACCATTATTATAGCCTTTAGAGCAATGGTTCTCAACCTTCCTAATGCCTTTAATACAGTTCCTCATGTTGTGAGGAACCATAAAATTATTTTTGTTGCTACTTCATAACTTTAATTTTGCTATTATGAATTGTAATATGAATATCTGATATGCAGGATGCATTTTCATTGTTACAAACTGAACATAACCCTCAGGTTGAGAACTGCTGCTTTAGAGGGAATATGATCTTGGGGAATTACAATTTGATTGTAATCTTGAGAGACTGAGAGTTTAACTATCCTTCTGGGGAGGTTGTTAACTGTCATGGCTGAAGGAAGAGACTGAGAACGGAGATTAGGGGGACTGAGAGAACATCTTTCCTGAGAGATTGATTTATCAAAGCAAAGAAACATTATGAAAAGAATTCTTGAAAGGAGACTGTAACTGTTATCTTGAGAACCAAATGCTCAGACTATGTTTTCAGAGTTGAGAAATTAGTAATTCAAGTTGATTAGAGGTAACCCTGGCTTGTGATCTTTCTCACTGTAGTAACATTGTTGAAGTATCTGAATGAATTCATATTGTTTGTTGAGCAACTAATGAAATGTAGTTAATAGCTTTGATGTTTATTTAAATCTATAAGACTAGGAGGATTTAATATTTAACATTTATCAAATTGATTGGGGGCTAAAAGTCAATTAATTAATTAATGAGATTATACATTTTATATATTAAAATACATCCCTTGATTGTCTCAGAACCTAAAAAAGCAATTAATTAGTTAATGAGTCAAGAAGCAGAATTAAAGGGGTGATCCAGAAAATCTGCTTTCTAAGGGCAGGCCTTAATTTGTAAATCTTGCTAGATATATATTATTTTATCTTATTTATGTAGAGGTACATTTCTGATCTACATTACATAGGTGAAAGAGCTGAGGTTAAATTCACATTTAATGTTTATTACTTATATGAGCTTATTAAGTCACTTAACTACCCTGGACCTCAGAGGTTTCCTAATCTGTAAAATAAAGGGGTTGGACTAAATTGTTTCTTCAAATTATGTATCTATAATCCTATGACCTAAATTAGTTAAAATAAGATGTACCAAAGTACATGTTATTCTTGCTCAGTTGTTTCAGTCATGTCTGATTTTTTTGTTATCCTTTTTGTAATTTTCTTGGCAAAGATACTGGAATGGTTTGACACTTCTTTCTTCAGTTCATTTTACAGATGAGGAAACTGAGGCTAAGAGGGTCAGGTGACTTGCCCAGGGTCACACAGACAGTGTCGGAGGCTACATTTGAACTCAGGTCTTCCTGACTCCAGGCCCACTGTACCACCTAGCTGTCTCAGGTATGTGCGTTAGCTGGAACCAAACACTGAAAAAAACAAACAGAACTATAGTACTGGCGATACAGCATCTTTTAAAAACCATTATAACTCTATAAATTGCACCTTTTAACAAAAGATACTTTATAGATTCATATCTAGAAACTAATTCTTTTCATTTTATAATGAATTACAGATAAATGTTACATTAGCATCACCTCATTATTGTAATGACTCTTTGGATCCCACCTCCTCTCATGCACCCAGTTTCACGCATTCCAATTTAACCTGGATGGTATCTGTAAAGAATAGTCCAAAGTAATGAGACGCACAAAAACCTTTTTTTCTCCTATACCCCTAGATGAGCCTTTGGATTGCTAAGGCAAATTATTCAGATTCTAGGCCCAAAGGAAGTAGGAAATAAATCAATGAACAAAAGCTTCTAAAAAACCCCTGCTTTTCTTAAATTTCTCAGGGCCCTATTGTAGAGAACATTGAGCAAGAATTCTGAGCTTCTTAAATTTCTTTTGCTATATAATTTTGGAGATGTCACTTAAACTCTGGGTATTAATTTAAGGTCCCCTGCATTGCCTAAAGTTTCTCTTTGCCCTACTGGCAAATAGCCCTTGACAAAGTGCTGTGATTGGTAGGGTAGTAGGTAGAGAACAATTTAGGATTACTACTTTTCCTTACTATACAATAATACATACTTTGCATCCATCTTTAATCTACCTATCCGTGTATGTACTATTTCCCTCCAGTAGAATGTAAGCTCCTTGAGGGCAGGGATGGTTTAATTTTTGTGTTTGTTATCCCAGCAGCTAGCACAGTATCAGATGCATAATAAATGTTGAATCAATGCTTGTTGAACTGAATTAAATAGCCTAGCACATTCTGATGAAACTGTAAGGTTAAAGTTGGTTAGGCACTTAATAGCACAGATTACAGAGTAATAATAATGCCTCATATTTGAAAAAGTATTTAAAGATTCACAGAATGCTTTCTTTACAACAGCTTTGTGGAATAAGCCTGGTATTATTACTCCTACTTTACTGTTGAGGGCATTTCCATTCAGAGAGATGACTTGCCTTGCCAAGGTAGCAAATAACAAGTCTGCTAGAGACTGCATTATGCTGCTGTTTTGGTAGTCAAAACCGACTTTTCTATGGTTACATCTGAAGCATCATGAATAGGTGAGAACATATTTTTTCTTTTAAATCCCTAAATAGAAGGAGATTTTTACTGACAAAGTAACCATTCTAATGATGGAGGCAGCGTGGTTCAGTGGACTGTGTTCCGAATTTCAGAGGACCTGGTTTCAAGTTCTGGGTCTGCCTGCTTCTAGCTCTGTGACCTTACAGAAGTCATTAAACAGCTCACAGCTTCAGTTTTCTCTTCTGTTAATTTAGGGGATTGGACTAAATGATCTTTAAAGCTTCTTGCTAGTAAACCCAAGTTAAATGTCTAGTCCTAGAGTTTACTAATATATATATATATTTCCTATTCTGTCTTTAGTAACAATGGAAAACAGCTTGCCGCCATTCTCTATTCATGGTTATACTTTTCTTTTCAGAATGTTTATGATTAGTTGAGTAAATAAAATCACATTTTAAATGCACAAAGCAAATTCATCATTTAACAGAGTCCTTAGGGGAATTTGTTTTTGGTCACATATGTCATTTTAAAAATTTTGAAATAACCTCAGCAAACACACATAGTAAGCATAGTGGATCTCCATATTAGCTATGTGTTAAAATGCGTGTCTTATTCTATATTTTAAGCCCATCGCCTTTCTGACAGGAGGTGGGTGGCATGATCCATCTTCAGTCCCTTCACTTGCATTCGTAAGAGTTCCAACTCTTGGATAATCCTTTTGGAAAGTGAAAAATCCTTTAGGAAAATCAATACAAACTCGCTTTATTTCTGAATAAAATTAGGATTTTCACTGAGATTTTGGCATTTTTTATTTGATTTACAGTAGGATACAAAACATATTTTTTAAAACCCAATACTTTGAAGAAGATTCATGACCTCGTAGTTGTGCATTCTTCTTCTACCTAATGTGAGTCATTTTAATATCTGAATTCCTATTTGTGGCTTCAAAAAAGTGGTCAGCTGTGAGCTAATGAACCTCTCTAAGTAGAGCTAGGTGAAAGATATATATATAGTCTTTTGATCGAAGACTTGATGCCTTTTTAGCTTGACAGACCTGCTGGAGCTTTTGCTTCCTTGATGTAACGTTTGAAAACCCAAGGTTACTTTTATACCACAATGAGGCATTGGAATGGGACCATAGTTAAGCAACATCAACAACAACAATAAATCATCTTCAATAAAATGAGAATTGTGTGTCTCCCAAAATATACCACTCTAAGCTAAGATGAAATAGAAGGGTCAAAACAATGGTTTTTAATCTTTGTAAAGTCAATCATACCCCCCATTTTGAAAATAACATTTCAGTCAAAGAGCAAATTGTTAAAAAGATATTTATGTTATTGTAAAGAGGAGAACAAATGTGGCCTCTTTGCTTTTGGTCATACCTTTCAGAAATAGTCTATTTATCAACTGAGCCTTTTATAGAATGGTCTTAGGAAACAGCACTCAGAGGCTCCAGCCTTCCCTTCTTATGCTCCTCTTGCAAGCTCTCTTAATGGTTTTTACCTTCCCAGTAAACTAGCAAAAGACTTTTTCCTCCCAGGTATGTATGAATCGAATATGGGCACAGCTTTAAGCCCAAATAATGAATATCTAATGTTGGAATTTCAAGAAAGCCAGCAGAAAGGCAAATATCTTTTTTTTAAAATTTATTTTATTGACTTGTTTGTTTACTTTTAGTTTACAAGACTCAGTTCCAGAGTCACTTGACTTTCAGATTTTTCTCCCCTTCCTCCCCACCCCCACCCCTGCCATGGTGGCATACAATCATGTATAGGATCTGCAAACTCCTTCACATTGTACAATAGTCTGGTTGTATAGGTGTTATAGCCAATGGGGTGAACAGTGAGAAAAGAGAAACAAAAGCCAAACATAGAAAAGAACGATAGCATGCATTGCTTCAGTCTCCTTTTAATTTCTGGTCTTTCTGGATCTTTCTCTGAATGTAGACATCTCCAGGAAGGCAAATATCTTGAGTGACCAGAATGAGGGAATCTCACAAGTGCCCTTGAAATCACTTTGTGATCTATTGATTTAATATCCCCTAGGTACAGAGAAGCGAAGGAAGAAGAACTAGTGTCATAAATGATGAGATGAGAGCAGTGAGAGGCTGGAAGGAAATTAGGCAGAATGAAACATGAGCTAGTCCAAGCAAGCTTCCATATGGTAGACACAAAGAGATGAGGGAGTTTGTATTAGTGTAGACAGGGTCCCATGCAGGAAGGTTTTGCTTTTGTTTAGGGGTTGGGGAAGGATGTTAGAAATGAGAAGCCCCTACTTGGCAGTTTCCTGTGGCCCATAGACGCCTAGAGAGTTATCGCCTTGTTTTGGAAAAACCTGACTTAGAAAATACTGCTCATTTTGAAGGGTGGGGATTAGGCTTTGCTAAAATTGCTTTGGAATTTAGCTGCCTGACTGGGTATAATTGAAAATGGTTATTATCCTATAAGTATTTTATAATGCATAGTGAAATGTGCCCCGAACTTAACCTCTCCAGCATAGTCCATACATTTCTTAGCTATGCAGAGCAAAGGACTGAGTAAATTTCATGCTCCTGGATATAAACAGCACTTGTACAGAATTCATTAAAGAGGAAGACTGGGCCAGAAGCACTTTTAAGAGAGCTGAGTACTATGCCATATGCTGTATCTCCATGATAAGAAATCTATTAGTCAATTCAACCCTAAAAATCGAGTCACTAGAAAAATCTGTTTAAGTCGTGTGGCATCTAAAGTAACCCACAGATGACTGTATTTTTATTTGTCAGTATTTGAGTAAAACAGAAACACAATGGTATCCTATCGCTGGGGTTTTGAAGTCTGTTTCACTTCTCTCAGGGGAATAGTTCAAAAAATTTTTTTTCAAGACCGCCAACCTCATACCACTTTCTAGGTGCCTGGGATAGCTGGTTCCCCAAATTGACAAAGTTGAGAATGTTTGTAATCATTGGATTAAATAATTTTATACAGTTCCCAATAATCTACTCTAAGCTTCCAGGTATGCCATCCCTACAAGGCGCTTAGTATCATAAGGAAAGTTTATGTAGTGAATGACTTCATTCTCCTTCATCTCCATGTGGAAGGATCTTTTATTCTGACTACATTCTAGTGTGTTCAGTATAGATTCGCCATAGTAATGAAGATAACTCCAAGGACTTTCCATTTGAGTGATGAACATACAATAACTGCCATAACTTCTCTGTGCATATACATGTCAAGCATTTATTAAGCACTTATTGTGTGTCAGACCTGTGCTAAGCAATGGGGATATGAATATAAGCAAAAAAGAAAGAAAAACAGAAAGAAAAAGGCGATCTCTGTTCTCAAGGAGTTTGCCTTCTAATGGGGGAAGAGAATATACAAAAGGAAGCTGAAAGGTTTCAGGGGGCACAGTAGAAAAGTCAAGAGAATGAAGGATAGCTGGTCTGGGCGTTTTGTCAAGGGTAAGAACTCCCAAGAACTCATATTACTCATGTCCATGACAATATCCTTGATTCCCTACTGCCATTGTCACTCAGATAGGGGTTTTCCACTCATCCCCAATGCTTATCAAAATCTCAAAATAAAATAAATGCAGGTTGACTGACTGACAAAACCTTTGATAGAACAAGGAGCTTGCCTATGAAACCAATGCCCTAATGGTAACTTAACTACTCTCTATGACGATTCCCCTACCATTGAAGGTCATATGACTTCTTTCTCTGTGATCCTACAACTAGAAGAAGACTGAACCTATAGAAACTTCAGACATCACCCTATGGGGCCTCATCCCAATTGTCTCTCAAATTTGCCTCAGAAATGAGGTAGGCATGGGTTTGGTGATGTCTCAAGTTTGAGCAGGTCAGAAGGACCCAGACCACCTCAATTCTAGATGTTCTAGTAGAATTTTACCAACACCCTCATAAGTTGATGGTAGTTTCCTTTGAATAAACTTCTAAAGACTACTCACATAGCTCCCTAGGAATACTTTCTACTGTAGTGGTGAAAGTATTGGGTATGGCTTGCTACTGGATGGCTAGAATCTTGGAGCTGTGTGGATCTTGAGTGACATGGCTCAGAGTATGAGCACTGTGTGTTCTAGAGAGAAGCAAGAACTTCAGAAACTGATATGGAGGAGAAACCCGGATGCAGTGATGATTATGCTGGAAGTGGTGGTGATGTAGTTTCCCCTTTTAGGCCTATAGGTAAAAGAAGAGAAGACAATGGGTATTATCATAGAACTATAGAGAGTTCTTGATCCTGACAGCTCACTTGTGTGACTCTCATGAGTCCAAATCATGGGTGCTTACCAAGGCTCTGTGCAGGACTTTTTTTTTCTCTACAGTCTCTCTCTTGGTGACACCATCATTCCTCATTTGTTGATTGACCATCTCAATACACATGACACAAAGATTTATATATCTAGCAACTGTCTGTCCCCTAAGCTTTAGTCTCACATCACTAATTTTCATTTGACATTTCACAACAAATTATCTACAGACATTTCAAAATCAACAACATCCAAAACATATTAAAAAACATACTGTCCCATTTAAACCTACCCTTTTTCCAAATTTTCCTATTTTTTTCTCAAAGGAGCCAATATCCTTCTAGTCTCCCAGGTTTGGAACCTTAGTATTATTATGACTCCTTAGTCTCAGCCCACAAATTCAATCATTCATCAAATCTTGCCATTTTTTTGTCCTCAAAATCTTTCAGAGTGGATGTTTTTTCTTTACTCATACAGTAATGTTATTATTAATTATTATTAATAATTAAGTTATATCAGCAAATACAGTAAATGATGGAACCTAAACATTGCCCCCATCTCGCCACTGTCCTCATCCTTAATATCTCGACTTCCTCATATGCCTCACTGCCTCAATAGAATGGCAGACGTGTCAACTACATCCATCTAGTTTTCGACAAGACCACAATAGCCAGCCCATCCATCAGTTTTAGACAGGACCACAATAGCCAGCCAATTAGAAAGCAGCATCAACAGGACATAGGGCAGGGTGTTTGAGCACTAAATCATAGCTTAAATGGATGCCTGCACAGTAATAACAAAGAACTGTTCTAAGGTGAATTTATGATGTAGAGAGGCTTATTATAATATCATTATCATAAATACCTCCCCCCTTCAACACACACACACCTGTGGGCTTTTCTGTATGAATAATTATGGGTAGCCTCATGCACAATTCCACCAAGACTAGGACCCCTCCCATAACAATAAACCTTATGTTTTAATATGCATGTTCTATAATGATGAAATTGCATCTTTTGCTCTATAAAAATCCCTGTCTTGCTTTGCTAGCTGCTGGTTCCTTCTTAGAGCCTAATCCACTTTCTGAGAGATGTGATTTTTAATAAATGCTTTTGCTTGGGCCAGAGATGGTCTGAGTGCAAATTATTCCGAGATGACACCATAACACACCTTGAAGCTCAACAGTAAACATCTTAGTTCAGACCCTTGCTACGTCTTGCCTAAATTATTGCCAAAGCATACTGATTGGTCTCATTTCCTCAAGACTCTCCCTACTCTAATCTATTCTCTACATTGCTTCCTAAGTAATTTTCCCTTAAGCACAGATCTAACCATGTCCTTCTCCTATTCAATAAACTCCAGGAGCTTCCTATTGCTTATAGGATAAAATTTAAACTCCCCCGCTTAGCATTTAAATCCCTTCATAACCAAGCCACAGTATATCTTTCAAGCCTCCTAGACTTCTCTCTGCCCCTTACACACTGTAGTCCATCTCTCATTTCCATGTTTTTATATTGGCTATCCTTCATGCTTGGAATGCAATCCCTCTTTATCACCATTGTTCAGTCACATCTGACTTCTTGACCTTTTACTGGGGATTTTCTTGGCAAAGATATTGGAGTGGTTGACCTTTTCCTTCTCTAGATCATTTAACAGATAAAGAACTGAGGCAAACAGTGTCAAATGACTTTCCCAGGTTCACACAGTCAGTTAGAAAGTGTCTGAGGCCAGATTTGAAATCAGAAAGATGAATCATCCTGACTTCCAGCCCAGCACTTTATCCTTTGTGCTGCGTAGGCACCCACATGTCCCATTCATGGATTGCATGAATCTCGCTTTATCTCTGCATCAAAGAATCTTCCTTCACAAGACAGCTCAAGCACTACCTTTTACATGAAGCATTTTTCTGATTCCCCTACCTAGCTGTGCTTTCCTTTCCTAACTACCTTATATCTGGCTACTTATGTTTATATTTATTATCTTTACACATATCCTGAATTTATCTACATATGTACTTATTGCCCCCATTAAAATGCAAACTCCTCAAGAGTAGAGAACTTTATTTTTGTCGTTCTATCTTCTGTATCTAGCACAGTGATTGCCATGTGCTAAGTGCTTACTATATATTTATTGATTGATACATCATCTTTTCTGTTTTTTAGCCACCACTAAATGCTTTTGAGGAGTACTACTTTATAATAAAGCTTGAGATACATTTTTTCTATTATTTCCTTTATTATTATATTTCCTTCCTCACAATAAAGCGGTAGAAACTAAAAAAGGTTTTTTTGAGATTCTATACCTTTATTTCTATTAAATGATTTTTTCTAGTTCTGAGATATCCTCTCAATAATATTGTACATCACTAAATTTATAAATTAATTGAGTAATATTGCCTTTTTTGGGTTATATTGACCTGATTTAATCTTAGGAAATAGCTATTTCTCCTATTATTTAAGTCTCCCTTTATTTCTAATTTTTCTAGAACTATATCAAATGATAACAGGGAAGATGGCATCCTTACATATATACATATGTACATGTACATATATTTGTCATTAGTTTATCTTAAAATTTTTTTATTGATTTTTTGTTTGCTGTTTTTAGATCTCCCAGGAGTAGTAGTACCCTAGAAAGTAATAAGGAAGTTAAGGAGAAATGTAAAAGATAATGAATTTTGATTTGAACATATTGAGTGTCAGATATCAATGAGATGTACAGTTTGAAATATCCGAAAGGGGAACACAGGATGTTCACTCAAAAGAGAGGTCAGGGCTGGATAGATAGTTTTGGGAATCCTCTGTCTAGAGGTGATAATTCAACCCATAGGAGATGATGAGATCACCAAGTTCTAACAGATATGATCCTTTCCATACTTCTCTGTATTTATCACTTTTCTCTTTCCTTATGACAGAGTTATATTTCATTATAGTCATATACCACAATTTGGTGAGTGCTTTTCAAATGGATAGAAATCCACTTTCAAAACTTTTATTTCTCATCAATACTCATTAATGAGATTGTTTTTTTTAAAATCTGCTTTTTTCAATGAACGTTTATTAACATGTTCTATGTGCCAGACACTCTTCTAAACTCTGAGGATACGAAAAGAGACAAAAGACAGTCCCTGGCCTCAAGGAACTTAAAATCTAACGGGGGAGACAACATGCAAATAAATGTATGCAAAGCAAGCTGTATATTGGATAAATAGGAAATAACTGAAAGAGGGAGAGTATTGTAATTAAGTGGAGTTTAATTGAAATACTTTTAATTACAATGGATGGCTTCCTGTAGAAGGTGAAATTTTAACTAGAACTTAAAAGAAGGCAAGGGGATCAGCAGTTACAGGAGGAAGAGCATGTGTCAGGCGAGGGTAAAATAAAATGCCTGGAACTAAGAAATAAAATGTTTTGTTTGTGGAACAGCCAGGAGGCTAGTGTCACTGGCTGAAAGAAAACATGAGGGAGTAAGGTATAAGAAAGTTGAAAAAGTCAGAGGGGGCTAGATTATGAAGAGATTTGAATACCAAATAGAGGATTTTATATTTGCTCCTGAAGGCAATAGGGAATCACTGGAGTTTATTAAGAAGAAATGTGACATGATCAGACTTGTGTTTTAAGAAAAATCATTTTATTGACTGAATGGAGAATGGATTGGAGTAGATAGAAACTTGAGTCAGGAGAACCTACCAGCAGGCTATTGAATATTCAAGGTGTGGGAATTCAATAGAATGGTGGCAGGATCTGAAGCAAGAAGGGGTCATGTGAGAAACACTGAAAAGGTGAAATTGATAAGGCATACTAACAGTGTGGCTATGGGGCTTGAGAGATGGTGAGAAACCTAGGATAATTCCTAGGTTGTAAACTTGAAGTACTGGGAAGATACCCTTGCTCTCCACAGTAATAGGGAATTTAGGAGACAGGGAAGTTTAGGAAAAGTAATCAATTCTGTTTTAGACACGTGGAAATTAAGATGTCTACTGAACATCCAGGCAGAGATGTCTAAAAGGCATTTGGAAATGTGAGATTGGAAGTCTGCAGAGAGACTGGGGCAGGAAAGGTAGATAAGAGAATCATTAGCCCAGAGATGGTAAATTTAAACCATGGGAACTGACGGGATCATCAAGCAAAATAGTATAGAGGGAGAAAAGAAGAGGTCTCAGGGTAGAACCCTGAGGGACACCAACAGTTAGAGGGCATGATCTAAAGGAGAATCTGGAAAAGGAGATAGAGAAGGAACAGTCAGATAGATCAGAGGAGGACCAGGAGAGGGTGGTATTCTAAATATCGAGAGAAGAGAGTATCAAGGAGGTGAGAGTGATCAGGAGTGTCAAAGGCTGCAGGAGGTCAAGGAGAATGATGGTTGAGAAAAGGCAATTGGATCTGTCAACTTTTGTAGGCAATAATCAATTGACTTTTCAACCCCATTTATTGTAGAATATAATTATGTGTAGTTGTTTATTATAATTCTTATTTCCTCTCTGTGGTGAGACCATTTCTTTTTTATCTTTGTAATTTTCTTTTTCTCTCCTAAAAAAAAATAAGACTAGCTGATTGTTGGAGGGTTTAAAATTTTTTCTCAGTTTTGTTAATTAGGGTTATGATATTTTTAATTTTTGATTTATTTATTTCTTCCCAAAATAAATTCACTTTATAAGTGAAAGTTAAATCTTCCTAAAACATGGCATTCTTCCTAAAACTTGCTGTATTCTTGTTCAACAATTCTAACGATTCCCTGTCAATTTGAATCCAGACTTTTTAGCCTAGAATTAAAGACCTTTTAAAGTTATTTTGTACCTCAAGAGTATTATCTCCCTTTACTTTCCTTCTCCAATCAAACAGATCTTCTTATTAACATGTTCATGTTTTCTCAAGCAAACATTTTCTTCTCTATGTATGTTCAAATGCTAGCCACATTCTCTGGCCCAGCATATGTGTTTCCTTTTCCATATTTTTATCCTTAATTATATTCCCATATTGATTTTCCCATTTGCTGAACTCTTCAGAATCAATAGTCACAATAGTGACAAATTCAGTACTTGACTGTATCTTCTATTCTTTGCTGAGTATTTTCCTATGTATAAATCTTATTTCTCTGGGAAGTTATAGACACCTTAAAGACAAAGACCATATTTTGCCTGTTGTTCTCGAATGGTATGCATTTTTAAACTACCTAGTAATGGATTTGTTATTTTCCTTACTTTGCTTTCTTCTCATCAGAAAACTTTAAAAAAATCTCTAAATAGTTGTCTTCTTGGGTGGAAGATTTATTTGACTATTTACAAAGAGGAGGATTTCCATAAACAGCTTATAATACATTTTTTAATCATTCTATTTAAGTATATATTAGATAAACTATGCCAGGAATCCAAGGGGCATGATAACAATATAGACACATGGTTATAACTGTAGTGTACTTGAATGAATTTGTAATTTAATCAATATGAGCACTCTTTCCAGCAACGTAACTCTAAACTTACCTATCTATATTTTTTCATTCTGTGTACCTCTTTTCCATGTCCTCAACAGGGAGTTTAATCAGTATTGTGGGGGCCTTTTTCTGGATTTTTTGGTATTAGTTGGATGTCAGTGGATTAGGTATATTGTTAATCATTTTCCCTCCTTGCTGTTTCTACATGAAAAGATCAGAAACTTTTATATTCATCTATCTCTTCAATGATATTCTTTATACTGCTTCACTCTCATCACAATATTTCAGATTATATACAATTCTTTTTTTTAACATGTTTAGTTTTTGATTTTTAAAAATTATTCAGTATTTTGTTTTCTCTCTCTGCTCCCCTCCTTTGAAATGGAAAGGAAAAGAAATGTTTGTATTTGCCTTGTCAAAAAATGTGTGTATCATTTTGAACAGTAGTTTTTTATTTCTCTTGTAGCAGTTGGGTAGCATCCTTCAAACTGGTCCTCTGGAATGGTGGATAATTGTTATGATGATCAGAGTTCTGGCATTTCAAAAGTCTTCATTTTGACAGAGTTGATATTATAGTATAAATTGTTCCCCTGGTTGTGCTCACTTTATACTACATTATTTCATGGAGTGTTCCCAGGTTTCTTTGGAAGCATTTCTTCATTTCAGTTTTGGAAATTAGACCTTGATGAGAGGAACTAGCTTTGAAGACATTTTCCCCCAGTTAATTGTTTCCCTTTCAATTTTAGCTACGTTAGATTTGTTTATGCCAAAGTTTAATACAATCAAAATTGTCCATTTTATCTTCTGAGATTCTCTCCTGTATTTGGTTAGGAACTCTTCCTCCTACATATATTTCCTCCTACATATATTTCCTCATTGTTCCTCCAATTTGCTTGTGATATGACTTTTTTTCTTTTTTGCAATTATTAATTGATAATATACTTTGGTCCATATATGGTACTCCTTATTGGCCCGTGGGTGATCTGCAAATTTTATTATTTGGAGATTGTGGCATTCCACAATAGTAATATAAGACTACTGCAAGGATGTTGATATAAAATCGATGGGCTTTTGTTTTGAGGAGTAGCCCTGTCCAATTTATTAAAAGTGAAAGCTTCCCCCTCTTCTCCAATCATTTCTTTCCCATATTACCACCCATCTGCAAAATCTGTCCAAGTTACATGTACTGATAAACCATCCTTATGGTCTGTCCATCCAACTGCATACCATAGAACAATAAGTACTTTTCATCTGCTTAAATTATTTTAGGTGGATAGATAGGCTAAATTCCTGCAATATTCAAAACTTGAATGCAATTAACAGAGTCATCTACAAACAAGGTTATTAGACTTCACCATCTCTAGGGTATTCCTCTTCCATATGTTTTTGTATTGAATATTCTCTGTGATGGTAACAGTATAGTACAGTAGGAGTACTGACTCTGGAGGTGAAAAACCTGGATTCAAATTTAGCTTTACTATATATGTGAGACTTTGGTTGTTTGTTCATTAATTTAGTCACGTCCAACTCTTTGCAACTCCATAGAGCATAGCATACCAGACCTTTCCATCCTATGTTGTCTGCTGAAGTTGTCCAAACTCAGGTTTATTGCTTCAGTGATACTATCTATCCATCTTATCCTTTTCTGTCACCTTTTCCTTTGGCCTTCTGTAATGCCGAGGAAAGGCAACTTCCAAGGTTCGGATTACCAGCATAGCAAACCCCATTTATTCAGCAAAACATTCACAGAACAGAGAAAGTCAAAATACAGTGTAACTCATTCATTTAGCAAGTAAGTTCTCAATTCAATTACAAAGAACCAAGTCCAAGGTATCCCAGCAGTCAAAGTAGCCCACTCAAGGGCAGTATATTCATTTAGCACTTTTAGCATTGGAAAGAAACTTGGTGGCCAGTTAGTCCAACCCATGTACTCTATAACACACCTGATCAGTGGACATGTAGACTCTGAAAGAACCTATCAAGAAACAACCTATTATATAGCTAAAGAAATTCTATCCCACTTTTGTATAGTTCTAATTGAAAGGAAGTTTTTTTCTTACCCCAAGACTAAATATCTCTCTTTGTAACTTTTACCCATTGCTCCTAGTTTAGCTTTTTAGGAACAAAAAACGACCAATCTAATTGATTTTGCAGTATGATCATCTCACATATAAGGTAACAGTTATTATGCTAATATTTATAAATATTAAAAAAATCTTGTGCTTTAAAAATTCTCTTTCTCCCTTTCTACTACTCATTCTCCTTTACTAAACATGGAAGGATTAAAAAAAAGGGAGGGGGTGTGTGTGGGAGCCATGCTGGTACCACATGGCTGCATTCAGAGCTCCTGGCCTGCAGATCCTAGGGGACCAAAAATCTGTACATACACACGTTTTTCTTTGGGTTAGGTGTTGTTTATATCGATGTACATGTAATGGTAATGGGATTTGAAGATCTTCCATGCCCCTTGTATTGGCAAGCAAACAGGTACTTAGCACCTTGTTTCAAGTTCATGGTGTCAAGTATTAACATACAGAACTTGTGAACCCCACAGTGGGATGAACTTGCTGATGTAGCAGGAAGGTGCAGAACAGGGAGGAGCTAATATCATATATAAGGAAAAGCCCAAGCTAGAGAGCCAGAATTTCTCCTGAGAGCTGCTGAGAACTTCTGAGAGTCAGTGAGAATTGCTGGGAATGGGAACTGCTGGGAGCCAGAACTGCTGGGAGTGAGCAGCACGGAGGCTGAGGAGCTCACATGAGTGAGAAGAGGAGGATCCTTGCTTGAGAGAGTGAGTGAGAGAGGAGAATCCTTGCTTGAGGAAACCTGTTTTGTTTTGAAGGCTTGGGAATTTGGGTATTTGCAGCATTGACCCATGTGTACCAAATTTGTGGTTACTATAATGAATTTTATTTTCTGGTTTTGGGACTTGGTTTTCTGGCATTTGAATAAATGGTTTGGTTCTATCCTCCATGTGTAGACCCTGCTACATTTTGTGATTCACAACTACACCAGCATATTCGTAGCCACAAAGGGCAATGTGAATATGGTGTGGATGACATAGTACACACAAATATATATATAATACAGGTCAATTACGTAAATCACATGATCAATTAAGTCAATCAGGAGGTTGACCACTGATTGACTTAATTGACTTTTCTTCAGCTAGCAAAAATAATATGTTTCTGGGCTCTTATTTAAAAAAGTCTTTTCAACCTTTCACCCTCTCATAACCTGACCTTGTACTTTACTAGTAAAGACTTTGGGAACCCAGGATAACCTCAATACTTGATAAGCAGTTGGAGATGAATTTTGTGAAATTTTCTGAGATATTGCTTGGAAATAGAAAGAAAGGATGATATGAAAGTCTAACAAGACTAAAAAAGAGACTATATATATTTTGTATTTCTATAAAATTTAGAAAAAGGAAATGTAAACAAAAATAATAAAATAAATAAAAAATTTAAATTTAAAAACTTTTAAGAGGGAAACAAAAAGAAAAGAAGGTAGTATTAAGAACGGCAAAATGATCTGGTGGTGGAAAAAGTAGGTGGGTGGGGAAGGTAAGAAGAGAAAGATAGAGGACCTGGTACATATTTAATTTTGATAGTGAGAACTCATCCTTTGTACTTCAATGTGTGAAAACATACATAAATGGAGATGAAAATAGATAATGAAGTGAATGTTTAAAGCATGCCACATATTTAGTGAAGTAGATTAAGAATGGAATCTAGTCAACAACAGTTTGATATAGACAAAGAAACAGCAAAAACTCATAATTAAAAGAAAGCTGGAGTGGGAGGGTACAAAGAACAAAGTACTCTCATGACAGATAATAAACATGCACAGTTGAGGCTTGTTAGTAGGAAAAGCAAGAACAAAATTGGAAATGAGGCCTAAGCTGACTTGGGAGATGGTATTTGAAAAGGCATACTGGGCCTGTTGTCATTCAATTTACATATCTGCATGGCAGTCTTTTTTTTTTACATTGTTGGTAAAAATAATATGAAGCATTTTTTCATTATTTATTTGCCACAAATGTGGCAAACTGCATCATCATTAAGTATCTTTTCTTTGAAGCAAGTCAGTTTGGAAAACAACTAATAAAATAATGCTTCTGTTTTTTCTTGGTATCAATCATATCTATTTGTTTATTTCTAAGTATTATATACATATACACACATACACATATGTATGTGATTGTATGAATGTGCATATACATATATACATATATACATCTATCTGTCTATCCATCTGTCCATCCGTCCATCCATCCATCCATCCATCCATCCATCCATCCATCCATCCATCCGTCTGTCCATCCATCCGTCTGTCTGTCTGTCTGTCTATATCTATACACTACAATGGTATGCTAGAGTCTGCTCCTACCAGCTTTTGACTAATTGGTAAATTTCCATGGCAAGCATTATAACTTCGAAATGAGCAAATACTACATATTAAGGTTTGAGGGGCTTTTTTTGGTGTTGTCTAGACTTAAGAAAGTGATGGAGAAAAAAATAGTAATATAGATTAAACCTAAAGGTCTGTAACATATATGATTTTTTTGAGACCCAATTGTTAATCATTTACTAGCCCATCCCATGATATAAACATGTATATATCTTTCTCTCTTCTTTTTCTTCTTTTTCTTCTTCTTCTTCTTCTTCTTCTTCTTCTTTTTCTTCTTCTTCTTCTTCTTCTTCTTCTTCTTC
>CM053594.1:332658954-332678113 GCA_028646575.1 Pseudocheirus occidentalis
TATATATATATATTCTATTCACAAATATTACTTTCTCACTTACATGACATCTTTCATATTCCCATTTGAAAAACTATACTCTAAATCTGTCTCCATTATTATTATAACTCCAATCATTTAAAATATTCAGAAGAAAAGCATCATGGAACCATAAAAACAAAATTATAAATATTAATTATTGTTATTTTATTTTAAAGATAAAAAGAAAAGTATTGATTTGAATGCAATTTTCTATCTGTTTTACTCTTAAGTGTTTCATAATGCTATCTTAATACATTTCTAGGAAATCTCTTCCATTAGCACATTATTTTCCTATCTAAAATCTAAGACAGTAATCTATTGCACAACATTCCTTAAGGTCAATGTTGTGGGGGTCTCTAATTTTCACAATAATGAAAAATTTACCAATTCCTCTCAAGACAGCCATTAGATAGGTTACATCTTAGAGAATAGCCATCATGACATATTGCAAATTTAAAACATAAAGGTTTTTGTTTGTTAATCCAGTTTTATCATTGCCAGGGAAATCTCAGAAGCATGAGATTTATTTATCTTGGATTTCCTACAATCTCAGAAGTAACAATAACACTCAATTTGAACTTAAATTGAGGCATGGTTCTAAGCATGCCAAGTGATTTTTATAAAAATAATGAAGGAAGAATAGTGTTCATGATATGCTCTCAAAATAGTATTAGAATATAATCAAGCATTTTGCTTGAAAAATCAAAGCAATACTCACTATGTGCAATTTAATATAAAACAGAAATAGAAAACTATAATCTTATCTTGCTAAAAATGGCTCCCTTTTTCCACATAAGGAAATTCAGGCTTCTTACCAAGTGAATAATGAATGTCTATTATTATTCATGCTTTGAATGGCATTAGACAACCCATATCAATGTCTTAGACATTACTGCTTAACAACGTACTGCATATAGAATTAATTAAAAAGAGGAGAATTAATTGGAAACATTTGGGAAATTGTGACTTCAAACTTTTCCTTAAAACAAAACCTATCTTTTATACTGAAATAATTATCTTTTCTTATCAACCAAGAAATAGCATGGATCCTAAAATAGTTATGAATCACCTACATAGAAATGGAGAAGTGAAAAGTAGACATCAATCAGTCAATTAATAATCAACCATCAAACAAGCATTTGTTAACTTCTTATTACTTGCCAGACACTGTAATAGGTGCTAATGATACAGAGATATAAATCAAATAGTCCTTTCCCTTCAGGAGCTTCTACTCCACTGGGGGAGACATGAAAACTATTTTTGTTTTTTATCACATTGGTTGTTGTCCTTTGGGCTCACAGAAGACCAAAATGTCATCCTTATGTTGAGGTCAAGGTAAAGTTGTGTATGATTGTAAAGCCAAGAACTAGCAGTGCTCCACAGGACTGCTGCTGTGGACAGCTTTAAGGTTCTAATCACAGACTATGGTGAACTCTCTACTTATTCAGCAGTAAAATAAAGCAAAACATTCACAGAAACCAAATTACAACATTCACAATATTATAATATAACAACTTATCACTAAAGCGGCCGCATAGTTTTAAACAAAAGATATCATTCACTAAGTCCTTAACTCAATCATCTTTAAGGAGCAGGCCTCTTTAAGGGACACAAAGTACAAAGGTCAGAGTTCTCCCACCCCTCAATCACATTGCCTTAATCTCTCAGTTAAAAAGTCATCTTTCTTCTTGGTTGGAGAATAGTTTCTAATTATCCTTAATCATCCTTAAGAGGTTTGGGGCAGCTAGGTGGCACAGTGAATAGGGCACTGGCCCTGAAGTCAGAAGGACCTGAGTTCAAATATGGCCTCAGACACTTGACACACTTACTAGCCATGTGACTTTGGGCAAGTCACTTAACCCCAATTGCCCTCCAAAAAGAAAAAAAAGGTACAAATTTCTCCCACCCCAAGGCCACAGTAAAGTATGATCTTCTTAGTCAGCACTAAGTACCCAAGGAGAGATCTTTTCATCTTGACTTGAGGCTGGCTCCCAAATTCCATGATTCCTCTTCCATGTTCCCAGCTTTTGCCTGAATTTACCCAAGCATCACCTGGATTCACAGGTAGGCAGCTCTCAGCTCCTACTCCAGCTCCTCATCCAGTTCTTTGTCCAATTCCTTGTCTAGTTCTTTGTCTAGTTTCATATTAAAGCTTACAGTGTACAGTCCACCTAAAGTCCTTCACACTTTCTGTTTTTGGGAAGACAAAGCTTAACAGAGTCAAAACAACATTCAAACACATTGCCAGCACCATCATCCATTCACTATCTGCCTGTGAAATCAGCACAGACCCACAAACAAGGTCAGAAAACTCAACACAAACCCACAAACAAGATCTGAGAACTCAACACAAATGGTGAGTATAGTCCCAGGACCTCTGAAACCTTTCTCCAGGACTTCTGTAAACAGACAACAAGACAATCCTTTTTTAGGGCTTCCAGTAGGGTCCCAGGGTGTCTGTACAAAGTATTACAAACTAAAATCTACACAGACAGAAGAGACAAACAGAGTGCTGCCACCACAAGTGTTCCCTTCTCAATTCTGCTCTTTCCCACCTTGTGTTCAGCTTTTCATCTGGTCATTAGTTCCTCCTTGTTCCGCACACCTCTTACATCCTTCCTGTTCCTGTCTTTGGCAAGTCTCTTCCACTGTGGGTTTCATAAATTCTGTTTCTTAACAAAGATTTGATATAATCATGGTAAAGGCTCAAAAGAAACTCAAACTGAAACAAGGTACTAAATAATTAAATAGCTGAAACAAGGAACTAAGTACTTTGCTTGCCATTTCAATGATCAGAACAAGGGCTCACAGGTCAGACGCAAATAGTCCGTATGAATATTTGGAGTGCAGTTGTCTCTAAATTTGACCATCTTATATTTCTTTTGAACTTTTGCAGTTCCTCAAAATTCGCTCGTAGAGAACAGCACCTTTTTTGATGTGGGCATGCCATGCTGAATGATGTGTAACATGTCCCCCAATTAATCCCAGAGTTTTTCAGAGAGACCGTGAGAGTGTCCTTTATTACTTCTTCTTCTTCTGTGAGTGCTTGCCTTATGTGAGTTCTGCATAAAATAGTCCTGTAGGAAAATTTACATTTAGCATTCAGCATGGCCAGCCCATCAGAGTTGTGCTCTCTGTGGTAGATTTTGAATTCTTGGCAGTTCAACTGAAGAAAAGGCTTCAGCATTTGGTATCTTATCTTCATCTTCAGAATCTCCCTAAGACGATTCAAAGGAAGCTATTCAGTTTCTTGTCAGGGCACTGGTAGACTGTTCAGGTTTCAGAGGCATACAAAAATAAGGTCAGTATAACATTAGATTTGTGGTTTCTGGTTTTATTATCTGGTTTTATTCTATAAATTAAAAATAAAATCAATTTAATTTTAAAAAAACAGCTCTGTTGACCTTCAGTTTTAAAAAAGGCCAAGGACACCACAGTCCACTGAGAAGGGGTTTACTTGTTGACAAGTTCTAAACTATACAAGACTCCCCAAACTTTGCTCCAATAACAACCCCAAGTTCCGTTCTGGAGGTTTGCCAGTGTACTGGGGTAAACCACAAGGTAGGGCAAAAGAGAAAATGTTTGATTAGCTGTATTGCAAAGTCGTTTTGTGTTTTGATGCAGCTTAAATATTAGCTTCCCAATTTTCTGTAGCCATAGTTCTAAGTTGTTATTAAATTGTTTTCTAGTCATTCAGTTAATGCATGCTGTGATTTTTTTCTATACTCAGCATTCTTTTTTTGTGAGTAGTGCTTATTGCATACTATTACTTAATAAATGCTTATTACTTAGTTGACTGATTGAATAAATTACCTCTCAAATAAATAAAATAATTTTATACATTGAGTACCTTTATTATTTTTTTTTGAGAAGAAACTCAGAATTCAAAAGCTATAACTTTTACTATAATTAACGTAATCCCAAAGGTCACCAAAATGGGAGATTGTTGCCATCCATGACATATAAGAAAAGGAAGCACTGTCTCTTCAAAGGTCAAGTTTCTGCGATTTAACACAGACAAATTGCATAATGGGGTGCAGGACAGGAAGAGGCCAGTGCCACAATCCCCATGTATTCAGACAAATGGTTTTTCAATTATACATGTGGGAGGCTCTTCCCATATATTTAAGGTGGGCACCATCATGAGAAGACAATTCTTTTATGTGTGGAGAATCCATGATTGGGAATTAATTTTTAAGTTTTCTTATGCTATTTTCTGTTATTGAAATTTTTGTTATATTATTTTTGAAGATCATCTTAATAAATTATTATGCACTGGATTATAAATTACTATTTTGAATTTTATCTGGTGCTTGCTTCAGGTTTTGTTGTTATTGATGTGAAGGAATTTTATCCCATATATTTTCTGGTGCTTTTGCATCTCAATGCTTTAATTTTAAATATTTTCATGCCCATTTATTATTTTCTCCAGTGAGATTTTAAATCTTATTTTAGATTTTGTATTGTTTAGTGTTTTCCTATTTTGTCTGAGCCATCATTTTTTTTAAATCCCCACTGTGATTGTTTTTCCCTCTCTTGTTCCTTTACTACATTATTCATTTCCTTGGGTTTTGGATGTTGTTTTTTGTTTGTTTGTTTTGATGCAAAGGTTTTTATTATACTTTGGAATGACCAACTAATTTTTACAGTGTTAATTCCAGAGAAATCTTTTATATTTATTTATTTACTTACTTACTTATTTATTTATTTCTACATTTATTTATTTATTTACATACTTGATTATTTGAGTCTTCCTCATCATTTTATTTTGTATGAGAAGGTAATATTTGGATACACTTATTAAAAATATGCTGTAGGTTTTTTGGGAAATGGAAAGTGAAGTTGCACAAAGCATACATTCAGTCATTGTTGATTCATTAAATTTGTTCAGGAATTTGTTTTGTATTATACCTACTAATGTCAATCATTTAATATCTGTGTCATCAATTGCATGGGATGGGGAGAGTCAACATGCCTCTTGCTACATTGTTGGTGACTAATCTTTAAAAATGTACAACACAATTATTTAATGTTCTTAGTCATAGGGTATTTGCAGATGTGGCAAGGCATCTTAAATACATAAGTAAGTATGCAAATCAATATCAGAAATAAACACAAAAATCATGAGAACCAGTATCAATAACTCTCCATGTACCAATATAAAGCAAATAATCATGAAAATAGTTTGCAGTGACTCAAAACCTGCTCACTCCCACTTAGTACACTGATTAAAAGTATCAATGTAAGTCAATATATCAATATATAAATCAAAATATCTCTATATAAAATGTTTATTTTATGTAACAATAGTTTCATGTGAGTAGCAAATAAGGGATAAGGACATGAGGCTTCGAGACACTACGCTAAAATATAAATAAAAATGAAATAAGATTTCTCTGGAATTAATACTGTAAAAAGTAGTTGCTCCAAAGTGTAATAAAAGCCTCTGCATAAAAACAAACAAAAAACAACATCCAAAAAACAAGGAAATGAAGAACGTAGTCAAAAGGAACAAGAGGGGGAAAATATTCGCAGTAGGGAACAGACAAAATTAAATATGATATAAATATTTTGTATAAAAGTTAGCTAAATTTTAAAACATTTAATTTTTTGGACAATAATACCTACAAAAAATTAAATTTAAAAAGATTTTTAAATACCTTCAAAAAAAGTAATTTTGGTGCTCAGTTATCAGGATAATTAAGTGGCATAGGGCCAATTCTTCTGCTATTTTATGAAATTCCTTTACACGTAGATTTCTTAGAAGAGAGTAAAGTTAATTGATTTCCAATAGGAATTTGTCACCAAGACCCCTAAGGTGACATTGTAGATAAGACCTGAGTTCAAATTCTGTTTCCATCACTTCCTGGAGGCAGCTTGGTGAACAGTAGATAAGCACGGGATCCATAGAAAGGAAATGGTTTTTGTTTAGTTGTCTACTCTTTATGACCTCATGGACAAATTCATGGAGTTTTCTTGGCAGAGACTGGAGTGGTTTGTTATTTTCTTCTTCATTTTGTCCCCATTTTTAGAGTACAGGAACTAAGGCAAACGCATTTAAGAGACTTGCTCAGGGTCCTATGGCTAGTAAGTGTTTGAGGCCAGATTTGAATTTACATTTCTTCTGATTTCAAATCTAGTGCTTTATCCACTGTGTCACCTCACTGCCCCCATAAAGAGGTAGTAAGAAAGACTTTAGTTCAAATATGGCCTCAGACATTTTTTAGTTGTGTGACCCTGGGCAAGTCACTTAAACACTGTCTACTTTAGTTTCCTCAGCTACAAAATAGGGACAACAATTACACCTACCTCTCAGGACTGTTGAGAGAATTAAATGAGATATTTGTAAAGAGCTTACTTAGCACAGTGCCTAAGATGTAGTAGGTGTTTAATAAATACCTTTTCTTCCTTCTTCATTCCCTTCTTCCCTCCCTCCCCTTCCTTCCTTCCTTTCTTCCTCCTTGCTTTCCCTTCCTTCTTTCCTTCCTCTCTCCCTCCCGTTCCTTCCTTCCTTTCTTCTTTCCTTCCTTCCTTCCCACCTATCTTCCTATCTTCCTTCATTCCCCCATTCCCTCCTTCTTTCTTTCCTCCCTTCCTTCCTTCCTTCCTCATATGTGATCTTGGTCAAGTCACTTGATATCTCTCAGTCTGATTTTCCTCACTAATAAAATGGGGATTACAATAACTTTACAGAGTTGTGAGGATAAAATGAGAGAACATGTGTAAAGCACTTCATGAAGTCCTTAAGACACCATTAGGATGCTGCTTTTCCATAAGGTATACAAGTGAGATGTACTAATTTCCCACATTGTATGGTTTGCAATGAGGGTATTTTCCTCACCACAACCCTCTGGCATAGGTGGTACAAATTCTCATTTCACAGAGAAAAGACCTTTTCTTTTGCAATTATTAGCTGCCATAGCCACAGGCAGAGTCCAAAGGCAGATATCTGATTCCTAGTCTAGCATTTTTTCCATTGTGCCATAGACTTTCTGCAGGAGATTTAGGTGCCCAGCTGCAGAAGCTGGGTGGCAGGTAGATGTGGCTGATTTAGTTCTTTTCCTCTAGACAGGTTTCCTCAGACAGCTTAAGTATCATTTCTGAGGGAACCTGACTGAAGAATTGTGTTTCTCCAGTCAGCTTTCCTCTATTATATTCAACTTGACTTTGACTTAGAGCCTCTTTATGCTCTTTCATTTTCTTCTGTGTTGTTTCCATCAGCATTCATTGCGTACAAACCTATGAGATATGTAATCTCATCAGGCTTAGGCATTCCATCCACCAATACAGATTTCAGTCCTTACACTTCCTCATGATACCTGTCCATACACTTCCATAAATCCTCCAAAGAAGAACCACTCTACTTGTGGGAGGTTTCTTCAAATTCTTTAATATTTTGAGGTATCAAATAGAGTATATAATCTACCTATATATTTATGCTGCATGATTAATCCATCTCTTTGCAACGTGTTTAATTTTTACTATGACTTTCAGTCATGCTAAATACACTGTATGCATAATATGTTGAAGCCTACTTACACTATCCCTAATTTCACAAATAATAATGATCAACTTCTCACTTAAAATAGAACTTAGCTTTGTAATCCTGTGTGCCTGGGGTCTAATAAATGAGCTTTCAGCTTATCTTGTCCTGAACTGGGCCACCATGTTACTTTCTGGACATTTCTTTTTTTTTTAATTTAAATTTTAATTTTTTGGAGGGCAATTAGGGTTAAGTGACTTGCCCAATGTCACACAGCTAGTTTTTGGGTAGAGTGTCTGAGGCCGGATTTGAACTCAGGTCCTTCTGACTCCAAGGCCAGTGCTCTATTGACTGTGCCACCAAGCTGCCCCTGGACATTTCTAAACCACGTATGCTCCCCACACCTAGACAATATACTTAAGTCTTCTACATATATTATCTTCATCTATTAGAATTTAAGCTCCATGAAGGAAGAGACTGTCTTGCCCACTTGTATTTATATCACCAGCATTTTGCACAGTGCCCAACACTTAATGAACACTTAATAAATATTTCACCATTTATTCATTCTATTATATTTCTTAAGGTGACTTGATCACTCCTGTTAATGAAGTAATAAAATATTATCCCATCATGAATCTCAATTCAGTTAATGTTGAGCCTTCATAAGGAAATTTCCTGGTTAAGGCTCCTTGTGTCAGATCATTTGGAAAGTCAATCAGCAATTATAAGAGCATAATATGCTACTATTGTCCAAGCTATTATTTTTCCTCTGATAGGAGGTCGAAGAAACCTATTTTCTTTTAATTCAACCTCTAATAATAAATATATACTCCTCCATCCTAGATTTACTCTAATGCAATAAACGTGATAAACATTTTACCTAAATCTTTTAGGCAAATATTTATATTTTTAAGGCATATCATTTCTTAAATATGTGTACTATAAGTTTATTAGGTACTTTCTGAAGCAGTTGTTCTGATTTGCAGTGAACTTAATTTGCAAAGATTTCAATGAATAGGTGCGCCATTGTATGTATGTCACTTCTTACCTCTCTCAGACAAAAATCAATTCAGAACACTGATTTAATAGATTTAAAATGATACTTCCTAAAAATGGTGGAGATATATTTTTAAAATGTATTCTTATGTTTACTATCTGAAAAGACTTGATATATTGTTTGCATGTATATATGTGCACATATGTGTATGCATGTATATATAAATATATGTATACGTGTGTATATATGTATATGTGTTATATGTGTGTGTGTGTATACACATATACATGTACATAAAACAAAACATATATTCCCGGGCCTGCCGGGCTGGGACTGTTAACTTCCCGAGTCACTTATCTCAGTCCATGTGGACAGTCTCAGTGGCCTCTACGACCTGGTTGCCTCCACGACCCTTCAGGATATCCCAGTTTGGACAGACTAGTCAGACACCTTGGTAGAGTAGTATAGGTCTCTTTATTTTATCCTACTGTGTGCTGTGCCTCCTTGTGTGCCATGTCCCATACTCTCCTGTGCTCCTCTGCCTTATATAGACTGTCTGTCTGTCTCTTATCACGTGCCTCAGTAACAGTATTCTGGTGGGGGGAGTGTTCCTCTGCTTATTCGAGCATGCTGTATGCCACCCGTGACCTTTTATCCTCCAAGACCCCTGTACCTGTGGGACACAGGACAGTGAGTGCTTGGTAAAGAAGTATGGTCACGGGGGCGGTTTTAGATGCCTCTTAGACCCGCCTCCAGTCTTCCTGTTTGCGAGGACACACTGACCAAGTTCAGACCTCTAGTCATTCAAGGCTTAAAGTGGCCCTGACAATATACATGTTGGATGGCTCTAAAACTGAATTTTTCTAAGAAGGAAGAATTAGATTATTAGTTAATCCAAATTAAATTGTGCTCCTGTTAAATGTTTCATTTTTTTTTAAGTTTGATTCACTGTTAACTGGCATTTTGTTCCAACTTGAGGCTAGGGTTTGAATAGTTTTCCCCAAAAATAACCATTTGAAATATAATAGTGACAAGCAATGGGAATATAATGTTTTCAAATTTTGCTTTATTCAGTTATATTAAATTTATTAAGCACTTAACCACTGCATGAGGGAAAAAATTCACAAATGCAGCAAGGAAGGAGACAGGATGGAAAGCTTGATGAATAGTTAGTCAGGCAGTTTGTGTGAAGCCTATAGTTCATGAGGGAAATAACATAGTTGACTTATTCCATTATTAAGAGATACCTAAAAATAGCATAATCTTGTAAGCAGACATAATTCCTCCCTGCCCTATCTGTAGCCAGAATATAACATAATTCATTCCCTTAACTTAGACCTTGGTTATGAAATCCCCAAAAGGCATCAAACTTACTGGTAATGGTTTCTTCCTTTGATAAGAAACATTATCAAGAACAAAGGGAAATTCCAATATTCACATTAACTTTTAGGCAGATACCAGCTGTGGGATAGCATCTCTCACTTTTTTAAGAAACATACTCAACCTCATTGTTGAGGAGCTAAAAGCTGATTCAGTAGATGCAGACCTTAAAAATTGCAAATTATTTCTTCTTTTTTTTCTTTATTTTAATTTTTCTTTTTTTGGTTTTTGGAGGAGGGAAGACAGGGCAATTGGGGTTAAGTGACTTGCCCAAGGTCACATAGCTAGTAAATGTTAACTGTCTGAGTCCAGATTTGAACTCAGGTCCTCCTGACTCCAAGGCCAATGTTCTGCTCACTGTGCACCTAGCCACCCACAAATCATTTCTTGAAGAAACTGTCCAACACATAAAATTTCATATTGGTACCCTAAAATAACAACAAAGTCGCAGAGATAGTTTAAAAGAGGCACATCATTATATACATGTACAATATTAAATATTCCAATACTAGTAGCATTTATATAATGCTTTAAGGTTTGCAACATGTTTTATAATAATCTTATATTGTCCTCAGAACAACCATGGGAATAGGTATTATTATTATTAGCCTCATTTTACATAAAGGCAGAGCCAGAGAGAGGTCAAGTGATTACCCAGGATCGCACAATGAAATTTCTAACTTTAAATTTGACCTCAATTCTTCCTAGCACCAGGTGCTGCTCTCTGTCCATTACACCACCTAGCTCTTCATTCACTAAACTGTTGATTTTCCTTTTGTAATCTCTATTTCCAATCATTATATAAATCACATATATTATTGCTATTATCCCAGTAATGACTCTCCTCCAAAGTCCTGCTCTGTTACATTTCATCACTCCCCCAGGGTTTTCCAGTACATTCCAATACAGTCCAGGTTTGGGATGTTTCTAATCTCTCTGCCATTGTTTTAAGGCCCCAGAATGTATTCCTTCAATTTAGGGAGATCCCCAGTACCTCAATTCCATTTATCCATTTAACAATCGTAGTTACTTTTACAAAGGATTATTTACTCCAAAGAACAACTGCACATACATTATCCCTAGTACCTAGGGACATAATTTTTTCTTATTTCTCTTTCATCTCTTGGGAGAGGATTAACTCTGTGTCTCTATAGAATTGTTCTAGTAGTTTCCAAGTCCGTTCCCAATCACTGACTAGCTAACTCCCTAAGACAATAAATTACAGATCAGGTACCAACCTATACTGGTAGTTTACCCAACAATTTCCTTTTCTTTTATTTATTTACCCAACAATTTACTTTTAATTTTACTTTATTAGTGAAATTCTCAATCTGGTAGTTTGAAAGGTAGCCCATTCACACTATTCAGCCAATGGTAAGAAGTTGTTCAGACCCATATGGGAGGGAAACATAGAATGCCTTCTCTCACAAGCAGGTCTCTGCAGTCTCCCACATGGGTGCCTCCATCTCAGGTGATCCAGGCATGTACAAAGTCCCATTACACTGTTATGCTTATTACTTTGTGATTGTTACTTGTAGAGATGTGGTCAAATAATTACACAGAAATAATTAAAATGTTTTATGATCATGTATGATTGAGCTGAATCTGTCCTAATTGTTCCAGGACTACCTTCTGGGTACTTTCTGTTTCTTTCAAACTCAGTTTACTCATTCAGACACTTTAGTCCTAAATATCCTTTGACATTTATATATAGAAAGCAACTTCCTCCCAACCTTCAAAAAAAATTCAATGTCAAATTAATGGTTTTGTCAGTGAACTATTTTACAGCATAAAAGAAGTTGATTTAGGTCTATTCTACTTACCTAAGTTTAGAATAATTTGGCAGAGGCGAGGGCAGTAGGCACTTAAGATTTATGGACTTGCTGCAAAAGCTATTTTTATATGACCATCAACTCTATTGACAAAATTCATCTCCAGTGAAGTCTGCAAACCTGTCAATCAGCTCTGCATCACTAGCCAATCACAGAGGTTAAAGAAACCAAATTAGGAATAAAAGATACCAAAATCATAGGTCATTCCTAATGTTGCTAAAAAGTAGCAGATTCCATTTCCTGAAATTGAACCACCTTTTCTCTTAGGTTTTTTTTTTCCCCCGGAAAAGGCAAGCCTAAGATTCATTCTTTTCTTTTTTAATTGATTGCCATCCATATGCAATACAAATTGATTTGTGTATTAGAAACAGCATAGCTGCCAAGGTCCTAATTAATTTCAACAACACTTGCTTTCTACACATTTCATTTCTTCTATTTCAGCATATTTATTCACACCCTTTGCAACATTTCTTAAGACATTTCTCTTTGATACAATCATGAAGAAACAGAAAATATTAGAGACAGAAGAGGACTTAGAGATGACATAACTCAAATCTCTCAGTTTATGAGGTCTAGAGAGATCAAGGAATTGCCCATGACCATGTATTTAGTAAGCAATAGGCTTACAAATTCATTATTCTTTTATTATTTCTAACTCTAACCACAAAAGAGAACTTGCTAAGTAAGACTATAGTTTGTCTATTGAAATGGCAAATTAATTCCATATCTATTGATAAGAAAATTTTCAAAGGAAGGATCCTTTTTTTTTGCTATTCTCCCTTACAAAAGAAAGGTATAATGACACGTTAATGATGAAAAAGGGGAATTAAAAAAGAAGGAAATAGCATCCAAGATAAATATATTTTTCACAAATGAATAAAAAATAGCTTTTAGATTATTTCTAAAAGGAATCAGGATCAAAAGTTTGAGTCCCATGTCATATGTTGCATGTAAAACAGATTAGGAAAGTACCTTAAAGCCTTCTTTTTAGCCTAATACATATCTATACTGGGATTCTCTATACAACCCTCCCAAGAAGTATTCATCCAGTCTTGCCTTAATGACCTTTGGGGAAGCACATCACCTCCTGAGGCAGCCCACATTCACTTTTAGAAATCTTTCCTTTGAGATCCATCATGCCCTACCAGAGGGGGCAGGACATAGGAGAGAGAAGATTGGGGGACAGGTTATACAATGGGATGGCTGTTTTGAGGCATTGGGTAGGGGAAAGATAGGGAGAAAATTTGTAACTCAAAATCTCGTGGAAGTAAATGATGTAAACAAGACAATAAATTAATTTATTTATTTTTTAAAAAAAGAAATCTCTCCTTTTAAGGAACATTTTCTCTACATCAAACCCAAAGCATCCTCCTCATCACTGTTACCCATTATTCCCAGTTCTACACTCTGGATTAAAATAAAACAAATCTAATTTTTGTTCTTTCCAATAGCCCATAACATAGCTAAAGAGAGCTATCATTCTCTAATCCATACTCTCCCCCATAAGTTTTCTCTAGCATAAATTTCTTCATAGGTAGATCTGTTTCAGTATAATGATAAATTATTTCCATATCTCTAGGATCCTAGTAGTAAAATTTAATCCTCCCCCCTCTTTTTTTTCTTATAAAACACCATAGGAATTTATCCAACATAAATTATAATATTCCAGGTGGACTTTTGAGTGTGTGTGTATGTGTTTTAACTTAGATTTATAGGTTACTTTTGATATTTTATTTCTTAAGATAGATTTCCAGGAATCTAACCATCTCTATCAAGCCAACACAGATTGAAATTTTGAAAGGTGCACTTGTTTCTAAATAGTTTTCTTTGGATTTCTAAGTTGCTTTCTATTGGAAGTTATAAACTATGTAATAGAACAATCTTAGTGAAATTGTTGGATGTGTATCTATTGTTAGATTATTGTAAATCTACCTGAAAGAATGAAATATTATGACTGAGAGCCTAAACATCTAAGTAGATAATACCCAATATATTGCAATAGGCATGAAAAGCTGTGACTTGTGATACATTCCTCTAAATACCTAAGTATCTAGCCAAACAAGTCAAATATTAATACTAGGAACCTGAAGATAACAATTAGTGTCATGAATATAATGGCCTTGGACTCATCTGTTTGAAGAGTTTTAACCTGATGAATTGTTACAAATAAGGTGCTAAAAACCTAGCTGCAAAAACACCCAATATCACCAGTAGGAAGCTAGACATCTGACCATAAGTCGGTCAACAATCTAATTATATAATTCCAGTTTCTGTTTGATGATTCACAACACTGAGAATGTTCCAAAGCTAGCTCAAGGAATATAGTATTGCCCCTCCAAAACTAGAAATCTAAATGGAAATTTGGTATGCAAACATATAGGCAAAAGACCACCCTGAAAGCCCCAAATGGTTTTATATTAAGGTGAAATGACTAAAATCTTCTAAGTCTCAATGAAAATTTAAATTTTACACTTCTTTTTTTAATTCATAGAACTTCATTGGTATGGGAATCTTCCAGTGGAGAAACCATACCAGTACAGGTTAGCACCTGGTTTGTAGGCTACAGGGATGTGCCTAGATCATTGAGAGGTTGAATGACTTGCTGAAAGTCTCAAATCAGGACTTAATTCCAAGGTTTGTTTGGTTTTTTTTTTACTCTGAAGATAGCTATCTGCTAGACCTAGGTTTTCTCTCCAGTTTCTTTTATCTTAAGTACTATAGAAATATATTCATTTCCTTCCTCCAAAACTTTGGACTCTGAGCCCTGGCCCTCCAGTTCCCATAGGAGAGCTTTTCCTTTATCCTGAGATGGCCCAAGTCATCTCACCCTCTCTTGTGCTCCTTTATGTGTTGTCTTTCCCCATTATATTCCTTTAGAATAGGGACAATCTGACTTGCTCATATTTGTATCCCTAGTACCCAGCACAATGCTTGGAATATAATTAAGTGATTAATAAATGCTCATGTGTGCATTTGCTCTCTCTCTCTTTCTCTCTCTCTCTTTCTCTCTCTCTCTTTCTCTCCCTCTCTTTCTCTCTCTCTCTTTCTCTCTCCCTCTCCCTCTCCTTTATGTATTAATCTATATAGAAAGCTGTGACCCAAAAACCCTTCCCAGAGACCCCTTAGTACTTATATACCTTTGGAAGACTAGGTGTATGCACCAGGCCACAATCAACTCTGACTGGTTAACAATGAGAGAATGCTTATTATAATGAGAGGTGGACCTAGTCTAATGAGGGCCTGGGGGGGGGGGGATGTAACATTGATTATGTCACTCTCACTCTCAGACCACCTCCTCAGGCAATCTAGACAAAGGATTTACTCCCCACCAGAGCCTGAGTAGAACACAATGGGAGGAATTCACATAGATTAGATTCTTTTTACTCTTTAATCATAGCCAACCTTCCCCAGTTGTGTGGGGTCTGAAAAAGATTGAGGAGAATGTTAAATCCAATCTCATCATCAGACCTGTTCTTCAGAGGATGCTTTGACTTAGCTGAGAATAAGGAATTAGGAAGGAAAAAAAAATAAATAAACATCCTGGATACCCAGATAGTAATTTGTTATATAGTAAAAATAATATTGTATTAATAGTAACTAATAGTAATGGTAATATAAGAGAAATAATCATTTCTCTCAAAGTATAAAGCAAAGGATTACATCTAATGGCCAATATGTGTTATAAATAAATATTACAAGTATTAAGGTTAGCTGAAAGGTTTAGGAATCAAGAAAATATAAGTTAGGCAAGTATTTATTTATTATTTACTATGTATCAGAGATCATTATTTGCTGCCTTCTCTCCTATACATGTGTTGTTGAATGAGATGGAAAAAACCATGCAGCCATTCTGACTGGGACTACTACAAATTTATTTTATGCAATGTCATCTGGGCCCTTCACAGCTACTTGGCATTCCTGTGTGGAATGAGGGAAAACTTCTCAATTTGGGGTTATTAACCCTCCCTTCCTCCCCCCTTCCCCCACTGCTGCTGTCAATCACTTTTACCTTCCTTTGTCTGTTTTCCCTGCCTTGGTGGGACCCTCCCCTTCCCCCCTCTTCTCTTGCTGTCCCAGTTGGAAAGAATTTGGTGAGGTGTGCCTCAGCACCAATGAGAAAGGAAATAGTCGGGAAAGGGAGCTTGACTAAGTTAAGTTATAAATTCTGGTTCTGTACTTTGTAACTTGCCTCTTCTCCATGATGACTCATGGGGCAAACCACCCTCTTCTCCGGGGGAAGAGAATAAACTCCTGTTCTTATCCTATGACATCTCTGTGTTTACTTTTTACTAAATTAAGGATGAAGGGTATTTTTCAACCCAAACATTACTATACTGTACCTCCCTTACCAACTCACTATCCCACTCTCCCCAGTAGCTCTTGCAAACTTTTTCATTTCTCCTCTAAACTCCCATGGCTATCTCTATCCGCACTCTCTCAGCTGAGAACTTTGTCTCATATTTTACAGAAAAACATTCAGACAACCGGAATTTCCTCTTCTCTCCTCTTCCTCATTTCCTCATTCACGCCTGTCTCACATGATGATAAAGTGGCCTTGCACCTTACCAAGATTTAACTGTTGCAGTCTGGGGTGCTGGGAACCTTGAAATGCAAGGATGTAGGCCAAGTCTTCCTGGAAAGAATTCCTGAACAAGCTTTCTTTCAGTCAAAGTAGTGAGATGTATTTTCAATCTCTTTATCTCTTCTGGCTCATTCCTTTCTGCCTAAAATCATGTCAATGCGCCCCCCCCCATCCTGAAAAAACTCTCACATGGTCCACAATATCCACATCAATTATTACCTATGTTTCCTCTGTCTTTTGTAGCTACACTCCATAAAAGGCTATCTAAAATAGGTGCCTCCATCTCCCCTCCACTGCCTTCTAAAGCCCTGTAGTGGGAATCTGAAGACCTTCCCTGCCTCTTGGCCACTTGATAAGTGAATCTGAGAACCTTCCCTGATTTAAAAATGTACTCTGCCCCAAACAGGATGAATGTGGTCACATGGAGCCTGTGGCAGGAGGCTTCTTTTTTCAGGAGTACCCACACCTTGCTACTTTGTGACTGGGCAGTGGGTCAAGAGGTTTGTAATATTCTCTCACCCAGGAGAAGGCTATATATACCCTGATGTGAGGTTTTGATTTGGGGCTCACTTTGGGAAGAGTTATGTGATTTGGCCAGATGAGACTGAGCAGCCATTGAGCCCCCCCAGCTTTGAAAACCCAGATGTCAGTGCTTCCCTCTCAGTTAAATAACTAGGTATGGATGTAATTGTCAGACAGCTGGAAGCCCTGTCTGCTGAATTCTGTTTGTAATCTCTGAAGTTCAGGGTGCTGACTTTTCCCCCTGAACTAAGTAAATGATACCTATTTGATTAAAGTAAGTTTGTTAACCCATTTTGGTTGCTTTCCTTTAGAAAAGCAGATTTAAGAACCTGTGCTAGCAGCCATCCTGGATATGCTAGGGTGCTTGCTGCTACAAGCCCTTACCCTCTGACTACTTCCAGGAACAAGATATTCCACCTTTCATCTCCAGGCATTTTGTCTGTCTGTCCCCCATTCCTGCAATGCTCTCTGTCTTCCCACTCAAGACTCCTGACTTCTTTCTCTTCCTTCAAGTCCCAGCTAAAATTCTGTATTTTACTGGAAGCCTTTTTCGGCCCCTCTTAATTCCAGTACTTTTAGTATTATTTACTATTTATCCTATACATATATATATATATATATAATTTTCTTTGTATATATTTGTTTGCATGTTTTCTTTCCTATTAGATTATAAATTCTCTGAGGGTAGAGATTGTCTTTTGTCTGTATTGTAGCACAGTGTTTTTCACATATTAGGCACTTAATAAATGTTTATTCACTCACTGGCTTTAGTAAATGCTAGAGATATTAAAAAAAAAAGCAAAAATGGTCTTTGATATAAAGGATTTTGTATTCTAAAAAGGGAGATTATATATCTGTACACACTACACACATACACACACATACACAGACACATAATCATGTTTCTTCTATGTGTATAGTTATATATGTGTGTACATATGTAATGACTACATAAAAATAAATACAAAAATACATATTTACAAATAAATATATGTGCAAATATATATATTTATATGTCTGTGTGTCATATATGTGGAAGAAATATGTATCTATTGGTGATAGATATGTATTTGTAAAAATATTTATTTGAAAATATCTATTTATGTATGTATATATAAATAGATATAGCTTTATATGTGACATATATATGTATATGAGATATATACAAAGTTGATGGAAGGTAATCTGAGAGGGAATATCACCAACAGTTGAGGGTCCATAGATTATATGCAACTATGCAATGATATCATTCTTTTTATTTCAGCATTTTGATTTTTTTCTTTCTGTATTTCTGGGGGTGAAAATTGATTTCTTAAACTAGATGTTTAAGATAGTAAGTACATACAACGGACTTTCAAATGGACTAGTTATATATTCACATGAGAGTTTTCTACTTACCTTTTTATAGTCCTAATCATATTTTTTTTGGTATTTTTCGTCAGAATTAAAAGTCTACTAATTTAGAGCAGTGGTGTCAAATAGAAATGGGGGCCACTAATTTGTACATAAAGATACTTATCATATGGTAATGACTCAGTTTAAAAATGTAATATTATCTGCTTTATTGTATTTTTTACTTAATTTGTCAGCTATTTGCCAATTACATTTTAATTGAATTTGGGCAGCATTCAGCAGTGTTATGGGTTGCATGCAATCCACCAAACTACATACAGAAAAAGTGGTCTTATTCCAAAGGGAAAGTTAAGCTGATCGTGTGAACATTGTGATTAGGAAAGTTTATTAATCTTGCATACATGTTAGATGAAGTCTGCTGAACTGATTGTGACCTGTATAACCTCGGATTCCTTGCCTACATGTAGCTTATGAAATGAATATTAGGCATATAGTAACTTTTCTGCCTACAGGTAGGTCAATCAATAGTCAAGCACAACTATAGCTTCTTTCAGCTAATATCTAAGAGAAGGCCGTTCCTTACAGCCTCAACCACAGGGGATGACTCCATTTAGGCAGACTCTTGGGAAGACATGGACAAGTACCTCATAGGATGGGTAGCCATTTGATCCACGTTACCCAAGGTAAGTCCCAAATCTCTGACCAGGTTTTTCATCCTCTACTGTCTCCTCTTTCAAAGATGCATTCTGTATGAAGAGATGTCACTTTTCTGCTCAGAATCCTTCAATGACTCCCAATTGTTTATCAGATCAATGGAAAATTCTTCTTGGTATTCAATACCCTCCATAAGTCTCCTCTGAATGTTTTTGATTCTGCTGACCTCAACCAGTGTCCCTTATATATTCTCTATACTTTCCTGTTTTCATATATTTACTCATGTTCTCCCACATGTGGCACAATGGGCCTGAAGACAGGAAGATCTGAGT
>CM053594.1:332678613-332709334 GCA_028646575.1 Pseudocheirus occidentalis
ATCTATCTATCTATCTATCTATCTATCTATCTATCTATCTATCTATCTATCTGCCTATCTGTCTGTCTGTCTGTCTATCTTTCTTTCTTTCTATCTATATCTGTCTGTCTGTCTGTCTATCTGTCTATCTACAACAGTCCACTAGAGAAGGTGAAGATGGAGAAACCAAGACTAGCCAGGGTCTCACAGATGACTCATGGTCTGTACTCCAGTACCCATGAAACTGGTCTTACTTTCTGTGTAGGAGGGAATAACCTCCTGGTCACTGACAGTTTGTAACTTGGGAAGCTGATAACAAAGAACCAATACCTCTCTTTGCCCACTCATAGCAGGTGTCCCTGCCCACAAGGAAACCCCTGTGGAGGGAGTCAAATCTCTTCTAACTTCTGTGGACACATCTTCAGATCCCCACTTGCAATCAATGCACCATCTTCCTCTACCATCTTATTGGAACGATTCCAGCTAGGGAGTAACTATATGTTATCTGCCAACTTCTCCAAAATATTCCTGCTCTTTTCACCCCACCCACTCTAGAAAAAAATCCATGACATTGAAACAGTGGCTTTCACCCTATCTCCTCACTCCCAGAACTCAAGAGGGTAGAATAATTTTAAAAATTTGGTTTAACCCTTTCACTTTCAGTGGTTGAAGGGAATGAGTACATCTTTTTCCCACTGGAGCCAGATCCCCCTTCCCTCTAATCCTAGGTTATTTTTTTGGGTCACCTCCTTCCACACCAACTTTGAAGACATTTGGTAAATTGTATGTGTCTTGAGAACATAAAAATATACATATGTATGTATATGTGTGTGTGTGTGTGTTATGTGTTGCCCCCCTCATTAGACTCTTAAGTTCCTTGGGAGCAGTAACTTTTTTTGGCCTTTTTTTTTTTTTGGTGTCTCCAGTAATTATCACAATGCCTGACATATAGCAGGTGCTTAGTAAACTTTTGTTAACTTGATTTGACACATGTTGTCTTTTCTGTTGGAATGTGAGCTTCTTGAGGGCAGGAACTGATGTTTTTCTATTTGTATAGAAAAGCACAGTGATATGCACATAGCAAAAGTTTGCACATTGTTGATACTTTATTTTTCATTCACATGCCAGGGGAGCCCTTGAATCATCTCACTATCTATAGCAGAGTTTTAAAAACAGTTTTCTCTCATTGAGTCCTTCTCTGAATAATAATTGTTGCCTACATTCAGTTTTAGAAATATTTTGTATTTTAATTTCATATAATAAAATTTTTAACATTAATTAAAAAAATTTTAGTTCCAGATATCTCCCCCTTCACTCACCTTCCCCTTGCTTGAGACAGTAAGCAATTTGATATAGATTATATGTGTTATTGCTTGAATTCATAACAGAAAAAGATGATGTTTTTTTAGAAGTATTGAAAATTTAAAAAAAAGTATTTTTCTTATCCCAGTTCATGGGAATTAATATCTACTTGTTGACCTCAGGTTAAGAATACTCGAAGACTTCTTCAACTTATGCTCTGCAAAAGAGAGTAGCAAACATGTCTGGTGACATAGACCTCACTTATTCTATCAAATCAAATTTGTTTCCTAAAGTGCTCAAACAATAAGTAAAACGAGAGCCTATATTCTTTACATATTTCAAACAAAGTAGAGGGGGCGTACTTCACAGCACAGCTTCATAGGAATGTTGAACTTTTATACTTGTTTTTCCTTTCCCTTTATTGTTGCCACAAGATGGCATTGTGAAGATTCAAATGCTACAAAATGGGCACTATCTTTTTTTGTACTTAGTTCAGTAGATTGAAGGAACAGAAAAATCCACTCTAAATAGACACAACGCAATAGGAACATGCTTGTATGTGGCATTAATGGGCATAGCTGTGGTTCTAGAGATGGGTCACCTCCAGACAGAGTGAGTCACTCTATCCAAGGCTTTTATAATTTCATCATTTAACAGCTCATTCTGCTTTTCCCTTCTCACTTCTTCCTCTTCAGGGGCTGGAGGACACTGATGGCTGCCAATCTTTAGTGTTGGTTATTTGACAATGACCAGAACTTTCATATATGGTTGAACAGCTTTGGGGCAATAAACAAGAACCGTTCTTTGATTTATTTTCTTTCTGAGTTCCCAGTATGAAATATTGGTGTGCAGAGAGGAAAACAGATTTATCAGGTAGTTTGTGTTTTCAGAATCTGTTTCAAGATAAATTCTCTTGTTTTATATCTGTGTCAATCAAGGCTTTTTAAAAAACTCCTCTCTTCTTTGTGGAAAGGAAAATGATTTTGGTATACAAAATTGTATTAAAAATTAAAGTGAGACTTTTTTCAAGCTTTTTTTGTTGAATGGTATTTAACATCATAGGAATATAGATTTAGAGTTGGAAGAGCTATTAGAGGTTATATAGTACAGCACCGTCTTTTTATAGAGGAGGGAATTGAGGACCAGAACTGGGACAATAAGTAGCTTGTACAAGACTGAAAAAGAAGTGACACTTGTCATCAGGACATGTAGGTTCCAATTCTTTCATTCACCTACATGGTCTTGGGTAAGTCACTCAATCTCTCTAAAGTCTCAGTTTCCCATCTCTAAAATCCGGACAATAACATCTGTAGGTGGTTGTGAGGAGCAAATAAGACATAATATGGAAACAATTCCCCAAATCATTCTTCTTTTCTGGAGTCTCCCTCTAAATAACTCTGATCTAATTATATCTATATCTAATTATATCTTATAATAATCTAATTATTATAAGAGTTATTAGGAAAGCTCTTTGTAAACCTAAAGCACTTTAGAAAGTGAATTGTTATTAATAGGTGAAAGCTTTCAGGACAATGTTTCTATTACTTGGCTAGAAGTTATGAGAGTAATCATACAATGATTATTCTTAAGACGAAGTAAACAAAAAAACAACAACAGCAATAAAACCCTACTTTTTAATGATCTAGACAGAAATCAAATTGCAAGCACTATCTCCATCTGGCTTTGTAAAGCCAGGTTTTTGAAACAAAATATGGACACATTTACATTGATCACTTGGTTTTCCCCAAACTGAACTGTGAGAATTTTTCTGACTGAAATAGTGCTCTTACTTTATTTTATTAATTAATTAATTAATTTATGTTTCTTTTTGGAGGGCAGTTGGGTTTAAGTGACTTGCCCAAGGTCACACGGCTAGGTTTGTGTGTGTGTGTGTGTGTGTGTGTGTGTGTGTGTGTGTGTGTTAAGTGTCTGAGGCCGGATTTGAACTCAGGTACTCCTGACTCCAGGGTCGGTGCTCTATTCACTGCGCCACCTAGCCGCCCATAGTGCTCTTATTTTAGAAGAAAACAAATTGTCTTAGAAGAAAACGATTGTCCTACAAGAAGTAGTGGCAAAATAAAATTCAGAGGCAATGTGGTGTGGATGCACCTAGAAAGAGGAAAACTTGGATAGAATTCTAACAATAGCAAGTAATACAACTACATGCAAATCATTTAACCTCCCTGAAACTCAACTTACCCATCTGTAAACTGAGAACAAGCATGCCTATGATTATCTTCCTCAAAAGATTGTTGTGAGATTCTGATATATGTAAAATACTTTACGAACCTGAAAATGTGTTGTAAATGGCAACTATCATTCCAGAGAGTAACAAAAAATTATTAATACAAAAAACAACCAAAACCCCTTTCATTTGGGTTGAATAAAAAAAAATCGCAGAAAGGCAACTGCTAATATAAAGGAAAAATGGTCAAGTGAAAACATCTTTCCTGCAAAAAAGCTCAAACTCCAAAGATCAACAAGTTATAATTTATTTGAATTTTTAAGGAACTTATTTTAGAAACATTTCTACCAGTACACAAGTTTTTATTCATAATAAACAATATATCAAATCTTAACACATCAACAAAACCTCAAAAACATCCATATTGTAATTTTACCTTTAAAATAAATATACTTTTATATTTATCCTTGCACTTTATTTAGTGTTCCTCGTAGGTTAATAAAAAACTACATTGAATCCAATTTTAAAGAAAGCACCTATAAATGCTTATAGACAAAATCCAAGAGCTTAATCTTGTTCAGAGAAATATTGATATTGAAAAATTCATTGTTGGAGGGACTATTTATTCCTTTTTAAAATTTAACTCTCCATTTTTGTTGTTTTGTGTTACAATAAAAATCATAAGCAAATATGAATATTTCAGTATCTAAAAAAAGAATTAGACAGGAAATACTGAACTTCTGTTACAGTTTTCTAAAAAAAAAAGTATAAAATTTAATGTTAATGCAAAATTACCTCCTGTGCCCCTCTGAAATTATTTTCTTTTTTGTGTTTCTTAAACTGTTATTGTCTTGTATTGTCCTTTCTTTTTAAAAAGGAATTCATATCTGTCACTACTCTCTAACTCACCCTTTCCCCAATTCTTTTTGAAGTCCTCCCTTACAATAAATAAGGCAAAACATGTAAGCACATTGGTCAGGTCCAAATATGTTTATATCATTGTTTGATTTAGTCCATGATTTATCTGCCAAGAGTTGAGAGACATTTTCATCATTACTCTTCTGTAGTTCTGACTGGTCACTGGACTGATCAGAATTCTGTAGTATTTCTGAGCTGTTTTATTTAACCTTTTTGGGTTTATTGAATAAACATCTCCTGGTTTGCTCATTTGACTCTGAATCAGTGTGTATACATCTTCCCAACTTTCAATAAAACTATCCTTTTTGTGACTTCTTATGGTGTAGAAGTTTCCATTACATCTATATATCATGATTTGTTTATCTATCCCCCTATTGGTGAGTACTCATTTTGTCTCCAGTTCTTTGCCACATAAAAGTATTATAATGAATATTTGCTTATTACTTGGGAAAAAAAATCCTGAAGTTTAGTAAGAACAGACATTATTACTTCAGTGTGCCTGATTTCTAATATCTGTGCTTAATAGCATTCCCCACCCCCAGATAGCAGTTGAGGGGGTTCTCACTGATTGTGAGTGCTTATGTGTCCACATGCCTGGATATGAGTGTCCTGTGTATCCCTGTCTGATTACATCCATAGCACTTAATCTGTTTCTAGTTGTCATTGATAGATAATAATGCACACTTAGAAAATAATTTTAAAGTCTTTAGGAATATAAAGACATTAAGCTTTACAATTAGTGAGGATGGTATCAAGTGGAAGGTCAAATTAAATGGATTTTAAACAGTCAATATAAAATGATTATTCCATTCAATCCAGCAAGCAGGTGCTGATTGCCATCTCTCTGGGGACACAATGGAAATACGAGAAATTTATGATTTCTGCCCTCAAGCAGGGTGCCCACACAGTTTTGTTGGTGAGACAAGATGTGAAAAAGGGAAAGAACAGTATGAGTGAGGAAAGGACATGATGAAAGTATTCTTTTACAGAGACCAGTGTACAGGATTGGCAAATCATGGAAAGCTGGTTAGAAAACTATTGCTATAATCTGGTCACAGGATGTGGCTCTGAAAATTGGGGAAAGAATGGATCCTAGAAATATTTTATTCAATTAAATGATCTTTGCAAAAAAATTATGAACTAAAAAAACTAAAATCTTGAGTATTTCAATATACAAAGAAGAAAAAAAGAAAATTCTATATTTGGTTGTGAACTACTGTATTGCATACAGTTTCAAAATGTATACTATGTAGTAACAAGACAGCTTTGTTTATTCCCCCCTTTTTGAATTTCATTCTGTATTTTAAAAGTTGTATTTTAAAAAAAATTTAAAATGTTTAAAAATTTAAAAATTAAAAAAAATGTCCCATCGATGCGTTCTTCTTTATTTTCTTTTGTATCACCATCTCTGTCACTAAAACTTCCTCCATAACTTTGTCTTCCCCCATAGAAGCTCTCCTTTATAACAAATAAGCAAAGACAAGTAAAATATAACCAAACATAGCCTGGGTAGCATGAAAGAACAGCAAACACTAGGGAGGACTGATGATGAACTTTATCTATTGAAATATTTTTTCTCCAAGACAACACCTCAAAAATAGGGAACCCTATTCAAGGACAAGACCTTCTACTTAAAGAACTATAGGATCAAGGTATTACAATGAAAGTCCATTAGCTATCTAATTCAAGCCATATATGAAAAAAGTTCACCATTCAGTGATGCTATACCTGTTGTTTGGATGCCTCCAGTTAGGGGGACCTCCACTTCCTGAGGAAATCCATACACTTTGTTGGATAGCTCTAGTTGTGAGGAAGTTTTCCCTTATATTAATCTTAAAAATTTGCCTTCTCAACTTTCACCCATGGCTTTTTGTTCTACCCTTTGCAGCTAAGCAGGACAAATTGAATCTCTTTCATATGGTGGTCCTTTAAATACTTGAAAACAATCCACTTTAACTGAGCCTAGCCATTCCGATATTTTAAAACTGATTGCCATATGAGATGAATTTTAGACCCTTCACCATTCTGCTTCTCTCCCACTGGACAGTCTACAGTTGATTGATGCATACCACAAAAATTCACTCAGATTCCTGATGTAGCTGTGCTGGACCTGGAGTCAGGAAGACTCATCTTTCATGAGTTCAAATCTAGCCTTAGACACTTACTGGCTGTGTGACTCTGTACAAGTCACTTAATCCTATTTGTCTCAATTTTCTCATCTGTGAAATGAGCTGGAGAAGGAAATGGCAAACCACTTCAGTATCTTTGCCCAGAGATCCCTAAATGGGCTCAAGAAGAGTCTGTCACCACTGAAATGGTTAACTAACAATCACATGAATCTCTTGATGAAATCTAAGATCACATAAGCTTTCTAGGTTCCAACCTTACCTTGTGCTGAAACAAATTTATTGAACCCAGAAATCATTCAATTTCGCCTTCTTAGATTCAGTCCAAATTTCTAGATTTGTGGAGGGTTCACCAGATACCACCTTCCCAGTGGTCATAGACTCTAAATGAAGAATTCTTTCAGTCTGGACAGTAAGCCAGTTATGAATCCACTTGGGGCTGGAGTCAGTAAGACGTAAGTTCAAATATAACTTCAGATGACTTACTAGCTGTGTGACCTTGGGCAAGTCATTAAACTTCTTTCCTTAACTCCAAAATGGGAATAGAAACGGCATGTACCTCCCAGAGCTGTTGTAAGGATTCACTGAGATTATATTTGTGAAGTATTTAGCATAGTGCCTCACACATAGGCTCCATAGATCTATTTGTTTCTTTCCCTTGACCTAATTGTATATATATCATCAAGCAGATATCTTGACAAAAATGGAAACCAGGCTTCCTGGCCTAGAATCGGTAGTCTTCATTCTGTTTCACTTTTTGAAAACTGGAATGTTTGTTGTTCTCCAATCCTATGAGGCTACTCCTATTCTGTTTTGTCTTTTAACAAATATAAGGATTAGTAAATTTCTTTTAAAGATCAAAGAAGGTGACAGTAATTTGATTACCTACATATACTATATAGGATATATATCAGATATATCTTAATTTTCAATTATGTAATATATGACATATATAATCATAATATAAACAATAATTGTAATATAATTAAGATTATGTAACAACAAATGTAACAATATAATTTATATAACAAATGTAAAAATATACAAGAATTATTTTACTGTAATATACATTGTATATAATAAAATATAATTTACATTCCATATATGATTCATTACATGTAAGATATAAGTGCATGTATTATATGAAGTAATTTAATTGCTATCACTCTAATTTTTGAAAAAGAACTATTAATAGAATATATCACATCATATTATGATATATTAATACACATGTGTGTATAAATGTATTTTGTGTGCATGCATGTATATAGTAAACTCTGAAGAGGTAAAACCTGAGGATCAGATGACTTGAACTCATCCAGAACAGTTAGATGTTCTCTTACTATCTCCTTATGCATCTTGAGCATCACCTTCTTATTAGCCACATTTGTTCTGTCCTTACCCCTCCAGAGGTCAGAATAATCTTCATCAGAATAAATAGCAGCAAAATAAGACTATCTGTCTTCTCTCTAGTTGCCCCTCAGCCCAAGTAACTGTTCTGTTCTTGCTTTGCTCTTCTTTTCTCCAATTTGATTCAAAAAGTGCTTTGCCTTATCTTTAGCTTGCCTGGACAGCCTTCATTCGCTCAGCATTAATGCTCCTAACAAAATGTATTTTGTATTTATCCGATTATATGCTCTTACTTGTATTTCCAGTATGTATCTTAAAACTATAAATTGACTGGTAATTTCCTTGTGTTTTTATCTTAATGTTTTTAGAAAACTTTTTTCAGATCTCAAAAGAAATTATTTCTCTTGCTTCCCATTCATCCTGGGCTGACCTCACCTGAAGTATTTTGGTCTATGATCTATTCATCTTTCTTCTGATCCCTTTGAAAACTGTTCTTTTAAAATGTGGGATACAGGTCATGCTCAGCTTTCCTCTTCTCCTTTAAAATCTCTAAGATGGTTACTTCCCACTCCAAATTTCTCACCCAGTGTTAACTTTTTCCCTGCCCATGTTATCATTGTGGAAAGAGGATTTTTGGGAGAACATAGCTGACTTCATTTTGTGCTCCATTTGCTGTTATTACACACACACACACACACACACACACTTTTTTCTCTGAGTGATTGTACATATTTCACTATCTTCATTCCCCAATCATTTACAGAAGAAAACTTTTAGTTTTGAATTGTTCTGGGAACTCACCACATACACATACACACACACAGACATGCAAGCACAGACACACACACAAATGTATGTGAGATACACATGTCTATCACCTATGAGTAAGTACATAATACTCTTGAATGGATAAACTGCAACATGCGTGTCTCTCTGTGACTTGCACTTGCTTATTTATTCAGCGGCCAGCAAGGACTCTGAAACTTCTTGTAATACCCTCATTTCCACCATCATTACCCAGTAACAAACTCCTCCTCTTTGGTAAGGATCCAGAATAGAATTTTCCCTCTTTTTCTCTACCTTCTGGAGAAGGAAATCATTATTGAGGCAGGTCAAGCATGCATCAACTCACTTCTTGGCCTGTGGCAGACAGACCTCCATCAGATTCTTATATTACTAAAGTTGTGCACTGCTATGATGTTATACCTTTGTGCCAGGAATGTGATTATTTTCTTGAGTTCCTCCTTTATTTCCCCTTCCTGCCTAGGTGATCTATGCTTTACAATATATTTCACTGAAAATATTGCTTCTCTTTATGCCTCCATTGTCCTTCACCCAGTTGCCCCCCGTCAAATTTCCCCCTTTAAATCCTGTACTTTGTTTACTTGGGTACGCATTTTAAATTTACGTTGTTATTCCTAATCTTTCATGTATCCCATTTCTTTTGAATCCAATAAATGCTTTAAAACCATATGCTAGTCATGGGACTTTTTCTGTCAAGTTTCAGCAAAAACTATAAAGTACAACTTGCCTCTGTGTTAAAACCTTTAGTTCATCATGCTAGTTAGTCATGATATATTTGCATTTAGACATATGAAGCTATACATTTTGCAATGAAATAGGCATGGGATTGAGTTGATATAGTTTTGTTTCCTTGCTGCTTAAGTATAAAATACCCATGCATAGGAGGAGTTAAACCTCCTTGTTCTTGATGGACTCCTTGCTTCTGATCAGATCATTTGAGTCAAGGGCATTATGTTCAAGTGAACCAATGAAGTGAGCTTACTGGATATTATTTTCAAGTTATTGTTAAGCAGATTGTAATTCAAAGTGAATAGTTCTTTGGCAATCCAAAGTGCTTCTATGATTCCTTGAAGATCATTTATGGGTTAAAGATCTCCAGTGGATCTCAACTACTCAGCCTTGATGAGGCCATGCTGATTAGTGGTAAGACCATGAACCTGGAGAGATGGGCTGAATACTTTCATGGTGTCCTGAATAGAGTGGCATCAACCAATGCTGAAGCCATTGACCATATACCTCAAGGTGAAGTTAATCCTAAGCAAAGTGCTTAGAGTTCATTCCATCCCAACAAAGATCTCCAAGGAAGGGATTCTACTGCTTATACAGAAACTGAGTGAAATATTCTGGATTATATGGGAAGAGGAGATTATCCCAAATAGATAGGGGATGCCTCTGTTGTCTATCTCTATAAAGGAAAAGGGAATAGATTGTCCTATGACAACCACAGGGGGTTCTCTCTCTCTCTCTCTCTCTCTCTCTCTCTCTCTCTCTCTGTCTCTTTCTCTGTCTCTCTGTCTCTCTGCCTCTCTTTGTCTCTCTCTCTCTGTCTCTCTCTCTCTCTGTGTCTCATTACTGGCATGACTTTTCCAGAGTCTTCCTTAATTAGCTGATCCTTCATATGGAAGATAGTCATCTACCCGAGTCAGTGTGGCTTCAGAAAGGACTGAGGAATGTTGTATATGGTGCTTAATGTCCAGTCACTCCTAGAGGAAACCCAGGAGCAGAACAGAGGTCTGTACACAATGTTCATTGATCTGATCAAGACCTTTGATACTGTACTGTCGTGAAGGTTTGTGGAAGACCATGTGAAAATGTGCTTGTCCAGAGCAGTTCATCAGTATTGTATGCCAGTTTCATGATGGCATGCTTGCATGGATTCTGGATAAAGGACAATGTTCTAACACTTTCCCATTCACCAGTGGAGTGAAGCAGGGCTCTGTGCTCATTCCCATGCATTTTAACTTGCTATTTTCCACGATGTTTTCAGTTGCCATGAATGAGGCTGAAAATAGCATCATGTTCAGCTACCACATTGATGGAAAACTATTTAACTTGAAAAGGTTACAAGACAAGACAAGACAAGACAAAACTGAAATGGAGGGAGAGTTAGTGCATGACTTTTTGTTCACAGAGGTCCATTGTGCTGACCTCATCATTGTATGCTTGTGAAACCTAGACCTTGCCACCAAGGAATAGGATGCTAGAAACATCTGCTCCATGAAGACTGTGCTAATTTTCCCTAAATAGTAATGAAACTGTCATTGAATCTTAGTTATTACAGGCAACCAAGGTTTAAACTATCAGTGTAGCTTTCTGGTCACCTAAGCATAAAAATCCCATTTCACAGGTGTTTGGGCTCCTGCTAACTAGGAATGTTACAATGGAAAATACTTAGGCAGGGAAATCTGAGTCAAGTCTGAACTAAAACAAACATAAAGAACATAAGGACTGAGAGTCAAGGACTGGAGTTGTGAATTCATTTGTTTAGGGGAGGCATAGAGAACCTGTGGCCTTGAGTCCATATATGGCTTCCATGTCCTTGGGTGTGGCCTTTTGACTGAGTCCAAGTTTTACAGAATAAATTCTTTTATTAAGGGAATTTGTTTTGTGAAATTTAGATTCAGTCAGAGAACCCCACTTGAGGATCTAGAGGGCCATGTGTGGCCTTGAGGTCACAGGTTCCTCACTCCCAGTTTAGGGAGATTTAAATTCCCTCTACCAAGGCAGGCAGGTATCCTCTTTGCATCTTAGTCTTAGAAAGTTCCCTAGCAAAATGAAATAATAAGTGACTTACCCAGGGCCATACGTCTAAGATTTGTCAAATGTATGACTTGAACTCGAACACTAAACCAAAAAAATAGATGCATGAAAGTGAAAAGTTTTTTAAAAAGTAAATAGTACAGGTATCTTCAATGTTCTTCACAATAATGCCAGAAAATTCTCAGCCGGCTATAAATTACACAGGCATATAGTTTATCTTTAGTTTATTCTTCATGCCAGGAACTGAATTTCAATCTGTTTTTCCATGCACATATGTTTCTGAGAGTTGGAGATTTTTTGAAACTTCTTGTAACCCTTTACACGTGTCCTGTATCCTCAGAGCTCATATTCTGAAATGTGGGGTGACTGCCAAATTAACCACATGATAACTATGTGGATCTGAGCTAAAACTTTTCTCCACCCATTCAGACCCAAGGTCCCTTAGGTCTGTCATGCAAATAAATAGGTTGGAAAAAGTAAGATACCTCTATCTCCACCCACAAAGAAGCTAGATGGGGCTACCTCAAGGGTGTACCTCAAATCTTGTTTTCTATATTACTGTCTTCACAATGTATATTACTATATAGGTCAACAACAAGCCTATCATATTTTTAGTTTTTCATTCTAGTTACACCCTACACACACACACACACACACACACACACACACACACACACACACACACACACACGAAATACCTATACACTCAATGGATCTCTGAATTTGCCAGTGTGAATACTGCTTTCATCAACATTGATCACAACTTGTTATTACTTAGATTCAATTATTTTCAACAAACAATTATCAAATGACTACTACAGTATGGGATAGATATTGGGAATGCAAAGTTAAAATGGAAACACTTCCTTTCTTCAAGGAATTTGCATTCAAGATAATCTTCAAGAATGTCTGTGGCTGAAAAACTAATTGACCTGTGGCCACTCTGGCAATGTATCTTCCTCACTTTAGCTATGCTAATTGGAAATCACTTTGGTGTCTGGATAATTTATATAGAATATTCTCGTCCAAGTGGTCTCTGCTACTTGTAGTGCATGTTTATGTGAATTACTCGATTCTTGTGACCTCCTTGAGGTTCTATTCTTGTAGCAGTGGAAAGGAGGAGTTCCAGGTATATACAATAAAGAGACCTTTGAAGCTCTCTTGCAGCTCTGTAGGACTTTGCAGAACTTATGTTTCATAGCAGAGCCCATAAATGTCTAAGATTACCTCTGTGCAGTAGTGAGGCAGTCTAGGGGAACTTTAGAGGAAATAATAAATTAATTGTAGTTCTTTTTCTTTATTGCTGATGATAAAGAAGATGACAATGTCTTCTTTGAATACTGGCTATTTGCTTGGAGTGGAATTTGCTCTCCTGAATGGATTATAGAAAAGTAGGGATATTAATGAAGATGTATAAAATTCTGACAAGTACAGTAAAAATTTTCTATGGGAGATAAAATGGTGATTATATATTTGTCTTTGGTGTTGTCAAAATGTAATATTGAGTTAGGTTTCTGGGCAGTTGGAAGGAAAGGTTGAACCTCTAGAAAGGTAGTTGATGACTTCAAGTTTAATTACAGGTGTCTTTTCTGTGAACAAGAGAAAGATACCAAACCCCAAAGGGAAGCTGGCTAAGCTTGATTGACTGCAGAGATAATTGCTTGAAATTGTTCATTGGTGTACCTCATTCTCATATTTTTTCATAGTTCTATATGAAAATTGTTCCTTAATGTTGAGTTTATATCTTTGCGCGGGAGGGGATCCTACAGAGTTATAACAGAAATCTGCAAAGGAAGCAACTTTGTGCAAGGGAAATCTGTCTAAATCACTAAATTTCCTTTAGTCTATCATTTAAATCTCTTAAGCTTCCATTTTTTCAGCACTAAAATGACTACTCTATGTAGCACCTGCATTTACAATGCTGCTGAGGTGATAAGAAATTGTCACCTGTTTAACATAGACATGGGAAATGACAGGAAAGGGGTTAAACAACACATAGCTCCTGCTAATTGCCCTTTACCCTCACCAACACACTCATGAGTTTGTGGTGTGTGTGTGTGTGTGGGGGGAAGGAAACATTTGAGCCTCAGTTTCTGATTCCTGTTGTTTTTGATAAGAATGCATGGGCTCTCAGAGGAAGGAGGGAAGGTAGTATACAGAGATGAGACGCTCTCCTGGATTCTGCACCTATGCTGACAAGGAATAAGAATGATAGAAAGTTAACCAGGTTTTTGATCCTCTCCCAAAAGTCCCCTAAAGCACAGCTCCAGAATAGACATTCTAAGTCACCAAATGGTGAACTTACTTAGGGTAATGTCCGAATATTTCATAATCACAGCCAATCTCCTTGCATGGAAGCTGTATCCATGTACTCAAGTTGTTGCATTATTCAGATAAGATGGTGAACATGAAAACGTCATGAAAAAATCATACGACTGTGAGATGTCTATATGTGACATGATCTTGAACTCAGAGGTTATGCTGTGAAGGAATTCCTTCTATATCTTTTCTGACAGGTAGTCAGACTCCCTCTATTTGAAATCTTCCAGTGAGTGATAAGGAACTCTTAACTTGTTTCCATAGGCTACTTCAATATTGGACAGCTCTAATAGTTTATCCTTATATTGAGCTGAATGAAATCTGTCTCCAGGTAACTTCCTCCTGTGGGTCCTATATCTGCCCTTTGGAAACACACAAAAATAAGTACAATATCTCTTTCCTTTGACATCTTTCTAAATATAATAAAATTTAATAAAAGTAAATAAGATACACTGGGATTATATATACTCCTCCAAGTCTTGTCTACCCTAAATATGTTCAGTTACTTCAGTTTCTCTTTCTATGCTAAAGGTATGACATTTGAAGATAGAGCTTCAAAACTCATCACTGAATTAATTGCCTAGTAAATTTAATCTTTCTTATTGTGTTATCAGAGAAAATACTTTCACCATTTACTCTGATTGTGTAGATCTTCCAGGTCATGTTAATTTTGAAAGCAAAATTTCCACATATCAATAGTACAGACTACTCTTATTAGTCTATTTCCATGGAGATAGTTAAGCCAAATGAAAATTCATTTTTTTCAAGATCTTTCTTTTTTAAAAAAAAGTACATATAACTATGCATCCACACATATAAGTGGTATTTCTGAAATCCCAGATTCCTCTTCTGAATCCTCACCTTCCCTTCTGTATTGCTAAAGATACCAACCTCAATTTATTTTATTTATCAGCAGAGCCAGCATTATGTGTATATGTGTATATGTATACACTAGATTAACTATGCATTGTGCTTACAGCAGCCTCAGGTAAACCTTCAAGCTTTATAATAGCTCTCCTAGAACCTTGTTGAAGTCTAAAATTGCCTTAACATAATGTAGTTGAAATAATGCTAACCTCACATTTAGGAAATGCAAGTTCAAATAGTATCTCTTTTACTTATTACCTCCATGACCAGGGCAAGTCATATAAACTCTCTAGACCTCAATTTCTGTAACTATAAAATGAGAGGCTATAGTATGCCATATTGTGTCATTTCCTTTGGATTAAGCTTACCTCTTGTTAAAATGTGAAAATGCCTGGAAGAGATAACCCATCAAGTTGTTATCTCTAATTAACACCCTGGGTAGACTGAGTTTGTCAAATCTTACCCAGAGTGGTAGACAATAATTTGATAGTGGAGGGTTTCTTAGGAGCCAGAAAAGGAGGAAATATGAGCACAAATCACTGGGGATATTGCCTAGGGAAGTCAGGTGTGGACATTGGGCCATCATGAGAAGTGCTGTGTAGCCAGGAGGCAGGCTGAGGGTCCGCTATGCCACCATAGGCTAATAGTGACCACAAGACTGATTTCCTCTACATGAAGAAATATTTTAAATAGTGCCAACCTCTAAAAATCATATTATTTTAATTCTGAATGATACATAATTTTGTCTAGGATCAGTCATTTTTTGATCATTAACTCTTTGCAAAACTGGGTATAGATCTCTGAGCAAGCTAATACTGCAAGAGTGAAGGGATTTATAAATATTTAATTCAAATTCAAAGTATTTCACTTGAGATTAGTTAGCACTAGAGCATCTTGCATCAAGTAAATAACAATAAAACAGTCTAAATTATGTGGCTGGGAAAAGCCACACTCATCCGTTCCATTTGTCAATTTTAAATGAACCACAAACTATATAATTAAGATGAGAAACTGTGTACAGGGAAAAGTTTTAACACAGGACTACTGAACCTTAGCTTAATCTTTTGATTGGCAGATGCCCAGACAAACTTGGATTTATGATGAGAAAGCTTCTTATGATATGGTTGCAATAATCTCTGGTGCAGTTTAAGGGAAGAGAAGCAAGGATAAGACTAAATTGCTCAGATAATTGAAAAAAGGAAGAAATTTGCAAATGACGCTATTTCCTTGGTGGCTGCAGTAAAACGGAGATACCATAATGACTCACCACAGGGGGCAGTGGTGAAAAATAGCCTATTGATGACTACAGCACATTTATTCAGTCTTCCATTGATATATGGTTATTATTGTGATTTTCCTTGTAACTTTATTGAACTCTCTTATGAAAGTTTACAGCATAGTAACATTATTATAAGTAACCCAGATCTCCAGGAAGTCATGAAGAAACTACACTGAAGCAAAGAATTAAATAGGTTTATTTCAATGAAAGAAATATTCTGCCTGTCATCAGACACAAGTACAGTATTGTTCACCTGCAAGTGCACAGATTCACTACCATGTTATGTCTAAGTCTATAAGGTCATAGTCATCTCTGTAAAAGGATAACTAACTAATGGTGACTCTGGCCTTGGTGAAATGTAATTCTCTGAGGCTAGGATACTAGGCATATAGCTCCTTACCTTGATTTTGTTGTCACACCGTATTAGTCACTATATTTTTGCCTCTGGTACCATCTAGAAAAGTCAATGATACCAGTAGGATGATGAGTGTTTTCTTTCATCACTCCTTAAAGGAACTTGGTAATGCTTAAGGAAATAAAATTATGTTTTCGTGAATTTGGACAAAAACTAAGATGTGTAAGTCTAAGAACAAATGCACTTTATTCCAGGAAATCTTTTTATAGCTTGATTGCCTTCTTTCAAGTTCTATTTTTTCATTGATCTTTATTCAGTTGGAGAACCATTTCAGAATTGGGCCTAGAAAAGGTTAAATAACATCAAATTTCTGTAAAGAAGATTTAAAATCACTTGCTGATAGGATTAAAAATTTTTTATAGTGTAGAAAGGAAAGTGAAAGGCAGCATGGTATAGTGGTCAATTTTGGAGTCAAGGAAACATAGATTCCTGTTTTGCCTCTGAAGTAAAGTTGGGTGACCATGAACATATCACTCAACTTCTAGAATTTATTGAAGATTTTAAGTTAAATATGAATTTACAATCTATACCTTTGGCGTAATTTTCTACATTAAAATTTTCTACATTCCTACTTGGGCATCAACCCCACCCCTATCCCTCTTACAAACCTCTAAATAAAAGCATGTCACTTAACACATTGAGTGGGGAAATATGATACCAGGGAACTGGAAGTCATAAAAGTTTGGTTGAGTGCTCGAAAAAAATTTCCCTGAAATGTCTGATAATGTTAACAGGCATGTTAGCAGATAGCAATGGTACTTCTAGGTATAGAACCTAGAGGTCAATTAATTGCGGAATACAGAAGTACAGAACTAGAAAGTGTTCAGAGGAGGGCAACCAGATTAGTGAAGGACCTTGAATCTGTATTAAATAAGGATCAGTTGAAGGAAATGGAGAAGTATAATAATGATAATAAAAATTATCATAATATTGATAGTAACAGTTGGAGAAAAGAAGACTCAGTGGGGACATGACTCTATTAGAGTTTGAAGGGCTGTCATGGAAAATGGATGCCTTGTTCTGTTTTAATCCAGAAGACAGAACTAGCAGCAATAGGTGGATGTTTTCTTTCCCTTATTTCTACAAATCTTAGCTTTGTGTTAGGACAAACTTCTTAAAAATTAGACCTTTCCAAAAGTCGACTCATTTCCTTTGAAAGTTCAGAGGATTGTAGCCATGGAAGTAGAAGTTAATTCAGTGGCTTACTATAATCCTCACTTATTGAAGGGAAAACTAAAACCCAGAAAAGTTTAAATGACTTACCCACGGTCACACAAAGAGTGTCAGAGACAGAATACGAAACTAGATCCTTGGACTTCTGAGCATTGCTCTTTCCACTGTATCATTGGGTTCTGCCCTTGTTAAAGCAGTGGTTAGATAACCACTTATTAAATAAATTAGAGTGAAAATTCTTTTCATGCATGGATTGGATTAAATGATTGCTGAAGTCCCTTCCAAATCGAAATTTTCAAATTATAAATTGAAAGTCTATGATTCAGTGTGGCAGTGCAGGCAGTAGGAGGTTTGCATGTAGGTTTCACCAGTGGAGCACCTGACGGAAGTCCTACCTGGGTCAAGTATGCGTGAACACCTTACTTCCTACTGCCTTCAGACTTTTCAAGGAGGCCAAAAATTTGAAAGTAGCTTCTTATATAGGTGACCTTCTTCATCTTTTTTTATAGTCTCTGTATATTTGGATCAATTATTTGATCAAATGTGCAGCCCTTTGCATTAATATAGAATAATATGTAAGCATTCTATTAAATCTTCATTGGAGTCTTACCTTGAAAATCCAGCTCTGTGAGACAGAATGTGTACTTATTATAGGCTTTAAACAGTGCTGACCTAATAACAAGGGAAATGTAATGCCCTTCAAATGAAAGGAGAAGACATAGTACTAGATAGCTAGGGTGTTATTGAAAATGGGAACAGATGGGCTAGGACTATCAAATAATAATAGCATTAATTGTTCTTCAGCTTACATGTATTTGTTCTTATGAAAAGAACATCAGCCATTAGCCCTCTGAGCACTGCTCTAAATGTCTGTGATAGCTGTGAATACCACTGGGCTGTTCTATTCAATAGGGAAATAAGTATCACAAGTGGTTGTAGTGATATGCCACTCTTTAAAATAGTTGTAATTTGTATTAAGAATACTAATATTCAGCACCACTGAAACATCTAGCAATAATGGGTTCTGGCAGATACAAGGTGAAAGAGAGGAGAAATATGTCCACATTACAAAGCAGAATCCATTTTCAACTTAATGACGCTTAAATAGCCTTCATAGTCTGTATGGAGACTATTTTGTGTTCTTTAGGCATTGTCTTAGTGGGGAGCAACATTTTTGGCACACCCAGCTTAGTAAACATATTAAAAAGAAGAAAAGACCATAACATGCACCCAGAGAACAGAATATAAACTGTTATGATGAAAAACAAAAGTAATGCTATTTTAAAGTATTGTCTATTTCCATTAAAATAAAAAGAAGTTTTGCACATTTTCAGAGTTTGGCTGTTTAATAGTGTGAGAGGGAAAGAGCTCTTATAACTAAAACATTTATTTAAAAAATGAACTTTAAAGGCTCACTTGTGGCTCCTGTACATGGCATACTACCTCCTGCTTCAATTCCTTCCCAGAAACTTCTCCTCTATCTTCAGTGGTTAGTGTTCTCTCCTATTCCCCCCAAATATTTTTAAATTTACTCTTTATTCATCTGGCATATGCCAACATTTATACATGTTGTTACCCTGTATAGAAATTTGCTGAGGGCAGACACTAGCTTTGTCTTTATAGCTTCAGTACAGTTCCTGGCACAAAATAGATTTGTGAAGAGTCGAGTTGAAGGGTGTCTCTTTTTCTCATGAAAGACATTTAACATGATAAAGGGAAGTATGCTTAAAAAAGCAATTCTCTGATCATATTTTCCACTTATGAAGGTAAAAAAAAACTCATTGGCTATCCTGGAAATTTCACTGTATTTGTATAACACACAACCAAAACTATTTAGACATTATCTTAAAGAATGTAAAAAAGTAATTCATACTTTCAACAAGAATTCATTTGCTGGTCCTTATTTGTGACTATTATAGGCTTAATGAATGCTTAAGCATGTGGTGGTACCTATATGGTATTGTTCATGTTCTCTTTTGGAGTGACTTAAGTTAAAGGGCATTTGTCACAAAAATCAGAATCTTAGAGTTGGAGGAGCCTCAGATATAATCGAGTCCAATTGCAATCTGAGTTGCAGTCTCTGCTACAACATTTCTGATAAATGGTCATTTGCCCTCACTTGTAGACTTCACTGCCTTCCGAATCACCTAATTTGCAGAACGTTTTTTCTCATATTGAGTCAATAATTGCCTCTGCACATATTGTTCTTTATTCTTCTCTTTGAAGCCCATCGAAACAATTCTAATGTATATTTCACATAAAATGAGAAAATATTTGTAAAGTGCTTTGCAAATATTAAAACACTACATAATTGCAAATTATCATTATTTTCCCCTCCTCCCCAACTATTATTCACATGACACCTCTTCAAATTCTTAAAGATAGCCAATGTAACAGAACTTCCTCCTCTCTTCTCCCCCAAAAAGTCTTTTTCGAGCTAAAAAAGCCCCAGTTTTCTTTAGTTCTTGTAGACAATTGATTCTTTTGTCTTATCATCCTAGTTTGTCATTATCATTGTGTTCAGTTTTTCAGTCATGTCTGATTCTTTATAATCCCATGGACCACAGCATGGCAGGTCCTATTCTCCACTATCTTTCAAATTCTGTTCATGTTCATTGTTTCCCTGACACTATCTATCCATCAGATCTCTTGCCATCCCTTTTTTCTTTTGCCTTCAATTTTTCCCAATATGAGGGTCTTTTCCAGTGAGTCCTATCTTTTCATTATGGGGCCAAACTATTTAAGGTTTAGCTTCAGTATACAACTTTCCAGTGAATGATCAGATTTAATTTCGTTAAATACTGAATGATTTTACCTCCTTGCTCTCCAAGGGACTCTCAAAAGTCTTTTCCAGCACCACAGCTCAGAAGCATAAATTCTGTGGCATTCAGCTTTCCTTATAATCCAACATTTCACAGCTATTGCTACCAAAAAAACCATAGCTTTGGTAGTGGAGACCTTTGTTGGCAAGGTAACATCTCTGCTTTTTAGCTTGCTATCCAGATTTGCCTTAGCTTTTCTTTCAAAGAGTACTTTTAAATTTCATGGGTGCAGTTGCTGTCTGAAGTGATCTTTGAACCCAAGAATATAACTTCCTGAATGTACTTCAGCTTACCAAAGTCCTTCTAAAATGTAATGTCTTCAGCTGTGTACAGTAACATAGAAGTGATGACTTGAGACTATCATTTCTTTTGTTCTGGATATTATGCAGTGATATGTTTGTTGCAGAAATCGGTCTGGATGAGTTTTTATAATCGCCTAAGAATATATTCATTACCTTCACCAAAGTTCTGAACTTTGCTTAATTCTAGAGTGGAAGCTATCCTGGAGTGTAGTACATGGAGTATAGATTGATTAAAGCTAAGGTCAGGTCCCATGACAGGCTTTATGACTCTGTGTTGCTGACAGAGTAATCAAAGTACAAAAAGTTTTGTCACCAGATTAACATTATGAGGATGAGAATTTCATCCCCAGAAACTTTCAAAGACCATCCATTAAAAAACAGGGAGTTGTTATTTGCAACGATGGAGGAAGCACCAATATCGACAAAATTATAGACTGTTGATATACATATTTTTATGGATTACTCTCAGTAAATTCATCACATAATGCCCAACTTCTTGGGATGATTCACTCTATATTCAATTGGTTTGGTCTACCTGAAAGAGAGGTCCCTAACAAGGTCTATACTCAAGTATAAGTTTCCTAAATTCAGGCCACCTCCACACTAAATTGAAGCAACAGAGCAAGATTTCAATTTTTCCAAAGCAGAGAAATTAGTCCACTTATAAACACATTTCCTATTTAGCCACTAGGATTTAACAGTCGGAGAACATCAGGTTCAAACCAAGTTTCGCTGGAAATTAATATAATCTTCAACATTTTTTGGAGATATGTGAAAAATATCCAGGAAGGAACATTTAGGTTCCATGGCGTTCCATTGGGGAAAATAGGATAAGATGAGATGATTTGTTCTAAAAGGACTTAAGCTGGTGACAGGGAGAAGGGAATGTAGATTTTAAGAAAAGACAATGTAGGCATGTTAAAAATTGTGAGAAATGAGAAGTAGAGAATTTGCCCAGAAATTTAATTAAATTAATTAAAATTTAATACACAACACAAATATAGGAATAATGAATATTAAAATTATATTTCATTTAGTAAAATTTTCATGATCCATTGTGGTGAGGATTTCTTTATTTCTTGTGTCTGCTTAATTCACATTAGATGTTCCAATGGCTCATGGGAGTGATCTGAAGCACAATCAATATGCTCTTATTGACTTTGGAAATTTGTAGTGTATTTTTTGGTGAAATCATTTGCTGAAGGATACCTCATCTTCCTTCAAGAAGACTTTGAAGGACAGATAAATGGGGATCACCTTAACATTGTGGGAGACTGGAGTCCATGATTTTTCTCAGTCAGTTCTAGAAAAAAGCATGCTCTAGAATACCTCTTTGAGAAAGTTACCACAAAGCCTTGGTCATTATGTACTATGTTATTAAAAAGGTAGAAGCAAAAAAATAAAAAAAATTAAAAAGGCGGTGGCTAGGTGGCACAGTGAATAGAGCACTGGTCCTGGAGTCAGGAGGACCTGAGTTCAAATCTAGCCTCAACACTTAGCACTTAATAGGCATGTGACCTTGGGCAAATTACTTAACCCCAACTGCCCTGCCTTCCTCACTCCAAAAAGCAAAAATAATAAAAATAAAATAAAATGAAATAAAAAGATAGAGAAGATGTGACATGTAAGGAAGAATCTGAGACAGTGGATAGCAGACAATAGGCCAGGTCAGGAATGGGGAATCTGTGACCTTGAGGCCACATATGGCTCTCTAGGTCTCCAAATGTGGCCTTTTGATTGAATCCAAATTTCATAGAACAAATCATCTTAATAAAAGGATTTGTTCTGTGAAAGTTGGACTCATTTAAAAGGCTACACCCAAGGACCTAGAAGGTCATATGGTCACCTCAAGGCTGACCTGGGCCAGGTTCATTATCTAGCACCAGTGTTGGTACTCCCTTTTGAAAGAGCTAGCACTAGATTAAAACAGTAACAATTATTAAAATAAAAATGAAAGAGATAACACTAGCCAGCATTTATACCGTACTTTAAGATATGCAAAGTGCTATATAAATATTATTTCATCCAATCTTCACAACAAAACTGAGAGGTAAATGCTATTATTGTATCTATTTTGTAGATGAGGAAACTGAGATAGTGACTTACCTAAGGTCACAGAGCTACTGTCTGAACCTCATTTGAACTTAAGGCTTTCTGACTGAAGGTCCAACTCTATTCACTGTAAGGTCCCAACGTTAATTTCAGACAATACTTAGGATGAACGGGGGCTCAGAAGATGTGAAGAAGGCACTGAGTAACTCACATGCTCTAACAGTAGAGAGTGGCAGACCTCCAGAGGGACGCGCTAGGTTGTGAGACAGTAGTACTCATTCATTCAAGTAAAAATTTAAGTACTCTCCTATGTACAATGTTCTATGGAAGTCACCAAGTGATATATAAAGAAAGGCATTGATGACTTCTGTTTTTAAAGAGGTGGTAAGTGGTATTGAAATGTATGCACATGCAAATATGATACAGATTAGTGCACTTATGTATAATAGTACTATAAGTAGAATGCTTATAGGGATAAAAAAAGATATCACTATTTTCTTGAAAGCCTTGCTCAAGAGGCAGCGAATGTTGTTAGGAAATCATTAAAAATGGTGAACCAGGTGGAAAACAGTGGATCTCAGGTGACTTCAGAGTAATTTTGCTCTCTGAAAGGGTTTGAAGACAAATAGATATAATAAAAGTAGAAGTAGTATTATGGAGTTAACTGGTATTAAAATTCTTTAGCAACTCAGACTGTGGTGTTTTAAAGTTGAGTATATTCCCCAGGTCTCTAAATTGGGGTTGATGCTAAATAACATAAGTTAAACTCCCACTATGAATCTGAAGACAACCTGTGTCCTTCATGGTACAGAAACCTAAGGCACAAAGGTTATATTTATAAATTGTGCTCATGGTTCTTCTTCCCTATGAAGAAAAATCGCTAGTTGAGTTTTGGTCATTTTTGATCCTGCATCAATTTCAGCTTTCTCTTATATGTGTTCTGAGGATCAAGGATGATGTTCGTCTTCTTGGCTGATGATTCAAATCTTTGCTTTTTCCTTCAAAATTATAATGAAACACAGAAGAGAATTGGAAACTCTCAAAATGGAGTGAAACTTGATTTTTAATAAAAGGAATTCACTATTTTATGACACCCTAAATGTCATATGAACTCACATAATATCCAGTGAGAAATAACTCATCACAGCATCATGTTTCTGCTTAGCACTTAGTACAGTGCTTGGCACATAGTAGGCATTAATAAAAGGTTATTGAGGGATTGATTGATTCTGACTTTGTCTTTACTATTGACACAGGAAGCACCCATATTGATTCCCCTTTAAGTTCCTCTTTTCCCCTTTTCAATATTTTCTTTTCTCCTGTAGATTTTCTTCAAAATTTCCCATCAGAATTTAACAAACTTAAGAGGAATGGTGCCATGCTGATCACGTCAATTTGCCTGGGTGTTCTGTGTTGCCTGCTCTCCTTTCGATTGTTCCTTCTTACTCCCTCAGGATTTCTTTTTTGGTAAAATGATCTCATTTTGTCACTTGTCTTGAAAAAAGCAATAATATAACATTATGAAGAAAAAACAAAATAATGCTTTAGTGTTTTACTATAGCATAATTCACAAAGTACTGATTTTTTTTTCATTTAGAGCAAGCTGTAAAATTGTCTTCATTAGAGCAGAGGTGGGCTCTAAGGACTGCATTTACTCAGCTTACATTTGACAAAATTGTTTTTTTAATAAACCCAGGGAAAAAAAAGCCATCATGTTCAGCAATTTCCTAACTTTTTATATTTGATAGATGTTGTTTCTCTCCTCCTCTTAGTCATGCAGACCAGTAATTTTCTGTCTCATTATATTCAATATTGTCCATTATATGCATATAATAGACACTGTTGAATGTAATTATATATTATGATATATTATCTATAATAGACAGTATGGAATGTAATTTTATTATAATAATATATATCATATAACATGTAATAGACACTGTTGACTATGTGGCAGAAAATTATAGGTCAGTATGACACTTATTAAGAGGAGGAGGAGGACAAAATAGATATTAAACATAGCAAGTTAGTGTGTAAAGAAATTCCTGAACATGATACCTTTTCTTTTAGGGTTATTAAAAAACAATTTTGTCAAATGTAAGCTGAATAAATGCAATCCTAAGAGCTGACTTCTGCTTTAATGAAGACAATTTTACAGCTTGCTCTAAACGAAAAAAAATATCAGTACTCTGTGAATTATGCTATAGGAAAAACATTATTTGTATTTTCTTCAAAATGGTGCATTTATTGTTATTTAGAATTAACATTATATATCCATGTGTATGTATGTATCCATATCTATCTATCTTATCTCTGTTTCTCTCTCTATGTTCCAGACTTCTGAGGTCATAGGTGTAGAGAACTTCCAGTGAGTAAACCCCCTGACAATATAGGTCAATAAATTTTCTACAAAATGCATCCTTAGGAAATTGCCTAGGAGCATTAAGAGGCTAAATGATGTTTTTGAGTGAGATATTTTGCACTTTCTTCCAATTTTTCAATCTTTATGTTTTGTTTGATTGACTCTTGTTGCATCATAGAGTCCTTAGCTTCAGTTTGTATGATTCTAATTTTTAGTGCCTTATTTTCCTCAGCTAGTTTTTGGAGTTCCTTTTCCATATGTTCATTTTTCATTTTTAGAGAGGTATTTTCTCCAGTTAGATTTTGAACCTCCTGTCCTAGTTCTCCATTTTTGCTTTTCAAAGATTTGTTTTCTTCAGTGAGATATGTTTTCCAATTTGGTCACTACCTCTCTAATTTCATTTTTAAAGTCTCTTTTGAGATCCTCCAAGAAGGCTCTTTGGGCTTGTGACCAATTTGCATTTCCTTCTGTGGTCTCCAGTGTGGATATAGAGTTCCTGTTGGCATCTGAATTTGTTCTTGCTCACTATAAAAAGATTTGATGGTCCTAGCCTTTGCAGTTCCCTTCTTCCCCATTGTGAGCACCTATGTCCTGGATTTCTGGAGTGGATATACACATCTGGGGTGCCAGATTGTTAAGCTTCTCAGGCTGGGAGGTAGGGGCTTGGTAGCTGTAAGCTCTGAGTGTGTAGCCTGAGGCCAATACCAAGACTCTCAGTGATTCCCCTGAGTTACCCTGAGGCTTACAGAGTAACTTGTGGGGGTCAGGTGGTCCAGCTCATTCAGGTTTCAAAGTCTGTGTACCTGAGCTATGGCTTAAGCAGGTTCAGAGCCAGCTACAGCTGAAGGCCTGAGGTAGAGCTGTTGTTTGCTAATTGGGCCAGTGGTGCTAAATTGGCTTTTCTTGATAGGGCTTGCTGGCTCCACCATACTGGGCTTGGACTCTGTATTGTCTTCTTTCCCCTTTCCTGAGCCATGCCTCAGGCTGTTTCCACTGGTTCAAGATTTTACTCTGATTAGGACATTTAATTCTGGACTTTTCTTGGTCTGGGAGGGATTTAGAGGAGCCACTAAACTTTGTTCCTCCATCTTGGCTTCTGGCAATATGGGTATATAAGTTTAAACATCCAGATTGCCCCTACAGAACCGGCTGACTCTGCTTTGGGCCCCAAGTTTTTTCCTACCTGGTTTGATGATGCTCTGTCCTCTGGTGAGATGGCTGCAAACCTCTCAGGCTGGGTGAGTCTGCTGGCTGGGGCTTTTTCTCAGTCTGCTCTTCTCTGCTCTCTGCTCCACATTGACGCAGCTTCCTTGTGCTCAGCGTTCTCCTTACCCTGACTTGAGTAGGCACTTTCATGGGCTGGGAATCTGCCCAGCTCAGTCTCACAATGGGTTCTGTCACTGTTGAATTCGTTCAGATTCACTTTTTAGCCTTTAGCTATAGAATGGCTCTGGCTGAGGATGTGGCTTCTCCCCACTGCCCTGGGGCCAGGCCTTGGTTTTGGGCCTGGCTGGCCTCAGCTCCCGACCTGTTGCTATGGGTCCCTCCTGCTGAACTCCTAAATGATATTTTATTTATCACATTAGACATTAATACTTGTTATATTAGTAACAACAACAATAATAAAATCATACCAGGAAGGTAGGGATGGTTTAACATAATGAAAATTATAAACATAATTGATTATGTCAATAATAAAAGTAACAAAGATAATATAATATCAATAGATGCAGAAAAAGAATTTAATAAAGTGCAACACTTATTTCTATTAAAAATACTTGAAAGTATAGGCATAAATGAACTTTTCCTTAAATTAATAAGAAGCATTTACCTAAAACCTTAAGCCAGTATTATTTGTAATGGGGATAAGCTAGAAGTGTTCCCAGTTGCATCGGGCATGAAACAAAAATGCCCACTGTCACCAATACTATTCAGTATTGTATTGGAAATCTTAACAATGGCTGTAAGAGAAGAAACAGAAATAGAAGGAATCATAATAGAGAATGAGGTAATAAAATGATCTCTTTTTTTTGCAGATGATATGATGATATACTTGTAAAATCCTAAAGACTCAACTAGAAAGTTAATTGAAATCATTAATAATTTTAGAAAAGTGGTAAGATATAAGACAAACCCACACAAATGATCAGCATTGCTATATGTTACCAAAAGGACCCTGCAGGAAGAAATAGCTAGAGATATTCCATGTAAAATAATTCTAGAGGGGTAGCTAGGTGGTGCAGTGAATAGAGCACTGGCCCTGGAGTCAGGAGGACCTGAGTCCAAATCTGGCCTCAGACACTTAACACAAAAACTAGCAGTGTGACCTTGGGCAAGTTGATTAACACCTACCGCCCTCCAAAAAGCAAAATAAAAAAAAATTCCAGAAAGTATAAAATACCTGGGAATATACCTACCAAAACAAATGTAGGATTTATATGAAAAAAAAATCACAAAAAAACTGCACACAAATAAAATCAAATTTAAATAAATGGAGAAATATTTGTTCATTGGTAGGCAGGGCCAATATATTAATAGTGACAATTTAACCAAAATTTATCTATATAATCAATGCCATCCCAATTAAATTAAAAATATTTTACAGAGTTAGAAAAAGAATAAAATTCATTTGGAAGAACAAAAGGCCAGTAATATCAAAGGAGCTAATAGAAAAAAATGTAAAGGAAGAAGGTTTAGCAGTATCAGATTTTAAACTACATTATAAGGCAGTAATTATCAAGACTATCTGGTACTGACTAAAAAGCAGAAAGGTAGATCAATGGAACAGAGTAGAAATATGATTTACAGTACCAAACAAATATAGGTACCCACTGACTGACAAGTATAAAGATTTAAGTTTTGGGGATAAGAACTTGTTATTGGATAAAAATTTTTCAAAAACCAGAAAGTGGTCTGGCAGAATTTGGACATAGAGCAATATCTTTCACTGTTTACCAAGGTAAGGTCAAAATGGATACATGACTTAAATATAAAGGGAGATATTACAAGAAAATTTGAAGAAGATGGAACATATTACCTATCAGACTTATGGAAAGATGAACAATTTATGGACAAAGAAGAGATGGAGTGCTGTGAGATGGAAAATGGATAATTTTGATTAAATTAAATTAAAAAGTTTTTGTATAGATAAGACAAATGCAGCAAAAAATCAGAAGGAAAGCAGAAAACTGGGGAATTTTTAAAAAACAATTTCTTAGGTAAAAGTCTCATATCTCCAATACTTAAAGAACTTTTTCAAACTTGTAAAAATCTAAGTCATACCCCAATTGATGGATGATCAAAGGATATAAACAGGCAGTTCCCTGTTGAAGAAATCAAAAGTTTATAGTCATATAAAATGCTCTAAATCATTATTAATTAGAAAAATGCCAATCAAAACAACATTGAGATATCATATTACATCTATTACATTGGTTAAAATGATAGAAGGGGAAAACGACAAATGTTGGAGAGGGCATGGAATAATTGGAACTTTAACTCATTCTTAGTGTTACTGTGAGTTGATCCACCTATTTTACACAGAGATATGGAATTATGTTTGAAGAGTTATTAAACTACCTATACCCTTTGATCTAGCCATACCACTATTTGGTCTGTTTCCTAAGAAGATAAGGGGAAATGGAAAAGCATCTACATGTTCTAAAATATTTATTGCAGTTCTCTTTGTGGTGGCAAAGAACTGGAAATTATAGGTATGCCCATCAATTGGGGAGTGGTTAACCAAATCATGATATATGTTAATGATGGAATATTAAACTGACATAAGAAATTATAAGTTCAGTGGTTTCAGGAAAGCATGGAAAAAGCTACATGAAATAATGAAGAATGAAATGAGCAAAAACAAGAGAACATTGTATACTGTAACAGCGGCATTGTGTTATGAACAACTTTACAGTTTTTTAAAATCTTCAAACACCAAAGATAGCATAGAAGGTCAGTGGGAAAACTCTGTAGGACCTGGGTGAAAGAGGAACACAGTTTGGCTTCAGTCTAACCTCAGTCCTGGGGTGGCAGAGGTAGCAGCACTGGCAGCAACAGAAGTAGCAGCAGCAGTGGCTGCTTCTGAAGCTTTAGGCCCACAGACAGTGGGGGTTGAGTGGCAGATACAAAACCCCTGAAGCCTGGGACAGTACACCCACTTCTATCCACATCCCCACTGGAAGCAAAGTCCTACCTTGACAAATAGTTAGAAAGTCAAGTATTTGGCTAGGAAAATGAGCAAACAGTGTAAAAAACCCCTCCGACTATAGAATCTTACTTTGGTGACAAAGAAGACTAAAACACAGAAGCAGAAGAAGACAACAAAGTCAAAGCTACTACATCAAAAAGCTCCAAGAAAATTATGAATTGATATCACACCATGAAAGAGCGTAAGGTCAATCAAGTAAATCAAATAAGAGAAGTAGAGAAAAAATTGGGAAGAGAAATGAGAGTGATTCAAGAAAATCATGAGGGGGCAGGGCCAAGATGGCGGTGTAGAAGCAGCAAGGTTCCACAGCTCCCAAACAACCACCCTAAATACCCATAAAATATGACCCTAAACAAATTCTAGGGCTCTCAAACTCACAAAAATACAGAAAAGACATACCTTGCTGAAGGCAGCTCAGCAGGAGGGACTCATCACAGCAGACCAGGAGCCGAGGCCAGCTCAGCCCACCACAGAAACGACGGCCAGGCCACAGGGACATTGGGAGGAGCTGAGCCTCCTAAACCGCAGAGTGAGTCTATCCCTGGGAGCATATCGAAAGCACCTGGAGGAATCTTCACAGCTATCAAGGTGTTAAAAACAAGGATTAAAGAAAGGTCAGTGAAAGTGAAGCTTTCAAACTAATTTGGGGGGGAATAAGCAGTTTGGCCAGTCTACCCCCAGGGCAAGGAAGCAGTGGGGGAAGGGCAGGAACTGCTGTAACTGGCAGATGCTCCCACTGGGCTGCTTCAGAGGCCCTGGCTTGCGGACCCCACAGGGGGACTAAGTGGATTGATCAGGGCCAAGTGCTCTTGTGTTGAGCAGCCTGGATCCCGATCAGGGTCTTGGGTGGTGGTCCTGGGGTCCACTCTCAGCAAGCCAAAGCTGGGGGGGGCTGCAACACCCCCCTAATAGCTCTGGCAGCTGGGAAAACCCCAGAAATTTGGAACAGAGCTTTCCCCCATGGAAGAAGAGTTCCACAAAGCTAAAAAAACCCCAACCAATTAACTGACTGGCCAACATGAGGAAAAGGAAGCAAAATAAGAACAGCAATAAAACCGTAGAATCTTTTTTTGTGGACAAAAAGGATCAAAGTGTGGAACTGGTGGAAGAGAACCCAGTCAGAACTCCCACACCAAATGCTTCCAAGACACTTGAAGAATACCTAGAATATATACATCAACTGAAAAAGGACTTTGAAAACCAAATAAGAGAAGTGGAGGAAAAATTGAGAAGAGAAATGAGAATGATGCAAGAAAAGCATGAAAAGAGAGTCAACAACCTGACTGAAGAAAACAACACTTTAAAGAATAGATTAACTCAAATGGCAAAAGAGGCCCAGAAAGCCAATGAGGAGAAGAATGCCTTAAAAAGTCAAATTTCCCAGATGGAAAAAGAATCTCAAAGGCATTCTGAAGAGAATAATTCCTTCAGAATTAGAGTGGAGTAAGTAGAAGCTAATGACTTTATGAGAAACCAAGATACTATTAAACTGTTAC
>CM053594.1:332709834-332773572 GCA_028646575.1 Pseudocheirus occidentalis
TAACTCAGTACTTTCTTTAGATTGAGAGCATCCACCCAACAAGATTATACTTTCCTTGCATATCTGCCTAATGACCTTTGTAGAACTGGGGAGCTAATGTGGCCAAGGACCCTGAAAGTCTTGGCCTACAACACCCAATTTTACACCAATAAATCTGATCATTCACATATAATCCTGAAATTAACATAACAAAGAGGCTAACCTAGTTTCAGGACAAAAATGTCCCATAATTGCAATAATGCAATCCAAAAGGGAAAAAACCCCTCAGATCCAAATGGATTTTAAAGTAAATTATATCAAACATTTAAAGAACAACTAACTCTAATATTACATAAGTTGTTCTTTATGTGACATACAGTCCTGATGTTTGATAAGCAGAAAAAGAAAACCATGAACAAAAAGCACCAGAGTAGCATAAATATTGATTAAAATATTGACAATGAAGTTATAGCATCATATGCCAAATTTCATTCATTATGAAAATTTTAATTTATGTTTTGATGTACATTAAGAATACAAGGTTGGTTCAGTATCAAGAAACCTTTGAGATATAGTAGATCATATTAATGAAAATAAAAAATAACATGATTTTGTAAATGAAGAAAATCCTTTTGCCAAAACACAGTATTTATTCATATTAAGGACAGTAAACATTATGGTGTTCAGGCTTTTTGTCTTGTAATGTTCTAGGAGACCTATGATCCTTTGGTCTTCAGTTTTAGCATATTTTGCTTCTTCCATGAGCTTATTTTCTTTTAATGTTATGCCTGTTTTTCTTCTCTTCTAAGTTTTCCTTAACTTCTGTGTATTTATATCTCTAATCTATTGCTCTTCTTTTTATTTCTTTGGTGAGACTTTCCATTCAGATTTTTCTATTTTAATCATTGATGAGTTGTGTAGGACATAAATTCTACTCTCACTGTTCTCATATATTTTTTAAACCACTCAGGAATAGTGTTGTGGTTCTATGTTCACCTTGAATTTCAGTCTTGGACTTCTGGACACATGGACTTCTGTCTTATCAAGTGTTGGTTCATTTTCTCTTTGATTATGGTTTCCTTGGAGACTAAATCTCAAAACTCTTTACTCTTTCCCTACATTGGACAATTCATAGATTACCAACTTAGGTCTCTGCCCCAACTGACTTTTTAGTGGTCTGAACTGGCCCTATCTGGATGTTACACCAGTAGGTCGAAACTTTGCGGCATTGGTGCATCCAGGTTGTTATCCCCAGTAGGTTTTTGCTTCTGAAGGACTGTGATCAAGACAGATGTTAAGACCCAAGCAAATTTCCACATCCTGGAGGTGGGATCTCCATGGCACTAGAAAGAAGGAGGGAAGGAATGTGGTGCAGGGGTGGGTTTTGATATAAGTCTGCATCACGTCTTTGCATCTACTAGTGCAGCTTTGCTGTTGGTAGCATAGAAGAGGGGGAAGGAGTTTTGAGTAAGGTTAGGGTCAGTGAGCATCAGTTCCAGGGCTTGGGTTTTTTAAAAGCATCTTTTGGATTGTAAGTGTCTTAGACTATGAAGACAACTGAAGGTGCTTTGGCACATAATTTCTGTTTTGGAGAGATTTGAGAGTTTATGAGGATCACAGAAAATGGATGATCCATAATCTTGTTGCTCACATTGACAGTAAAAATAATAGGAATAAATGGGTCTTTCCTTACTCTAATAAGCAATATCTATCTTAAAGCTGAGAGCTAACATTGTCCTTGAGCATCTGGGTTGTACAATGCTGGGCCTGGAATCAGAAAGGCTCATCTTGAGTTCAAATCTGGACTCTCATTAGCTGGGTTACTGCAGACACTTACTGGCTGGATTACCTAGGGCAGAGAGATGCAGGGCTTAATCTGTTCAGGTTCCTCTTACATAGGTAAGAAATAATTGCCTACCTCAATGAGTTTACTGTGTGGTAGAGATATGATTTAAGTATATAAGCTGCAAAATAAGCTATTGAAAATATGAGATTAGATAAGGTTAACAAGTGAGAGAATATATAGAGAAAAAAGTTTGCTGGTGAAAGGAAGAGAGCTGGAATAATAGTTTCAAGGTCCAGATGACATCCTCTTGAGTTGGAACAATTTAATCTTTTACTTCTCAGCTATAACGGCAGTTTGGAAAAAAGTCATCTCCAAGTTAGATGATTTATTGGCATCATATAGACACAGCTTTGTTGTCTCTCAATTGTTTTCAGTCATATCCAACTTATCATCCTATTTGATGTTTTCTTGGCATAGATACTGGAGTGGTATCTTCTCCAGTTTATTTTACAGATGAGGAAACTGAGGCAAACAGGGTTAAATTACTTGCCCAGCACAGCTGCTAGGTGTCAGAGGCTGGATTGGAACTCAGATCTTCCTGACTCCAGGCATGTTGCTCTGTCCTCTAGTTGCCTACTAGACACAGCCTAAGTCACAATGAATAGATTTTAGGAGTCTGCTTTTCCAACTCTACCTGCATGCCTTCCACTGATTTAGCAATCATTATCTATCTGCTTGACGATATCCAGGGTCAAATCTCTGCAAAATAAAGTCACGTGGTCCAGAAACACCCACTGTATCAAGACTATAATACCTCCAATATGTTTAGGGCCAGTGCTTTTTCCATTTCTGGGATCTTTATGTTAATGATCAATAGGAAATTTGACGGGTTGAACTTCCTTGTCATAGGCCCTAACCTAGATCTGACAGTCACCAGAGAAGAATGGAAATGTCTGAGAAAGAATTAAACCACCTGTTTGGTTTAGTTCTAAAATGCCAGTTATAGCAATAAGGTAAGAAAGATTGAGAAAATAACAGGCAAAGATAAAAATAAAATTCTCAATATTCATACTCGATACAATCATTTATTTGGAGCAGAGAAATTCAAGTAAGAAAAAAGCCCAAACAGGTTGAAACAATAACTTCAGCAAAGTGTCAATAAAGCAGATATCCCACACAATCATTAGACTCTATATAGAAATATAATTTGGAATAGGATATAGAAAAATGAATTTCATTCAAAATAACTACAAAGTATACAAAACATCAGAAAGTTCACTACCCAAGAAACACTTAAAACTTTTATGAATGAAAATATTTAAAAAATCTTTATGGAAATAGAAGAATCATGGAAAGAGAGAATTTGATTGTTCAAGGCTGAGCCAGGCCAATAGAACATAAATGATTCTACCTAAGTTAATTTACATGTTAGTGTCATACAACAATGCTAAGGGGTTGTTTTATAGATCTCAATAAGATAATAGCAAAACTAATTGGGAGAATTTCAAAGAAAATCTTAAAATAGAAAAAAGTGATCAGTGGAACAGATTAGGTTAAAAAAAATCCAGAAACAACTGACAATGATAGTTTGGTGTACAATAAATCCAAAGATGCCAACTACTTCTGTAAGGTCTTATTATTTGACAAAAACTTATAGAAAAAAATGGAGAGCAGTGTGGCAGAAATTGGGTTTAGCCCATTATTTTATGCCATTTACTACAATAAACTCCAAATGGATAAATGATCTGACTATAAAAGGTCACGTTAACAAACTAGAGGACCAAGTAAATAAATGAAATACCAAACTAAAGTGGCCAATGTGTTAACAATTTCTTACCTATTTGATTATGGTTGTTTATTACAAGAGAAGGCACCTGTTAAGTGGAGGAGAGCATTAGTGAGTAATGACAGAGGTACACACACACACAGATATGAGCATCCCTACTGTATTTTCAGTTCATATGTCACTGCACCATATGTCACTATTAATTGCTGTGTCTTCCTGGTTACCTTCTGAGTTTTTGTTTCATTGCCCTCTTTTGACTCTCCTCCTTCTCTGCTCCTTTGCTGTGTGATCATCATCAATGTTTCTCATTCCCTGGGTTATCACCTTGGGTTCTTTTCTCTTCCCTTTTTGTATTCTCTCTTAATGATCAATTCTCATGGGTCCAATTGTTTCCACAGAGATAAATTTCACGTGTATAAATCCAAGCCTTATCCTCCTCCTCCCCCCACCCTGCCCCGCAATATTAATAATCTGATGCTACTTTCTCTACTCAGACTTCCTTTAGGCATAATAATTAAATATATTCAAAATTCAACTCGTCTTTCCTCCCTTTTCTTAGCTTCAAGATTTTCCTTGAAGTCATAACCATCTTTCCAGTTACCCAGGTACTGGATACTGGTACTCATAATTTTGCTACTCTTCTCCCTAAATCTGATCAGTTATCAAGTCTTATTTATTATACTTTCAAAATATTTCTCACATCTACATTCTTCTCTCCACTCATAAGACCACTACCCTAGTATATACTATGATCAACTCTTGCCTGCTCTATTATAAAAATTGTAATTGTATTTTGGTCTCTAATCCCTCTTCTTTTTAATCCATCTTCTATTCAATGGCACATTGACCACATTACTTCATTGTTCAGGAAGTTTTAGTGGCTTCTTATTGCCTCTTAGATAAAATACAAACTCCTCTGCTTTTCATTTAAATCCTTTCCCATTTGGGTCTAGTCTATCACTTCATAATGATTGCACATCACTCCATTTCTTATACTCTACATTATATTCAAACTGGCCTTCTTGTAGTTTTCCAGAGGTAGTAGTTGATTTATTTCTTCCTTGCACAACCTGCCTCCCATATCTAGAAAGTTCTCTCATCACCTTTAGCAGAAAATAAGAAACAGTTGAATTAGCTGTGATCATTGTAAATGGAGGGATAGAGGAAATAATGGATTTATCAAAGGGTGGTGTTCAAAGCAAGAAATGATAACTTGGTTAGAGGTAAGAAAATAAAATTGGCTTAATTTCTGCTCTTTCCAACCTATCTCTGCTGCTCTTGACTTCCTCTTTCATGCTTCCACTTTTTTTAAACCTAATTTTCACTTGGGCTGTTTATTAATAGAAGTTTTGAATTTTTTGAATGGAAACTAGTTTTTTACTACAGTAGAGTTATTAACATGTTTTTTGAACCAAATTATTCAAGTCAGATGATTTTCACTCAAAGATTTTTCAAAGTCAGTCTAATAAGTTGTAGGAAAATTGTGCATACTGAAGCCAGGCCAGGTCATTGAAGAGAAAGTGCCTAAAAAGTTGATTCTACCTGACATAAGTCAGGATCTAAACACAAGTGAGGAGCAACAACCCTTCTAGAAATCAGGAGTCATTCTTATTCACTTCCTTGCAAGATAAATGCGAGGGACGTTAAGTTCATAGTAACCACTACACTGATTCAAATACTATGTTTACTGATATGAACACTACAGGAATTAGAAAAAAAACCTACTATACCTCATGTTGCTTATTTTCATTACACATGTAAGCTAAAGAAAAACTTGAATATTTTGGACTTCATTGAAAATGCACTGTTAACACACATTTGGTTATTAGATTTAAATGTATAAGGAAAGTAGTTGACTGAAGAGGTAAGACATGGGAAGGCTATCATTTAATGCTACACAGTGTTCTCCAACTACCAACACCTTTCACTCTTTTTCTTCCATTCTCTAAATCCCACTAAATTTATTCTATGCTTTTATAGTGATGTTAACTCTTTATTTTTGCAAGTAAAAATACAACTATTGCATGATAAGATTCTTTTATTTTTCAAGATTACATCTCCTTTATTCTAATCCCTTCAGCAGTTATAGAAGATTATCTCATAAATCATTATCTCATAAATTCAGTAATAGTGTATTCATAGAACTTAGTCATTGACTTCGTGTTCATGTTTCATGTGGTTCGGCTGTAATCACTGGGAGAAACTCACTTTTGTGGTAAATATATTGGTTCTTTGGGTTTCTGTAGTGCCATTTAAGGTTAAAAAAAACCCTCAAAATTTCCCAACTGTGACTTTTAGAAACTAACTTCTAGGAAGTAAGCCATGTAATCTCTATTTTATCTTATTTTTTTCCTCCAAAAGAATTTTGTTATTATTTTCTCTAATTCTAAAGTATGTCCTTAGTAGTTTGTTTTCTATGACACTAAATCTTTAAATTTATTTAGGAAGCATTGCCAGTTTTTGTATTGGCCCAACATAGGGGCAGGTAAAACCTTCATCTTTGGCATTGAGAATGAGGAATCAGTTTCACTGACAGAGAAACTGTCCTATTCTGAAGACAAGTTTCCCAAAGAGAACAAGACTCAAGTGAATATTCAAGTCTGTGCCTCGGTTCCTTGGTTTATATCATCCCCATTTACTATCTGATGTTCCAGATTTGTTGCAGACCTCATACACTGCTGAGAGGGGGGTTACAACCCAGTTTCCCACTACTACTCCTTATTTGAATTTTGTCAGGGATTTATGAGTAGTCAACTTGGTCTGGTAAATCACAGAACACACCCATATTAGATTGTCCTGACAATCCCAATGAAGATTATTCTACAGTTCTCCAACCCCTTTACTTTGTCCATAAAGATTTCTATAGTATCTTTACAGGCAAATGAAAACTCCAAATATCAGTAATTATCTATGGACATGCTATTCATGATAGTACTTTTTAAGTGGCACACTCATATTCTTACAATATTGCTAATAGTCAACAAATCACTGAAGAAAAACTATACTGAGAAGTCCTGTCATAAGCAGTGCTCCAAGAAAATTGACATATAGCATGTAGTAGCAAGAAAAATATGTAAATCTTTCTACTTTCTACTTTCCCAATGCCCAGCAGTTTGATACTAGTTAGTATCATAGTTAATAACATTATCTAAGTGACATACTGGCGCACCTTGCTTAGAGTTAGGGAGCCCAGTGATGGCAGGTACACAAATTTCACTCAGCGGCAGAGCAATGCGTTCTCTTAGGCACTTACGTATTTCACCATATAGTCATCTCCACCACAAAATTGTCGCATCTATTTTTCAGTCCAAAAATTGGTTTATAACCTTTCATTACATCATTGTTGCATGGGATAATTCTGTTTGTCGTGCTGCTTAAAAGGTAAACAGAGCAACAATGTATTCACCAGTGCCAGATAGATACACATTCATCTCTTGTGCTTTGTGAGTCAGGAGCCTAGAATTCTCTGTGCAAGTACATGATCAGTGTATTTCTCAAAGCTGACTTGCATAGTTTGTTTGGAGTGCTGCAGTACAAATGGTGTTGTCACAACCCAATAAAAAGCAATGGGTGTAAGGGGAAGGGGCAGCAGGCAAAGCTCCCATGAATAAGTCACGTGATATGGTAAGACTTGCATCTTCCCAATTTTAACATATATTCATGAGTATTCCATGTATCCTAATCTTGCACTAAAGACAGTTTAATAATAACTGATTTTTAAGTAATACCAGCACAATTAAAAACAATTTCACATACCATATATTTCTGTACAAAATTTCAGTTGAAAATTAATTTAATTAGCCTGATAAAGGTAGCTTTTAGAAGGGGTAAGCAGATATAGTTAGTACATAAATGTTTGTTGATTACCACCACCAAATTCTGTGACACACTCTCCCCAAAGTACATACAGAGTTCAGGAGATGGTGGGATCAAGTTCAGAGAACACATGTGTCAAAGACATAAAATTAAAGCTCCAGGATTTTGAAAGTCCTCTTCCTCTTTGTTTATAGTTCCCCTTCGTCATGGTATACCTTGCTTGTTGGACTTTTTGTATTGTTATAAAGAGCTTTTTACAAAGCTACATTCTGTCCTAGATGCTCTTCGCCTCTATCCCCTCTTTCACCTCTATCCCCTCATTCCCAGGTAGACAGTGCTGCCATCCTGTAAGTCCTGGGAACTAACTCTAGGATACCAGTGGTAGGATTAGAAGCTTAAAATCAAAGTGGGAATGGAGGGAAGTACTTTGGCTTCAGCCTTGATTTCTCTCCTCTTAAGAGATTCTTTCTCAGGGGGTTTAGCTAGAATATTCTCCTTTCATTACAGACATTGCCATTTCAAATGTTCATATGGACTATTTGTGCCTGACTTGTGGTAGAGCCTTCTGAGCTTAAGCTGGTCTGGTCAGTCACAGTCAGATGTCATCTTGGTCCTCTTTAAACATAAAGGACAACGAGCATACAAACTAGAATATTCTCCCCCTATTTGCTGCTGATTGGAATACAAGTCTTTGCCACACGCTAGAACAACTTGGATGTTGAAATGGTCTTCAGTTTGATGGACAATTCATTGGGACTATCTTTCCTTAGGCAATCTGAATACTTCCTGACAACATCACTCCAAATACTTTTTAAATGCCACATTCATATTTTTACAGTGTCATACTTTCAAACTTGATTGAGACTTCTTTTCACTTCATTTAGATATTGGGACATATTTTTACTTATTTTAAGTTTGATGGAGTGACTTGATTGATTTTCTTAATGAACTCCACCTTTACATTGCTATTTCTCTTTTAGTTTAGCTCCTTGTGGTGCATTTTTAGAACTTTGTCAGTGTTTGTGGAAAAGCACAGCTGCTCTAGGAACTTTGAAATTGCTTTCTTAACTGGAGGTCTCCATAAATGCTTTTTGGATGGAGCAACTGTTAGTGTTACTCCTTATTACTTTATAACTACTTTGTACTTAAAAAAATTCCTCTGTGTGCATATTACTTCCCTTCAATGGAATGGAGGTTCCTTGCGGGGAGGGATTATTTAGTTTTTGTCTTTTTATTCTCATTGCCTACTAAAGTGCCTGAGAAGTATTTGGCACTAAATAAACGTTTATTGAATTGTATTCATTTGTGACTTTCAAAAAGTCATTTAACCTCTCCAAGTCTTTGTTTCTTCATTTGTAAAAAAAAAAAAAAGAAAAGAAAAAAGAAACATTAGCTGATCTCTTTTAAGGCTAAGTGAAAAGGTATTGATAATAAAAAAGGATCATAAAATATATAAAGTGCTGTATAAATATTGAATGACAACGTTATTATTTCCTTATGACCTCTGCTGCTTTTTCCCTTTGGAAAATTTGCCTGAGAGAAGCTAGACACCTTTCCTCTTGAGGATGAAGTAAGTAAAATGTAGAGTACAAACATTGTTTTAAAAATCAGATATCTGAGGTCAGAAGTCACTAATAAAGTGGTCATAGTAATGTACAGCAAATGGAATCATGGTAAAAATTGATAATGTTAGCATCCATGAATTATTCATAATTTGGTATAAATTTCTGAAAGTATTTTTTTGTTTTATGGCTTGTGGTATATAGGAATAGTGGCGAGATTATCAAAGTCAAAATAAGGAGAGCAGAATGGGGAAATAAGGGAATAAAATGAATATTGAAGCAATTAAAAAATTATCTTTTGTATCTGTTCAGTGGGAAATTTGTATTGGAATGATTGAGAGGTACCCAATAAGATTGAGAGGCTTTCCAATTTGGTTGAATTGGAGGTTGTATTTTTCATTACGATTAGACTGGAAAGAATTAGAAATATTACAACATATTCTTCTCCATGATTCATTCTCCTTAATGCAGGAAGCAGCTTTAATCACTACCATTTCTTTCTGCTAGCATGTTCCAGTCTTTACTCATCCTCCTTAGGTGTTCACTGGTTCAGCAAATATTTCAGCCTGCATAAGACCTCATTTTTCAAAGTTCCAAGCAGAATGAATTCAACAACAACAAAAAATATTAAATATTTATTTGCAGTGTTGGTTAATGGGGAGATTAAAAAAGATTTTATTTTGAAATGTAAAAAAAATATATTTTTAATTTCATATTCTCTCCCTTCCTTCAGCCCTCACCCAGACATGGAGAAGGCAAGAAATATAATAACCATTACATATACAAAATAATGCAAAACATATTTACACATTAGCCAAGTTGTGGAAAAAAGTGAGAAAAATGAAGTGAAAAAATATGCTTCAATTTTCACTCAGAGTTCATCAGTTCTCTTTCTGGAGGTGGATAACATTTTTCATCTTGAGCCCTTTGGAACTGTCATAGATCACTGTATTGATTAGAGTAGCTAAGCTTTTCACAGTTGATTATCATTATAATATTTCTGTTACTGTGATAAAAAAGATTAAATGACACAAAATCTGTCAATTCCTATGATCATTCACACCTGCATTTCTAGGAGAATCGAGAAGGGCTGAGAAAGGGTAGTTAAATACTGAGAGCTACCACTGTCTTCTCCTTCTGTATACTTTGTGCCTAAAATTTTTGTGTTCTTTATTTTTCCAGTTTTACTCACTTTACTGTAGTTCATGCATGTCTCCTAGTAATTATAATTTTTATAATTTCTTAGAATAGTATTATTACATTATATTAATTTACTATGTTTGGGTCAGTAATTCCTTAAGTTATGGTTAATCCTGTGGCTTTAACTGCTACTACAAAAAGCAATGCTATAAATATTTTCTACATATGGATCTTTCGCCTCTTTTTCTGATCTCTTTTGATCTCTTTGGGGTATACACCTAATTGCCATATCACAGAGTCAAAGGGTAGACACAGCTTACTGACTTTTTTTAGAAATATTTCCAAAAATGACTAGAACAACACAACTCTACTAATAGTAAATTTTTTTTTTTGCTCTTTGGAGGGCAGTTGGGGTTAAGTGACTTGCCCAAGGTCACGTGGCTAGTTTTTGTGTTAAGTGTCTGAGGCAGATTTGAACTCAGGTCCTCCTGACTCCAGGGCTGGTGCGGTATTCACTGCACCACCTAGCCACCCCTACCAATAGTAAATTAATGTGGCTCTCCATCAGTTTTGACAGACCATTCTTGTTGGAGAGTTCAGATTTTTTCTCCAACACTGATAATCTTATTTCTTTCCCTTAACACAACATAGAAATATCTTGCTCCTACATGTAAGTAGGAAATTGAAGTAATGCAGGTAATCCCCATTATACAATCTCTTACAACCTGAAAAAGCCAAAGTTTATTTAGAAAGCTTTTTCATTTCTCTTATTCATATCTCTTATCTAGAAAATCTGGATGAACCATTAGTTTGGACTGCTCAAGATGCTGTTACCAAATTCCTTTCCAAGCTTAAAACACACAGAATTAAAAGAAAAAATTTTATCTAAAGGTAAAATAAAACAGAGTTCTCCCCTTTTGAACATACATTGCTCAGAAAATTAAAGGAAAGTCTTATTTAAAAGTAAGAGAAAACAAAAACCAAAATAGAACCAAAACAAGTTAATACTCTTCAGTGGTGATATTAAATGAAAATTTGGTTGCCCTAGGAGTGCTGTAGTGAAGAACGGAAAAATCTCATGATATCTGTTCTTATCTGGGTCAGACAAGGACAGATTTTGGTTTGGTTTTCTTTTGTTATTAGTAAAACCAGAGTAATAGAAATACAGGAAAGCAACGGACTACATAGGGAGGAAAGACACAAAACTGTCAAAGGAAGAGCTGTCTTTCTGAGATAGTATAGAGTAATTATTATGAGAGGTGACTGAGCGTCCCATTATTATTCTCTTATCATACTGAGCATGCCTATTTAATATGCTTATAGGCAAATTTAGTTCAGCCTTATGTTGTTCATATGATCTGATTTTCTTTTGTATTTCGTTAGTCTACTCTGGGGATTAAGCTGATGTAAATTTAGAAAGTCTCACAGACTGAGACTTTGCTCAGACCTTGTATAAGTCTCTTGGTTGATTCCTTGCTGTTTCTGCTTTTGTCTGGAGAATGCCAAACATTCAAACAAGGATATTCAAAAACCAGTTAAGGTCATTTTCCTTCCTTTTACCAGTTGTCAGGTTACATTAATATGTTAGCAAACATTTTTTCTTATCTTTCATTTTACATTTTATTTTTTCACAAAGCAAACACATTTCCTTTCCTCCTTCCCTCCCTCCTACCTCTGTGAAAAACAAAACAAAAACCTGGTTTCATGGGTGGATGAATGGGAAAACAAAACCAAACCCTTGTAACAACATACAGAAACAAACAAAACAAATTTCCATATTGGTCACATCCAAACAAATATGTGTCTTATTCTGCACCAGAATCTATCATATCTCTTTTAGTAAGTGCATAGTATGTTGGTCTTTGCATTCATCACGGATCTTAAGTCTTTCAAAATATGGAGAAAAACATTTCTCTCTTAAGTCTTACAGAATAAATTCCTTTAGGAGATGCTATTCATTCTGGCAGGGGAGTTGAGGAACAGGCCCATCACTGCATAAAAAAAGCAACAGTTATAGAGTAATGAATTTATTTTTCCTTATATTGGCCAACACCTTTGACCTTGGCATAATGAGTAGAGTTGATTGTTGTTTAGTCCATTTCTTCAGGGGAATATAAAGCTCTTTAAAAAACAACAACCCTCTATTCCCTTAAAAGAGTACATTTGCAATGTTCAACCTTCTATCACAAAGAAAATGAGCATTAACCTTAAAAAGGTTAAATAAAAACCCATGGGGCAAGATTTGCTTGCAATTATCATTTTTTTTTTTCTGGAAAGCTAGAATATCAAAAATAACCTCAGGAAAGCTACTATGTAAAAATTATACCATTTACTCCAAAGACAAGAACTGTTTCTATTTTCTTGTTATTTATTTAAATGTTCAAGGTTTGCAGGGAGGGATGGACTATTCAGAATTTAAAAGAACTCTAGAGACCATGTAGCCTATTGCAATTCTACACTCTACCCTCCTTGTGATCATTCTTTCCCCCAACTGCCAAGCCTTCTCTTCTGTAGGTTCACATACTTTCTCTTTTATGGGTCCTGGTTACTCCAATTTTCCTTCTTCTGGGGTAAGATATTGTTCATGTAGACACAGCACTGTCAGAGAAAGTGCACATTGCAACTGGTGTAAGATCCCTGTATCCCCTTACTGAATAGACCTCTTTGTTCTTCAGTGGGATCTCCTACCTCCATTACACTGAGAACTTCTGCTTTCTTTCATTCAGTTTTAATACTTCTTTTGGTGATTCCACTCATTCTTTTGTAGCTCCTCTTCTTGATGAGAGGCTACAGGCATTATCTTTCATTGTTTGCAAATGTACTTCATTAGGGTGTATCACACATTTTTCTCTATCTTCCACTTCTCTGCCCTTTTTTCCGCCCTGGTCCTCTATGAAAACAAAAGGGAAGCACAACATGCTGCAACTGAGTCCTACAAAAAACATGTATTCATCTGTGGGGGTGGTTTAGTTCATGATATTTCAGCCTCCAATGCCACTCTTTTTCCTATAAATTTTGCTTTTATCATCCTCTTGCATACTTTCATAAACAATTGATTAATTATGCCTTTACTGTTGCTATTGTTTTCATTTTCACTTAATTAGATGTTCCTTCTCTCTTTTCATAATCAGTAGAGATGTAATTATTTATTTCATTACTTATTCTTTTCTTGGTAGTTATATTTATTTACCTTTCTTGTGTTTGAGGCAAGTCAAAGAATCTTCCCATATATGTTGTTAAAAAACAAGAATTCTTCAAATGTTTCTGTTTTATTTGATGTCCATTTTAAAAATCGATGATAGATTTGGGTTTTCAGGGTGTGATTTTGGCTTCCATCTTGAGTTATTTTGCTTTTCAGAATATATTATTCCATTCCTTTCATTTAAAAAAATGAATTAATTTTAGTTTTCAGCATTCATTTCCACAAGACTTTGAGTTTTATTCCATTCTTTTCTATGGTTTATAGTGGGTGTAGACTAGTGTTGTGTGATTCAAATTTCCTTTCCTTTATATTTGAAAATTGTTTTCCCATGGTCAATTGCAGAATTTGTCGTTTGTCATTATAATCATTATACTTAACCCCTCTGGTATTTTAGTTCGGTTCATGCTTTGTTTTATTGATTGACATGTTCCGGGAAATTTTCTTGAATTATTTACTGCTTTATTGTTTCAAGGTTTTTCAGTTTGTCTTGTTCTTCTAAGAGACCTATGATATCTGTGCAGGCTGGGCTGGAAGCAGGTTTGGGAGGCACTGCTTTTTCTCAAGCTTCTTCTTAAAGAGTTGTGTGAGGAACTTTCTTCTTCCCCACTCAGGAAAAAGTGGGGAACTTCTTGCATGCCACAGTTGGCACTATGCTGGCCTAGGTGATTGTGAGATTGCAAAAGCACTAACTACTTTTTTTTTGTTACTTTACTTAATATGAATGATGAAATGGAGATCTTGAAATGGACATTTCCAGTCTTAGAGACAGTTTGATGAGTTCAAGCTATAAAAACTTAATAGATTTCCTCAGGGTGTGCCTGAGAGCACCTAAAGGAGGTGCTGCTTTGGCTACTAGAATGCTTCTTTGAGGTAAAGACCTAATTAGACCTAATTAGAGAAGCCTAATCCCTGGACTAGCTTGCTAGACTACATCAGCCTTGAAGGGACAGCATAGAGCTGAAGTGAAGAGGGCAGCAAATTTCAGATATAACAGTCTCACAAAATGCTTCATGTTTGAATGTTTTAAGTATCAGTCTTTTGGGGGAATATAGCAGTAGTTATAAATTACTGCTACTTCTTTATGTCTTTATCACTCTGTGGTTATGAGTCATTTCTGTTTAGCATTTTTTTGGGAGAGGAAATACATGTCCTATACCTGATCTGTATTTTTCAGTGAGTACCTGTCTGCTTCCCCTCCTGGGAGAGCTCTAGACATGAGGAGATCTAAGTTTTCAGTGATTTTCCCTGGGGCCCTGGGGTAGCATTGTAAAGAGCTAGAATTTGAAACAAGACAGCTCCTTTGTCAAGAAGGCCTGGATCTCTTCAGAATTAAACTTGGTCTTGGGTACGTCGGTCCAAAATTAGGACCTTCATGACAGAGAGAGAAAGCAAATATCATAGTTTCCTCCTGATCTCAGTGACGTGCTTACCCATAAAGAGGGTTAGGGTTGCTCGAGACCCCAAAATAGCAACATGCCAGGTCCTGCCAAAAGAATTACACTTAAGTCTTCTCTCAGACAAAGAAAAGAAAAGTTTTTTGAAAATTTGCCAAAAGGGGTAGACTTGTAAGGAGCCTAGGTATCTGTGATACTTGTATTGGGCAAGCAGGACAGAGTAAGTATATGCTAGGTCATTCTATGGCACTCTCATCCAGCAAGTCTGTGCTAAGACAGTCTATGGTGCTCCAGCACCACATGAAGGGAAGATGGGATTCTATATACAGAAAGGTTGTGGGAGGAATCTAGTGGTGGTCTAGAGGAGGAGTTTGGGGAGGGTCTTCAGCAGGAGTCAGATGAGGTCAGACTCCAGTAATGGGTTTGGGGAGGGTATTAAGGGATGGGAAGCTGCTGGAGGCTACCTGGAGACTATAGACAAAGGTGGGCCAGGCCCAGTTCAAGGGTGGGAATAGGAGGATCAAGGGTGGGAAACTGTTGGAACAAAGGAGGGCTAAGGATTTGGGCCGAGCCACAACTTAAGGCCTATGACCTTAGGCAAATGCCTTAGAAGATTCAAGGAGAGGTCCCAGAGCCTGTACCTCATCATCAGAAGCCTGTGTGGCTATACTTGACAACCTCATCCTAAATTTGACAGGCAAATACTAATAAACTCTAAATGTAATCCCTTTTGGGGGGAAGGGGGTCCCACACATGTTCAGTACCCATATGAATTTGTTTACTTTCTGCTTACCCTATTATTAGGCAACTTTAGATCTCCATTTAGATTACCCTATGCAAAAGCTGAGCTTTGGGGAAAAAAGGGGGGTGCAACATGTACGACAAGTGCTACATGATCACTTGGAAACATTTGGTTTGAAAATCCATCTATATTGCCCTGTGCATTGGCAGGGATACCATTGAGCATACATTTAAGGTTGCCTTCTGTGTTGCAGGTACTCATGGAAAATTTTCAACCAGATTATTTTAGTTTCTTACCTAAGGTAAAGAAGTAATGTCCGGTTAACACCAAGTTCTAAATCTAACCGAGGAGAGCACCACATGTTCTAGGAGGAGATTTGGACTAAAATTTCCCTCAAAGAGTGGGAATATTGATTTTTCATCTTATTTGTCCTTATTTCTCATTTTTGTATTTTGAAAATATATAGCTTTATAAATATGATTGATCTCACTTCCTCCAGGTCTCCCCCCCTCTTTTTTTTCTAATTGAAGCCTTCCTTCTGTTTTCTTTAGGAGAGGTTTCTTAACTTTTTGTAGATGTCACAGACCCCTTTGGCAGTCTGGTAAAACCCATGGACCCCAGAATGATATTTTAAAGTGCATTGCATTAAATACATAGCAAGATAAAAGAAAACAAACTATATTCAAATACAGTTATTAAAATATTAAAATGACATGGATTCCAAGTAACGAACTCCTGCTTTAGGGAATACTCTGTTCCCCCATGAACTTGGAGTATGGTAATGGGTTCTTTGTGTCCCTTCTCTAGGAGGGGAGATCTATCTATACTTTGAAAATAAGTTATAGTCACTCAGCTATGATACAAGTAGAAATATTAAGCACAAAAATCACTCCACAATTTTCCTTACTCTCCATATTCACTGAAATTTTTAGCAATTTCTTTTTTGAGCTACTTGTAGGTCTTTACAACTTAACCAAGGTACCTGGCTAAAATTTTACAGTTAATCTGTCACTTCTTAATAGTAGCCTCACTCAACTTCCTTTCCTCAGTTTCAAAAAGCAAAATGAAACAAAACAAAACAAACAAAAAACTCCATAGCCACATCCATCTCCCCTCCCGCCTTCTGCCAACCTCCTGTCTTTTAAAAAAAATCCACTTACACTTTATCAGTTTACTTTCTCATTCTGTTACTTAAACTTTCTTTCTTACCTTAGTTTGCCTTACCAGTTCTCTTCTGTTGCTTTTTGATTTGTCCTTTTCCAACTCAATTTCTTGATCTTTCTTTATCCTTCTATATCGCCCTTAGTCCTTATGCCTTCCTTAACCATCTTTGTTCTTGATTCTTCTCTTTCAAGATCCCTTTTCAGAAGTGGTGGACAAAGTCCACAAATGGAGAGAATTGTATAAAATGTCAGATATTTTCAATGTATGGGTCAGTTTTGCTAATTTTTTTCTTTGTTCTTTTAAAATTTCCTTTAAAATTTTGTTAATAAGGAATTGCAGGAGGGAGGAGGCATTTCAATGATTAAAATAATAAAATACATCAATAAAAACATTAAAAAACCCAAAATGTGCCAAGATCTGAACATATTATTTCAGATATGGTATGATATGCCTAGAATGAAGTGAGATCTTTACTTCCATTAGCATAACTTAGATTTCTTTAGATATTTGTAGTAACACTTGACTACTTCTAATATTCTTGTCAACTAAAATCCTAAATAATTTTCACATAAACCACCTTTAAGCCAGACATGTCCTATTTTGTCAAAGTTCACCAAAGTTTCTTTCCCCATGACACTACATGTTGTCCTGAAACTATTTGACTTTAAGTAATTTTATTAGGCATTGTAGATGCCCCAGAATGTTTGACAATTTTTCAACCATTACTAATACCAGCTTTCTTTATCAGATTGCCCTCTGGATCATTTGCCCTTTTTGGTAAAGGGTTTGCTTTCACAAATAGTTGTTTAATAATACTTGAATTTAAAGCTGATTAAGTAGACATATTTTGTCCTCAGTATTTCAAGGTGACAACTGAGACAGGAGGGCACATGCATATCTGATGTGACTTAGGATTATGGAACATAAAAGATGACTAATTTGATTTTTGAAGATTTTTTATTCTCTTCCTTATCTATTATCCTTTTGAAATACTGAGTTTGTCCTATTATAAGAACTGAAATATGAAAAGAAAAAGAATCTATGCAATGTTTCCTGGGGGAGCTCTTTGTAGGTACTAATGACCTTGGCTATTGGGTCTGACTGCTGTGATTCAGCTGGAGGCAAGATGTCCTTTTTTCATGTTAGAAAGTAGAAACTGTTATTTTCCCAAGAGGAGGATTAAAAAAAATAAATCAGTGGTATTCACATTCATTTTTATCAAGGGCTAGTCTTTGCTATTGCTTGAATTCTAAAAATGAAACACCATGAGAATAAGCAACTGGAAGAAAGAAAATAAGAGTGAAATAGTTGGTTTGCTGACAAATAATTTATAGAGAGAAAAGTTGGTGTCAAATCTTGCATTTCAAATGACTTTTCTCAGGAATTATATTGACACAATTATGATGCATTTTCCCATTAGGAAACCAATTTTCACTTAAGTGATGGAATCAAACTCCAGCTTGATTGTTATAGAGAGAAGGATTATTCTGTCAAGTCAGGCATATCCAACTGAAGACAGCATTTTTGTTTAGACAAGTACTGAAAATTATTGGAGTGCAAAAGAGCAGCATGACAATAAACTTCTGTCTAACTTTCCTTATAAGTGTTATGGAAACCTTGTCTTTCTCTTTTATTGAGCAATAAACATAATTTTAACTGGTTGACTTAATATTCTGGACAGGACCAGTGTATGATACTTTACTTTTCAAATGAGAGAAAAGTATTTTTGTTAACAAAATAAAACTAACATACTATTTTTTTTTGTGACTGAAGAGTAGTAGTTTGATTTGTATTTTGTCAAGTTTCACTCCAACTTCCATCTCATAAAGTGTCTTTTGAGGTCATTCGTATGTATGCCTTTATTTTTGGATGACCTTTTTATTTGAAGAACATTAAGGAAAAATAGAAATTTCTCTTATTTTCATCAAAGACATTTCTGGTGTGTTTGTCTTAAGCAGATTTATCATAATTTGTCATCAGGAATCCACGAACTCTGTTGATTAACAGTTTGATGCATACATAAACCACAGTTTTATTGGCATAGCTGACTTAAGGAAAGAATGATTTCTTCCTTGAGTAAAACCAGATACTAGGATGAAGAATCGAGTGTCCACATTACGTAAATAGAATGAAGCCCTGAAACACATAATTGAGCAAGTCAAATGGCCAGCTTTGCCATCATTTACTTCCTGATCAAGTTGTGACCACCCCAGGCTGACTCAACTCAGATTTTTAGCCCATCACAGCCTCTTAGATTTTAGGTTCTACAGACTTGTTGGTACTACTATGGACTAGTTTTTTATTTTATTTTCCTTTTTTAAGTTTTGATTATATAATTTTAATCACACAAGTAAAACCAATGCATTTAAAATTGAAAGGGAAATAGTGATCTGTTTTTTTTTTGAGGGGGTAATGGTAATAGATATTACAATAAGTGTCTTTGATAAATATATCGTTTCCAAGATAAATAGAAAAAAGTTTCAATCTTATGAAAAAAAGATCAATTCTCCTATTAACAAAAAGTCGTCACACTGATAGAAAATTCTCTTCTCTTTAAATTTTAATAAATTTATTTAATTTTTAGTTTTCAACATTCATTTCCACAAGATTTTGAGTTACAGATTTTCTCCTCATCTCTCCCCTATCCCCCCACCCCAAGATAGCAAGCATACTGAATACCTCTTCCTCTAATCTGTTCTTTCTTATGTCTTCCTCCTCCATCCCCTCCTTACTTTCTTGTAGGGCAAGATGGATTTCTATATCCCATTGACTTTATATCTTATTTTCTGCTTGCATGTAAAAAACAATTTTTAGCATTTGTTTTTAAAACTTTTATTTCTAGATTCTTTCTCTTCTTCCCTCCTTACCCACTCCTATGGAAAGACAAGCAGTTTAATATAGGTTGTACGTGTGTAATTACACAACACATTTCCATAGTAATATTGTGAAAGACTAATTATATTTCTCTTCATCCTATGCCACCCCCACCCATTTATTCTATTTTCTCCTTTGACCTTGTCCCTTTTATAAAATGTTTGCTTCTAACTACTCTCTCCCCTAATTTGCCCTCCCTTCTATCATTCCCCATTTTATCCCTTTCCCCACTACTTTCCTGTAGGGCAAAATAAGCAGTTGAGTACGTATGTTATTTCCTCCTTAAGCCAAATCCAATGAGAGTAAGTTTGCCGTTCGCTTTCACCTTCCTGCTCATTCCCTCCATTGGAACAGTTTTCTCTTGCCTCTTTTATGTGAGATAATTTACCCTATTCTATCTCTCCCTGTCTCCTCCTCCCAATAAATTCCTCTCTCACCTCTTAATTTTACTTTTTAGATATCACCTGTTCATATTCAAATCATCCCGTGCCCTCTGTGTATACATATACGTATATACACACACACACATATCCTCCTATACATACATTTACATGTACACACACACACACATATTCCCTTCAACTGTCCTCATACTGAGTTACAGTTATAGTCTTTCTAACTAGGAATGTGAATAGTTCAACTTTTATAAGTTCCTTGTGATTTCTTTTTCCCTTTTCCCTTCTCATGCTTCTCTTGCTTCTTGTATTTGAAAGTCAAACTTTCTGTTCCACTCTGGTATTTTCAGAAAGAATGTTTGAAAATCCTCTGTTTCATTGAATGCCCATATTTTCCCCGGAAGTATTATACTTAGTTTTTCTGGGTAGGTGATTCTTGATTTTATCCTAGCTCCTTTCACCTCTGGAATATCATATTCCAAGCTTTTTGATCCCTTAATATAGAAGGTGCTAGATCTTGTGTTATTCTGGTTGTATTTCCACAATGCTCAAATTGTTTCTTCCTGACTGCTTGTAATATTTTCTCCTTGACCTTCAAAACTCTGGAATTTGGTTATAATATTCCTAGGAGTGTTCTTTTTGGGATCTTTTTTCTCTCTCTCTGGTTCTAGAACATCAGGGCAATTTTCCTAGAGAATTCCTTGAAAGATGATGTCTAGGCCCTTTTTTTGATCATGAGAGGATAAAGAAAATAGTGTGAGGAACCAAATCACTTGGTAGATTTTATCATTTATATCTCTACAAACAATTCTCTCAATTTGTCCCCATCTTTTACCTTATATAATTACTACCCATAAAAGTTTCTCATTTGCCAATGATCAATCAAGAGAAGCTGTAAACACTGGGATAATGACTGGTTCATCATTTCAGGAAGAGTGAATTTTTCGAATTTGAATGTCATTACTGTTGCATTATAGGTATGTTGCTATGATCCATGAAGTGAGATATGTCCAGGGACTGATGTGTGATGCCTACAAGCCCAGCATCAACACCAATGATAATGAACACTCCCAGCCTAATATCAGTAAGATTAAGCTAGTACCCAACCTGCAATCTCAACTAGAGAGTAGAAGGAACCTTAGTCTCTAAAAAGACTTCACAGGATATGGTTCCTCACACTAATTTCTTTATCCTCTCCCTTGGTGGAGAGGGTGGTACTTTCTCCTTTATTTTCAAATGTTTATTAAAAAAAAACAAGAGCAACATATGCGAGGGCATAGAAACTTACTGGAGTCCAAGGTGCTAAGTGCCTTGGACACTAAAGGACTAAATGACTCATCCAGGATAGCCAAGCTTGTTTAGAAGTAGGATTTGGGGTCTTTCTGGCTTTCATACTGGCTCTCCAGCCACTATGCCACAGTTAACAACCTTGAAATTTTTTGTTCCTCTAAGTGATTTGGATAGCATATATTGTCTCTTTTTTCCCTATTACTTTGGACATTGTGTAAATATTCATCCATTTCATTTGTCAGATTTATTGGGCAAAATAATTTAAGTGATTTTCTTTATTTTCTTTTTATTTGTCATTCATTTATCTTTTTATTTATCATTTTTGTAATGTAGTTTTCCTCTCATGAGTAAAATTAAGCAAGTTTGTTAATTTTATTAGGGTTTTCAAAAAGCCAACTGTTATTTTCACATATAAATTCAATTTCTTGTTGTTTTAGTTTTTAATCAATTTTTAATTTTTTTTTTTACAATATCTGATTTTGTGTAGTTGGAGTTTTTGGTTGTTGTTTTTCTAAATTTTCATTTAATTCATGAGTGTTTCTTTTTCTCCTTTGTTGATGGAAGTATTTAAACATATAAAATTTCCCTTAAGGATTGCTTTGGCTAGATCTCAGACATTTTGGTGTGTTGTCATATCCTTTGATGAAATTATTATTTTTAAGAATTATTCTTTGACAAACCAATTCCTTAAAATTAAATTCCTGAGTCTCCATTTAATTTTCAGTGAACTTTATTGAATACAGTTTTATTGTATAGTGGCAAGTAAATGATAATTTAAAATTTTCTTCCTTCTTGTATATTCAAGGTTTCTATGCCCTCGCATATGGTCAATTTTTGTAATGATGAGAAACACCTCAGAAATATGTATGCTACTTTGAGTCCCATTCACTAATCGTTTCTAAGTTTATTCAAAACATAGTCATATCTTACTATTTTCCTTTTTAGTAGATTTCCTCTAATCTGAGTTCCCTAATTATTATAGCTTTGCTATCTGGTTCTCTTTGACAACCAAATGAATATTGGACATTTAAACCTAGATATCTCATCAACATCTGAAATTAACATGTCCAAAACAAAACACATTATGTTTCCATCCCAATCTTACTCCTTTTCTCAAGTTCCCTAATATTGCAAAGGGTACCATGATCCTTACAGTTACTCATATTCAAAACCTTGATGTCATCCTTGATTTTTTTTCTCTTGCTCATACCACATATCCAATCAGTTTCAAAATCTTATAATTTCTCTCTCTGAAATGTCACTGGCATCTGTTTTCTTTTCTCCACTAATATTTTTTCATTCTTGCTCAGATGCTTGTTATCTTTCACCTACACTATTGTTGTTGTTCAGTTGTTTTAGTCATATGTGATTCTTTATGAACCCATTTGGGTTTTTCTTGGCAAAGATACTGAAGTGGTTTGCCATTTCCTTCTCCAGTTCATTTTATAGATGAAGAAACTGAGGCAAAGAGTGATAAGTGACTTGCCCAAGGTCACACAGCTAGTAAGTGTCTGAGGACAGATTTGAACTCAGGAAAATGAGTCTTCCTGACTCCAGGCTCAGCATTCTTATCTACTATACCACCTAGTAGTCCCTGGACTTAAAAAAATTATCCCTAATGTTCTTTTCCCATTTGACTTTTGTCTCTAATCCAATCTTTATAAAGCTGCTAAATTTATTTTCTTAACATCAACATCAGACCACACCAATTCCCTTTATAGTAAATCCCATTGTTTTCCTAAGTTTTTTCAATCAAATATAAAATCCTCTGTTTGAATTTAAAAGTCCTTCAAAATTTGTCCCTAATTTACCTTTTCAGCTTTATGGTGTAATCCCAATATGTCCACAATGTGATCCATTTGAACTGGCATTTTTTGCTGTTTTTCATACATGATACTCCATCTCCTATCTCTATGACTTTGCACTGTTTGTATCCCATGCCAGAAACACTCCCATTTTCACTTCCATTTCATCATCTTTTAGTTTTCAAGGCTTAGCTGAAGTGCCACTTTCTAGGAGGATTTTTTCTAATCCCTCTAATTTCTGGTGTCTTCTCCAAATCTCATAATTTCAATTTCTATATATTTAAATGTTATCTTTCCTGGGGTAGACTGTAAAGTGCCTTGAGGGAAGGAATATTGACTTTTTGTTTTTTTATCCCAGGTGCTTTGAACCCTCCTTTATTTCTTTACGTAACCAATTTATGTGGTAGAAGGCCTTTGTGCTCTCCACTGCCCCTTTATGTAACTTATGTACTCAGGACGTTCATCATTTTTGTTTCCTTCCTCTTGATGTTCTTTAGTTTATCAGCATACTTAAACTGTGCTGACCAGAGCTGAATACAATACTACCTATGTGGTATGGTGTAATGGTAATGGAATTTAAAGATCCACCTGTATTCACTTGGTTTTCAGGTTGAGTGTTGAAACCCAGAATTTGTGAATTCCACTTGTGGGATGGACTTGTTGACATGAAGAGAGAAGGCTGAACTGGGAGGAACTGGTGCCATGGATTTAGAGAAAGGCCCAAGCAGAGAAAAGGCTCAAGCTGAGAGAGGCCAAAAGAACTTTTGGGGAGCATCATAGAGGCAGAGAGAGAGGAGAATTTCCAGGGGCCAGAGTTGCTGAGAGAGGGAACTGCCAGCTGAGACCACTCAAACTGCTGAGGGCCAGGTGGAGCTGCCCAGGACTTTTGAGAGCTGCCACCCAGAGTTGCTTGAGAACTGAGCAGGCATGACTGTGGTGCTAGTATTTTTTCTGTCTGTTTTCATGTTGTTTTGCAGTGCTGTTGTTGCTGAGGTACTGGAACCTTGCTGTTGGTTCAGAAGCCCTGAAAGAGGATTTTCTTGTTGTTATGTTTACAGAAATCCTGGAAGAGGGTCTTGCTGATGTTTTCAGGTGTTCTGAGACTGTTTTGTAGGCAGAGAGTGAATTGATAAGGACACTGGCAATGTATATTGTGGCTTTGTTAAGCTTTGTCTCCCCAGGAACAGAGATTGCTGAGAAATTGCCTCGGGTCAAGATGAAGAAAAGATCTCTCCTTGGGTGTTGGGATAGAAGGTCTTTGTGCTCTCCACTGCCACTTTGAGAAGGTGCTTGCAGGGTAACTGATGATAATTGTAACTCAGTTGTGATCCAGGGGTGGAGCACTTTGATTTTTGTGCTCTGTGACTGACCAAATGAATGTACTTTGTTTATGATTGAAAACTAACATCCATTTGAGAAGAGAGAATTTGTGATTGACTAAATGAATTTACTATCCAGGGGTGGGGTACTTTGACTTTATACTTTGTGATTGAATTGAGAACTTACTAAATGACTGAGTTACACTAAATTTTGATTTTCTCCTTTCTGTGAATGTTTTGCCTTAATTTGTCACTGAATAAATGGAGAGTTACTATGCTAGTATCAAAATCCTTGGAAGTTGCCTTTGCTTGGCCTTACATATGGCTAGAGCTTTTAACAACTTGGTCCACTTCTACCTTTCCAGTCTTCTTACTTTCTCCTGCCCTTCACTCAATCAACAATCCTGGCCTATTTTATGTTCCTCATGTATATGTTCCATCTTCTGTGCCTTTGCATGGGCTGTTTCCCATACCTGGGATAATCTTCCAGTCTTCAACTCTTGGCATTCCTGGATTCCTTTAAGCTGCCATTTCCTCCAGTAAGCCTTTCCTTGTCTTTTTAGCTTGCTAGTATCATCCCTTTCAAGGTCACCATCTATTGACTGGGTATTTATCATATATAAAGATATATACATACACATATGTGTCTTTATGTGTGTGTGTGTGTGTGTGTGTGTGTGTAATCTCTATTATAATATAAGCTTCTTGAGAGTAGGAACTCATTTTTGCTTTTTCTTTTTGTATTTAGCACAATGCCTGGTTTACAGTAAGTGATTAATCAATGTTGATTAAGTCCTCTTTCCTTTAAGTACTTAGATACTTTCAAGTTTGGGGCATATATATATATATATATATATATATATATATATATATATATAAATATATAAATATATATATATGTAAAGTATTAAAAGCTTGAAGTTAAAAATATGTAAATTTAGTTATCTATGGGACTATTAAATGTAATGTAGTTTCCCTGATTTTTCTTTTAACTATGTCTCCTTTTATTATTACCTTGTCTGAAATCATAATGTCTCTCCCTTTGCTTTTTGGATTCACTTGAAGCACAGTCAATTTTGCACTCACTCTTCATTTTGAATCTGTGTGAATATTTATGTTGCAAGCTTATTGCCTGTTAACAACATGCTGCTGAATTCTTCTTTCATAGTAAAAGCTAGCATTTATACAAATATATGTATATATACATGCAATATACTATATTCCAGGTACTTAATGATTATTGTTTCATTTGATCCTCACATCCACCCTGGTAGCTAAGTGTTAATTATTGTTCCCATTTTTCAAATGAGTAAACTGAAGCAGACAGAGGTCGGTAGATGGCCCAGGTCACACAGCTAGTAAGTTTCTGAGGCCCATTTGAACTCAGGTCTTACTTATTCCAGGCCAGAGCTCTCTACCCATTGCACCACCTAGCTGCTCCACAAATTCTGCTATGTTTTTCTGATTTTCCTTTTTTCTTTTTTATACACACTGTTCTTTCTTTGCAAATGAAGAGGTGGTGAAAGAGAATAAATGGATTTTTATTCAATGCTGTACACGTGGCAGGATAAGGTAGCAGACACTGAGTTCCTTTCTTGAACTAAATTGCAAAGCATTCAAACTACTGCAGAGGGTACAACTCTGATGGACTGGTCACATTGTTAAAATGCCACATGTACACTTGCCAAAAAGACTATTTTATGAAGAACTCAAACAAGGAAAGTGCTCACATGGTAGTCAGAAGAAGTGATACAAGGACACACTCAAGGTCCCTCCTAAGAATTTTGTGATTGATTGTGTGACATGGGAGACACTGGCATAGGACTGCTCAACATGGCATGCCCATATCAGAGAAGGTGCTGTGCTCCATGAGCAAAGCAGAATTGAAACAACTCAAAGGAAACACGAGATGTGGAAAGCTAGAGAATCCACTCAAATGTTCACATGAACTATTTGTCTCTGACCTGCGATAGAGCATTCCAAATTCATATTGGTCTGATCTGCCAAGGTCTGACACACTGGAACTTGACTCTGGTATAGTGATGTCTTTTTGTTCCTCTTTGAGAATGAAGGACAATAACCAACCAACTAACCAACTATGTACCAGGCACTGTGCTAAGTTATGAAAATACTAAAAGAAGCAAAGGAGTTCCTGCCCTCAAGGAACTTACAGTCTAATGGGAGAGACAACATACAAACCAATATGCAACTATATAGAGGATAAATAGGAAATAATTAAAAAAAGAAAAAAGCATGAGAAAGAAAAAAAACCATGATACTTAAGAGTGGTTGGGGAAGGCCTCCAATAAAAGATGAGATTTTAGTTGGGACTTAAAGGAAGTTAGGAAAGTCAGTAGGAAGAGTGGATGAGGGAGTGTTCCAGGCAGGGCTGATAGAGATGAATGTCTTGTTCCTGTAACAGTCTCTCCCTATTGGAATGATCCTTTAGCACTTAATGATCTTTTAGCTTGTTTCAATTCTACAAATGCATATACTTTTGAAGACTTCTTTTCACTTCTGTTTTTGTATTTTAGAATTTCTACTTTTTGTTCTATTAAAGATCTATTTTTCCCCTGAAGGATTATATTCAATTTTGTGAGGTAAGTTATACATGATTTTAAGACTACCTTTTGTTTCTTTTTCAAATACTGGATTTCAAGATTTTTTCCCCTTTAAAATAGTTGCAGCAAACTTTTGTGTGATTCTGAAATTTTATTCCCTCATACTTGAACTCTTTCTGATGGTTCTCTCTCCCCCCATCACCTTCTACCATCACTGTAGTATCCTCATGCAGAGTGGTGGCTGTAGGAAGCAGTGGGGCATCAGAAATACATAGCTGTAGGTTGTTGGAATGAATCCTTTCTTTCCCCTTATAAAAATGATTTGAGTGAAAATGAAGGTGAAAAATTTGGAATGAGCAAGACATAGAGGACGTTCTAACTTTAAGTTATATATAGACTTGAATGATTTTGATGTTACTAGCAAGACTGCATCATACCAAGAGACAAACTAAATACATAATTAGTTATAGGTCTATTTTTGTTTTAAAAGAGGCTAATAGGGCGGAGCCAAGATTTAGGGACTCTTCTGAGCTCTCTCAACTTTCCCTCCAAACAACTTCAAATAACTCCTAAAAACAGATTTTGTAGCAGTAGAACCCATAAAAGGACAGGGTAAAACAATTTTCCAGCCCAAGACAACATAGAAAGTCAGCAGGAAAAGTTTGCTATATCTGGGTGAGAGTAGATCGCAGTCTTGTACAGACTATGCCAGTGTAGACTGGGCCCCAGTCAATGAGCAGCAGGTCTTGGGGGTACCTGAATCAGCTATGGGCCTCTTTTGGTCATTTGCAAATGACCAAAAAAGAAACAATTTAAAAATTGTGGAGTCACAGTCAAGATAACATAAGATTCAGCAGCTTCTATATTAAATGATCAGAGGACTTGGAATATAATATTATGGAAGTCAAAAGAGTTAGGATTATTACTAAGGATCACTTAACAGCAAACCTGCCCTCCCCCCTCCAAAAAAGGGGAAAAAAGGATTACACTCAGGTTTGACTGTAACTCCACAATTTTTAAATGTCTCAGACTGGATTTGAACTCAGGTCCTCCTGATTCCAGGGCCAGTGCTCTATTCACTGTATCACCTAGCTTCTCCTGAGTGTAATCCTTGGGGGGGAGGGGAATAGATATTTAATGAAATAAAGGACTTTCAAGTATCCCTGATGAAAATATCAAAGTAGAATAAAAATTTGACTTTCAAATATGACTCAAGAAAAGCATATAAAGGTAAATAGAAAGAGAAAACCTAAGGGATTCAATGAGGTTAATCTATTTAAGTTCCTACATGGTAAGATAATTGTTGGTGGTTTCCCTTCATGCTCAAAGAGGACCAAAATGACGTTACTATGGAAGGGTCAAGGTACAGTGTGTCTGGAGATGATCAGATTAATATGAACTCAGAAGGCCCTACAGCAGGTTGGGGCACAAAAAGTTCAAATGAACATTTGGAGTGGAGATATCTCCAAATTTACTCATTTTGAGCTACTGCAATTCTGCTCTGCTCATAGAGCACAGTGACTTTTTTGATATAGGCATACTTTGTTATCTGATCCTCTGCCATGTCTCTCATGTCTCACAAATGATTCCAAAGTTCTTCAGAGAGACCTTGAGAGTGGTCTTGTATTGCTTCTTCTGACTTCTGTGTATGAATTCTCTATAAAAAGTCCTTTAGGCAAACATATATTTAGCATTTGAACAATGTAACCAGTCTATTCGAGTTGTGCTCTGTGAAGCAGAGTTTGAATGCTTGGCAGTTCAGCTCAAGAAAGGACTTCAGTGTCTAACACCTTATCCTGCCTGGTGATCATTGGAATCTTCCTAATACAATTCAAATGGCAAATCCTGTAAAGGTCTCATTTTTCATTTAGCATCTTCTGAATTTCCCCATCATTTTCTTCAAACCTTTTGATATTTATGAGTTTTCTGGTTTAGATGAGTAAATTCACTGCTATACACCAAATCTCTGAAAGCTTCCCACTCCTTTCCTGCTCTAGTGTTGAGAACCATCTGTTCACTCAGATTTTTCTCCAAGTCAGTAACTTTTCATACGCAGAATAGCACTCTAATCTTTTGACATGAAGTCTTCTGGTAGTTGTCTTGCCTTGGGGCTGCAGCTTTTGTTGAATGCAAATATTTAGCTTGGAATGGATAAATCTGTAATTGGTCCAGCACTTTACATTGCCTTTGTAACTTACATCCTGTCTCTTTCTTCTCTTTACAATGATATAGTCTATTAAATGATAATATTTGCTGCAAGGGTACATCCAGGAAGTTTTATTGAATTTAGGTAAATGAATGATTGTTGGTGATGAGAAGGCCATGAGCTACACAAGTCTTCAGTAGTAAGTGACCATTGCTGTTGCTGTTTCCAATTCCATTTCTCCCAAGGACTCCCTGTCATGTCTGCTCTGATATTCTATAACCAAAGGGGAAAACAGAAATTAAAAGAATTCAGTGATCACCTTTTGAAAGAAATACCAAAAATAAAATTCTCAGGAATGTTATGACCAAATTCCAGAGCTCCCAGGTTAAGGAGAAAATATTGCACGCAAGTCAAATGTATGGAGCCACAGTCAGGATAACATAAGAGTAGTTTCTACATTAAAGGGTCAGAGGGCTTGGAATAACATTTTCTGGAGGGTAAAAGATCTAGGATTACAACCAAGAATCACCTACCCAGAAAAACTGAATATAATTCAAGTTTAGGGGGAAAATGGATATTCAACAAAATAGAGGACATTGAAGCATTCCTGATGAAAAGACCAGAGTTGCATAGAAAATTCAATCTTCAGATACAAGACTCAAGAGAAGCATAAAAAGGTAAACAGGAAAGAGAAATCATTAAGGATTCAATAAGATTAAACTGTTAACATTCTTGAATGGGAAAATGATACTTGTAACTTCTAAAAACTTTCTCATTATTAGGACAAGTAGAAGGAATACACATAGATAGAGGACACAGATGTAAGTTGAATAAGAAGAAATAATTTTCTAAAAAATTATAATTAAGGTGTGAGAAATAGGAATGCACTAGGAGAAGGAGAAAGGAAGAGGTAGAATGGGGGTAAATTAACTGTCATAAAAGAAGCACAAAACAGTTTTTATAGTGGAGGGGAAGATGGCAGACTTGACAGGAGAGTGTGTGAACCTTTACTTTCACTGGAATTGGCTCCAAGAGGGAATAGCACACACACTCAGCTGGGTATAAAAATCTATCTTAAACTAAAGGGAAGTAGGAGGGGAAGGAGATAAGAGAAAGAGGGAGGATTATTGAAGGAAAAGAGGACTGGGGATAGAAGCAAAATGCTTTTGAGGATGAACATATGAATAGAGAGAGAAATATGAACATGCATACACACAATCACATACACAAAATGGTGAAAATAGCATGTAGTGAAATATATAATTGATAATGATAACTGTGAAAATTTTTTTACAGCAAGTTTCTTTGATAGAGGTCTCATTTCTCAAATGTAGGCAGAACTAAGTCAGATTTATAAAAAATAAGAACCATTCCCCAATTGATCAAAGTATAGTCAAAGGGTATGAACAGTTTTCAGATGAAATAATTAAAGTTATAATCATATGAAAAATGCTTTAAAACTCTATTGATTAGAGAAATACAAATTAAAGCAGTTCTGATCCCATACCTATCAGATTGGCTAATACAATAGAAAAGAAAAATGTCAGAGATGGAGGAGATGTGGAGCAATTGAAATGCTAACATGCTGTTGGAGAACATGTGAACCAATTCAACCATTCTGGAGAGCAATGTGGAACTATTTTCAAAGGGCTGTAAAACCATTCATTCCCTTTGAACCAACAATACCACTACTATGTCTATACCAAAGACATAAAACAACAAAAAGGAAAAGAAGCTATCTGTACAAAAATATTCAGGGTAACCCTTTTCATCAAGGCAAAATACTGGAAATTGAGAGAGTATTCATCAATTGGAGAGTAGCTGAATAAGGTGTGGTATATGATTGTGATGGCAAATGATTGTTCTTTGTGTAAGAACAAGGAATATGCTCTCAGAAAAGCCTGGAAAGACTTACACAAACTGATCCAAGTGAAATGAACAGAATCAGAACACTGTAATGATTTAGTTCTTGTCAGCAATACAATGATCCAAAACAATTCTGAAGGACTATCGTGATAAAATGTTCTGCATCTCCAGAGAAAGAACAGATGGAGTCTGAATGCAGATCAAAGTTACTTTTTTTACTTTATTTTTTTTGGATTTTTTATTTTGGTCTGTGATTTCTTTCACAACATGACTAATATAGAAATGTATTGCCTGTATATAACTGCTTGTCTTCTCAATGAGGGGGGAGGAGACAGAGAAAAAAGATAGAATATGAAATAAAATATCAAAAAATTAAAATAAAATAAATAGAAAATTAGTTTGGAAAAATGCTTGAAATTCTGATTTTAGTTACCTCTATGTCAATTCTAAACTATTCCAAAGATACTAAATCATGGATGTATGTATATGATACATGGAAAAAAAAATCAACTCTGGGTTAAACTTTCTCCCAAGGTAAACTGATTGTGAATGATTCTTGGAGAATGACACTGTAAGGCTTTTACAATTTGCATTCATCAGCATGGGTTGTCCCTCCATTGATACCAATTGGAACTTAAAAGATAAAAACAGAGAAGTTATAATAAAAAAAAGAGTCTAAGACTCTGGAAGTTTATAGGCCCTTCTACCTGCAAAGACAAAGATACTTTTACAGCCTAACAAACAGCAGTGGAAATTAGAGGAAACATGCTCAGGGGGGAGTAGAGCCCAGAAAATGGAACACTCAGCTTTGTCAAAAGACATTATCAGCTCTAAAGCATCAGAGATGTTGATTTTTCCTCTATATGGTGTTGTGGTGAGATGTGTGATATATGTCTCTCCATATCAACTTATCAACATGTGCTCCTTATCTGTATGCCCCTCTGTGTGTGTGCTGGTCATAGGTCTTTTCTATTCATAAAGTACCTTCCCTCCTCCACCCTCCTGCGATAATTTCCATGCATATCCACTCTTCTTACAGATGGTTGGTCTATTTAGAGGAGAGGATGTCCCAGGTTTAGAGCAGGGGATATTCAATTAATTTTTTTTCTAATGACAGTTAATTAAATGTCTTCTTTGAATTAATTATGTCTCTTACCATGTTGAAAAAGTAAACAGCTTAGTTTGGGCGCATGATTTTTTTTTTGAGTAAATGTGTATTCATAGTGTATGTTGAAAACTTGGGGAGGTTTTCCTGGGAGCTCAGATATGAGGAGGAATTTACTTTGGTTGTCCTTGATATTATAGGGTCATTTGGCTTTAGTGGGAAAGCAACAGAGTGGGAAAAGTTGGATTTGGAGTCAGGGGAATTATATCCTCATAACTATGGAAATACTAGTGATTACTGCTGTTTAATCTCTTGACTCATTGCTTCACCTATATGGGCCTCAGTTTCCTCCTCTGCAAAACAAAGGGTTTGATCTAGATGCTCACTAAATTTTCTTTCAGCATGTAGATTTGGAAAACTTTATACACAGCATGCAGCTTAACTTTCACTTGCCCAGAGTCACACTTAGTCCCTAGCAGTTCACTTACTCTAATATAAATGGTGTTATTTCCTTAAAAAAAAAAGAAAGAGAATATATGTGTAGCTTACTGTAGCCACAGGGCTTTACATCAGCTTGCTCTTGATAGTTTTATACCCCAAAGGATGGCATATATCAAGGGGATGATCCACTCTATAACTCTTGACATATTTTATGTCATCACAGAGATGCATTTTCTGCTACATATGCCAATGCTAAAGTTGTAGTCAAAGTCTTAAAGTATCCTTGGATGACTTAAATAAAATGGAGTTTTCTGGGTACTTTTAATATTTTGTAGGTAGAAAAATCTACCTGTAGATATGCAAAGGTAAGTAGTGCCAGTGAGGACAGAAAGATGTATTTTTTTTCAGGTCAAAGAGGTCATTGTTTGCACAATCTGGATAAATACACATAATTTGTAAACACAAATGGGCATATCTACCCTACTTCTCTTATTTTACAGAGGACAAAATTGAGGTTTAGGGAAGTGAAGAGACATGACCAAAATTAAGCAAAAATGTAGTAGTGAGTAGCAATATTAAAATAGACTCCAATTCTCTTTAAGTCCAAGTTCAACTCTTTATAATACTTTTGTTGCTGTTCAGTTGTTTCAGCTGTGTCCAAATCTTTGTGATTTTATATGGATTTTCTTGGCAAATATACTGGATTGGTTTGTCATTTTCTTCTTCAGTTCATTTTACAGATGAGAAAACTGAGGCAAACAGGGTTACGTGATTTGCCCAAGGTCACACAGTTAGTAAGTGTCTGTGACTGGATTCAGATTCAGGTCCTCTTGATTCTAGGACCCACTGGTCCCAGAATCTAGGATCTAGTCCATCCACCATGCCACCTAATTGCCTTTTATATTTCCTACTAAGACCAAATGACTGTTTAATATCTGTACCATCATCACCATCACCATTACCATCACCATTATTAACAGCAAGCATTTACTAAATCATTATTATGTACCAGGCTAGCTGTAGATACAAAGAAATGTGAAAATATTCCCTTCATTCAAGAAGCTTATACTGTAATAGAGAAGATGATATGACAACAGTTATATCCAAACAAGATATATGCACAGTAAATTGAAATAATTCTCAGTGGAAGGCATTGGCAACAGAGGAGAGGTGAGAGACAGGAAAGATGTCTTCCAGAGGTAGGATTTGAGCAGATCATTTGAGGAAGCCAGGGAAGTTAGCAGGCTCAGATAAGGAGGGAACAGACTTCCAGGCGCAGAGGAGAGGTAAGGAAAAGGAAGAGAGCCTGGGAGATTGCTGAGTACACGAAGGGGAGTAAAATATAAGCAGAATGGAAAGGTAGGAAAGGACCAGGATTTGAAGATGTTCAAAAGCAAAATAGAGGATTTTATAGTTGATTCTGCTGCTGAGAGGGAGTCATCAGAGTTTATTGAGTAAGGGGTTGACGTGGTCAGATCTGTGCTTTAGGAAGATAATTTTGGCACCTGAAAATAGTATAGACTGGAGTGGAGAGATACTGCAATAATTCAGGCATGAAAAATGAAAGTCTGCACCAGGGTGGTAGTTGTTTGAATGGGGAGAATGGGTACATAAAAGAAAAATATTGTGATAAGACTTGGAAGAGGTGGGTATGTGTGTGGTGAGTGTGAGTTAGTTAAACCTGAATGTCTGGGAGGATGATGGTGTCCTTGAGAGTATTTAAAAAGCTTGGAAGAGGACTGAGCATTTTGGGAAAGATAATAAGTACAATTTTGGTCATGTAGAGTTTAAAAAGCCTATGGGGCATTCGGTTCAAAATGTACACTAGACAATTGGAGCCTAGAGGTCAGGAGGTTAGGACTACATAAATAAATTTTAGGCTTATTTTCATAGAGAAAATAATTGAATCCATGGGAGGTGATGAGGTCACAAAGCAAGAAAGTACATATAGAGAAGAGCAAAGGGCCAAGGACAAGACCTTAGGGTGGACCCATTTTTAGTGAGCATGACTGGGATGAAAAACCAACAAAGGAAATTGAGAAGGAAGCATCGTGTAATTAGGAGGGGAACCAAGACGGAGCATGAAAACTTGTAGGATGGAATAACCACTAGGAGAGAATGGTCAAGTGTCAGAGACCGAGAAGAGGTTTAGAAGGATGAGAATTGAAAAAAGACCATTAGGTTTGTCAATTAAGAGATCATTGGTAACTTTCACTTTTAGCTGAATGATGAAGCCACAAGCCAAACTGCAGAGAGTTTAGAAGAAAGCAAGAGGAGAGGAAGTATAGATATCTATTCTAGGCAGCCTTCTAAAAGAGTTTAGCCATGGCAAAGAGGAGAGATATAGATCAGGCAGTATATTGCATATAGTATATACGTGTATAGCAATTCATGTACTCATCTGAACCAAAAAGCTCACAAATATCAAGAGGTTTGAAGAAAATGATGGGGAAATTCAGAAGATGTTAAATGAAAAATGAGATCTCCATAGGGTATGCCATTTGAATTGTTAAGACAATTCTAAAGAATTAAGAAGATTCTAAACATCACCTGGTAAGATATAGATCAATAGCTAGTAGATACAGTCAGATCAAGGGAGGGTTTTTTTCTAGGGACCAGGACAGGTGGATGCATGAAGTGATTGTAAGTAGCAGGGAAGCATTGAATACATAGGGAGACTGAAGTTCAGTAAGAGAGAGGACATGATAGAAGAGATAATAAACACTTAAAATACTTCAATCATATTTAGACTCCTTTGGAAACAATTTCAGTGTCAATGTACTCTACAAGCCCACTTCCATTCAGAATGACAGTCATGACCCTCCACTGAAGTGTTTACTTTTGTTTTTCCTCTAGATAGTGAAATAATACTGAAAAGATATTTATTGAACTGCCACTATGGGAAGAAAAAGAATAGAATTATATAAAACCTCAGTGGGAAAAGTGGACAAACATGAGGAACATGTATAGGGGAGGGGTGGTTCATTATAAGAAAAAAGACTTGAGGCTCAACATGTATTTGTGTCAGTTCTTCATTTGTGTCTGCACATACTCAAAAGTACCACAAATTTGTCTTAATCATAAAAGTTATTTAAGCAAGTATTAAACAGTGGTACTCCAAATTTGGTTGCTTCTAATGTTAATCAATTAAACACTATTTATTCCTACAAAGATTAAGGAAAAACAAACAAAACAAAATAATGGCACTAGAATGTTCATAATTTCTAAGTTTACATTATTTTCCCAAAATGAATTGCTATGCTTTTAATGAATCTAGGCAGTAAATTTTATTTCTGGAAAATCCAGAAAGAATTATTTTTCATCTCGCTAAAATGAGACAATGCAAAGTTCATCCTTTTCCTCAATGACTCAAATTAGGAGGAATCCAAGAAATGTATAGATTGAAAGAAAGCTTTGATTTTTCTCCTCTATAGTTTTTTGTAGATGGTGTTTTTGATGAAAAGTATAAGAAACATTTTATATAAAGGAAATTTAACACAAATACAAAGTAATTGTAGGGGAAGTGATTGTTGGGAGAAAGAGGAAAGGCTGAATCAATCCTTAAGGGAGATAGAAATTCTAAGAAAGGAAACTTTGAAAAAGACTGTATTTAAGACATGTGGGCACCTTATTTTTTCAAAGGCACAGAAACAAATGTTCAAATGTCATATCTTGGTAGCAGCAAGTAGCTAGTTGTGTGTGGAACATAAAGTGGATAACATTCAGTGGGCTAGAAGAAATAATTCATTATCAGCCTGGAAATCTAAGTTGGAATGAGGTTGTGAAGAGTTATAAATATCAAACAAGTAGTTTCTGTACTATCCCAGAAGCAATAGTGAGGCACTAAAATTTCATAAATAGAGGAATGACATAACCATACTTGAATTTTAAAAATCTTTTGCAGCTATTTGGGGAGTAGATTGGAAAGGAGTCTAGGTGGATGCAGGAAAATCACAATGGAAGAGAGGAGAGTAGATTATGGACAACGATAGTGCATAGATGATGGGATATATAGATAAATTATAGATGTTTTCACATAGTTATGGGGTTGTGATGGACTTCTGGTTTGCTATGATTCCACAGTACAACATGGTAACCAAAAACCTAACATGATTTTGGTTTCCAATAAGAGAAACAGAGCTTCAAAGAATAAGGAAGTCATAATTCCAAAATATTCTTCCTCAGTCAGATCCCATCTAGATTATTTGGTTCAATTCTGGGTACAAGTTAGGAACAACATTGATAACATGAAGTGTTGAAAGGAGGGCAAACAGAATGGGGAAGTACAAATCCATAATTTAAAGGGACCATTTGAGGGAACTGGGGATAATAAAGGCAGAAAATTGGGGTTAAAAAGAAGAAAAAAGATGGGGATGGGTAAGAAATAACATGTCTTTAAATATTTTGAGTCGATGAGGGATTAAATTTATTTGATTTAGTCCCAAAGGTCAAAATTAGGAGTTGTGTTGGAAGTGTCAAAGAGTCAAATGTTGTCTAGATGCAAGAAAAAAAAACTTCTTAATAATTAGAGCTGTCCAAAAGTGAAAGCTCATAAGTAGAACTGTTCAGGGCAAGTCTAGATGACTACCGATCAGATATGTTGTGCAGATCATACTTTTAGGGAATATGAGTTGGAATAGATGGGCACTTAGGTTTCCTTTCAGCTCTGAAATTTTATGATTCTGTGACTCCCAAGTTGATTTCCACTACACTATGCTTTCATAATGCTTCTGAGATAGAGAAGATAAATGAGCATGTATGTAGGCACACACACATACACATCTGCAACTCCTTTTAGGTATGCATAAACTAGAAGTTCTTAATGGCAATTACATCACCAGTTAAAAACCCCCAACAAACTAGACATAGTGGGAGAAGGTAGGAGAATCTTTTAGATGAGATGGAGAACTTGTGTTTTGTTGTTGTTGCTGCTGCTGGTGGTGGTAGTGATGCTATATAGATGAGGGCTATTTCCTTTTATTTCAATGTGCTTTCAAGAAAGCATTTATACAACAGACAACATAGTATTGGTAGTATTACAAGGGATGACTTGCTATCCAAACCAAGTCTTTCACTTACCTTTGATATACCCCCCTAGTTAGTAGATTATAAACCCAAGGTATTCCCCAACATTTCAATAGGCATGCCACCAAATTACTTGCTTCCCTTCTCTTTTGTTTATCACATTCAAAGTAAATCAAACATGTCAATAAAATAAAAGCCAGAAAATTAACAAACAAGCTTGGTCAAAGTACATGACAACACAGTAGAAAGACAGAGACCTAGAAAATAGAGATGCCACTTTAATAACATGCCATTGTGTCCCATGCGTCAGTACACTGATCATTCACGGAAACTAACCGTATGTACCCATTTGAAAAAATCAGTTGGTGAATAGTCTTCAGTTTACTATAGGCTAAAAATGTAACTCAATCTGAGATAAAGAAAAAAATAAATGAGAAATCTTTAAGGTCATGAATAACTCATGATGGAGATGGGCATTTCTTTTGGACCTAAGATGGAGAAGGAAGTTTCTGATTACCATAAACATTAATGAAAAGGACACAGCTATCTAAGAGATGTTTTCTATGTAAGAAATGCACATTTCGATCTTTTCCCTTTATTCCTCCTGCACACCAGTACATTAAAAATGATTCCCAAGAGTGAATTTCAGTTTTCAATTGTCTCTATTTTGTTGTTATATTATTATATAACGTGCTATGTATCATTGTGATTTAAAGTATAGAGTATGAATTATAAGTTCTGAAATTTAGAAATCTATGCCCATATTCTCCTGAGCAACTATAAATATTTCTTTGGAAATCTTGGTGGCAATACATTGCATACTCTTGGTATTGCTCTATATAGTGTGGCCAGCACTATAAATTATACAAAAAGGTAAAAGGTAGTAACTTTGAGTCATGGTATTTCAAGCTGCTATAAAAATACTGGTGTGGACATTTTGAAGTCATTCCAAAATATTTTGTGAGGTCACCTCTCCTGTCAGACACATTTTCTTATTTCCACATTTTCTTATTTTTCTAGCATGAGGGTGGTGGGGAAAAGGTGAGGGAAAGAGAAGGGGATAAATGTTTTGGCTATGAACTTTATCATTACCTAGTTGACGATGTTATAATAAAAATTTTAATCACAATCATACTATCTAATAAGAATCATTTGTGCTACTGTTAATGAGAAACTTAAATAAAATCAATGATATCCTAGGTGCATATTGGAAGTTCTTGCAAAAAATAGCCAAAATGGTTTGCCTATGGTGGGATACTTTCTTTAATACTGAAAATATTTATCAGACTATTATTCAAGATATACCCCAGTACTTTGCATACATAAACTTTTCAATCCTCCTAAAGTTTTCTCTTGGGACATTTGTATAAGAGTAAGAGTGATCATTCTATAGTTGTAAAAACTTTATAGCTATAGTCCAAAGAGATGCTCTTCCCAAGTCTTTTTTGCTATAAAATTCCAGCCCCCATTTGATTTAGGTCTTTGTCAGACTTAGAAATTTCCTAGATATTTCAGAAACGACCTTGAATCCCCCATTTTAATTGTGGGATGATAGGGAGATTTTATCTACTTCTCTATTTGTCCATTCTCTCTAGGTATTTCTGGCATTGCCCTTTTTGATTATCTTCCTCCTTATCTGGCCTCTCCTATTCACTGTGCTTTGCTGGTTGCTAAGGTTCCCCAAGGCTTCTCTTTGGCCCTCTTCCCTTTCTATACTGTCTCATTTGGCTCCTTATCAGTGGCATAGATTCAAAATATCAACTCTATACAATTGTTATTAGATCTATTTATCCAACCCTAACCTCTCTCCTGATCTGCAGTCTCACATATCCAACTATTTATTGAAATATAGATCTGGAAGGTCCAAAGCCATCTTAAATCTGACATATTCAAAACTAAACTTGTTATCTTTCTCTCCAAACCAGGAGTGTGGTACCTGAGGCCTGAAGACCACACATGGCCCTCTAGGTCCTCTAGTGTTGCCCTTTGACTGAATCCAAACTTCACAGAACAAATCCCCTTAATGAAAGAATTTATTCTGTCAAACTTGGACTCGGTTGAAAGGTTGCACCCAAGGATCTAGAAGGCCACACATGTCCTGGATGCCTCAGGCTCCCCACCCTTTCCCCAAAGCCTTCTCTCTTCCAAACTTTACTATTATTATCAAAGACACCACCAAGCTCCCAGTTAACTAAACCTTAATGTCATCCTAAACTCCTCATTCATACTCATGCCACATATCCAATCTATTACTAAGTCCTGTCATTTCTAATTTCACAACATAATTCATAACACATTCTATTCTTTTGATTCACACAGTGACCCACCCAGTGCAGACCCTTGTCACCTCGTGTCTGGACTATTACAATAGCCTATTGGTTGTTTTTCCTTCCTTAAGTTTTATCTTCCGCTCTGCTGCCAGTGTGATCTTAAAATCAGGTTGGACCATGTCAACCTATTACTTAATAAATTCTAACAATTCCTTATTATTTCCAGGATCAAATATGGAATCTTTTAGTTTATCTTTCTGAAGACCTTTAACTACCCAGGCACCTTCCTACTTTTCCTAATCTTTTAAAACTTTTCTGATCTCAACACATATGATAGAATCCAGTGACACTGGCCTTCTTGCTGTTCCTTGAAAATATAATAATGTCACTTGCCTTGCTGGGTTGTTGTGAGGGTCAAATGAGATACCTAAAATGTGTTAGGCACAGTGACTGGCATATAGTAGGGACCATATAAAAGCTTCCTCCCTTCCCTTTTCCTTCTCCCTGTGTGCAAGAAATTCTGTGTTCTGACTCTGCCTTTTCATTGGTTATCTCCCACATCTGGAATGATCTTACCCCTCACTCTTTACTGGTTTCTCTGGATTCCTTCAAGAATCAGATCAAATTCTACCCACTGCAAGAGGTCTTTCCTGGTCCATAATGCTAATTAATACCTTTACTCTGAGATTACCTCCAATTTATCCTATATATCTCTCCTATATAAATGTTTACATGTCTCATTCAATAGCATGTGAGATCATTAAGGGCAGAGACTATTTTTTGCCCTTTGTTGTATTTCTAGAACTTATCACAATGCCTCATTCAGAGTAAATGCTTAATCAATACTTGTTGACTAACTGACTGATTGGATTTTGAAATACTTAACATTTTATAGCAGTCAGGAAAACTAGCATGCTTCTCCTGGGTTACAGTATCACAGAAGCTTAGAAACTCAGTGGATGCTCAGTCCAATCCACGCTGCCCAAAGAATTTTTATTTTTTTTTTTTAACAAGATATCGGTTAAGTGGTCATCCAGTCTTTGCCTGAAGACCTCAAAGGAAGAGGAACTGACTGCCTCCTGAAGGTATCCCTTCATTTTATATAGTTCTAACTATTAGGAGATTTTTCTTTATATCAAAACAACATTCATCTCTTTTCAACTTCTATCCATCACTCTCAGTTCTGACCTTGTGGGTCAAAGAGAAAATTCCTCTTTGTGATAATTGCAAGCTCTCTGTTATTCGACATTATATTCATAACAATAGGAATCTAACATGAAATCATTTTGTCTCAGTGGCCCTAATACTGTAGAAACATATAGACCAAAGAGATAGCTTGTACTTTTCCACTGTTAATTCTATGTCAGATGGATAAGGCTTGCAGCTTTTGATTGGATGAACTCTTGACCTTCTGCAGCAACTTTGAGTCATTCTCTTTCTGTTGCTTTAGGTAATTGTTAGATCCTCCCCCCCCCAGATTGTGTTACTAATTTAAAACAAATGTCAAACACCTCTTTATCTGAACTTCAGGGAAGCCATCACCACGAAAAGTTTTCCACCATATTTAGGTCTGATCAGGAATGCCACCTCCTATATCTGGCATGAATGTCCTGTTTTCTACCAACTCCTCATTATATAGAGCTTTGAGAAAAAGGAAGGAAAAGGGCACAAGTTTTGTTTCTGTGTTTAGGTTGCTGTGGATGTCTCTTCACAGATAACTGAGAGGGACTCAGGAATTATGCTGGTCTCTTCACAGCTTGTTGAGAAATCAGGAATCACCCACATAGGCAGTCATGATGGATTCAATCTTGTGCTAAAACTTACTTATGGTTAGGTTGCTACCATGGTTATTGGCATCAGTAGGGGAAAACAAAATGTCCCTCAGTGTTGTCAAACCATGATGGGATGAGGCAAGACACTCCACTAGAGAAACCGTTTCCTTTTTGCTGTTTTCTCTTCTTTTCCCATTCCCAGTGGGCTTGTAAGAACTATCACCATATACTTGTCCCATGCAGGGGTGATATTGTCAGTTGTGATTTCCCTTACACATGTTTATTTCTTCTATTTAGATACTATACATTTTTCTTTGAATGGAGAACATTCCTGCTGGGATGTCACCTTTATTTTCAAACAGAGTAGATGTGATCATATTCAACTCCATCCTCTCCATCTATGGCTACTTTCAGAAGGTCAGTATAAAAGCATACACATCTTTCCTAAAGATCTGACTTGGGCTCCTGCAGTCTGGGCCTGAAGCCCCATAGAGAGGGAGCCCCTGCCATGCTCCTGACTTTGACTTTGAGGTAGCTTCCTCTGACTAACTGACCTCCTCAAGCCTATGCCTTGATTCTAGTAGTTTTTCAACCAATCCCTCTTGATGGCTTGTTGGCCTCAATTTCCACTTCATTCTAGAGGCTCAAGGTCCCCACTGAGATCCTGACCAAATTTGGTTTTTGGTCACTCCCAATTTCATCTGGCCAAGGTTGGTGGTAACACCACTTGCTCCTAGGGTTATTGTGATGATAAAATCAGACAATATTTGTAAAACTCTCTGCAGATCTTAATTCTAGTTTTTCTTGTTGTTGCTAGTTTGTGTGGATCTGGGCAATTCAATTAACCCTTGGAGCATCAGTTTTATCATGCTTAAAGTGGCACTAATAATACTTGCACTACTTATGTCATTGATGTATGAGGAAATCACTTTGTAAATCTTAAATCAATGTGTAAATTTAAGTAACTACTTCTTGTAAACTAAAAGTAAATAAACAAGTCAATAAATTAAAAAAGTAAAAAGCTAGACTTCTAAACTATTAAGAATAATAAGTAATCCATGATTCAAGATCCTGTGCACACTTACTACTGTAAAGTCTACCAAGTTATTTGTCAGCTTGAGTGTAATTTTATGCTTTGATTATAAGTATTATGTAAAAACAAAAAAACCCTATAAGTAATTACTATTACAGTTATTGTGAGACTTGATTCTCAAAACAGAAGCGGTGAAATGAGAAATAATAGAATCCAGTTAGATTAGAAACTATATGAAGTATCTATGAGAAGGGATGCTTATCAATAACATATTTGATGATTTTTAAAAAGTGATCTTGAATTTGAATGTGAAGAGGGGTTTTTAGGGGGAAAAACCAACTATGGGATTCTTCTTTTGGGGGGCATTCTTTTTTAAAAAAATTTATTAATTTTTAGTTTTCAAAATTCACTCATTTTGAGTTCCAGATTTTCTCACCATTACTCACTTCCCCCCAACCTAAGATGGCATGTAATTTGATAGAGGTTCTACCTATACTTTCATATCAAACCCATTTTCACATGAGTCATATTGTAAAGAAAAATTAGAATCAATGGGAGAATTTATGAGAAAGACGCAGCAAATAAAAAAGAGAAAAAAAAGAGCAAATACTATGCTTCAGACTGCATTCAGACTCCATAGCTCTTTTTTTTCTGGATATGCACAGCTTTTTCTGTCATGAATCCTTTGGAGTTGTCTCAGATCCTTGTATTGCTAAGAAGAGATAAGTCTATCAAAGTTGTACATTTTGGCTGTTACTGCATACAATATTCTTCTGGCTCTCTGCTTACTTCACTCAGCATCAGGTCATTCAAGTCTTTCCAGGTTTTATTGAAGTCTGTTCGTTCAACATTTCTTATATCACAGTAGTATTCCATTACATTCACATACCACAACTTGTTCAGCCGTAACTTTAGGATTCTTAAGAAATAATTCAAATGTTTTACTCATGCTACCATTATAAAGACATCGCCATACTGTATTTCTCTTGTAGAATTCAGGATGCTTTTTTGGGGTTCAAAATAATTCATTTTTATAGAAGTTATGATTGCATGGCTATAAGAACTACATAGTAGATAATAATTAAAATATCAGGTTTATTTAACAATGGGTGAACTCTCAGCAAAGTCTATCAGTAGCTGCTACAGCCTAATTGAATCCCATAATTACATAATTGTGATGTCTGAGAAATCACCTCTTGATACTCCTTCATTTTATAGAACAAGGAAACTGAGGAACAGAGAAGTAAAATGACCTAGCCAAAGTCTTGACTACAAAAACCTTTTTTTCCCCAATGCAGACTTAGAAAGGCTTGGAATTCCAAAGTCCAGTACAAAGAAATATGGAGAATACAAGAAGACAAATTAATTCCTTAATTGAAGGAACATAATTACAATACAACAAACAGTCAGGGAGGAGGTTGGAAATAGGTCAGGTCTGCTGGGTCCCTGTGTAGAATGGGGTATATCCTCTGGGTCTTACAGAGATTGGAGCAACCTCCCCAGCTGGTAAAGTCTGTCGGTTTTTTTTTAAATAAGGGTTTTATCTGGGTCTAGAAGGAATTCGTATTAGGAAAAGGGATTCTAAACCAGGGGATGGCTGCCCATTTGTTGTGGTGTGGAGCCAAGTTGATATTCATATTCTCTGCTGTCTAGAAAGAGGATTTATGCCATTAGTGCTCTTCTTACCCTGACAAGGTGATTCAAGTTTTTTTGAGATTCCTCAGAGCTTCTTTAATTAGTAGACTGGGCAGGCAACTGTTTCATTATATTTTTTCATTAAATCAGCCTTCGTCCTATAACATGCCATTATCATAGTCATTAAATGGCCAGAGTGACTAGTATGACCAAGTTAATATGCATATGATCAAGTCTCGGGTGTGTAGAAAGGATCACTCTTCCTACAGAAAGGCATGCTGAAATAATCAGTGGTCAGTCTAGGAACAAATACTGGAGTTCTTGTTCCTGTCCAGTAGACTATTAGTTTTTTCTCATATGTGCATCTTGGCACATTTGATTTTAATGTCCATGTTGTCTATACTTTATAAATTCCATCCTGTAGTCTTTGTTTTTTTGAGAAAATTGGGATAAAGTGACATCCTAGGACAAAGCTAGTAAGTGTCTGAGGCCAGACTTGAACTCAGGTCCTCTTGACTTCAGGACTGTTGGTACATTCACTCTGCTACCCAGTGGCCCCTCATCCTGTAGTCTTTAAGAAATTACTGGATCTGTGAATCTTTGAGAAGTTTAACTACTGCTTCTTAATTAGCATTTCATCTCTTATCTTAATGCACAATTGTAATTTATTTGGCAAAATGGATATTTTAATTAATAAACTAGGGATTATATCTTTGCTAAAATTTAATGTTCCAGCTTTGCCAAGTGAATTATAGAAATGTAATCTGATTATGACAAGAACTTCTTTTTTATTATGATTTATGTTGGAAGAAAATCAATAACAGTGTTTTTGTTTTGTTTTGAGCATTTCTCCAAGTGTGAAGGCCTTATTTCAGTAAGAAAATGAGTGTGCATATGTCACCAGTGGATGACTTTTAAAGTTCTCTATAAAACATTTAATGCTATATTCTCATTGTAGATACAAAAAGTAGCTTTTATTACTTCATTATCATTTTAACCTCTTTCTACATGAGAAAATGAATGTTTGGGGGAAAGAAAACATTTATTAAGAGCTTATTTGGTGCCAACCTTTTTTCTAAGTGCTGGGGATATAAATATAAAATCTAAGATCATCACTGCAGGATTCTAATAAGAGGAGACAATACATCTGGTAGGATGCAGGTACAAGTGAGAGAAATCTGTAAATTGAAAGGATCTCATAATGCTCTCATATATCTCTTTCCACAAAAGCTATTTTAAATGATCATTTTGTAGGCTAGGAATCTTAGACAAAGAACATTTTTCCATATGAAAAATATAGTTACACAACTCTGGGAAAGGTAAAAAAGTTAGTATTTTGCTTCATCAGTTCAGAGCAAAAATCACTTAATCTTGAATAATTAGTTTTTTAAAATCACTATACTGATATAAGATCACTCTTCACAAAGGCATCTACCCAACTACTCTCTCAAAGAGACTTCTTTCTTCTCTTAGTTGAAGCTAGACACAAAGTATATGTAGGTTTAAATCTAGACACCATTATTATTCTGTTTTTCAGGGCCTTAGCTTTTATTCTTGACCTTTTCCCTATGTAGCATATGTATTATTCATATAACTTACATGCATGTCCACATGACTATGTCTAATTGTGACTTGTAGGAAAGCATGAGTAGAAAATTTTGGAATTTTCTCTTCTCTATTCACAGGCTGATCTGCTTTACTCCTCTTTGAGAGAGGATAATGGACTAGAGTCATGTCTAACTCTCACCCCCACTCATCAAATATTGCTAGCCTATGGGAAATGATGTTTAGACTTACAGCTGCTTTCCTCATCACTTTCCCTTAATAGGAATGTTCCAAGATATATATCTGATTTCAAAGGCTAGTTGCACAAAGACCATCACAAATAGTGAATAGAGGGGCGGCTAGGTGGCATAGTGAATAGAGCACCGGCCCTGGAGTCAGGAGTACCTGAGTTCAAATCTGGCCTCAGACACTTAACACAAAAAACTAGCCGTGTGACCTTGGGCAAGTCACTTAACCCCAACTGCCCTCCAAAAAGCAAAAAAACCCCCCCAAAACAAAAAAACAAATACTGAATAGAGAATATACCTATCTATACACACTGGTAGTAAACACATCAGAGAAGTTATACATATACTAGACAATATACTAAATGAATAAGTTCTTATTACTATAAGTGAGATATCTCAGATCCACCTAAAGAGGAAGAAAGTCCCAAATTTTATCCAAGAGAGAATTCCAAGACTCTCATGAGGCAGGCTTGAAATCAGGGCCATGTCAATTCCTGGTTCCTCCATAAGTCAGCTTCTTCCTAAAGTCTTTCAGTCTCTCCTTAGACCTATTCCCTGAAAGCAATCTAGAACTCCATGTGTTTTCCCTCATAGCTGGAAGCACAAAGAATGTCTTTCCTGTCCAAATCTCTTGTGCCAATTTTGCCTCTTATTTGAATATGTGATATCAAATCAACAGGGTTTTTTGTGTTTGAAAACAGTCTTACACAAAAGTATCAGACTTAAACGTGGTTACACCTAAAAGAAAAAGGTAAGGCCTTAGGGAAAAGAAGGAGAGGATTTTAGTGGAGAACATGATTTCCTAAAATGCTTAATTAAATTTATTAAATTAAACTTAATAAAATTTCTTTCATTTAGGAGATGACTTTAGACTAGAGAAACATTTATTTCTTAATATTTTAATTTGAGAGGTGGCTAGGTGGCACAGTGAATAGAGCACTGGCCCTGGAGTCAGGAGGACCTGAGTTCAAATCCGGCCTCAGACACTTAACACAAAAACTAGCCATGTGACCTTGGGCAAGTCACTTAACCCCAACTGCCCTCCAAAAAGCAAAAATAAAAAAAAATATTTTAATTTGAACTAAAAAAAGGAAATTTTAATATTCTTCCACAAGTGTGTCAACAGTATTTTGAATCAGCCAGAGCAAAGTTTCAGTTAAATTTTAATTGGAGGAATACTAATTGTCAGCACTACCAGGAAATTATTTCCAAATATCTAGTAATAAATATTGAATCAGTAGAATAGAGGAAAAGAAGAGATTTATTTTACAGTAGATACTCTAGAAAAACTGCAAGTTTGTAGAAGGAATTGTTTATGTGGCCTTTTTAAATCAAATAGAGACTCTAAAACATTGGGAGCAGAGGCATCTGTTAACTTACCTTTTGTTTTCAAGTTCTTAGACACTGGAGGTTGATGAGTGAGGGAGGAAGGTGGCAAAAATAATTTAGATTTAAGTTGAATATTTTACCATTAGAGTGATGCTGTGCAAATGAGTGAATTGGGTAACACTCAAAACTATTTGACATTGATAAAAAATAAGCATGGAACATACTAGATAAGGAAGTATTAGGAGCAATTCGGCTCAGTAAGACAGTGTTTAATAAAGGCAAGAATATAAACTTCTTAGGGGAAGAACTGATTTGACAGAACATTTGGGAAAACTAGAAATGAACTGAGCAGAAATTAAATACAGATAATAATTTTATGCTGTTTTTGACAATAAACTCATAGATATTTCACTTGAAAATAAAAAGTTGCACCATAAAAACAGTATAGAATGGTACATATAAAAAATCATTCTGTATATGCTTCTATTTATCAGTTTTTCCCCCCTCTGGATGCAGATAGCATCTTTCTTCATATATCTTTCATAGTTAATTTATTCTCTCAAAGTTGTTAAAAAATATTGCTATTACAATGTTCTGGTTCTGCTCATTTCTCTCTTCATTATTTTGTGCAAGTCTTTTCATGTTTTCCTAAGATCATTGAGCTAATCATTTCTTATAGCACAGCCATATTCCATCACAATCATACACCACAACTTGTCTGGCCATCCTCCAGTTGATGGGCATCGTTGCAATTTCCAGTATTTTTCCACCACAAAGAGAGCTACTATAAATACTTTAGAAAATACAGATTCTTTTCCTTTTTCCCTAATTGTCTTTGGAAATAGACCTAATAGTGGTATTGCTGAGTCAAAGGGTCTAGGTAGTTTATTAACTCTTTGGGCATAATTCCAGATTACTCTCAAAAATAGTGAGATCAGTTCACACTTCCATGAATAATGAATTAGCACCTCAATTTTTTCACATACTTTCCAACTTTTTTTGCTTTTCCTTTCAATTCTCTTAGCCAATCTGATAGGTATAAAATGATATCTCAAGGTTGTTTTAATTTGCATTTATCTCATCAATAAATGATTTAGAGAATTTTTATATGACTATAAATGGTTTGATTTCTTCATTGGTAAATTACCTGTTCATATCCTTTGACCATTTATCAATTGGGAAATGACTTCTATTTTTATAGATTTGATAAAGTCCTTTATATGTTTTAGATTTGAGACCTTTATGTGGGAAACTGTCTATAAAATCTCCCCTTCTCCCTATCCTACTTTCCTTCTGATCTTGGCTACATACATTTGTTTTATTTATATACCCCCCCTTTAATGTAATGGAATAAAAATTATCCATTTTATACCTAACTTTGCTCTCTTTTTTTTGTTTATCCATACATTTTTCACCTATTCATAAGCCTGATAAATAATATGCTCCACATTCTTCTAATTTTCTTGTTATCTCTTTCTCTTTGTATCTTAGTCATGAATCCATTTTGAAAAAGAAAGTGTTTAATCAGCTCCCACAGAAGAAGGGGCAAGTCCTTCAGAGTCTTCTCATTTGGCAAGTATTGTGTATTTTACTACCTTTATGTCTCGGGGTTCTCAAGGGTGAGAGGTCCTGACTGGTGGACCAGGGAATACTAATTGGGTAAAAGGGCAATTCTATGAGACAGAAGTTAAGGACCAATGACTTTATGAGTTATTATCATCTTTGCTTCACCCTAATATTCGTGGTACAGCTTCTGTTTATGGTCGTCTTTTGATATTGAGACACCAACTGTGAACTACAAACATTTAGTATCACCTATCATCCTATCTGGATCAGAGCATTTTAAACACAAGACTTGGCCATTCTTGTTACTCCCTGGATTTAGTCATACTTTTGGAGAATTATTACATTGTTTTATCTTTATTTTTGGATTATGTTTCTGTTTTAGTTTTTCTCTTTCTCTTTTAGTGATGCCCATATTAATTTTCTTGAATAATAGAGGTCATGATAGGCAGTAAAAGATTTGAAGTCATTTATCAGGTGGAAGGCTATCTAAAAGACTGCAAGGACCTTAATACCAAGGAGAGTAGTGTGAGAGATGCAATCTCCTAACCCCTCTATGGAGGTTAGGGTAATTTTTTTTCTTTAAAAGGTATTGAGTTGGGGCAGAGTCAAGATGGCAGTGTAGAAGCAGGAAAACTCTGTGGATCCCCCTATAACCACCTCAAATACCTATAAAATATGACTCTAAACAAGTTTTAGAGCTACAGAATCCACAAAGTGACAGCGAGAAACAAATCTCCCACTTAAGGTAACCAGGCAGGTGGACAGGAAGGGTTCATCACAGGAAGCTGAGAGCAGAGCCCAGCCCCTCCTGAGCCCCTGGTTTTAGCCCCAGGGTTGTCTGGACCAGCTGCAGCTGGAGGAACTTTGGAGAATAGATCACCAGCAGCTATGGCTGTTTCCAGAATTATCAACCCAGAAATACGAAAGACAAAATAAAAGGTCAGTGGAACTCTCCTGAATCGGGGGAGGATGAAGTGTTGTCCAGCTTCTACCCCAAGAGTGAGAAGCAGCAGAAGCAGTGGCCCTGCAGCTGCCTCTACATGGCTGCATCAGAGCTCCTGGCCTGCAGAACATGGTGGGGCACCAAGCGACCATTAAAAGGGTGAATGCTCTTGCCTTAACCCTCCTGGATTGGGATTTTAGTCTTGGGTGGTGGTCCTGAGGTGTGTGACCGGTGAGCCAAAGCTGGTGGGGGCTGTAGAGATGGTGCCCTTCTAGTAGCTCCAGCAGGTGCAAAAACCCCAGAGATTTGGGACAAAGCTCTCCCCTCTGAAAGCAGAGTTCTACTGTAGCAAAGAACTCAAAAGTCAAGTAATTGAGTGGCAACATGAACAAGCAAAGGAAGCAAAGCAAGTACAGCCATCCAACTTTAGATTCCTTTTTTGGGGACAAAAAGTATCAAAGCATGAAACAGGAAGAAGACAGCACAATCAGAACTCCTGCACCAAAAGCTTCCAAGAAAAGTATCAACTGGTTACAGGCTATGGAGGAGTTCAAGAAGGATTTTGAAAAGCAATTGAGAGAAGTGGAGGAAAAACTGGGAAGAGAAATGAGAATGATACAAGAAAATCATGAAAAGACAGTCAACAACTTGACTGAAGAAAATAACACCTTAAAAATAGAATACCTCAAATGGAAAAAGAGGCCCAAAAAGCTAATGAGGAGAAGAATGCCTTAAATAGTCAAATTGCCAGATGGAAAAAGAATCTCAAAAGCTTTCTGAGGAGAGTGATTCCTTCAGAATTAGAGTGGAGCAAATGGAAACAAGGGACTTTATGGGAAATTAAGATGCTGTTAAAAAGATCCAAACAAATGAAAAAATAGAAGGCAATGTGAAATTTCTCATTGAAAAAAACCACTGACCTGGAAAATGGATCCATGAAAGACAATTTAAAAATTATTGGACTACTTGAAAACCATGATCAAAAAAAGAATCTAGAAATCATCTTTCAAGAAATTCTCACGGAAAATTTCCCTCATATTTTAAAACCAGAGGGCAAAATAGAAATTAAAAGGATTCTCCAGTCACCTCTTGAAAAAGATCCCCAAAATAAAACTCCCAGCCAAGTTCCAGAGTTCCCAGACCAAGGACAAAATATTACACCCTGCCAAGAAGAAACAATTTGAATATTGTGGAAACACAATCAGGATAACACAGGATCTAGCAGCCTCTACATTAAGGGATTGAAGGACTTGGACTATGATATTCCAGAGATCCAAGGAGCTAGGATTACAACCAAGAATCACCTACCCAGAAAAACTGAGCATAATGTTTCAGGGGAAAATATGGTCATTCAATAAGGTGGAAGACTTTCAAGCATTCTTGTTGAACAAACCAGAACTGAATAGAAAAATTTGACATTCAAATACAAAAAGCAAGAGAAACATGAGAGGGTAAAAAAGGAAAAGAAATCATAAGCAACTTCTCAAAGTTGAACTATTTACATGCCATTGAGAGGTGAGAGAGGAATATAATGAGAGGAGATGGAGAGAGATAGAATGGGGATAATCATCTCATATAGAAGAGGCAAGGGATAACTGTTACAATGTGTGTGTGTGGGGGGAAGAACAGGAAGGCAAAAGGGAATGGGTCAACCTTACTCTCATTGAATTCGGCTTAGGGAGGGAATGACATATACTCTGAATTGGGTATCTTACTCTACAGGAGAGTAAGGGGGAAAGGGGATGATAGGGGGAATGATGGAGAGGAGGGCAGGTTTGAAGGGGAGAGGGTTCTTAGAAGGACACACTTTTGAAAAGGGACAGGGGAAAAAGTAGAGAATAGAACAAGTGGGGGGGATAGGATGGATGGAAATATAGTCAGTCTTTCACAATATATCAACTATGGAAATGTTTTGTGTAAATACACATGTATAACCTATATTTATTTGCTTATCTTCCCAGTAAGGGTGGGAGAACAGGGAGGAAGCAAAAGAATCTGGAAATTGAAGTTTTAAAATAAAGTATTTTATAAAAATTATTATTATTTACATGAAACTGGGAAAGAAGTTATACAGGCACTGGGTATGGAGATCCAGCTTGCCCTACCATAAAGTCAGAGGGGTAATGGGGGAGGATATAGGAGAGAGCAGAATGGGGGAAGGGGGTATTCAGTGGGATCACTGTTTTGGGGTGGTGGGTAAGGGAAAGACAGGGGGAATATTTGTAACTCAAAATCTTGTGGAAATGAATGATGTAAACTAAAAATAAACACAAAAGTTAATTAAAAAATAGAAGGTATTGAGTCATTCCTTGATATTTGGTTGGCTTGAGGAAATGTCACTTCTTCATTAGTTGAATGTAAAAACTCCTAAGAGGGTCTGGGGAACTGTGATTTCTTTGAGGTTTTTCTGGTAGATTGGGGTATAAGGGTGTTCAGGGAAGACTAGCACCTCTGGTCTGAGGGCTGCTGAGTAATTTTCATAACTTCTGTCTATCTTTGGTGTCCATTTGATTCATCTTGCTCTCAGCTTGTGGTTCCAAGAAGACGCAGTATATGATAAACTGTAGGGTAACTGAGGGACATCAAACCCAGTTGGTGAGCTAGGGGGAGTCTCTATCCCAGGTGTAGGGAGGCTTCCCCGGGGAGAATATATTGATGAAACCAATTGTTACAATGGCCACGAAGATGACAGAAGCACTGTTGGAATGCTTAGAGCTTGGTGAGACATTGAAGATAGTAAAGTAATCTACTACATCCTAAGCCATCATCAGTCATCTTCAGCTTTGTCCTTTCACTGGACTCTGATGATGTTGGAAGAGAAAGTGAGGCCAATGCTTTGTGCAACTCTGCTTCACTTAAATCCGAGTTGCAAATGAGTCAAAAGATGATAAGAAGGCAGATGAAATTCAGTTTTACACAGATAAAAAATCCAAAGTGCTTTCATGATCCACTAAAGGCTATTTATGGTCCAAAGACCAATTGTGCATCCCAGCTACTCAGTGCTGAGCCACATTGATTAGTGATTAGGACATGATCCTAGAGAGACAGGCTGAACATTCGCATAGTGTTCTCAATAGATTGTCATCAATCAATGAGGTTTTGAATACCATTAGACTGCTCTCATGTGACAAGGTCCTTTGGTGCCAGTTCTATTCCAGGTGAAATTTACAAGGGGGGGGGCTACTGCTTGTACAAAAGCTGTCTGAAAATTTTGGGGTTATTTGATAAGAGGTTATCTCCCAAGAGTTCAAATATGCCTCCATTTCCATCTCTATAAAGGAAAAATGAATAGTTTGTCCTATGGCAATCATAGAAGGTTTTCTCTCTTAGATATCACTGGCAAACTTCTTTCCGGAGTCCTCTCTAATAGACTGATTCTGCACCTGGAATATAGCCATCTATCTGAGAGCTAGTATGGCCTCAGAAAGAGCTAAGGAATGGTTTATATGGTGTTTGTTGCCAGACAAATCCAAGAAAAATTCCAGGAACAGAATATAGGTCTGTACACAAACACAGATCTGACCAAGACCTTTGATGCTGTCAGTCATGGGGGTCTGTGGAAAATCATGACAAAATTTGGTTATCTGGAGAAGTTCATTGATATCATAAGCCAGCTCCACAAAGGTGTGTTTGCGTGTGTTCTGCATAATGGATGATTCTCTCACTCTTTCCAAGTAACCAATGAAGTGAAACAGGGCTGTGTGCCTTCCAATAAGGACAAAAATGGCATCAAGGTCAGCTACTGCACTGAGAATAAATCAACTTGAGAAGGGCACAAGCCAACACTAAAGTGGAGGGAGAGTTGGCACATGAATTTTTGTTTGCACATGAGAATGGATCAATTCTCTGCCTGTTGTGCTTATTTTGACCCAGCAATTAACACCAAGAAAAGAGGATCTCCACCAGTCAGCACCACACCATCCATACATGGAACCATTGGTTGTAGCAAATGGAGAAATTTTGAATCTTGTGGATAAATTCAGTTACCTTCGCAGTATATTTTCTGGGGAGGTACACATAAATGATGGGGTAGATTGCATGCATCATCAGACCTATCTCAGTGTTCGGGGTATAGGAGAGAAGGGATATTTAGACTGACTACCAAACTGAAGATCTGAAGAGTTGTTGTGTTGACCTCTGTAGTGCCATGCACCAGCAGATTCCCAAAAGAATGCTACTGTGAATAGCTTCTAAGGTTTAGATTACACAGTATAGTGAAAACTCCATTTATTCCATTACAAATCAAGGCAAACATTCACAACAAATCATAATACTCACAAAATTACATCTTATAACAGAAAATCTCAATATAGTGCTTATAACAGCTTAACATTGGAATGGACACACAGTTTTCACTACGGTGGCTACAATATTTAGAACAAAGAACAAAAGAATAATTATCCAGCTTCCCTAAGCGGGAAACCCTTCTTACTTAATCATTCAATCAATTCACAATACAATAATCAATCTTCCACTCATGGGGCAACTATTAACTTAATCAGTAACTAATCTAGATTCACAATTACTAAGTATCATGAATCACAAGAACACTCTTTAGAAAACCACACAAACCCTCCACCGCTCAGTGTCCAGCAAACCTCCATTTCATCCAAGGGGAGGCCTTTTATTCATTTTGACTCTGGGTGGTCTGTCTGATTCCCTGGATCCCTTTCCATGGTCCCAGCTCCTACCTGAATACTGTATTCACGATTCAGGAAACAGTCACTTGGATTCAGAAGCAGACAGCTCCCAGGTCTTCATTCAGTCCTCAGAAGTAGACAGCTCCCAGGTCACTGTCCAGTCCTCAGAGCAGTCTCTGGCACACACTGAAGTTCACAGGGTCCAGCACATCTCAAACCCTTCATCACTTCTGTTGCCAGGAACTCAAGGATCAGCCAGGCCACAAACTAACAAAGTCTTATGCTGGTCGTGCTTCTTCAGTCCTCCAGCAGTTCAGCTAGCTCTAGGACCCAGTAGCTAACTCTGCTTTCTAGGCAGCAGCAGCACCACTGGTCTTCCAGGCAGCAGCAGCAACCACTTCAGACTTCACCAGATTCTGGTCTCAAGAAAATTTCCAATTTAGTTCTTCAGCTTCCAGATGCTGGGAGAGAAACTATCTCTTTCTCTGTCTCTGTCTCTCTGTCTCTCTGTCTGCTTCTCTCTGTCTCTCTCTGTCTCTGTCTCTCTCCCACTCTCCCCCAGCTGGCTTTAGTCTCCATGATTCTTCCTCCACCAGGAGGAATATTCCCAGTTCTGTCTCTCTGTCTCTAGAACTCTTCTTATATACACACACTGGCCTCCTGTCTCAGCCAATCGCCTCCTGCCACATCAGGAATAGGGGAGTTCATGCCCTCTCAACAGGGTACAGAGCTCACACTTTCCATACTTACATCTAAGTTACTAAGTTAATCTGCTAAATTGATTGCTGTTACCATCTCATTGTTTTATGCCTGTGAAACCTAGACAGTATACCAGCACCATGCCAGGAAACTGAATCACTTCCATTTGATTTGTCTTAGGAAAATTCTGAAGATCACCTGGCAAGATGAATTACTGGACACTGAGGTCTTTTCTTGAACTAAAGTACTAAGTACTCAAGCTCTGCTGCAGAGAGCACAATTCCAATGGACTTGTCATATCGTTTGAATGACAAACATACGCTTGCCAAAAAGACTATTTTATGGAGAACTTACAAAAAGCAAGAGCTTACATAGAGGTCAGAAGAAAACAATGCAAGGTCACTTTCAAGGTTTCTCTGAATAACTATATTGGCACAGGACCTCCCAGCATGGTGTGGCTGCATCAAAGAAAGTGCTGTTCTCTACGAGGAAAGCAGAAGGAAACATGAAATGTGCAAATTTAGAGACATCTTCACTCCACATATTTAGGTGAGCTATTGGGCGTGACCTGGGGTAGAGCTTTTTGAATTCGTATTGGTCTGGTCATCTACAGTCAGACACACTGTACCTTGACCCTGATTTAGTGCTGTCATTTTGCTCTTCCAGGCTGAGTAGATCTGTGTGACTCTGGGCAAATCAGTTAACCTCTGTCTGCCTCAGTTTCCTCAATTGTAAAACAGGGCCAATAAAACACCTTTTATTTTCTAGTGAGGATCAAATGATACAATATTTATAAAACTTTAAGATGCTAAATCAATGTTAGCTATTGCTACTTTTATGTCTTTTTAAACTGTTAAATGACCTACAAGTGTCTAATTTTATTCTGTTATTAAACTTAAACTACCATATTTAGACTCATCCTAGAATATCATGGAAGCCTCAAATACTTCCACACTAGGTGATTCTATACTGTTTCCTTTCCTGCTTCCCATGTTGAGATAGAATAATTTTCTTCTATCACTTGTAGAATGTAAAAAGAATAAAACCAAATCAATACAGAGATACTGGGGCAGGACCCCCATAGTTTCCATTCCCCTTGAAACACTAGCTTGCAACATTGCTTGTACTGACTATGATCAGTTGGGAGATGGGTTTGGGGTCAGGATGCTTAATGAGAATTCTAAATACTTAAGTTGTTCTATGTGATTTCATGAAGTTTTGATTTTATGTAGTATTTCTGACTTCTTATAGTCAGTTTTTTATTACTCTATATTTAGAAAATGTCTATTCCACTATCTTACCAATCAAATGATTCTCCCATTATTATATCTCCAAATTCAGACCAAGTTCTAAGACAAAAAGGGGGACTAAACCTTTTTCTCTTTTACCTCATTCTCACTTTATCCATATCTTTAAAAAACGGATATGGATTATTTCATCAGGGATTACCTCTAGCAAAAGAGGAACATACACACACATATAAAAGTATATACACACATATATATACATACACACATATACAGAAATATATGCATATATATGTATATACGCTCATATACATATATATTTTTAAATGTTACTAATGTCTTTATCAACAAATTTCTGCCTTATCAATTAGATCTGTAACTTATAGCTGCTATCAAGCTTTTCTGATGATTCATAAATGACTTTAAATGAAAATAACTTTACTATATTTATAAAATATCATTTTATTGGTAAATGAGCCATATTAATGCCTAATCAACTTCTCTGCAGTAAAATTTTGTTAAAAAAATAGAAACCTTATTCCTTAGATGCTGAGTTAAATAAAAAAAAATAACCATTTTATGTGCACGGTGGATGAGCAATAATACAGTTAGGATATTATTTTTTAAAGAGGGAAATTCTAAAGAGCCTAGGGTGACTGAAAACCAGACTCAGCATGTGGTTCAACAAGTCATGAATAAATTATGTTTTTACATTATTTCTTATGTGGTTTTAATCCAGGTCTTCCTAAATGAAGGGAGAAGGGACCAAATGTTTTCTTGTTCTTCCTGAAGTTAAAGATTCAATGCTTCTTAGTGTAGCACAGCTTATTCTCCTGTTCTCCCCCATTCCCCACCAGACCCCCAAACATCAGGGAGCTCCATTTTCTTTTTGTACTGGAAGACCAAATACACAGCAGAAGACCGAATGCTTCTTCCCTGTGGGTTCTAAGCCTAAGGACTGTAGGTTCTGTCACTTTTACTCATGGTTCCCCACCAGTGTGCCCTGATTATTATATGAACCTGATTTTCTTTTAGAAGAAAGATATTTACCAAATAGGCAGAACAAAGATAGTTGTTACAAAAATAATACCCAACAAAACTGAGAGCGCACGATGTGCGGAGGAAGAGTACACTCAGTAGAGTATGATGGTAGTAAGACGCATAAATGGAGAACATATAAATATATCTCATACTTTGGATTACTGGGAGGTCCCTTTTTGCCCTTTGTAGAGTCCCTATGATATTTGCCTTAGGTACAGATTTTTTTTCCCCTCTGGGCCTCTAGAATTTCTGCCTTTTTAGGGTCCCTAAGCAGCATCTCTCCAAAATGAACAGTCTCATTCCTGATGATATTGGTATCACCATCTTTCTGTATTTCCTCCATTCTCAGTCATTCCCGTTCTAATGGCTGCCATAATAACAGTGACAACAGCAAAATAATAGTTAGAGTGTATATAGCGCTTATGTACCAAGCACATTGCTAACTAGCACTTTACAATTATCTCATTTGACTTACACAACTATGGCAGGTAAGTGCCATTTATTCTTATTTTACAGAAGAAGAGACAGAGGTTATGTTTGAACTCAGGTCTTCCTGATTCCCGACTGGAGCACTAGCTATTGGATTACTTAACTGATGAGACCTTTGAAAGTACTCAAAGAGTTTTCTGAAGGGTGGCACAAGAAGAACAACTCTCACCTTCCCCCAAATAACTCCCAGTTAGGGACTGATAGAATTCCCTTACTGCTAGAATGGTCTAATGCTGAACTCAAACTCCCAGACTGGTTTCCTTTTTTATGTATATCCTCATGAAATATAACTTATTCTCTTCAATCAATTGTACAGTATTTGAAGTGTGGCATCATCTGCTTTTATTCGATGACTTCAAACTCTTGAGGTTCTCTTTAATTAATTAATTAATTAACTTATTTATTTACACCTAGCTTTTTGTTTATATCTAATTTACTTTGGATTGATTGATTCAAGTCTTGGCATTTAATGATTAATTGGGAGTGGGGTAGATTCCTACCCTTCTATTACATTCCTGGGATTTAGAACTATAAGAAACTTTGGAGCTCATTTTATTTTTTTCAACAATTAAATTTAAGTGAAGTGACTTATCTGTAGTCATATAAGTTGTACATGGTACAAGTAAGATTTGAAGTGAGCTCCTTTTGTTTCAAAACTCAATTTTCTTTTCAGAATATCATGTTGCCTTTCAAATGTCCAAGTGATTAGATATTTTACAATATTATTAATTTTTTCTTTTTGCTTTTTGGTGGGCAGTTGGGGGGTTAAGTGACTAGCCCAAGGTCACAGGGCTAGTTTTTGTGTTTAGTGTCTGAAGCCGGATTTGAACTCAGGTACTCCTGACTCCAGGGCCAGTGCTCTATTCACTGCACCACCTAGCCGCCCCCAATATTATTAATTTTAAAAAATATTCATGGATTATAGACCATTTAGACCAAACATTTTCTGTGAACATATAAGGAATTCCCAAGAAGGAAACTTCATCTACTAATGCAGATTGGCACCTTTACTGCAACTCATTGAGAATTACCTGAAGAGGTAAAGTGACTTACCTTGGATCACATAGGCAGTGAGTGTCAGAGATAGGGTTTGTCTTCCTAATTCTGAAGCCATTCTGCTTCCCTATTCATAATATGGATGTTTTAAGATCATTATTGATATTTTAAAGATCTTAACACTATAAATGACCAACAAAACACAATTCTCTCCATTTTTACAAATGAAAGGCAAAGGCAAGTTAAAAGAGCCTTGTTAAAAAATGGTAACTTTTTTTTTTTTTTAAAGGCAAATTTAATCTTTTTTTTTTTTTGCTTTTTTTTTTTTTGGAGGGCAGTTGGGGTTAAGTGACTCGCCCAAGGTCACACGGCTAGTTTTTTTTTGTGTGTGTGTGTGTGTTAAGTGTCTGAGGCCGGATTTGAACTCAGGTACTCCTGACTCCAGGGCCAGTGCTCTATTCACTGCGCCACCTAGCCGCCCCAAAAATGGTAACTTTTATATTAGGACAAAGGTCCAAAATTCTTTCTGTGTGCATATTAATTTTAATATGCTTGTCTTATTAGAAAGTATGAGGATTGACCTTTTGACAGGTCCTATGTGACAGAAGTGACTATGTTTGATTACTAGTTGACCTATATCAGCCAGCACCCTAGCATAGCCAGGATATGGTATGTGGCTAGCACAGGTTTTTTGATCTGTTTTTCTGAAGGAAAACAACTAAAAAAGGATTAACAATCTTACTTTAATCAAACATATATCATTTACCAAGTTTAGGGGAAAAAGTCAGCACGCTGAACTTGAGAGAATACAAACAGAAGTTAGAAGCAGACAAAAAATCCAGACAGACAAAATAACACAATTCAACAGACCAGCATACAGGGCTTCCAACTGTCTGACCATTAGATATATACATCATTAGTTACCAGAGAGAGAAGCACCAAAATCTGGGTTTTCAAAGCTGTGGGGCTCATCGACTTCTCAAAGTCTCATCTGGCCAAATCATGCAACTCTTCCCAAAGTAAGCCCCAAAGCAAAACCTCACATCAGGGAATATATAGCCTTCTGCAGAGTCAAGAGAACATCACAAACCTCTGTGACACACTATCTAATTACAAAGTAACAAGGTGTGGGCCTTCCTGAAAAACAAGCCTTCCCTAAGCAAGCTTCTCCTGTTGGTCTCCGCTCCACCCTTTAGCAATCTCCTCCCACCACAGGCTCCATGTGACCACATTCAGTCTATTAGGGGTAAGAGTATATTTTCAAATCAGGGAAGGTCTTCAAATTCCTTTAGATATATTAAGGGGCTGGGAAGATCTTCAAATTCCTTACAATTACACTTGCCTATGTAACTAGAAACTGGTTTAGGCAGCTTCATTTAGATAGGTATGGAAAGTATGCAAGGGCTTTCCTAATAATGTTGCTTTTATGGTTGATAAAGGGGATTGAGGTTGGACTGCCTACCAATTGTGATTGCTCGAAAGGACCTCATTTCATCTGATCACTGAGAATCTGCTAAAGAACAGCAATAGATATAAGGAGAAACTCAAAGTTTTTGGGCTCTTGTCTAGGTCATATATTCCACAATATGTCTGAGCCAGTGGCCACACTTGCCCATGGGACAGAAATGTAGAAGAGTTATATGCCTGCATGTTTGTGGCTAAACTGCTTGATGTGGTCCTTGAGTACTTGCATCCCTTCTTAGTACCTCAAACCATGATCTTCTCTCAGTAATAAACCATTTATTTAATGACAATTATGTGAAAAGAATTGTAGTAAGTAGTCCTAAAGTGATAGAATTGAATGAGAAAAGCAAATCAGTGCCATAAAAAAACCCCAAACCAAAACTTGCAATTAAATCAGGGGAGACAGACTACACACAAACAAAATAACAAAACAACTGCAAATAAAAAAAAGACATGATAAGAATGAAATATAGACGTTAATGAACCATTAAATAATTAAATGACTAGAGTGGGAGGGGATCAATCATTAAAAGAAAAATTCTTAGAATAAATGAGTTTTGAACTGAGGCTTGAAGGAAGTTATGGACATGGGCTGGTAGAGCATTATAAAATATTAGATCTCAAAATTACTCATAAGCCATATTGTTCAATTTAAATGGATCTGTGATACAGCATTGAAGATGGGTAGGCTACTCACCCTTACCATGCAGTTTACCATTGTTCTCTGCTGAAACGAATATTTTGGGGACTAGTGTTCTATTACTTATAGCCACAGAGCAGAGGAAATAAAGTTTAAATGACATGAAAATCAACTTTGCAGATGTCACAAATCTGATAGGGATAGCTAACACATTGGAAGTGAGAGTTAAGATCCAAAAAAGTCATGCTAGGGTAGATCAGTGGACTAAATAAGATGAAATAAAGTAGTCATAAACGTAAAATTTTGTAATAGTTTTAAAAAAATCAACTTTAGAAGTGTAAGTTAGGGCAAGTATAGTTAGACAGCTTCTTAAAATATATCTGAGGATTTTAGTGGCCTGAAATCTCAGCATGAGTCAGTAATGTGATGTTGCAACCAAAAGGCTAATGGATTACATTAAGAGAGGCATAGCTTCCAGGAATAAAGAAGCAATAGTTGCTCTGTATTTGGCCCTAGGCAGACCACCTCTAAAGTATTGTGTTCTATTCTAGGCTCTGAAGTTTGAGTTCATATTGTATGAGGACTAATAGGGTCAATTATGTTTATAGTTTTTTTAATATTGAACCAAGTCTGTATTCCTGCTATAAATCCAACCTTGTCATAATGTATATAATCTTTTGATATATTTACAGCCTCTTTGCCATCAAATAAAAAAAAAGTTCGTTAAGGATATGGGTTTATATTTTTCTCTTGCTCTTTTGACTTTCCCTGGTTTATGTATTGAGATTATATATATATATATGTATATATATATATATATATATATATATATCAGAAGGAATTTAGTAGAAACTCTTATCTTCTATTTCTTAAAACAATTTTCAATGGAAGGATTACTTTTTCTTTGAATTTTGATAGAATTTACTTATAAATCCATCTGTTTCCAGGTTCTTTCTCCCCTTTTCCATTAGGAATTAATTTATGGCTTGTTCATCCCCCTGCCTTCCTCTCCAAGACTGAGTTTAAATTTTCTAACTCTTGTTCTGTTAATGTGATTATTTTGTAATTCATAAATATTCATTCATTTTTATTTGTTGCTGATTTTATTGGCATATAGTTGGAAAAAACAATCAGAATATCGTCTATTTTTAATTAGTTTGTTGTGTATTATCTTCTTTTTTAATTGTCTCTTTTATTTTATTTATTTTTATTTTTAATTTGTTTTCTTTTTTACAGAATTCATTTTCATGAGATTTTTGAATTACAGATTTTCTCCTCGTCTTTCCCCTACCCCAACCCCAAAACAGCAATCCCACTATAAAGCCTCTCCCCTGATCTGCTCTCTAAATTTCTGGTAGGGCAGGGAGGGTCTCTCTACCCCAGCCCCTGTATATCTTTAATTCCTAGTTGCATGTATTGTAGAGCTTTAAATTCTATAATCTTTCGGTTTCTCCCTTGTCACCCACCCCCACTGGAAGGACAAGTAATTCAATACAGGCTGTGGCTGTGAAATTATACAGGGCATCTTCATAGTGGACATATTGTGACAGTGATCATATGTCCCTCCTTCCTATCCCTACCCCCCTTGTTCTGTTCTCTACCCTGTCCCTGCCCATTTACTGAAGTGGGTGCTTCCAGCATCCCTCCCCCAGACCCTGTCCTCCCCTCTATCATCCTGCCTCTCATCCCCATGCCCCCTGCTCTCCTGTGTGGCATGATGCCCAGTTTAGAGTTTATGCCATTTCTTCCCTAAGCCAAATTCAATGAGAGTAACTGAAAGTAAAGTTGTAACAGTTATCCCTTGCCTCTTCTATATGGGATGATTAACCCCATTTTGTCTCTCCCTTTCTCCTCTCATTCTAGTCCTCTCCCACTTCAGAATTTCACCTTTTAAAGTATCATCCCTTCACATTCACTTGATCTTATAACCTCTATATACACATCTACACAATGCTCAGATATGTATTCATACGCATATATAGCCTCCTATACAGACATATGTGTAATTATACATACATACATATATATATATATATATGTACACATACATACATACATACGTTTGTATTCCCTTCACCAATCATACTAAGAAAAAGTTTCATAAGTTACTATAATCCTTTTTCCATATTGGCATGTAAATAATTCAAATTTGATGCGTTCCTTATGATTTCTTTCCCATGTTTGCTTTCTCATGCTTCTTGTGTTTGATTGTCAAATTTTCTATTCAGTTTTGGTTTTTTCAGCAAGAATGCTTGAAAGTCCTCCACCTCACTGAATGCCCAAATTTTCCCCTGGAATAATATGCTGAATTTTGCTGGGTAGTTGATTCTTGGTTTTAATCCCAATTCCCTTGATCTTTGCAATATCATATCCCAGGCCCTTCGATCCCTCGATGTAGAAGCTGCCAGATCTTGGGTTATCCTAATAGTGCTTCCACAGCATTCAAATGGTTTTCTCTTGGCAGCCTGTAATATTTTCTCCTTTAACTGGGTATTCTGGAACCTGGCAATAACATTTCTAGGAGTTTTCTTTTGGGGATTTTTTTCAAGAGGCGATCAGTGAATTCATTCAAGTTCTATTTTGCCCTCTGACTCTAAAACATCAGGGCAATTTTCTTTGAGGATTTCTTGAAGGATGCTTTCCAAGTTCTTTTTCTGGTCATGGCTTTCAGGTAGACCAATAATTTTCAGATTGTCTCTCCTGGATCTATTTTCCAGGTCAGTGGTTTTTTCAAGGAGATATTTCACACTGCTTTCTATTTTTTCATTTCTTTGTAACTGTTT